>CM077157.1:140595641-141795641 GCA_039583875.1 Platanthera guangdongensis | reverse complement strand
CACCCAAATGGAATCATTTCCTCGCTGCGATCTTGGCAACCCATGCACAAAATCCATGGAAATATCATCAAATTTCCACACTGGGATCGGCAGTGACTTCAAATATCCACCCGGCTTTTGGCATTCCGCCTTCACCATCGCACATGTATGGCATTTAGAGACATAAAGGGCAACATCTTTCTTGAGCCCTGGCCACCAGAAAAGCTTCTTCATATCGTTGAACATCTTTGTGCTCCCGGGGTGAATGGAATACTTGGTATAATGCGCTTCATACATCAGTTCTTCCCTCAGTTTCCCCACATTCGGGACGCACAAACGGCCCTCTTTTCGCAAAAGACCGTCATTACAGGTGAATTTGCCTTCTGGCCCTTCATTCACATAGCGCAAGAGATCTTCATCCAACTCCGTTGCCCGTCGAACTCGGTCCGCAAGGTCACATTGCACCTCGATCCAGTTCAAACATGCAGTGGCAGTGGAATTCTTGTCAACACAATAGATCTCCAATGCCTCCAATTCCTGGATAAGACGTTCATCATGCCTTTGTAACCAATTTGCTCTAGCTGGAACTCGCCGACTCAAGGCATCCGCGACAACATTCCCCTTCCCGGGCGTATAGTGAATCTCAAAACTGTAGTCCTCAAGGAACTCCAACCACCTTCGTTGTCGCATGTTCAAGTCTTTTTGCTCCAAAAGATACTTTAGGCTCTTATGATCAGTATAGATCTCCACCTTCACTCCATAAAGGTAGTGTCGCCACAACTTGAGTGCAAAAATCACCGCCGCTAATTCTAAATCATGGACGGGATAGTTTCGCTCGTGCACCTTTAGTTGGCGTGAGCCATAAGCAATCACCTTTCCGCTCTGCAGAAGAACGCAGCCTAAGCCGCTCCCTGAGGCATCACTATAAATCACAAAGCCATCGGTTCCACATGGCGAAGACAATACCGGCGCCGTGGTCAACCGAACCTTCAGCTCTTCAAAAGCTCGTGCGCACTCTGGTGTCCAAACGAACTTATGATCTTTTCGCGTCAGTGTGGTTAGCGGCAAAGCGATCCGCGAGAAGTTCTCCACAAATCTTCTATAGTAGCCCGCAAGTCCAAGGAAACTCCTGACCTCGGCTACGGAAGACAATCTTGGCCACTCTTGTATGGCTCTTATCTTCGCTGGATCCACTGCAATGCCCGCTCCACTCACCACATGGCCTAAAAATGCCACTGACGATAGCCAAAACTCGCACTTCGAGAACTTAGCATATAGCTGATTTTGCCTCAACGTGTTCAACACCAACCGCAAGTGACTCTCATGCTCGGCTTTGGACTTTGAGTACACCAGGATATCATCAATAAACACTATCACAAACAGATCCAGGTACTCACGAAAAATACGGTGCATCAGATCCATAAACACCGAGGGCGCATTACACAATCCAAAGGGCATGACTGTGAACTCATAGTGCCCATAACGCGTTCCAAATGCGGTTTTGGGAATGTCACCTTCCCGAATTCTTAACTGGTAATAACCAGACTTCAGGTCCAACTTCGAATAGACGGTAGATCCCACCAGCTGATCAAATAATTCATCAATCCGGGGTATAGGATACTTATTCTTCTCGGTCAGCTTATTCAATTCACGGTAATCGATACACAACTGTAACCCACCATCTTTCTTCTTTACAAAAAGCACAGGCGCGCTCCAAGGTGACATACTTGGGCGGATATAACCTTGCTCTAGCATTTCTTGTAGTTGAACCTTCAACTCAGTCATCTCTTTAGGCGCAACGCGATATGGCGAGCGGGCCACGGGTTTCGCACCTGGCACCAACTCAATTGTGAAGTCAATCTCCCGCTGGGGTGGTAGCCCAGGGAGATCCGTGGGAAACACATCTGTAAATTCTGCCACAATCGGAACCTCGCACAAAGTGGCCTTAGGCTCCACAGCCTGAATTAGTGCAAAGTAACACTCCGCACCCTTCCGAACAGCTTTGACTACCTGGAGTGCAGACATCAACGTCCCGCTCACTCCTCGCATACCCGCGAACTTGGTCTTCTGTTCGGTATTCTGGCCCAACGTGATTTCTTTGGACTGGCAATCAATCATAGCATGCTGCTCCGCAAGCCAATCCATCCCAAAAATCACATCGAATTCCGATATTGGCAAAACAAATGCAGTTAAACAAAAATCCCGACTTCCTAACTGAACCGTCACATCGCAAGCTTGATCCGCAAGCATCAAACAGCCATTCGGCAACACCACTCTGACGTTATCTGCCTTTGTACGACTGGGTATCCCAAGCCGCGTAAGAAACTCACTAGACAGAAAAGAATGCGAGGCACCTGTATCAAACAGTGCTCGCGCCAGCGTGTCCCGAATCATCACAAAGCCTATGACAAACATGTCACACACACAAACCGCAAACATAGGAGTACGAAGTCAAACATACAAACAATAGCATATGCAAAACTAAACTCATACCTGTGACCACATCACTCTGCTTGATGGCCTCTTGCAGGCCAAGATTGTAGACCCGGGGTTGCGCCTGCGAGGCAGAGGAATCCACCACCGCCTTTCCTTTCTCCGCATAAGATGCACCCGCCTTCTTTTCACTCTTTGGCGGCATCCGACAATCTCGCGCAATATGCCCCCATCCGGCCACAATTAAAGCAGATACGAGTGTCTGGCTTGGAGGTCGCCCCCGATGTTGCTCCCGTTGCAACTGATGAAGGAGCCTGTCCACTAGGCTTGGATTTCTTACCCCATCTCTTCTTATAAAATGGTTTTCCCGATCGGGACGCCTTCCACTCCGGTTGCGTCACAGTCAAAGCTCTCTTCCCTTGCACCCTCTTCATATCCTTTTCCAACGCGGTCGCGGTGTCAACCAGCGCTTGGAAACCTTGGTTCACAGAACTGGACACAAGGAACCTCAGTTCGTCCCTCAGTCCTTCATAGAACTGATTAGTCTTCCTCTGCTCATCAGCAAAAATAGAACCCGCATACCGCCCTAAGCGAGTAAATTCATGCAGGTACGCGTCAACACTGCCATCACCTTGAGTCAACCGTTGGAATTCATTTTCCATGGCTATCCGCTGAGCCGCAGGAAGGTGCTTCGCGAGGAAGAGCCGGGAGAATTCTTCCATCGATACTTGGGTTAACGGACGACCCACCAAGTGATGTAACTCCATCTCATCCCACCATAACCGAGCTTCTCCTTCAAGCAAGAAGGTGGCTAAGGTAACTTTCTGATGCTCCGCCGTTCCTATCGCCGTCATCACTCGCTTGACACGCGAGAGCCAATCCTCAGCCTGCGTCGGGGTTCCCGCTCCCGAGAACGTAGGCGGATGGAAACTCATAAACCGCGTTAGCTGCTTCTCAGCCGCTCGAGGGGCCACACCCACGACAGGTTCAGGCCTTACCGCCACCTGTTCTGGCCTCACAGCCGCTTGTTCCTGCCTAAGGGGCTGGCCTTGGATCATGGTGAATAAGGCCTCCGCAACTAAACGCACATGTTCTGCAAACGATGGAGGTGTAGGCACCGCGGCTGGTGCCATACTTTCATCAGAACGCTGGGACTCAGACGGCCCAGCTCCACTTCGTGTCACCTAAAGGTGGACAAGACACACACATTAGCGGTCGTACCCAAGCAATCAACACAAAATCAGAACACACAGGTTCCTCAAACACACAAATATGCATTCCTATCATGGACATTCAGGAGTTCATTCGTAAACTTTGGTGTGCACAAACACGTGATCGCCACCCCACAAAAGAAGTCGGCCACGACTTCGAGAGGGAACGACCAAAACGACTGATACCAAAAATGTAACAACCACATCCGTTCATATGATATATTCTAGAAGGTCCGGCCGGGGCCCCACAGGATATATCACAAAACAGTCGGTGAAGGTACAGGATGATACCAGAGTCGCGCATCGCACCTAACACAAAGCTTTCTAGCGGAAGCCTAGACTACAACTTGAACTCCTCATGAATGTCCAAACATAAAACTCCACATTTTATATCATATAGGAATGTCTTACAACAAGTCAAAAGAGTTGGCCTTATGGCCTTACACGGCTTTCACACAGTGGCCTAAACAAATTGGCGCGCAGGCCGGCCACAAGAAAAGAAAACACATAAAAGAACACAGCTAGCCTTCGAGGGCTAGCAGCAGCAGCAACACCCGCAGGAACATCAGCCTCGATGCGATCCGCTCGGCTCTCCAGCACCTGGAAAGGGACAATCCACCCACCGGTGGCAAACAAAAGCAACGGTCAACGTTCAGCTGACCAAATTATAACGACCCTACCCCTCCTCTCGGGGCAGCGGTATTCTTCCCTGCAGGCATATTAGATCACAAGTATGGCAAGCTATATCATCAAAATGTGCTTTCACGCACACAAGCCATCACAACCGTTCGCCACCCGGCCCAACGGTCCGTGCACTCAGGGCACATTCTTGGTGTTCTGGCAACCTCTTGTCCACCACCGTATCAGGGTTACAACCCAACGGTAACTCTCTTGAGCATTTACTCCAAGGCGTGCAGTCGGAGTTAGTCTTCCTACACCGGGATGGCCCGTAGCCCCCCATTGTGTCATAGCGCGCAGGCCGAAGACTCTTGCTATGCGCTCCAACAGACCGCACTTTTTGGTCTCACGTCAGACGGACATAGCGCAGGTCGGATCCTCCACCCCCCGTTGCTCAAATCGCCTTGCCTTCTCCGAGTACAGCGTACTCATGGCTATATCAAAGGCGCGGGTCGGTCTCACCAATCCTGTTCTTGGCATTCAAGCCTGGGTATTTCTCTATACCCATTTCCTCACAGCAACAGCGGGTCTTTCCTGGGCACACCAGTACTTCCTGTGACTCTCTCCACAGGTGGACACCGCACAAGCACAAATGTCAGGGGTCTTTCCTAGCTCTCATGCCAGTACTTCCTGTTACTCACTTCACAGGTGGACACCCTACGACATCAAGCATCACCAAAAGGGCCTTTCCTGGTCACACCAGTACTTCCTGTGCCTCAATCACAGGGTGAACCCAAAACATCACATGGCTATTTTTCCTGGGCTACCACTCCAGTACTTCCTGCTACTCCTTTTCGCAGGTATAACCCGTAAACTCCTTACACTACACGTTTATCACGGAGTCTTCTCCGGTTCGTATGCAACATCACCAATCCAGACCAACCTGTCCAGATGGGCTTCACACAGCATGCATATTCCGTACTCCATTTTCGGATCTATATGCTAACAAAAGGGGATTTCAAGCATCCACCCAAAGATTTCCAAAATCAGCCACCTCTTGGTGGGGGAAATCACAAAGCTATGCCAAAAAGAAAGCCTTCGTATGGCTAGGAAGAAAGTCGTTACCCTTGACGACCGCTTCGGTGTCATGACCTCCAAGCTAGCTTGCAAGACTCGCAAGATTGATTCCTCTGCAACGCCGGCTTCGGATCTCTCGTCGGTAAACCGCAGCACCACCAGCAGCAGCCCCCTTTTCTTCTTCCTCCTCCTTTCTCTCTCTCTTTCTCTCTCTTGAAGAAAGATGAAGGCCAAATCAAAATGATTAATCCTTCTCTGATTTCGGCCTTTAAGGAAAAAGAGGAAGAAGCTTTAGCCCTTGGATCCAGACTGAAGGAATGGACGGCCACGATTCTGCCAAAATCACTGATTTTGACCCGACACGGCCTCTGACACGGCCGTGTGCCAGGTCGTGTGCCTCAAGCGGTGGTCAACCGACTTATCCAAACCAGTGACACGCCCATGGGACACGCCCATGTCATGGGCCGTGTCACCAACACGCCTTCAGACACGCCCGTGTCTGTGGCCGTGTACCTGGGTGAAAAAAATCTCAAATCATCCCGAGACTTCACACGGCCTGTGACACGCCCGTGTCCCAGGCCGTGTGCCCATACACGGCACAAAGACACGCCCTGTCGAAACCTTCGGCGGGCTGAGTTCGTCGCCTGATTTGACACGCCCTGTGACACGCCCGTGTCACAGGTCGTGTTCAACACTCAACACTCACTTCTCGACACTCGACGATCGTCGAGACAAAATCGTCGAGCATACGACACGGCCTTGGACACGCCCGTGTCCTGGGCCGTGTGCCCCCCTCTCGACACATCGTCGAGAGAAAAATCGTCGAGACAAAGGCCGATCGTCGACACAACCTCGACACGCCCTGCGACACGCCCGTGTCGCAGGCCGTGTCAACTGACACGCCCTGGGACGCGCCCGTGTCCCAGGCCGTGTCACCCAAAAATGCCTGTTTCCGAACTTTGGGTTGTTACACTAAGTGTCGACACAAGTAGACTAAGTGTCGACACTAGCCTTCATGGTGTCGACACAACTCCTTGTGTTGTAGAATTTGCTTCTTGACACTGCTTCTTCAACATGTGTCGACACTGATAATGTGTGTCGACACAACTCCTTGTTCTTCAGTACTTTGTTGATTTCTTGGAAGTGTCGACACAACTCCTTTGTGTCGACACATCTTCTTGTGTTGAACTTGTTAAGTGTCGACACATCTTCTTGGTGTCGACACATGCCTTCAGTGTTGATACTTTTGCTGAGTGTCGACACATCTGCTTAGTGTCGACACTTGTACTTAGTCTTCATAGAAATTTGCTGAGTGTCGACACAGCTCCTTGTGTCGACACTTTCTTCATGTGTTGAGACTTCTGCTGTGTGTCGACACTGATCCTTTGTGTCGACACATTCTTCATGTGTTGAGACTTTGCCTGAGTGTCGACACATCTTCTTTGTGTCGACACTTGTACTTAGAATTTGTTGAACATTTGCTGAGTGTCGACACAGCCTCCTAGTGTCGACACTTTCTTCATGTGTTGAGTCTTCTGCTGTGTGTCGACACATTCTCCAAGTGTCGACACTTTCTGATGTCGACAAAATTCCACTGGGTGTCGACACTGCTTCTAAGTGTCGACACTGCTTTTCTGGACATTTCTTCATTGAGTGTCGACACAGTCTGTTTGTGTCGACACTTTCCTTCTGATGTCGACTCTGCATCCCTGGTATCGACACAATTACTCCAAGTGTCGACACTACTTCTCTGGATGTCGACACAAGTCTTCTTAAGTGTCGACACTTTGCTTCTGGGTGTCGACACATGAACTTAGAAATTTTTTAGCTTTCCCTGTAAATACTTGACCTGCACAACTAAACTCAAAATACATCAAATACATTTTGATGTATATCATTGAGTATGGTGAGGCTTATTCAAATCAAGTACATTTATTCCAATGTACCCAACAAATTTTTTAATAATTATTTTTATTTTGCAATTAACTGCTATTTCGAAATGATCTAATAATTCTATTAGCCCCCACCGAATGTCGCCGCCCACAACCGATTTCGCCGCCCACGATCGATGTTGTCGCCCACGATTGATGTCCCCGCCCACGACTGATGTCGCCGCCCCCGACCTATGTCGCTGCCCCCGACCCATGTCGCAGCTCCAGATCAATTTTGCCGCATACGACCAATGTCGCCCCCACAACCAATGTCACCCTCCCACGATCAATGTCGCCCCCCACGACCAATGTCGTCCCGCATGACCAATATCGCCGCCCTCGACGAACAATATCACCGCCCTCGACCAATGTCGCCGCCCGACCAATGTCGCCGCCCCAACCAATGTCGCCTCCACAACAAATGTGGCACCCACGATAAATGTGGCCCCCACGATAAATGACGCTATCACGACCAATGTCGCAGCCCTCGATCAATGTCGACGCCTAAGACCAATGTTGCGCACACGACCAATGTCGCTGTCCAGAACCAAAGTTGCTTCCCGGGACCAATGTCGTCATCCACGATCAATGCAGTACCCACAACCAATGTCGTCTCAACGACAAATGTCGCCGCCCCCGACCAATGTCGGCGCCCCGGACCAATGTCGCTGCCCCCCGACCAATGTCGCCGCTCCCGACAAATGTCGCCACCATGATAAATGTCCCCCCTCACGACAAATGTCGTCACCACGACAAATATCGCCCCCGCAACAAATGTCCACCCCACATCAAATGATGCACCATGACAAATGTCGCTCCCACGATAAATATCGTTCCCACGACAAATATCACTTCCACGACAAATGTCACTTACACGACAAATGTCGTCCCGCAAGAAATTCCCCGTGCACGACTACATGTATATATATATATATATATATATATATATATATATATATATATATATATATACAAAAAGTAGAAGCCAAAAACATTTTCTCAAAATTGCTGCAGAATTGGCATACCTCTGCAACTCCCAAACAAGAACAAATAAACTGTGTTTCTTATATGCATTACCAAAGGGTTTGTATCAACTCTATACATCCCTGATAGGTTATTGCATTTGAAATTTGATATAACATTATTTGAAAGTACGGTGAATATGTATCTGATGAGTTCTGCTTTTGGTCGAACGGCTGCCTGTAACCTTTATAGTCAATATAACCTCACTATCCATAGTGTCTTCAGTCCATTGGCTTTGAGGAGCATCGTCCATGAAATCTTCCAGCGTGCGCAGATTTTCATGTTGAACCAACAATTCTATAGTTTTGCCAGGCTTTATTATGCCGACTGCGGGAGAGACCTGTAAAACAACCAATGAAAATATTCAGCCCAAGCGAAGTTCTTCATATTTTGTATAAATACCACTTTAACATAAAATTTCTGATTGATGGTTTACACACACGAGCAATGACAATATGGAGCATTTTATTTTATATTGTCATCCAGTATTTTAGTCTTGATGGGTAATATAGTACTATATAATTGGGTCTCTCTCTCTAAGGAGGGGACTCAAGAGTCTTAGCCATCTTTTGTTATTTAGATTTTGGGATTATCTCATTATGAAGAGAGACTTCTAGGAGAAACCGATCTCCTAGAGTTGGGCACGAGTATCCCTCGTAATTTGTATTGTGTTTTCAAATTCAAGTGCAATCTAATTTTCTTCTTCCTAACAGATTGTCAAACTAAAATCAACCTCAAACTTTCTCATTCAGGCTTGAGATAAGCAATATTCATATCTAATACCACTATTAGATTTCATACATGAAATTTTGACATTTCAAATGGGAAGAGAAGAATACATGATTCTTGTTTACAAGAAAGTTGGTTCAATGCTTGTACTGGTTGATACATAGAATGTTTCAAGTTGCCATTGTGGTGAGATGATTTAGGTCATCGAGCGGTCGTTGGTAGTGTAAAATCCTTCCTAGAGGACGACGTGGATTAGAAATAGTAAGTTCGCCCTTAGATCTATGGGTTGTGACTAAGAATTACATGGGTGTTCAAGTTAGGATATGGATTTATATGATATAATGTGTGATAAACCTACGTATGGTAGGCCTGCCCAAAAGGCCCGATCGGGCCGGCCCGGACCGGGCCTGATCGGGCCCGGGCTTTTGCAAACCGGGCCGAGCCCGGGCCCTTTCTTTATCGGGCTCGGGCCGGGCCCGGGCTTTGACCCCGGGAAGGGGCCCGAGCCGGCCCCCCGGGCCAGGCCGGGCCGGGCCGGGCCGGGCCCAGGCCGGGCCCTCTTAAGAAAAAAATTACTTAAAAAAATTAAAAAAATTAAAAAAATGAAATAAAAATTAGAATAAAAAATTTTATTAATATTGAAATTTTAAAAAACAAAATTACACTTTAAAAAAAAAATAGAAAAAAAAAGAAATTTATTATTTTAAATGATAATAAAAAAAATTACATTTTTATAAATTCAGATTGTCCATCTCCTCTTCAATTTCCTCGGAGCTCTCCTCCAACGCTGAAATGTGTTGCTTCCTATTCGTAGCATCCAAATAATCCTTGTAGCAGATGCATAGTTCGAGTGATTCTTCATTTAGTCGGCTCCTCCGCGTGTTCAAAATCCTGCCACTAAGAGAAAAAGCGGACTCCGAAGCTACTGTACTAGCTTGAATTGTTAGTAAATCACGGGCCATATAGGCCAAAATAGGATAGGTATTAGCTTTACTTTTCCACCACTTTAAGATATCGAAGTTTTCGATCTCTTCCGTAGTCATAAAATCACGAAATTGTGTTTTCGTATACAGTCCTAATTCGTTTAAACTACTCGATGTGCGTGCTTTTTTTCTGGAAGCTAATTCTAAAATTTTATTTGTAAAAGAATCTTTTGTCCTAGGTTGTGTTATTTCTTCTCGTGGTCGTGAGCCATATAAGTTGTCGTAATAATTAAAACATTCGGTAAAAATAGAATTAAATTTAGTAGTACTAACGTCGTCAACGTCATCGAAACTTATATTTATGTCTAAGTTAACGTTAATTTCATCTATTAAATTTTCTACGCCGTCTACAGCGAATAACGGGTTTAAAGCGGCGGCGCATGAAAATGCAGGAGGCATTTCTCTATAATATTTTAAAAATTTTTCTTCTATTACTTCAATTAAAGGAAGCCATCCGGAGTGTTGCTTAAAATAGTTAAGTTTTTGTGCGATATTTACAAAATTTTCAATTACTAACGAGCTAGTGGGATAATAAACACCAGATAAAAAAACAGTCGCCCTATAAAAACATTTTAATAAATCCATGTAATGAAATAGTACGTCCCAATCATTATCAGTTAAATTATGATTATTTGTCATAGTGTAATATTCCATAAGAAGTGTTTTTTGTTGAAACGCTCTTTTTAACATTTTATATGTGGAGTTCCATCTTACAGGCATATCAAATTGAGGTTTCAAATATTTGTGACCTTGTGCGATCACAAATTTTCGAAAATCTTGACTTCGCTGTTTGGTACAATAAATAAATCTAAGCATAGTACGAATTTTCTCAACATATGGTTCCATAGCTTCTAAACTATCCTGTACCACTAAGTTTAAAACGTGACACACACATCGAGTGTGAAAAAACGCACCGTTGAGCATTGGTTTTAATTCACGTTTTAACCACTCTACTGCGGTGTTGTTATTACTAGCGTTATCAAAAGAAATACTCATTATTTTATCCTTTATTTTAAATTCACGCAAACATTTAATAATTACTGAATATATAGCCTTACCCGTGTGCGGAAATTCAAAACCTTCAAAACATATTACGCGCTTATTTAAATCCCATGAAACGGGATCGATCCAATGAGCCGTTATACAAATATAAGATAACCCTACCCTAACGCTACTACTCCAAACGTCGCTCGTTAAACTCACACGTCCCTCGAAAGTTTCAAAAAATTTTATTAAATCTTGTTTTGCGTCAAAATATAATTTAAGTGCGTCGCGTCTAATAGTGGATCTACTTACCTGTTGATATTTGGGCTGAAGCCCTTCGTGTATATACTCCGTCGTCTCATCGTTGTCGTAGTGACTGAATGGCAACCCACGTCTGATGACGTTTTTCACCTGTAGGTCTCGCTGTCTTGCTTGATCGTACGTCCAAATTTGTCCTGATGCTGATATTTGTCCCTGACTGGACTCGGGAGCTTGCTTTGCAAAACAGGACTTAGCGTGTCTCGCTAGTGTTGAGTTGCCGGTAAGAGTTAGCAACTTTGAGCACAACTTGCACCGCGCCTTGAATTCGTCGCCGACTTTAACCTTGTCGAAATGCTCCCAGACGGGCGCCCTCCGATTATGCTCCACCACTTCGGCCGTGCTTTGAGTCGACGACGCCGGCGTTGAGGACGAGGATGCCATGCAGCGAGAGAGAGTAAGAGAGTAAGAGAGGGAGAGAATAAGTGAGAGAGAGAGTGGAAGAGAGAGAGAGTGAGTGAGTGGAGAGAGAGAGAGAGAGAGAGAGAGAGAGAGAGAGAGAGAGAGAGAGAGAGAGTGGAAGAGAGAGAGGGGGGGATCGGGTAGGAGGGGGGGGGATTTTATAAAAAAAAAAATTTTATTTTTTTTTAATAAAAAATGGCCTAGGGCCTAGGCTTTTGCCTAGGCCCTAGGCCAAAAAACTGCAGCCAGCAGGGCTGCTGCAGCCCTGCTGGCTGCAGTTCCAACGGCTCTAAGAGCCGTTGGATTTCCAACGGCTCTTAGAGCCGTTGGCAGCAGGACCGGGCCGGCGTGCGGGCCCGGTCCGGGCTTCGCCTGGGCCCGGGTCCGGGCCCAGGCCGGCCCGATTTTCGGGCTTTGCCCGGCCCGGCCCGGGCCGGGCATCGGGCCGGGCTAGCCCCCAAAACCAGGGCCCTGTAAGGGCCCTGAGCCCGGTCTCGGCCCGGGCCGGGCTTTTTCCGGGCCGGGCCGAAAAAGGCTTTCGCCGGGCCGGGCTCGGGCCGGCCCACTGGGCCCGGGCCTTTTGTGCAGGCCTAACGTATGGTCATCGTCATTGATGGATTTTGGCTGAATATATCATAGGTGCATGTTAGTAGATAAGTTGTTATTTCCCCTGCTCTGAGATGAATAGATAAAATGATGAATAATTGCCTGCTAATCATAACTTTGCATATTATAAACCGCTTACATTTAGTTTTCTTCATTTAACTATGATAGAAATGGATTATAGTGTGGATTTTGAATGGTTAGCCATAGTTATTTTGCTAACCCTAGACAAGCATCAATCTTTAGGATTAATGGTGTTTGCTTTAATTGGTGTTCAGGGCTTAATTTATGAACAAAAGTAAATTAGAATATATGAGGATTCTTGCATTTGTCCTTAAATGCTGATAAGTTTGAAGTTGAAATGATTATTGTAATAAATGGGCATTCAGATATATATGGACTTTTTTTACAGGCTTCACGTGTTGTCTTTGTCTTTATTATTGTCTTTTATTATTGTAATCCATTATTACTTATGTAGTGGTTCATTTATGCAGTGGTTGGGAGTGCCACGATTTTGATTTAGGAGTTGGCAACTATGAGTCATGTGTCTTATAAAGCTAATTTAAAGGAATGTGTCTGTATGAAGAGGCAAGCAAGAAATTATCAATTCCTTGTCCCCTTAATGAGATTGTGGAAGCTTCATTGTATCCTTCGCCGCCGACATCCCGCCTCTGACCATCCTCCGGTGACGCAACCGCTGTTACGGGAGAAGCCCATAATAACTTGGTATTAGAGCTTTCGCTCCTCTCTTCCGCCCAATCTAGCAACAAACCAAAAACAAAAAAGAGCAACCTACGCAAGCCCTTAGGTTTTTCACCTCTTGCTTTCAAGGGAAGCTCGCCTCCAGCAGCCAGAAGAACCCACAGAAGAAACCGCAGCCTTGCTGCAGCAGAAACTGCAGCCCTTCGTATGCCGAAGAACCACCAGTCATCGTTCCTTCGTGTAAGGTTCCAGGCATCCGCAACTTCTCGATCGACAGCAGCCCCATACCCCGTGCCGCTTTCATCATCCGTCAACTCCTGCAGTTGTCTTCTCGTTCGTTGAAGGTTCTCCTTGTCGAAGGCTCTTGTTCTCACGTGTTGTTTCCTTTGTCAAACACTCTCAAGCCCTGTCATAGCCGTCTGATCCATCCCTTCCACATGTGTCCCTGCTTCAAGCCCAACGCTAACTGTAATTACTTTACTGCTGCCTATTTTTTAACCTTATGCGACGTTCCCACTGGTCGCACACAGACAGCACCAGCCTCCAATCCTACTATTTTGCGCAGCACGCCTTCGCATCGAGCCCACGCCTGTCGTGGACCCACTCTAACCGCACCCTTCACCCTTCACCCTTCATTCTAGTCGCTTTTATTAAAAAAAGTGAGAAGGGTATCTTGGGCTCTCGCGGAAGACCGAATATTCCAACCGTTTCGGAGGACTCGAGCCGTACCGTCACCTACTCCTTATCTTGTGCTACCTTTATCCACAGTATGGGGGACTCGCCCAAACTAATGTATACTATCATAGACATAATGCAAACATCCATGGCCGCACGCCTTTAGGGCATCGAAGCACGTCATTGGGAAGACATGATCACACTCACCAAGAAACTTAATAATCTAACAGACGCCACTCTGGTCGTTACTACCCTACCTACTGATCAAGCCAGCAACAGTCAGGCACCGCCACCACCATGAGCCACCAGCCCTTGTATGCCCTAAAGTTGTTATTCGGTCACGCTACACCAAGTTGGAACTCTCAACCTACGATGGGAAGATTTCATAGGTTGGATAACCAGGTGCAAGCAATTCTTCGACCACCAACAGACACCAACAACATAATGGATTTGTTTGGCGACCTTCCACTTTCTGACTCGGCTCAACTTTGGTTCACTTGTCCACTCGTCGACCAACCAGGAGGCCCAAGGTTGACGTGGGAGGACTTCAAGCGATTTTTCACCTGTGATTCGGTCCTCCCATCAACAACAACCCCCTCGGTGCACTCATGACTTTACGACGGACAGGGTCAATGAAAGCTTATCTGGAACAATTTCAGCTTCTTCTGGTGTATGTTACAATAATCCCAGAGATGCAGGTCACAATCTTCACAGTCGGGCTTCCTGAATGACTGTGACTGAACATCAAATTTGAGGCTACTCGGGACTTTGTGACTGTTATGATCTTAGCCAAATTTTGTGAACGACGACTACAGCTGGATCAAGGTACTTAAATACTTTCGTGCACAGGGACCCCAGGGCGGATAGTCCGAGGGTGCCCAAGACCCACATATTTGTCAGCTGTCTCGTATGGAAATGTTTGGTCAGTGCGCAAATGGGTTATGCATTAATTATGATGAGAATTATATTTGTGGTCATCGCTGTAAGAAGCTTTTTTATCTGGACTTCGAGGTCTCTAGTGACGAGGGAATTGGGTGACGTCAGCACCTGTTCTGAACTCCCTTGAGCTTGAGTTCCAGCTCATATTGAACGGAGGGAGTGATGTTATAGGCTTCACATGCTTTCTGTCTTTATTATTGTCATTTACTATAGTTGTCTGTTATTATTTATGTAGTGGTTGGGAGTGTCGTGGTTGAGAGTGTCATGGCTAGGAGTTAGCAATCATGATTCTTATGTCTTGTAAGCCTATTTAAAGACGTGTGTTTTTTGACGAGGCAGACAATAAATTATCTATTTCTTGTGCCCTTAATGAGATTGTGATTCTTTCCTCCCAAGCACACCCCACCTAGGCAGTCATAGTACCAGCTCCACTGTATCCTTTGTCGCTTTCATCCTGTCTCAGCCATCCTCCGACGACACTACCACTGTTACGTGAGAAGCCGATAACATTTTCCTTAGATTGTTCGAAAAAATATTTTAAAGGTGTCGTAATTTATTTATGTATGAAGATGTATTTCTTTTATATAAGACTGATTTCTTGATCATTTCCGCCGGAGCATTTTTCCACCTAAGATTAAAATGCCAGTGTTGGGTCAGATAATATCATGCTGCATTGGTGTCATGCATAGCACAACTGAGTATGTGTGCAACCCTATGGTGCCCTACAGTGATTAAACACATTTTAAGTGATTCTTGGCATCCATCAACAAAATAGTTCAACAAATTTTGATTTAAAACATGCTGATGCGAAGCATAGACGAGCACTTGCAGTGGATGATAAGTTTTGGGGACCGTTTGGGGCTAATTGGTGACTTTTCATATATGGCGTGCCCGGATCGACAATCGAACTACGCGGATGCGTCGGGATTCGCGTTTCAAATCAATTTCATATATTAGTTTTGTTCGGAATATTGCCCTCAATATTCCCTACACTTAATTTGAAGAGACATCACCCACAGCATTAAGAGCATAGTTGTATTTGATGTTGTTTAAGCTCATCATGTGTAGGATGTTCCTTGAAACAAGGTTAGACAAACTGTCTAAGTGATGGTGACAGGTGGTCACAAGGTAAGCAGGTGGAGAGACAGAAAATCTGTCTAAGTCCACAGGCGTTGAGTGAAACAAGCTCACTCAACGTCAGATGCAGAGAAATGTGGTTAAGTCCACAGGCGTTGAGTGAAGCAAGCTCACTCAACGCCAGATGCAAAGAAATGTGGTTAAGTCCACAGGCGTTGAGTGAAGCAAGCACACTCAACGCTAGATGCCAAGAAGCGTCGTGTGTTGTCAAGCTTCTGCATTGGCAAGCAGAAAAATTGACCAAGTCCACAGGAGTTGAGTGAATACAGCTCACTCAACGCCATATAACAGAAGGCATCGAGTGAATACAACAAAGGTGTCGTGTGATGACAAAGCGTTTTCTTTGACAGTAATGAAATCTGGTCAAGTCCAGAAGCGTCGAGTGATGAAGGCTCACTCGACACCAAAGCAGTTAGACTACATCAGTCTAGATGGCGTTGAGTGATGAAGACACACTCAATGTCTAAGATGACAGAAAATCTGTCTAAGTACAGAAGCGTTGAGTGAAGGTTATTCACGCAACGTCTCATCAATATAATAGGCTAAAGCAGAAAGCGTTGAGTGAAGAAGATAAACTCAACGCTTTCATTCTGGAATTTGACTAAGTGTTTTGGCATTGAGTGATGAAGGCTCACTCAACGCCTTAGTGACAGAAAACTGTCTAAGTACTTTGGTGTTGAGTGAATAAGGCTCACTCAACGCCTACTGATGCAGTAAGACTAGCTAAGGCAAAAAGCGTTGAGTGAAGCTTGTTCACTCAACGCCTGAGATAGATAGAAATCTGTCTAAGTGTTTTTGGCGTTGAGTGAAGCTTGTTCATTCAACGCCTATACTAATGAGTTTGAATTTGACTAAGTCCACAGATGCTAACATCAGCAAAAGTCAATAAAGTCAACAAAATAAGGCGGTTGAGTGAAGCTTGTTCATTCAACGCCTATACTAATGAGTTTGAATTTGACTAAGTCCACAGATGCTAACATCAGCAAAAGTCAATAAAGTCAACAAAATAAGGCGGGATGGCTACAGTACGCGACAAACGGCGCTGCAGGCCTACAGTACGACTTTTGGCTGTTAAAGTAAAGATGTAACTGTCAAGTTCAGTGGGGCCCACTGATCAAAATAGCCGTTGATCGGCGGAATAGAAAATGCAGAGTCCAGAATGAAGAGATTAACTTTTGGGATACCGCTGGACTTCATCTTCTTCCTCGGCCATTGTTACAGAGCCTGAAGGAGAAGTTAAATATCCTGATCTAAGAGTTCAATTAGTAAGTTGTTGTAATTAATATCCTCAACAGCAAGATCAGAGATATTCTCTGAGGAAGTAAAAGCAGCAAAGGCCTGAGCCAAGCTGCAGTTGATCTGAAAGCCATTAAAAGATAGTTGTTGAGAGCAACACATTCAACAGCAAAATCAGAGAAATTCTCTGAGTAAATTGAAGCAGCAGCAGGTTGTTACCCTAGCTGCAGCAACTGGAAGATAATCAAAGTTGGTTGTTTTCATCGCCACCATCAACAACAGTTCAGAGTAAATATCTGAGAGAAAAGGTGCAGCAAAGGATAACCTTAGCTGCAGCCACTTCACAGTTCCAGTTGTACAGTTTTGAAGAACATTTTCTGGAGGCTGTGAAAAAGAAGTTAGGACTGAGCTTCTAATTCAGTCCAGGAAGGAAAGAAGAAGTAGAGCAGGGTTCTGCAGGTTACTTTCAGCACAAACATCTGCATATTAAAGATCTTCTCTTGTTGTTGAGAAGAACATAAGGCTAAGTATTTCTCAGTTCAGAAAGCAGTAGACTCAAGGAATATATTCCTGAAGTCAAAGTTGGGCTGAGTTTATCTCAGTCCAGGAAGGTTGGTACAGAGAAATTTCTCTTGTGTTAAATCAACTCAACAACCCACTTCCATTCAGTAGGATCCTTTTGGATCTGAGTTGTAGGGCAGATTTGTCTGAGGTAGGATCCAGTTGTGGATCTGAGATAGGGTTGTTTAGCCTGAGGTAGGATCCAATTGTGGATTTGAGGTAGGATTGTTTAGCCTGAGGTAGGATTCTGTTGAGAATGTGAGATAGGAGAGTCATTCTCTCTGAGTTATAGGGCACTTGTGCCTGAATTGTAGGATCCTTTAGATCTGAGGTAGGGTCTTTGTGTATGAGCTGTAGGAGAGTCATTCTCTCTGAGGTAGGGCTGTCCTCCCAGCCTGAGTTGTAGGGCCTTTGGGTCTGAGGTAGTGATCTTTGAATCACTGAGTTGTAGGGTCTTGTGCCTGAGCTGTAAGTCTTGGAGGAGACTGAGTGATCCTGCAGGATCGTGTTATAAGATCTTAGGAGCCGAGATTGGAGAAGTGTCTTGTCTAACAAGCTGTTAGAAAGGTGAGAGGGAAAGTGGACGTACCCATAATCTGGGGAACCACTATAAATTTTGTGTGCTTCTTATATTGTTTCTTTATTGCAAGTTGTGTATGTCTTGAAAGTAGAAAACTATCAACTCACAAAGCTCTTAAAGAAAGAAAATTAAAGATAGTCACAAGAGACTAAGAAACCTATTCACCCCGCTCCCCCCCTCTAGGTGATTTAGCTATCCTTGAAACTAAAGACTTCCAAGTTTATTATATTTGCATTTATTTTGATGTATTTTGGAGGCCCTACCTTTGGCCAATCATATTCGTTGATGGGAGATGTCATAATCCTTGTTTTATTATAAATAGAGTTGATAGGGGCTGATCTAGGCATTGTAGAATTTGGTGAAAAGAAATCTCGGATTCCAGCGATCAAGTCACGGTGCCGATTCCGCGGAACTCTAGGTGACGACTTCTAGGTGCCTATCTTCCTCCCTAATGTATCCTCTAACCCTAGCTCTCTATTCCCCCCTTCCAACTCCCTCTCTCAGCCTCCACAGCCCCAAACAACAACCAGATCCCCCACATAACCCTGCTGAAAATCACCCACCCTGTTGTGCAGAAGTTCTGTTCTCTTTTCTTGTTACTGTTCAATAATGAAATTAACTGTTCAAAACCTAAAGTTTCTAGAGCCCCCTCTCCACCGCCTTCACCTTCAGGGCTCCCTACCGCCAGCCACCAATTCCTCTCCACCTTGCAACAGCCGACCAGCCTGCCTCCTTCAAATCAGTCGGCCACCCCTTTCTAGACCCCTCTCCACCAGACCCATCCTTGATGCCCCTGCTACAGCCCATGTGCCCCATCCAAAGCCGTCGTCGCCCCATCCATAGCTGTTGCCGCCCTCCATCATCCCCCTTCGTGGATCCACCACCAAACAACCTTATTCTCAAGATCAGTCCATATCTGAGAGCTTCAGCCCCCGATCCATTATTTCCACCACCCGTACACCACCTCTAGCCCGGATTCGACTCAAAACAGCGGATCTACCCTTCCCCGACTCGGATCTACTCGTACGTGGCTGGATCTACACATTACTTGTCCAATCTCATCATCTATCGCCGAGGACAGCTACTGCCACTATTTTCACGTCACCGGTTCCACATTAGATCGCCGTCAAAACGAGTCCGGCTTCGGAATTTTCATTGTCTTGGTCATCCCACTATTTATTGAGTATTGTTATATTGAATTATTATTTTTCATCATTTATTTATCGGATTAAACATTATATTTGCTTGGATATCTTCATTGTAGAGTTTTGTCGTTAGATTATTATTGTGATTTGCAAGAATTTATTCGTCGCGCGCTCTAACTTTGGCCCTCCACACGGAGGAAAGTCTAAGCTTGCCTCGCTTAATTAAATAATTTTGTCTTGTCTTGAATTAACTGTGTGGGATGATATTGTTTATTATCAAATTGTGATCTAACGGCCGGACTTTTGCATAACATATAGGGTTAGGTCGCCGCATTTCCCGCCGCTTATAGATTCGCCCTGCGTCAATTGGTATCAAAGTCGGGTTGCGTGCACTTTTTGATACACAATCGTAGAGTCTATAGGTTTTTCATTATGCCTAAGTGTAATAATTATTCCTCTCCTCACTTTGGAGGTCTAGAGTCCACTTGCACCCGCCCTCATAGATTTCATTCAGGGAGACCCTCACGACACTACGATGATTATTCGCGATCGCAGCACACTACTTCCAAAGATCGTGTTGACCCACCAACACGACCCCACTATGCTAGGGATGATCATTATGATGATTGTCGTCGTTCTTATCCGTACCTGCGAGCAGATCGTGTTGATACTTCGACACGACTCGGTTACCTTAGGAATTATTATTATGAGCATAGTCGTTCCGAGAGAGATCTTGAGAGTCAGTTTCATACTGCTTCTCCTTCCTTCGACGGCTCATCAAGTCCCGAGTCTTTCAGTTATTGGCTCGTGGATATGGAGTATTATCTTGATCATTCTGAGGTATTCGGTGAGCGTCACGTCAAGTTTGCAAAACTTAGACTTTTAGATCATATGAGGGCTTACTGGTCTAGCGTTGAGAGGACCCGCGAGCGAGACTGGCTACATCGCATCACCAGTTGGGTGGACATGGTACATTGTGTCAAAGGTATCTGTCTTCGTCGTATCGGAGTCGCTTGCTCGACCAATTATTTTCCCTCCAGCAAAGATTCATGTCTGTAGCTGAGTACAGGGATGGCTTTGATGAGTTAATTGTGAGGAGCGATATACGAGAGGACCCAGCCATGGTCACTTCCAGATTTCAGTCTGGGCTTCGATTAGACATTCATACTAAGGTGGTTTATCATAGCTTGAAGTTACTCGAGCAGACGTATAAGCTTGCCCTTCGTTACGAACAGTCTATGAGATCCGTCAGAGCTGGTCGGTTGGACCATCACCTTAACCTCTGCAGTACGAGCTCCTCCCACACCAAGGGCATCACTTTGTCTATCACTGTTCCGTCAGACATGACTGAAGTGACACCTGATGCAGATTGCTCTCACCCCAGTGAGGTGCTTAGCCCAGTAAGTAGCCTATCTTTTGTTTCTGACTCTCTTATGGTGACCCCGACTGAGACTGAGCCTAAGCGACCTATTGAGTCTGTAGTGTTGTGCCCCTCACCCACACCTCTTCTTCTGTCAAGCACTGGGTTAGTTAGCACCTCAATCATAGACCGATTTCTTGACATCGTACCCGCAGACTCATTCTTGAGTGTAGTTCTATGTCTCCCTCCCACTGTCTTGGCTCAGAGTCACATCACGACCGAGAGCCCAGAGCCTGGTGTTGATCTCGTTGTGACCATGTCATCCATTCATGGGGACCCTACCCCTTGCGATGGTACTCATATGGAGAATCATGACCCTGGTGACGAGTACTATGAAGACGCTCCTGTTGAGCCGCCTGATGAGCCCTCACATCCTGGTGAGGATGTGATTCAGTTGAGCCTCTCGTTTATGAGTTTCGAGTTATTGGCGTCACTTTCATTATCATCTCTGGTCTTGCCCAAAAAAATAGGCCTTGAGTGGAGCATGGCGTATATAGTGTCTTCCTTGAGTACACTTGAGCATACCCATATCTTGAGGACCTACTATATGGCACATCACTCTTGATGAGTTTTGGGATACGCCACCTGCTAACCCACCAGACGAGCTCTTTACTTTCGGGGACACTCACCACACTATAGAGTCATTCCTTCTAGCCTGTGATATGATTTTCACCCAGATGGTTATCTCATTCACGATGAATTTTCGTACACCTCCTAGTGAGCCCCCAAATGTGTTACGTCCTCCGAGAGACATTTGGCTCTTTACGAGCTAGTATTTGTGTATAGGTGTCTCTCACGATCATCTGAGCACTCGTCACACACGGGATGAGTTTTTCTACACTCCACCGAGAGAGACTCCTGATAGGCCACCTCCTTTGATGAGTTCATTATTAGATGCTCTCATAGAAAGCATGTTGTGTTGGTCGTGTTTCATTTGCATCATTTGCATGAGTCTGTTGAGTCATTTCGTCATCTTTTGCATGAGTCTGTTGTGTTGTCTGTTCATCTTTTGCATGTGTGTCATGAGTCGGTCCGACGAATAATCCATATTAGTAATAAATCTTGTAAATCACATGTGGATGTTCATTAGCAAGTGCAGTTACTTCATGAAGGCGGGCAGGTGATGGCGAGAATCTGTGTTTCTCGCCGCTTATAGATTCGCCCTACATCATATGCACAAAAGTAAAATGTAAGACATCCATCTTGATACAATGTGTTATTCATTCTGAGTACTACTATTCAGTCTTCAAGTTTTCTCCTATTTCTACGCTCATGATTTCTTTACTTGATCATCACCTTACCTTCTCTTTATTCTTCGTTCTCCTTCAACAACCGAAGAGACAAAAAATTGCCATACGGTTTGTTTGGAGCGGATTTTTTTAGAGTTGTGCTGCTATTTTTAGAAAAGCTGCTCCAAACAATAAAATAAAATACACCATGGCAATAGAGATTTTCAAAAAAAAAGCAGCACACCTTTTTTTTCCACCACGACGTCAAATTTTTATCAATGAATATAAAAACTATAATTAATTATACTATAATCTAACTAAGTACTAACTAATACAAAATTAATTATTATATTATTAATTTATTAATTGGTGTTCTAAATTTATTTTATTATTATTATGCAAAAGCAATTATTATAGAATTAAAGTAATAATAGTATATCAAATATATTTTAATATAATTTTAATTACAGCCACTTAAATCCTAAATTACATAAAATATGAAATTTTCTTAAATAATTACATTTAAACAATGTATTATTTTTAAGGTTGTTTACAATAATTTTAATTTTTAATTATATTTATAATAATTGAGTAAGATATACGGGGTGCCCTAACCACCCAACAGCTATGCCATCCCCGCTATCCATTGAACCTGCTCTGAATAATACCCTTTTCGCCGGATTATTACCAATGTAATGGTAAAAAGCTAATTTTTCGGGAACTTTAGACCAAGCTTCCGGTAAACTCAGATTTTCGGCTAGTCCGGCGCCAACTCTTTGATATATTTCTTGCCGGAAGTACCCCTGATCCCACTGATAACAGGTTTCCACAGTTTCAATATTACCCATGCGTAATCCTTTATATAGACGTTGAGGCGGCTGAATTGTTAATAGTTGAATGTTGATTGGTAATATATATATATATATATATAAATTTGAAAGTCAGATTCTTTAATCAAACAGCACTAAAAAGCAGATCTTCCAAACAGTTTCAATGTTTCTCTCAATACTTTGCAAAACAACTGATTTTTCAATAACTCTGCAAAACAACTACTTCTCCAGTCATTGTAGCAGAGTCAAACAGAGTCTTAGTTGGTTGCATGAGAGCTCAGTCTCAATATGCTTAGTTTTTTCATGAATGAGATTGTATGCAATATGGATAGCAATTTGATTGTCACAATAGAGAAGAATAACATCATTGATCGACACCCCCATTTCCCCCCAAAAGATGCTCAAGTCAAATCAATTCATAAATTGTAAGGATCATGGCTCTATGTTCTATTTCAACAAAAGACCTAACAACAATAATTTATTTCTTACTTTTTCAAGACACCAAATTTCCTCCAATAAATATAGAGTACTATCTCCTTCATTGAAAGGCAACTCTCTCCTGTGACTCTCTTAAGTCGGATAGTATCATGTAACATGCAATGTTGAGTAAAAGATTCAGCTGACTCACTAGGACGGGACTCTAAAGGGATAATGAAAAAGTTCAATAGATTTCCTAGGGTCATAACTTATGATTGCTTGTAATGGACTCAACCCAATAGACCTATTGACAAAACTATTATAAGTTTGATGTCATTGTTGTTTTTGTAGAGAAATGGTCACAAACCTTATAAACACTTTTCCATATATCAAAAACAAGTATGAGAACATATATATAGGAGAGGAGAGAGGAGAAGGGTCCTATACAAGAGATGTGGGACTAAAGCAAGAGAGAATAAAATGGGTCAAATTAATGGGCCCTTTACAATATATCCTATTTCTCTAACACTCCCCCGCAAGCTGGAGCATACAAATCGTAGGCACCAAGCTTGGATAAGAACTGATAGTACAAATGTCGGGGCAATGCCTTGGTTAGGATGTCAGCAACTTGCTTAGAAGCGGGAACATGCTCTAGCTCTAACTTCTTTAACTGAACCTTTTCACGGATGAAGTGACAATCAACTTCAATGTGTTTGGTCCTTTCATGAAAAACTGGGTTCTTCGCAATGTGGATTGCGGTCTGACTATCGCAAAGTAGAACAGTTGGCGAGGATAAGGTGACCCCAAGATCACCAAAAAGAGCCTCCAGCCAGGTGAGTTCAGAAACAACGGCGGTCATTGCACGATACTCAGCTTCAGCAGAAGAGCGAGCAACAACAGATTGTTTCTTGCTGCGCCATGTAATGAGATTCCCTCCAAAGTAGGTACAAAAACCCGTAGTAGAGCATCGATCATCCAGGGAGCCCGCATAGTCCGCATCAGAATATGCAACAAGAGATAGAGAGGAAGATGGTTTATATACAAACCCTTGTCCTGGTGCATTCTTCAGGTATCTGAGGATCCGTTCCACGGCTTGTAAATGAGATCCTCGAGGAGCATGCATATACCGACTGACTACTCCGACAGCAAATGAGATGTCAGGTCTTGTAACTGTCAGATATATTAGTTTTCCTACAAGCCGTCGATAATACTCAGGGTTTGAAAGCAGGTCATCAAAGTCAGACCCGTGGGCACATAGCATGTGATTGGCATCCATCGGTGTATCTACAGGTTTACACCCGGAGTAGCCAGCATCACGGAGAAGGTCAAGGCAGTACTTTCGTTGGGATAGGACAAGGCCATCAGGACGTCTTGCAATTTCAAGGCCAAGGAAGTATCGAAGGTTGCCCAGATCTTTTGTTTGGAAAACAGAGCTAAGATGTTGTTTGACCTCGAGTATCCCTTTGGAGTCATCGCCTGTGATTAGGATGTCATCAACATATACCAAAAGGAGAACCGTGTCTGTTGTTCTATGTCGAGTGAACAGAGAGAAGTCTGTCGAACTCCGAGTAAAACCAACTGCCTGAACAGCTTTACTGAACTTATTGAACCATGCCCGCGGGGATTGTTTGAGACCATAGATAGATTTCTTAAGATGACAAACTCTGTACTCCCCCGTGGTCTCAAACCCGGGAGGTTCTTGCATATAGACGGTTTCTTGGAGGTCGCCATTGAGAAACGCATTCTTAATATCGAGTTGGTGCAAGGGCCACCGACGATGCACAACGACCGAGAGAAGGACGCGAACCATGTTGAGCTTGGCGAACGGAGAGAAGGTCTCCTCATAGTCGAGACCGTGTTGTTGAGTAAAGCCACGAGCCACCAGTCGGGCCTTAAGACGGTCAACCGTCCCATCGGAAGCATGCTTGATGACAAAAACCCATTTGCAACTAACGGTAGGCTGCCCCGGTGGTAGAGGGACCAGATCCCAAGTCTGATTCGCCCAAAGGGCGCGCATTTCTTCATCCATGGCAGCACGCCAACCCGGATGTTGCAAAGCCTCCTGCACAGAATTAGGAACAGAAATAGAGGACAATGAAGTAGCAAATGTGTGAAGGGTTGGGGACAGGCGATGTAACGAGACATAATTCGTCATGGGATGAGCTGTGGAGATAGGCGCCGGATCAGCAGGCCGCAAAATCACATCGGTAGAGGGAGGCCGTGGCAGGGCATGAGAGCTTGGAGGGCGACGAGAGTACACCTGGATGATAGGCGGAGTAGGACGGATTGGCGGGGGGGGGGGGGGGGGGGGGGGGGGGGGGGGGGGGGGGGGGGGGGGGGGGGTGGTAGGTGTTGGAAGTAGGGGAGGGGAAGGAGACGTAACGGGGACGACGGGCCGAATGAGAGGAGGAGGAAGAAACGAGTCTGTAGAGAGGGTATGAAAGGGTTGATCTTCCCAAAAGGTGATATCTGCAGAGATGATGAGTTTACCGTTGGCAGGAGAATAGCAGACATATCCTTTTTGGGTGCGGGAGTAGCCAACAAACATCACTTTGGTTGCTCGGGGAGCGAGCTTGTCAGTGGGCGAAGCCAGGTTATGAACATAGCATGTGCATCCAAAGACTCGGGGCGTGAGAGAGAACAGAGCCTTGGAAGGAAAGAGAAGAGTGACAGGAGCCACAAAGTTCAAGGTGGATGAGGGCATGCGTTTGATGAGATGACAGGCAGTAGAGACGGCAAAGTTCCAATAGAGAGGTGGAACGTGCATCTGAAACATGAGAGAGCGGGCGACCTCGAGAAGGTGTCGATTCTTCCGCTCGGCGACGCCGTTCTGTTGAGGAGTATATGCACATGAGGTCTGATGAACAATACCAAACTCGGTGCAGATATTAGATAAGGTGCGGCCCGTATACTCGCGCGCATTATCGGTACGAAGAATTTTGACGCAGGTAGAAAACTGAGTACGAATCTCTACCAGAAAGGCACGGAAAGTGGAGGGAAGTTCAGTACGATCTCGAAGTAAATATAACCAGGTAACGCGTGAGTAGTCATCGATAAATGTAACAAAATACCGATAGCCAAAAACACTCGGGAGTTTATATGGCCCCCAGATATCAGAATGGACTAAGGAAAAGGGGGTATCGCACCGAGTACTAGGGGAGGTAAAGGAGACACGATGTTGTTTGCCATAAATGCAAGACTCACACCGAAACTCAGAAAGGGAAACATTAGGAAGAGCTTTCTGGAGAATTGGAAGTGGAGCATGCCCAAGAAGACGATGTCATTCAACAGAAGAGATGGTGGAGAGAGTCGTGGGAGAAGGGGAACTGAAAATGTAGAGCCCATTGGACAGTCGCCCGGTACCGAGGATGTTCCGCGTCCTGCTATCCTGCACAACACAAGAAATGAAAGAGAAGGTTATGTCGCAATTGAGGTCGTGAATTAGACGACTAATAGAGAGAAGATTAAAAGGAGAGCCGGGAACATGAAGAACGGAGCGAAGTGTAATAGAGGGAGTAAGAGGGATGTCAGCGGATCCAGATACGGGAGTGGTATCCCCATTTGCAACAGTGATGAACTTAGGATGCGCGGAGGCCAGGTAGTGTGGAGGTTGTAGTGGGGTAATGTGATGCGTCGCACCGGAGTAGAAAATCCATGAGGAACTGTGAACAAGACAGGAGCTTCCGCAATCAGAGATAGACACCACAGAGCCCAGTGGTGGGGTGATTAGTGCGGAAGAGGCACACATCCCGATAGGAGTTGCCAAAGACCAGGCCGCAGAGGCCGCAGAGGAGCACCAAGCCGAGCACCAAGCAGAACAACCAAGCAGAGGCCACAGAAAACTGAGCAGGTCGCAGCAGACAGGAGAAGGCCGGCGGACAAGAGCAGTCCGCAAGAGAGGAGAGTCCGCGCGACTAGAGCAGAGACCGCCCAGTCAAGGTGTGAAAACACAAGCGGCTGGAGGAGGCCGCGACCAAAGGCGAAGCGGACGGGGAGAAGAAGGCCGCAACAGGCAGAGGCAAGCCGCGCGGACAGAGAAGAGAAGGCAGGAGACCGCGACCAAGATGCGGGTGAGATAGGAACAGCCCACACGGTCAGGCGGAGCACAGCAGCGAACAGGGCAAACCGCGAGTAGAGAGACAAGCGGATGGAGAAGGCAGAAGTCGGCGAGCTGGAACAGGTCGCGAGCAAGGCAGCCCGCGGACAGACGGTAGCGAATAGCAAAGCAGCGGACTGAAGACAGGCCGCGGCGAGAAAGGAGTCCGCAGCGGACAGCGGAGAATAAGAGAGAAGGTGGCCCCACGGAATTCGGAGGAGAGAAGGCTATAAGAAGCAGGGGGTGGATCCACGGGAGAAAGAGAGCAACAGGAGGCAGCGGAAAAGGAGCGGACTGAGAGGGGGCAAACCCCAGAGTCAAGCGGATAGAAACGAACAGCCCGCGAGAGGCAGGCCGCGGGAGGCAGCCGAGCTGCTAGAGAAGAGATACCGCGAGTAGAAACTCGAGCGGCTAGAAGAGAGGGGCCGCGAGTAGGAACTCGAGCGGCTAGAGGAGAGAGGCCGCGAGTAGAAACTCGAGCGGCTAGAACAAATCGCGCGACCAACAGAAGCGGAGACCGGAGCGGACAGAAAGGCAGGCCGCTGGGGAAGGCGGGCTGGGCGGTTTGAAGACAAGGGAAGACCGCAGCTAGAGAACCGCAGCCTCTGATACCATGTAGAGAAATGGTCCCAAACCTTATAAACACTTTTCCATATATCAAAAACAAGTATGAGAACATATATATAGGAGAGGAGAGAGGAGAAGTGTCCTATACAAGAGATGTGGGACTAAAGCAAGAGAGAATAAAATGGGCCAAAATAATGGGCCCTTTACAATATATCCTATTTCTCTAACAGTTTTCAAACTTTTTATAATAAATAAAGGTTGTGGCATCAGCATTGCACCCATGTGTTCAATCAAAAAGAAGCAAAAAAGAAAATAAAAGATTACCTTTAACCAATTGGGAAAACCCAAGACGCCATTTGAATGAGTCCTAGAACTTCGTTCATCTTCATTTACATCACATAGACGCTCGCATAAAATCTCAAATGTCGCTTTGTCTTTTGGGCATTTATTAGTAATTTCGAGGATGGAAGTGTCTTGATTTCTGAGGATGATGTCTGTTATACTAACTGCAGTTTCAGGGACATTCCTGTATTCTTCAAGTAAAGACTTGACTTTCTTACTGGATACAACTATCTCTCCATGTAATTTTCTTCTGCTCAGTTCATCCAATCTTGCAATATCAACACTAAATATGCATCTAACTGGTTTGTGGTCGCTATCTGTTACATCAACGCAAGCTTCATACCTAAAAATGAGTATATGTCTATTATACAAAAACCAATGATAATTATACAACACAGTTATTTTGCAACTACCATGACATGTAAAACTTACTGTAAAATTGATGAAGCTACAGGACATCCTAACGAACAATCAGATAATGAAACAGAGCGATTGTCTCGGTATAATATTCTGTCACACCAAGCAGGAATGCGCTTCTTCTCACTGCAATCGTACCCTGAAAAAATATACATAACTGAGAAGTTGTAACATATTTAGAAAATGTATACATGACTGAGTACATGGGTCTTGGCTTATAAGAAAATTTTAATAAAGAAATCATATATATGTTAGCGGTCCAATACATGCGAATAAGAAAATAAACGGTATTTGCCTATGATCTTATTGATATCCCTATTATCAATACACATGTGTCAACTTTCATCCTTCTTAATGGATAAAAAGTGCAAGAATGATTCAAGGACTCAGTCTGCCACGAATAAATCACTTATGCAATAAATCATTGATTTGTCCATTCAGCTTGGCATGCACGGTAAGGTTCATCCTATAATGTAGGAGATTCGGGGTCAATAATGTGTTGAATGTCACTTAAAGGTAGTAACAGTTCTGAAAGCTCACTGGGCATGGTATCCAAGAATTCATTGAGTATGCAACAAACATTCGGGTGAATCACCAAGATATCGATGGACATATGCAGGTAAGATAACAACTACATAAACAACTCATCACTCCTAACTCTCCCTAGTAAATCAGCAATTTTACGGAGTTGTGAGAAAAACAGTGTAATTGTTGATTAACTCTTTCAGTGTTGTTTGAACAGAGAAGCTGATTATACTATTTGACATAATAGTTGTGTCGTGACTGATTGCAAATATAGATAACATATTAATAACATTTTTTTCTAATAAACCTATCTCATAAATTAACTATTTTTAATATTTTATTAAATATAATAATAAGAATTCTTCATAGATTATATTGTTTAATAAACATATCTTCATAAATTATAACCTGTAAAAATATCTTCATAAATTTTCTTGTTTAATAAAGGCGCATAAACAAAACTTTATTGTTTACTAAGGGGCAGTGGACGCAGAGGGAGGTGGAGGGCAACCGAGATAGATTTGGATTGAATCCACCGGCAGTGGAAGCGGAGGGAGGTGGATGGAAACCACGACCCTATTACAAAAAAAATCTGATGGGAAGAAGTAGAAGTTGGGGACACAGCCAGCGCCTGGAGTTGCAAACAAGACAGATTCGGTCAGGGTCGAGATGAGATCACAGGCCTTACGCGGCTAAAAAGGAAAGAAAAGAAAGCTCATCAGATAGACCGCCTCTAGTTCTAGTAGCTGTATATGAATAGAGTCTTTCTTCTCATTTCTGTTAACGCATTTGACTTTGAAGTTAGACTTTTGGCGGAAGCAGTTGCTTGATGGACGAAGCCGAGCCGATAGGCGAAGAGAAAATGAGCATTTTTCGCCTGTCGCTTTCAATCCAATATCTATTCTCATTCTATATGAAAATCTATATCATAGATGTTCAGAAATTTGGAAAGAAAAGAGAGGCGAAAGAATGAATTGAGTGATTACTTACTAACAAGAAAAGCCCCTGTCAAGCTCTCTTTACCAAAGACCATCCTTTCCTTCTCTCCAGCGGATTGAAGCCACCAACCAGTGGTGTGCCAAATCAGGGTTGGATGCGAGCGAGCGGGAAGGTGAGGCGCGGAGCGATATGAAAAGGAAGTCAAGGTAGCGCGAGAAGTCAGACGAGAAAGAATGATTGGATGATTTGAGTCGGGGCAAAAATTGCCGGAGAAAACAAGCAGAGAATCCATCGATGTCGAGATCTGAAACCACAACTAGCTTCTCATACCCTCATCGTCACTGCGTGTAGTCGTGCTCAAAAGCTGCATGTAGCAGTGATCGATCTGGATGAAGTGCGTGGGGGGAATAAAGGCGGTGTGTCGTGACCAGATCCCAGTTGTGGGAAAAGAGCGGCGTGCGGCTGCTTTCAGTTGTCGGCGGTAGGAATAGAGGCACGCGAAAATACCATTTGGCGCGGATTTTGGAAAAGCGGCGGTGTGCATCTCCAAAAAATCTAAGCCAAATAGAGCCATAATGTGGAGAGACTTTGAGGATCCTATCTCAAAGCAGAGTCTTTCAACACAATCTTGCACTTATTAGGATCTTTTGACTAAGTTGGGGGTAACATGATCATACGACTCTTATTGAAAAATACGCAGGTGTTCGATCACCTGTAACAATAATACGGTCATTAATCAAGGGTATGTATATAAATATGTGGTAAATGTCTATAGAGAAGCGTCGCACCAAACATTATCTCAAATATAGCAAGACGGGTATGTACCGAGCAATTTTGTGTGATATATTATTATATCTTGTCAACCCAGACAATTTATAAGAGATTCAGATGAGGTTTGAACTCAATATGATATGCATAAGACCCTTCAATGCTACTATGTTGATACAATTTTCATTGTCAATGGCCAGCTTGTAGGCACCTCCTGCAGAAAATAAGTATAGAATTATATTGTGGATCTCTATTACAAACGCAGGGGAGGGAGAGGGACGTCCACCAGTGTGACGAGTATAACAACATAGCAAAAGGCACGTCAATGACACGTCGCTGTAGGAAGGTAATTAAGACATGAATATATTTTGGAAACCCAATGTATCTTTCCTTTTACTGCAATTAGGCCAAGGATGTTATATAAACCATTCATGTCTTGTAGTTTCTATCTTGGTAGTATCAAGAAATGTGAGAATCTTATGGGTTATTTTCTTTTCCTTCCTCTTTTCCTCTCTAATCTTGGCAGCCCACTAGGCCATTAGTTTCTCCTCCTGAATGTGCAACATCTTGGCTGACATGCCGCTCTTCTAGTCGCAATTTTCGTTGCCCAAAGACGAACCCCTATTTCCACATTCGTTATGCGCCGATCCTTCCAACGACCGTCTTTCTTGGCCGATCGTACTCCGCGCCGATCCTTCTCGCAACGCATCCACCTCTCGTTGATAGCGTCAATCCCATAGCGACGATGTGCTTCCTTCACGACAGAACCTTCTCCGATCCGACCGCGTTGATCCTGCAGTCCGCGTTTTTTTTCTACAGGCGACATCCCACTCGTGATTCATGGTAGTCGACATCCTGCTCGCAATTCTTGTGTTATTCTTGTGTTGTGTCGACACTTCTCCCGTGTGCATACCCCACAGATTCGCTCCATGGCTAACTCTGACACATCAACTACTCAACCACCTATGGATCCAATCATTTCCTGCTACCTCAATGCTCACAAGGAATCCATCGCCGCGCTCCAAGCCCTTATGCAGTGAATGGATGCTAAGTTTGATCCCTTCCTCGCCAGCTGGTTGTGTACTTCCTCAACCTCCAATGTGGACTCCCCACCGCTTCCCGGTGCTCATCCGGACCTTCCACGGGATATCGTTCTACCTCTGGCGAGATTCTTTCAACCATATAGCCCGTTTGACGTTCCTTCCTTCAACGACACCGACACCATGGAGTGGATTGCAGGTGCGGAATAGGTTTTTAACATTTATCAGAATCCAGAGCAACACAAGGTCAGTACGACTCTCATCGACATCGAGGGCTCCTCCCTCCATTGGGTCTGCTGGCTCCGTCAGTCCAAGCCCACCCTCTCGTGGGCAAACCTTCAACAAGACCTTATTCGCCATTACGATATACGTTACACAGGCTCAGTCATGGAGCATCATTGTGTCGTCAGACGGGCTTCCTCGATGACTACATCGATGAATTTACTGCCTTAGCCATGCGTGTACTGGGCCTACCCCCCAACCACTCCCTCAGTTTTTTCATGCATGGTTTGCTACTGCATATACGCATCATCCTGCGCAAACACCACCCGCCTTCTATTGTTGAGGTCGTGGACCTCGCATATTTGATTGAAGCTGACTTCAAGTCAGGCTGATGGACATCGGGCGCCCACCCACAGTAGCCCCGCCTCATCAGGCCACAAGACCCACAACAGCGCATCTCCCACCACAAATGGAGGCCCACAAACTCCCTGGTTGCACAGGATCACTGTCACGCCCTTCCAGGATCCCATCAGACCCCCGACTATCCAATCAAGAGTACCATGATCTCCGCACAAAGGGCAAGTGCTACCGCTGCAAGCAGCCTTATTCACTGACCCATAACTACCCACTGAAAGACCTCCAGGTCCATGTTAGTGAGGAGGAGTCTGAGATTACACTCGCCAACTTTAAGGCGTTGGAGGAAGATGTTGAGGCCGAAAATCCTCCACCTGTTGCCCTGCATCAACCTTACACTCTTTACCGTTGGAGGGACTTCTGGCCCATAACGATGAAACCTCCTAGAACACTTCAGAGAACCCTAATGGTTGTCATGATTGATAGTGGACGAGCCACAATTTCATATCGCAATGCCTAGTGGATATGTTACGGGCCTACTTCGGTAACAGCGGTAACTTGTCAGAATAGTGGTCGGAGTAGTGATTGGTGGCGGAAATGATGGTGGTGGAGATGCAATGGATCCCTAACCGCGACTGCCTAAGCAAGGTTGCTCGTTGGAGGAGAGAGCCACCAAATATCTCACATTCAAGACAGGGAATTAGAACTCTTCATTCAATCATAACTTCATACAAGATCAATGATCTATATATAATAGGACCACGGGGCATAATTGTAAATACACAAGGGACATTAAGGGTTTATTTGGTTAAGCGTTTTCTATCCGATCCGTTTTGTCCAAACGCTGAAGCCCGGCATCTTTCATTTGTTTTTCCGCCATAGTTTCCATCCGGCCGGCGTTTGCGAGCAGGAGAAAAAGCCGCGGATCCAAACCCTTCCCTAGAGCCCCGTTTATTGCGTTTGAAGGAGGAGAAGGCGTGCGTTCCGCCTCCGCCAAGCTCCAGATGCCACGGCGATATCTCCTCCTCCCCCGCCAAGCTCCATATGTCACGGCTCCGCCGCCTCCTCCTCCGCCAAGCTCCAGAGCTCACGGCACTGTCTCCTCCTCCTCCGCCAAGCTCCATATCTCACGACTCCGCCTCGTCCTCCTCCTCCGCGATGCCCTGAACCGTGCCCCGTGCTCCGTGCCCCGGCGATCTCCAGCCCCGACGAGATCGTTCCAGCCTCCGACGAGCCCCAACAAGCTCTGACAAGCTCGTTCCTGCACCGGCGAGCCCCGGCAAGCTCGTTTCCCTACTCCTCCATGAGCGGCATGGCAGAGGGAGACGTTCCTAAGGCTGTCGACGGTGGTATAGCGGAAGAAGGGAAGGGCGGAAAGGTGGAGCAGTGCGGCGGAGTTGTTTTTTTGCACAAACAATTTTAAAATTACAAATAGAAACAAACCTATAGTATGAACAGTAATTAAAATTACAAAAACAATCTTATATATATATATATATATATATATATATATTATTTCCAATAATTTATTTTAAAATTTGCGTAAACGTCACCGCAGTTTCGTCAAATGATTCTCTGTCCTGAACAGCTCTGCAAACACAGAATATCCAAACAGATCTCTATTTCCAGTATCCAGTTTTCAACAGCTTCCTTTACAAACCTGCCTTTACAACAGCTCCTTTTACAACCGCAACCGCTCTACCAAATGAAGCCTAATAAAATATGTGACAACTACGATTGACTCATACGACACTAATAACACACTCGACTCAATTTAATACATATAATAATAGAGTCATAACATCTCATCTGCCCTTGAAATCGAGCTTACCCTCAAGCTCAAACTCGACGTGGTGATCGGATCATCTAGCAGCTTGAACTCTCGTCAGAACAACGCATGATATCACGTAGCGGCGGCGGCGGCGGTGAGTAGTGGCGACATCGTTGGAAAGACGAGCGACAGAAGTAATAGCTTTGGCAAGGTCGGTGGAGCGGTGATGAGCAGCAGCAGCAATTAGGTCGGGGAAGCGACAACCGGCAGAAGGAACGGATCTGAAGGCGGTGAGGTCTCCAGAGGCAGGAACGGGTCTGTCGGGGTCGGTGGAGCGGGGGGTCGACGGAGCAAGTGTTGGCGGAAAGACGGTCATGGTGGCTGACGACGGTGGCCCGAGGTGGGGTGGCACCACCACGGAAGGTGATAGCGGAAGGGCAATCGCCGTTAAGAGAGGTGACACGGCAACTGCCGGCGCAGATGGTGATTTGACAAGAAGAGGCAGCGGTGGCAAGGGTGGAAGCTTCGACAGAAGAGCAGCTATCAAAATATCAAGTTTGTAGAGGAGCGTTGTCATGGCATCCTGACAACGGGTTTTGGCGGCCCGAAGGTGAGCATCCATGGAACTCATTATTTCTCGTAGTGTCTATTGGATGGCGGCGGCATCCGCGGCAGTCAACATGGTGTTCCCCATAATAAGATGAATTAATTAATTCAATTAAGAATTAATAAGTGATGAAATTATTAATAACTAACTAATCAAGAAAATGATTAATCAATTAAAAATATTTTCATTAATGTATAATAGTATGGGATTAGGGATATTTGTTGCACTGTTGGATGCACGGGCCTCAAGAAACAATTAGATAAAGCTGCGGCTAGGGGGTGGTGTTTAAAATAAAGCTACAGCTAGGAGGGAGGTGTTTGAAATAGAAATAAAGTAGTTGGGGAAAGGGAATAGAGGAGTGGGTTGTTGTGCATGGGGCTTTAAAAAATAAAATAAAGTTGTTCTGGGGAAGGGGCTCGAGGCAGGGAAATGATGTGGCAGGTTAGAGCGGCAGGTGACTTGATACGAGGATGGGACAGATTGTAGTCACCGGTCACGAAAGCTCTCGTGCGTTGATGGGCTTCGATGGCATGAAATACGTGGAAGAGAAAAACAGCGATAGATGGATGGAGCGGTGTCATCTTTGAAGAAGCAGAGAAGCCGCACGACGGAAGAGGAACAACGACTACGTTTTCGATGAAGTAGAAATGACGACGTGGGTTGGGACTTCGTATTCGAGAAGCTGCGTTTTGTCGTTGTAGAAGAAGGACGGTAGCAGAATGTAGCGTTTGGGGTGTCGTGGAAGGCTGGTTGTCTTCGAGAAGCTGCGGCTCAATGTAGCGGATGTTGGCATTGGTGTGCTTGAAGGAAGAAGTGGATGTGCAGTGGCTATTTCAGTTGTTGTCGAGGATCAACAGAGGATCGATGGATGAAGGGTTGGCTTTGGAGAGGAAGTGTTGCCGGTGGAAGGAGGAAGGATGGCTCTGATACCAAGTTATTACGGGCCTACTTCCGTAACAGCGGTAACTCGCCGGAATAGTGGTCGGAGTAGTGTCGGTGGTGGAGATGATGGTGGTGGAGATACGATGGAGCCCTAACCGCGACTGCCTAAGCGGGGTTGCTCGTTGGAGAAGAGTCACCAAATATCTCGCATTTAAAACAGGGAATTGGAACTCCTCATTTATTCATAACTTCATGCAAGATTAAGGGTCTAAATTTAATGGGACTCAGGGGCATAATTGTAAATATGCAAGGGACATTACTAAAATACGCGACGACTACGATTCGACTCATACGATGTTAATAACACACTTGACTCGACTTAATACATATAATAATAGAGTCATAACAGGATCGCTTGGCGTTATCGGTGACCCCCGCCCCATGTCTCTCTGTCTGTATTGGGGATGGTCGTCACTAGGCGACTGGAAGCTTTTGTTCATGGTTAGCCCTCACAATGGACTCATATCCACTCTGGGACAATTTCTACGTGTTTGCACAGGGTGGGGTGGATAGAGTTCTGGGGGTGGCATGGCTCTGCACCCTGGGTGACGTCAACGTCAATGGGGATTGCATGACAATATGGTTCATCCAGGCGGGACATTGTTACTTTTGGCGAGCGGCTCTGCTCTCTTGCGTCGTCTCGTCGCATCTCATTATATTCAGAAAATGATTGACATCGATTTTGTTACATACTTACGACACGTGGTTGAGTAGGTGGACCAACGCCAGCCAACACCACCGTTCCTGCAGACTATTCTGGATATATTTTTGGGCATTTCCACCGACGTTGCTCGCCTTCCACTGCCTCACCTAGCAGCTCACTGTGTCTGCATCTAGTTGGCCTTATCGATACGAACATGAGTAAACAGACAAGATTGAGACGCTCGTGGGTGACATGTTATCCGCGGTATAATCCGCCGTGGTGCCAATCTGTTTTCAAGCCCGATTTTCTAGGTCGCAAGAAAGACGATAGTTGACCCTTTTGCATGGACAACTAGAAGCTCAACAAGGTCACCATTCCGTAAATATATCTCATGTCATTCATACAGAAGCTATTAGATGAGCTACGGAGGGGTCTCTACCTTTCTAAGCTAGACCACTGCTCTGGTTATCACCAGATTCATATATTGGAGGAGGATATCCCAAAGACGGCATTCTGCGCTCATGACAGATACTATGAGTTCATCGTCATGCTTTTTCTCTTGATTAATGTTCCCGCCACCTTTCAGACGACCATGAATAATTTATTCTGTTCGTCCCTATGCAGGTACATCTTTTAGTTTACAACTCCTCATGGCAGGATCACCTCCAGCAAAGGCAGACAACCCTAGACACCCTTCAGGAGTATGATTTTCTAGTGAACCCTACGTACACTTTTTGTCAGACCGAGATCAGCTACTTCAAACATACAACCTCTGTGTGGGGACTGGGGAGTTGCCATAGACCAGGATAAGGTGTTGTTCATACGTCAGTGGCCCACACCCCACTCGTTTTGCGACGTTTGAGGCTTTATAGGATGAGAACTACCATTGTTCCATTAGGGATTGTTGAGCGGTGGAAAATGTTGATTGATTGCTGGAAAATAGAGGCCCTCCATAATATATAGGAGGTCAATAATACAATCACAAAATAATAATAAAACTAAAGCCTAACACTCCCCTTCAAGTTGGACTTGTGATATCTGTCACACCCAACTTGGACATAATGTTACCAAAACACTTATGAGACAAGACTTTTGTGAGCACATCAGCCAGCTGTTGATCTGAAGGGACAAACGGAGTGCTAACAACTCCCCTCACAATGTTTTCTTTGATGAAATGACGATCGACTTCCACATGCATGGTGCGGTCATGTTGAACTAGATTGTGAGCAATGTTAATAGCGGCCTTGTTATCACAATAGAAATGTATTGGGTCATTGCTTCGAATCTCAAGCTCAGGCAAAAGGGGTCGAATCCACATTCTTTCGCATATGTCTTGGGACATCGCCCTGAATTCCGCTTCAGTACTGGATCTGGCAACCACATTATTTTTTTTGCTCATCGAAGTCACCAGATTCCCCCCCCCCCCCACTAAGGTAAAATACCCGGTCATGGATATACGATCATCAATAGACTCTGCCCAATCAACATCTATGAAAACTTCAATGGATAATTCTTTAGCAGGAGAGAACAAGATGTCACGTCCCGGTGAAGTTTTGAGATATCTAAGAATCCAATGAGCAGCATCCAAGGGTGTGACTTGGGAGCATGCATCAACTGACTGATAACTCCAATAGCATGGGAGATATTCGGACGGGTATGAGATAAGTAGATGAGTCTCCCCACCAACCGTTGAAAGTTATTGTTGTCAGTGACAGGTTCTCCACCATCCCTTCCCAATCTGTGATTTGTTTCAATGGGGGTGTCAGCAGGTCTGCACCCACTCATTCATGTAGTCTCCAACAAGTCAATGACGTATTTCCTCTGGGAGATAAAGACACTGTGCTTGGATCTGGTAACCTCTATGCCAAGAAAGTACTTGAGGTTCCCAAGATCTTTTACCTCAAATTCACTAGTCATTTTTGTCTTCAAGTGTTTGATTTCCTCCATGTCATTCACATCTATTACAATGTCATCCACATAGATTATCAACACTGTCAATTTTCCTTGTTTGTGCTTAACAAATAGAGTATGATCAGCATTACTCTGAGTGTACCCAAATTTCACCATTGCTCGTTGGAACCTCCCAAACCAAGCCCTCGGGGATTGTTTTAGGGCATATAGAGCCTTCTTCAATCTGCATACCTTTCCCGCAGATCCCTCAAAGGTGAAGCCAAGGGGTAGAGCCATATAAACCTCATCTGCCAAATCTCAATGTAGGAAAGTGTTCTTCACGTTTAACTGACTAAGACTTCACCCTTTGCAAGCAGCACACGAGAGTAGAATCCGAATAGAATTCATCTTTGCCACAGGAGCAAAGGTTTTCTGATAATCAATCTCAGCTATTTGGGTGTATCTTCTAGCCACCAACCTACCCTTGTAACGGTCCACAAGTCCTTGGGGGTTTTGTTTCACCGAAAAAATTCATTTGCATCCCACCACAATCTTGCCTTGAGGGAGATCAACAAGGTCACATGTGTAGTTCTTCTGAAGGGCAATCATCTCCTCCTGCACAGCATCCTTCCATTTTTGAAGTTCCAGAGCTTCTTGCCACAAGGAGGGAATAGAAACGGAAGACAGAGAAGTGACAAAGGCTCTATGTCGGGAGGACAACGAATCATGACATATAATCAGATAAGGGATGTAGGGTGGAAGCACGGTTACCTTGAGGATCTGTAGACGGATCAGATGTGGCTTCAAGTATAGTGTGCAGGAGCAGACCATTTGTGCCCCTTCGCCGACGAGTATAAACCTGCAAAGGAGTAGGACGAAGAGGTGAAGGAGACGGTGGATCCTCAAGTGGCTGCGGATCTACAGGGCTGATAGTAAGAGCAGAGACAGGAGGCTGATATGGAGGAGATATAGGAAGAGGGATAGTGGGGGAGCTCACTTTAATGATGTCAGTCTCCCCCTGAAAGGAGCTCCCACAATAGTGCTCGAATTCATGGAAAGTGACATCCATAATAACAAAGATCTTTTGAGTCCCAAGATGAAAAACACGTATACCCTTTTTAAGTGTTTGAGTATCCAATGAAAACACACTGAAGCGCCTGCGGATCAAGCTTGGAAGTATGGTTCACATGGACAAAGCACACACACCCAAAGATACGAGGAGTAAGATCACTAGAAGGGATATTGAGAGTTTTTAACGGAGTCTTGTGGTGTAGGAGTCGAGTAGGCAACCGATTAATAAGAAGCGTAGCCGTGAGGACCGCATCACCCCAGTAGTATTTGGGTAGGTGCGTCTGAAGTAATAACGAGCAACCTCTAGGAGGTGTCGATTCTTATGCTCAGCGACCCTATTCTGAGCCGGATTGTACGCACACGAAGTTTGGTGGATGATACCCAAGTCACACATGTAGCATTCAAATTGATTTCAAATTGAAAATCAGTATATTCACTGTCATTATCACTTCGCAAAATTTTCACATTGACATTGAATTGGATGGTAACCATCGTACGGAACTGTTGACATAGCGGAAAGACATCAGATTTGTTTTTCATGAGATAAAGTCATGTGCGCCGAGAAAACCAGTCAATAAATGTGGCAAACCATTTATATTCAGAAATAGAAGCAACCAGGCTAGGGCCCCAAACATAAGAATGGATAACTTCAAAAGGAGTAGCACAAGGAGGGAACATCTGAGGAAGAGAGACCTGCTCGTGCTTACCCAGTTCGCATACAACACAACAAAAAATATAAAAAGCAGAAGACGGCAAAGCCGAAAACAAAAACTTCATAACAGAGACAGAAGGATGTCCAAGGCGACGGTGCCAGGACTCAAAAGTAGTAGAGGAAGCCACGTGAAGAGCCTGCGAAGGAGAAGGAGCAGAGCTAGAGGGGTCAAAGAGATACAGTCCCTCACACAGTTTACCAGAGCCAATCACTCTCCCGGTCGTCAGATCCTGAAAGACACAAAAATAAGGGAAAAAGTCACTGAGCAATGCATAGAGTTAGTTAATTGTCTGATAGAAAGGAGATTTTGAGTAAATTTAAGGACATGAAGCACAGACGAGAGAGTGAGGGAAGAAAAGGTAATGGTTCCTTTTCCAGCAATAGGGAAAAGAATCATCAGCAACACTCACATTGTCACGACCTAACAGAGGAGAGTAGGATACAAAACCTGAAGCAGTGCCCATCATATGATCCGTTGCCCCGCTCTCAATGATCCACTGGGTGGGGCTGCAGCTGGTAGCCGAATGAGCACCCGGGGGCCCCTGGCAGGCATAGGAAGAGGAGGAAGCAGAAGCCTTAGAGGGATGGTCGTGCATCAGACGGCGAAAGGCAAGAATCTCATCGGAAGAGAGAGCGGGTGGAGCGACCTGGGTAGACGCATTAGCAGAAGCATCAGAGAGATGAGCAAAGCGGGACAGAAAATGACGGTCCGAAGAGCGACCATAACCACAACCGCCGCGAGTAGCTGAAACACCTTTTGGCAAAAGAAAATTGTGAAGCTTGAAACAAGTGTCTCGTGTGTGACGAGTCATCCCGCAATAATCACAGAGAAGATGATCCTTCTCCAAACTTAGGTAGCAGGTCAAGCGGAGGACGTCCACTTGGACGAACATGGGCAGCAAAGCAGAGCTGTCAACAGTAGTGTCCGTATGTAGAGTCTGGTGTCAATCAAATTTTTGTTGAACGAGACTGAAAACCTTCGGCAAGGAGGGAGGAGGAGCACGACCAAAGATCTGAACACTAATTTGATCAAAGTCCCGATGCAGACCGTGTAAAAATTCAAAGATCTGATTGCGTTCTATGCGAGCCCGAACAAGAATCTCATCTTCAGGAGAGACAAGGTTGAGAGCATCAAAGTGATCATACTCCTGGTAGAGCTGAGTAAATTCCAAGTAATAGGAGGAAGGAGAACGATCGCCTTGCCGCAAGAGGAAAATCCGTCGGCGAAGTTGAAAAATCTGAGCGGCATTTCCCCGACAGGAATAGGTAACCTCAGCTCTTTTCCAAATATTTGTCGCAGTATCAAGGAATAGGTAATTCCTAGCAATGCTCTCTTGCATAGAATTGAGAAGTCACGACATGAACATGGAATTTTCGGAATCCCATTGCGACCATTTGATTGAGGTGGGATGGGGGTGGGGGGCAGCGGTAGTGTCGGAAACATAGTCAAACATACGGCGGTTCTTTAGAGCAAGAGTGATAGACCGAGCCCAAGGGAGGTAATTGGTGTCATCAAGCCTTATGGTGGTAAGGAAAAGGAAAGATGAAATCTCAACTATGCATGAGGAGACACATGAAAAAGTCAAAGAAACTATATGCTCCAATCTTGCCTCATCCAAACGCACTGTAAGAAAATCAAATTCCCTTCTTGTATGTAACTCTATTTCTACATTGCATGTGCTAGATGCGGTTAAACGTAGAATTAAGAAGTTGAAAAGTATTAACTCAAAATTACATTTAGAAAATAATAGTTTGAAAGCAAATGTCAATGTAGAATCTACTAGTGGTGTGCCTAGCACTCTGACATGCTCCTTAGATAAACATTCCAAGTATTATACTAATTGCATTGAACTACAAGAAAAATACAAGGATTTTGAAAAAGAGCTTCTTTTAGCAAAATGAAAGATTATGTTTACAAAACTCATCATTGAAAAGTAATTGTGCTAGATGCAATGATTATAAAATTGAAATTAAAGAAATGAATGAGACTTTTGATGAATTCAAAAGTAAGTACGAAACTCATATTGAATCGATCGTCTTCACTCTTAAAAACAACACAATCGCGTACAATAAAGCTAGACAAAATCTCAAAATTAAAAATAAAGAATTAATTACAAAAATCAACATGCTCAAGAAAATTATGAATAAAAAATCACAAAACACAACTCCTAAGTTTCACGCAAAATCCGAAAGCATGTTGAACATGAACTGTCATATAATAACTATGTCAATCAAAGGGAGTAGAAAATCTCAAGCTAAAGCAAGTGAAATTTCTAACCATAAAAATCATCTTCACTCGCAAAAAAAAATTTACTCTCTACTTAAAAACAAATTAATGTAAATTTTATTTAAAGAGTCACTACACTATTAGTCCTTATGTTAAGCGACATAATCTTAACTTGGAGAATAATTTCAATATATATAAACATCCAATGCAATATTGTTCAAGTGCAGATCATCACGTAAGGACTCGTAAAACTCTAATTGGAAATTTGCAACATAAAAATAATATTAAGACAAACTATGAATGGAGGCCCATCGTGAAAAATGACGCATCTATTCCACTAGAAATGACACATCTATCATTATTCCCTCATGGTTTATCACGCAGTATTTAGGTACCCAAGAGAACCGCCTCACACGGTATTACTTGGATACCTAAATCTCATATCCAGTAACATCCACAAATTGTGTGAAGTAAGTTCAAACGAGCTACACTATATATTACTTCGCGATATGCCTACTAGTTCTAATTGTTATTGGTGTCTTTTTGCTTTATTAATTTTATTCGTGTTTTCTTTGTTCTATTTCTATCCTTTTTTAAAAATCTATGAATATCACGCTATATGTTCTATGAACTACGTCATATGCATTTGAGCCAACACGAAACGCATATCCAGCCACAGAGATTAGAAGAACGCTTAAAAATCAGGGTGAGCAGGGTAGTGTCACACAACTAATCACAAGTGGCAAACGTTAAAGCATAATAAAGAATACCAGTAGTACCACTATGGGCGTGAGAGCTCACCACAGATAGAACAATGTTTAACCTGTTTTAATACAACATAAAAAATAATGATGATAATAAAACTAAGTACTGCTATGCACAAAATTATTGAATGACAGATCCTATATGCTACTCCTCTGAAAAAGTCGGAGAAATATTGAGCTTGTTCATCATCTTCTTCAACATCTTCTTCACTCCCTTCACCTCCTTAGCAGCCTGTCTGATCTCCCGTCCTTGCTCCACCATCCCGTATATATCCCGGCTGGTCCCCCGAAGGGATCCTCCACGGCGTAGAGGAGGCTGTGCAGCAGGGGGTCGTAATTGTGATGAAGTCGGAACTTCCCCGACTACATAGATCTGCAGGCAGCTATCAATTGGGTACTGTGACCAATCAATGACCGGGTACTTCCCCATCAAGATGCTCTGAATCACCCCGCCCAACGGCAAGATGTTCAGTCGTTGTCGCTCGGGAGACTTCATGCGAAATGCATAGCGCAATCATTGATAAAATGAGATCTGATACGCTGAACGGCTTACCTGCTAGGATGTAATAGGTCGCCATGGAGAGATATGATGTGATCTTCTTAGTATCCCCGGATTTGAACATGAGGGAGTGGCGCAGAATATCTTGGATAATGCGGGAATCCGGGGTGAGAGTATCCACGGTGGTGATGATATCTCGACAGTTTTCCACTCCATGGAGAACCTCATTGATGTCTCTCCAGTATCTTGTAGATCTGAAGGACTCGAGGATATCGAGTCGCTCCCCGCCTATGAACCAGACGTACTTCCTCGCCAGATCTTCGTGTAGTATAGTCACTATTTGGGTACTGATGCACGATTGCACCACTCCGTCCAGGTGTCTGAGAGCTGGATCTCGGAGATTGTTATAGAATTTCCGGACAAGCACCGAAGAAAATGGGTCACCAGCAGAAATCACGGAAAGTACTTCCGCGTGATTCATATGCTGTAGATGTGCGCGTATCGGTCATCAATGTCGACGAACATCGGCACACTTACGGTAGCCTCGTCCACCGCAGGGAACGTCGATGGGGGTACTCTAGATCGCTTGGAGAAACTTCGTCGAAGTGGCTGGGAGCTGGAAGAAGCCATAGCCTGAAAAAAAACATGAAATTCCATTTTTCAAAATCCAAGAAAAGGCATTTCTGGAGGCTACCGCGGCGCGGTAATCTGCTACTGTCGCACGGTAGCGTGACGGACTGGACTTCATCCCCTTCCGCCGGATCTCCCCCAAAATCCAATTTTTCACGATTTTTTTGCAAACAACCTAAAGTGGAAGGAGATCTAAGCACATACAACGCATATCCGAGAAATCAAACAAGATCCATGACGAAAATCCTCAAATCAAACTCAAAACTTCGTGAAACCTCCACGGATAATTCCCAAAACGACAAAATCTCCACGAACTACACTCTAATCTCAACATACATGGAAATGGGGGAAAAGAGAGAGATTTACCTAGACCTGGGTTTCTCCGGCAGAAGAACTGTGCTCGGGAGTGAGAGAATGGAAAAGTAAGTATGAAGGATTCGTCCTGGGCCGGATCTTATATTTTGAGCTACCGCGCCGCGGTAACTCTAACGCCGGCGGTAGCACACTTTCGTACTGATTTTTGACGATCAGCACTGGTAACCTCACTTTTCTTATTTGATGTGAATGATAACTCAAGACCAACTGTGATGTGTCTCACAATAGTGGGGGCGTAGGGTTGTGTGTTTTAGAAACGCTAACCTGTAAATCACGTCTAGTACTTAACCGGAGAGGGTTCCAGTAGGTCCTTGTATGGCGCTGGGATAAAAGAGTGTTAGGTTGAACGGTTTCTTTTGTATGCATATGAGATTAACACCCCAACCTACGACATCTTATGCAGCTCCTCATATCCATCCGTCACTTAATACGGGGCTAGGATGACGACATATGGCTTAGGTAAATTGTGTCTAAAGCACAGTCATATTTTTCATACACATTGCATGATCATTATTTCACGTCTTATGTTCGTTAAAATCATGCATGATATTCTGTCGTGTTAACCTGTGTCGGTTTGTTTTTTTTTGTGTATTTTCAGTTTGACCAGTGTGCATTTTTTTTTGTTTGCAAAAAAAATCAAAAAAAATTTTGAAAAAAAAATTGTTTTTTTTCAAGTTTATTTGTTTTTACTTTTATTAAAATACAAAAAAACACCAGTGGATCATTCATTCGTAGGACACGCATGACTAGAACCTAGAGCATAACAATTACGTGCAATGTTTGATTTAGGCGTATTAATCCATGTTAACATTGTGTGAATATGTCATGATGTGTTGAATCTATAGGTACAACTAGTGAGTGCAACCAGATAAGATAGTGTATGATGAATATTCCTCTAGGTATGTGTGAGGATTTGGGTAGCGTAATGACTACATCGTTCACACATGCCTAGACAATGCACTCATGTAGAAATTCTAAGCTTACATATTACAACGCAGGATATTGTGTCTAACACGTTAGGAATGACTTGAGCAATCAATATCACGGTGTTCACGTTTTATATAGAACTTAGAACATTGGGCCAAAATTTCTAGTGCATAAGTCTCTTGCATACAAGTTAAAGTGTATTTATCTATGTTGGTAGATTTTGATTGAATCGGGATCCTTGAACTATATATATATATATATATGATAGTGACAAAAAAATGAATGAATGAAAAAAATGATGAGTACATCATAAGCTATCAAATCTTGTGTCAAGGATACCCCCCAAGTACTACTCATTCCTCCTGATAAGTCTTCATGAGCATTGTGAGGTTGAGCGCCTTGGTAAAAAAAAAGAATTGATTTGATCTTGTGCAAAGACTAAAACTTAAGTTAGTGCCTCGTGTTCGAATCTTGGTATGCAGTAGATAGAAACGTGACGTGATTCTTCACTTCATTTCTCTCGTGTTAGCATCTTGCATTATTGAGATAAAACATGTACGTATGACCATTTTTATTTGATGCTTTTGTCTATGATGCTACACGTTTACTTGTCATTATTCTATCTAACGCTTTCATGCATAAGAAATGGACTGAAACTACATTATCTGTCTATAGCACTAGCACATATGTCCTAGTACACGATCTCTATTCATGACGCTTACAATGGTACACTGTATTAACTCTGTAAATCTCTCAGCATTGCACTTCCAATCATTGTGCATTTAGTTTTACTTGTGTTGTCCAAATTTCTGTTACTCTGAAAAACACATCAAAATAACTGTTTTTTCTATTCGGTATGTCTATATTCATGGTGTGCTGTTCCAATTTTTGCCCCTAGTGCTTATGACTTTGTTTGTGTGCCCGTCATCTCTATAATATCACATGAACATAGTGGGAGTGTTGAGTGTTCACACGACGTGTCATTTAGTCCTCGGCCCTTTCAATAATATCAAAAGGGGAAGAATTTAGTGTTCAAGAGAGTGTTCACGAGATCACGAGCCACGCTAGTTGACTATATCCTATGCTAGTTAAGCGTTGCTTAGTCACCCAGGGGAAGATAGATGGAGATAAATCTCGTGTAGGGGGAGCACACACATAGGGGGAGAACATATGTAGAGGGAGCCATGTTGATCAGTATTGATTCTTTCGACATTTCGTATTCTAACTTGCTAAATGTCATGATTACTGATTGAATTACACTATACCATATCTGGTTTATATATCTCATGAACGGAATTTGATATTATCAAAAGGGAGAGTTTGTTGGAGTCTATGGTTCACATCTCTTTTGTTTGACAATATCAAATCTCAGGTTTTATTTGATCGTACTTGTGTTTGGTATAGTGTACAGGTTTACAGGTTCAAAAGAATCAAAGAACTCAAGCTCTGGGAGCTACCGCAGAGCGCTAGCCTTGAATTAAACTAAATGAGCGCTCGGGAACCTACCGTGTTGCGCTAGCTTCGGGATTAATTCTGAGGAGCTCTCGGGAACCTACCATTGGGCACTAGCTTAGTACCGCGTGGTGCTAACCCGCTCTACAACCGTCGTGACGATTCGTCGAGAAGATTGAACTACCACCAGGCGATAGCTGGGTACCGCGCCGCGATAGCATTAAAAAGTGGAAAAATATTTTCTGTGATATTTTTTCATTTTTGCTGGACAGCTTGGGGCGAGAATGCGGAAAGAGTCCTACCGTCGCGCGGTAACCCTACCTCGGCGGTATCTTATTTAAGTCGTATAAAAAGGATTTCGTTTTTCGTTCCTTGCAATGAGACAGAGAGATTTTCAATTCTAGGTTTTGTGTATCGTCTCAGAGCACTGTTCAACCGTCTCCGTCGAAGGAAGAGAAAACAGCCTCTTGCCCGTTCGCGCATGAAGATCTCCGGCGAGCAAAGGACTACAACGATCAAGAAGAGTTGATCGGTTGCAATAGAACGAAGATCTTTAGCACCGGTCACGCACCACTCAGCAGAGGAATAGTCTTGAGGGAGAATCACTTCTAATCTTCTTTATTCTCTTATTGTATTTTTCTCTTTTGCCTAATCGTGTGTGGGTGAGGAAAATCGCCTGGTGACGGTCGTCGGAATCCAGGAAGGATTCTGTGAGAAATCATTTTGGGGAAGAGACGTCTAGATTGGGGGATCTAGAGGGGCTCTAAGACACTTTCTTGCGTAAATGTGAAGAGCCGGCCCGAAGACCTTTCCTTCCAAAGGGAGAGAGCCAACCGGTCCGAGGATAGGGTCGGTATAGAAACAAAAAGAAATCTTTGTCAATCACCGCCTCTGATCTCCGACGTCATGGAGATCTAGTTGTTTGTTATTGTAAATCACTTTAATTTCTTTTGAATAAAGTTATTACTCGTTCTATAATTTCGTGGTTGTATGCTGGTACATCTTTGAATGGTGTGTGTGTCTTTAAGGCAAAATTTACGCAGGAAAACGAGTTTTGTGACCTACCGCCGCGCACTAGCAAGCTAGCAGTCCACGATAGCATCCAGAACATATCTTTCTGGGTGAAACTCATTTTAAGTTTCAATTAAATCTGAAAACCTAATTCACGCCCCCCCCCAAGGTTGGTCACATGATCCAACAGTTATTTTGCGTCATCCTGGGAGGACGCAGCTCTTATCCAGCACGAGGTTGTCACTGACCCACTCCTTCGACCAATTGTTATTGCATTATGTGTGGATGCCACCACCCGACCGCCATATAGTCTAGTAGGGGATCGCCTCCACAACCGCGTCCATTTGGTTCTCTCAACTCATCCAACGTCGGAGGCCACGCGGGTGCCTTCTAGATATACCGTTGTCTCGCTACGTCTCTGTATTGGCCCGACATGTTCCAATAGGTCAAAACATTTGGGATCGCATGTTTACTGTGTCAATGTGCCAAGTACGAGGACACTTTTCTTGTAAGCCTCCTCCAGCCACTACCCGGATTTGGAATGATATTTTCATGAATTTCATCTCTAAGTTCACTCGCTCCAATACGTGGGATTACATATTAGTGGTTGTGGTACGTCAATCCAATATGCCCCCTTCCTTCCCCTCAGATATCTGTTTACTACACCAGTGGTTGTTGTGACTTTCATTGATGTGGTCGTTCATTTGCTTGAGTTCCCTCACTCCATTGTGAGTGATTGCAACCTCTTATTCATGAGCCCTTTTGGGCAGTCATTGTTCAATATACAGGTCACCCAGCTTTTTGTGAACACAGTTTACTACTCCCGGGACGAATGGGCAGCCCATGGTGATGAATTGTTGATTGGAGACCTATCTCCATTGTTTTGTGTACAACCCACAGGCATGAGTGGATTGGCTATCCTGGGCCGAGTATTCTTACAACACCTCCTTCACACAAGTTTCCGCACCACTCCATTTGAGGCGGTTTATGGTAGACCACAACCAGCCCTCATGCGCAATCTCCCACGTGAATGTATCATGGCGTCCCTATTTGATTTATTCAATGATTGTGACTATATACTTCTCCAGTTGTGTCATCATATTTAGCATGCACAAGACCAGATGATTTTCTTTGCCAACCGCCACCACTGAGATATAAAGTTTATTGAAAGGGATGTCGCATTCGTCAATCTTTGGTGGCACCGTCAAATTTCAGTGACCCCGTGGACCCACCCAAAGCTTGTGAACTGTTTGAAATTTTTACATGTGTTCGCACCATAGCATACCACCTCCGCCTTCCACCGGACAGCCGCATCCACCTGATCTTTCACGTCTCTCAGTTAAAAACGAGAGATTGAATATCATCCGGTCAAGGCGACTCTACCCTCGCCGGCTCCCGGGCTTACCCCAACAGACTACCTCCCTTAGCTCGTCACGGATACATGTACTATCACTTGAGAGGGTTCGTCGGTCTATCTAGTCCTGGTGCAGTGGCTTGACTGGCCCCGTCAGATTTCACATGGGTTGACCGATCTACTTTTCACGCACTGTTTCCGGACTTCTGTCACGAGGAAAAGGTAAATCTTACATATGATGGCATTGTTACGGACGCAGAGGAGGGAGAGGAGCGTCTGTCATTGTGGAAAGTATACCAGCGCCACAAAAGGCACGCCAGTGAGACGTTGGCAGAGGAAAGTCATTAAGACATGTGTATCTTTTGGAAACCCAACATATTTTCCTTTCCTTTTATTGCAATTGTGCCGAGGGTCTCCATGCCTTGTAATTTTTCTATCTTTGTGGTATCATGAAATTGGGAAACCCTATGGATTATTTTATCCTTCTTCCTGTTTCCCTCTCTAATCGTAGCAACCCGTTAGGCAATCGGTTTCTCACGAATACGTAACAGTCACCAAAGCTCATCTAAATGGGATGTAGATAAGAAGCATTTTGATGGGGATCACGTCACACATTGTATTATACTATACAACCCATATTTGTCAAAGATCGATCAAAGCCGGTAAACGTGAGCATTTAATACGAGAGGCGAGAATCGGCGTTGCTCGCTTAAGTGGGTGATTATCGGCGAGTATGGGCGAGATTCTTTCATAGTCGCCAGTTCGCCAGATCATCAGGTCGCCTGGTCCAGAGAGGCAACCATGCAGGGGGCAAGATATTCTCGCCTACATACCCCCCCCCCCCCTTAAAAATTGTCGATCAATAGGACTCCAGGGGTGCCAGGAATGGCACCTAACGTTGTAGAAGACCCCCACCCTTCGGTGAGTTCAAACACTCTAAGTGGTGTCTTCCTCGTACCATGCTCAGCCATGTTGGTTGTGGAGGGGAAGTTTTTCCCAAACTTCCAGGAACGCGGTGAGACCTCTCTAATGCAGCACCGAGGTCCATTTAGAGATCATTCCTTTTCTTCGCTATAGCCTTCTGATCCAGTTGGCCGGATCGCGGGACCAGTAACCTTGGGCTACAGTTAGATCTGAACATTTGAAACTAGAATTTTTTAGGCTTCAACACTCGCAGGATACTACTCGCCAACACGCAGATCGCCAGCAGGGTGGAAAGAGCTCATTCAGTGATGAGGTGATGTCGGCCCCAGTCCCCGAAGGTTTCAGAGAGCATGCCCTGAGCTACTATTCAAGAAGAGATGATCCAATCGGCATCTTCAGTAGTTTGAGGACCTGGTGTTCATCCGAAACATGACAGATGCTTTCAAGTGTCGATTTTTTGTCATTACCTTCCAGGAGAAGGCCAGAGACTGGTTCCACCAGCTGCCAGAGAGTTCCATTTACTGCTTTGAGGACCTGCGCCGAGGGTTAATGACGTGGTTCACTGCGTCAAAGAAAAGAAAGGAGTCAACGACCCTCTTCCATCTGAAGCAAGGAGTGCACGAGACACTTAGTCATTACATTGACCCGTTCCAGGAATAAGTCCTTGGCATCCAGGAGGTGGATGGCTTCACCTTGCAGTTGGCCCTGTCGTTCGGCCTGAGGGAGGGTCTCTTCAAGCTGGAGATCGGCAGAGATCACCCCATGTCCTATGATGATATGATCAAAGGGGAAAACAAGTTCGTTCAGGGGGGATTCAACGAACTGTGGCTTCCTGGACAATCTGACAAAGCTAACCAGGGAAGAGGATGATGAAGAGGAAGAGTCTCCCCAGCAAAGGTCCAAGGAGGGGTAGAGAAAGAAAGAAGGGAAGAAGCCGGAGGAGAGAAGGAAGGAGGAGCAGAGAGGGCGGGAGGAGCCTCAAAGACGGGAGGCAGGGAGGCCCTTCGTGGCTCCAAAGAATCGGGGAGAGGGGCGGAGGTTCCAGTTCCCAGAAAATAGACCCCTGTGGAGGTCTGCGGGGAGATCCCGGCAAGCGGGTCCTGGGAGAAGGTTCTCCCTGAAAGGAGGAACAACAACTACCAGCCAGGAGGGCATCGAGGAGAGAGAAACAGAAGAGAAGCGATGGCAATCTCCAGGCAGGGAAATCGACACCATCGGAGGAAACAGAGGAGGAATAGGCCAGAGGAAGTCTCCCTCTATTGTGAGCTGCATCAGGTCGAAGACCTGTCCAGAATTCCTGGAAGCAAGATGGAGCCGGAGGAGTAAGAGGAGGAGAAGCTTTGAAGCAGATGGGTCTGGATGACCTAGAGATGCTTCAAGCCCCCGTTCGAAGGCAAAACGAAGACAGAATCGGCCAGGGAGGTCGCGGAGGAGTCATCCAAGGAGGTGGAGTAGGAGTGATTCATGGAGGAGCAGGGGTAGGAGCTTCCCGCAAGGGAACCCTCCACACTATTTACCGTCGGAGCGTCGCTTCGACCTCCCAGACCATCAACCGCTGGAGGAGATCCCTTTCTAGGTAGAATACATGTGGGGAATAAGAATACCTTCCATGACGCTCTCGTTATCCAGGCAGCAGTGCAGGACTTCACTGTCAATCAGATCCTCGTAGATAACGGGAGCTCCGTGAATGTTATCTTCAATAAGATGTTCGACGGGCTGGAGGTAGAGGCAGGCAGGGTGATGGCCTCAGATGGTCCTCTCTTCGGATTCTCGAGAGAGAGGAAGGAGGAGCAAAGCTACCGGTGACCCTTGGCGGGATGACGATCAAGTGTTAAAATAGAGGCCTCAAGTGTGTCAAGGCAGGTGCAGCTGACTTTCTTTTGATTAAGTGACAGGGCAACAAACCTCCCCAAGTGGAGTGAGAAGGTGGTAAAATAGAGGCCTCAAGTGTGTGCGTACAGGAGGATCCCCGCAAGTGTCATTCCCTATCCAGGCTTCTTCTACCCCTCGGCAAGTGGTAGGATGGAGGCCTTGAGTGTGTGTGTCCAGGAGGACCCCCCCCCCCCCCCCGAGTGTCATTCTCTATCTAGGTTTCTTCTACCCCTCGGTACGTGGTAGGATGGAAGCCTCTAGTGTATGCGTCCAGGAGGACCCCTCGAGTGTCATTCCCTATCCAGGTTTCTTCTACCACTCGACAAGTGGATGGAGGCATCGAGCGTGCGCGTCCGACTGGACCCCCGGAGAGCCATTTTCTCTCTGCATCTACCTTTACCTTTGTAACAAGGAAATAGAGCGAGAATTTGTGGAGGAAGACATAACTAATCTACATGATCGAGTTGGGAAACGAGCCTCCGACTTAACTCTCATAACACAGAGCGGATTATGGGACAATGTATCAGGTGTTTTAATGTTTTCTCCTAAGTCTAAGTCTCTACACTGACGGACGAGATCATCTCCCCCCTAGCATGTTGGCTGACGATCCCCTGATTGCACTTCTTATCCAGCTGTAGATATTAACAGGAGAGACGAGAGCCGACCCCGCAACTAGACGAAGACAAGATCGTCCTCTCCTTAAAGAAAAATCCTTCGCCATCAAAGAAGTCGGTGATTTTAACTCTTTGTGTACATGAGCAAAAAATGGGAGTTGCGGAGATGAGAATGCTTAGGTAGATAGTGGACACAAGAGATTGGATAAAATTAGGAATGTGTTGGGTATTTCATCCACATGAACCCAGATTTGATGAAGTCACCCTGGAACTAAGATGAATTAAGTTGTATTTGATGCTTGGTTTGAGCTATATGTTTGCAGGAATTTCACTGGAAAGTGTAGACCAATGTCAGCTCACAGTGGGTCACCAAACACAGGAATTGTGCAATGTAATCCCTCATTGCATATTCCAAGGTGTTGACTCATGTGTGGTCTCTCTATTGGGATACACTACATATTCAAGCTGTTAGACTATGGGAAAGGAATTAGGTGTTGACTACTCTAGAAGAATCAGTTTTTCCAACATCAGAAAATTTCTAAGTGTTTTACTCGAGTAGAGCATTCACCTACTCGAGTAGTCTGGGTATAATTTACTCGAGTAAAGGAACCTTGTACTCGAGTAGGCATAGTCATATACTCGAATAGCTAAGTCACCTACTCGAGTAGACCAAGTCATATACTCGAGTAGCATGCTTATATACTCGAGTAGATTACTCTTTATACCCGAGTACTAAAGGGTTTCCTCATCTAAATTTCTCTAAGTCATATACTCGAGTAAGTATACTCACTTACTCGAGTAGATAGAACTATACTCGAGTAGTTCTTTATACCTACCCGAGTAGATCTTGTGTTACTCGTGTACCTTGATATTTCCCTACTCCAGAATTTTTCTAAGTCTTTTACTCGAGTAGAACCTTAACCTACTCGAGTAGATTACTTCCTCTCGAGTAGTTTAGTTCAACTACTCGAGTAGTTGCCAGCAGACCTCTTCAGAATTTTTCTAAGTATTACACTCGAGTAGTACTTCATGTACTCGAGTAGTTCATGTAATATACTCGAGTAGCTTTTCCAGTACTCGAGTAGATTCTTTATGTACTCGAGTAGGTCTCTACATATACTCGAGTGGTTCTGTCTGCTTACTCGAGTAGTTGATCTCTACTTACTCGAGTAGTCTTTATATATTTACCCGAGTATGTTCTCCATAATATACTCGAGTAGTTATTCAAGTACTCGAGTAATCATCGACTTACTCGTGTAGTTGGCTGAATCTTTCCGAAATTTTGCTAAGTCATTTTTCTGACGGGATTTTTCAAATCACGCGACATGATTGGTCCACGTGTACATCATTATGACTGATTATGACCGTTAGTCTCTCCTATATAAGGTCTTATCAGAAAATGACAAACCCTAAGTATTCTCCAAGTTTTCTTGTCACTCTATTTTTCGAGAAATATTCTTCAGCCGCCTCCTCTCTGACTTTCGCGAATCGGAAGCCGCCGCCGCCGCTTTCTTCTCCGGCCAAAGCTTCTACTTTCAGAGGACTATTCTGAAGAGAGTTACAGATCGAGATCGACTTCACTGATCATATTCTCTCTCGATTTCTGTAAAAGCGAGTAGATCCAGATCGAGGCCGAGAACTTCTTCACCGATTTCTGAAAGTGCTACAAAGTTGAAAAGAAGAAGATCCTGGCCGTTTCATTCAGATCTGAGTGATTTACTGTTTGTATTCTTGTAAACACTTTATTAATCTTGTAGGAGAAATCTTCTCCGAGTGTAGGAGTTTTTCTTTACTCCGAGTTTGTAGAAAGTGTTATCTTCCGAGGTGTAGATCTCTTTGTTTAGATCGAGTTTGTAGGAACTTTGTTCCGAGTGTAGGATCGATTTTTGATCTGAGATAGTGGAGTAGCCGAGTCTAGTTGATTGCTAGATTGGTGAGGGAAAGTGGATGTACCCAAGCTTGGGGAACCACTATACATCTTGTGTCGTCTGTGCTATTGGTAGATATTTCTGTGCTGTGCTCTAATTATTTTTTATTCCGCAAAAGACGCACAAACCACCTATTCACCCCCCTCTAGGTGATTTAGGTCGACAACAGTTTTCTTTCAATTGGTATCAGAGCCAGGTTGATCGTTAAAAGGTTAACACCTTGATCAGATCCAGATCTGTTGTCTGAAAGATTCTACCATAAAATGGACAAGGGCAAAATTTCGCCAAGCTTCCACTATACAACAAAAACAACTTTCCCATGTGGAAAGAAAGGATAAAATTTTTCATGGAAGCTGTGGATCCAAGGATCTTCATGATCGTTGAAGAAGGTTCTTACGTTCCCATGACTATGTCCACTATCGACCCTACCAAGAAAGTTCCCAAAAAGCTAATGGATCTCGACAAAGACGAGATTGCACTTGTCTCTCTCGACAAGAAAGTTAAGAACATCATAGCAAGTGCAGTCGATGACTCGATGCTGCATAATTTGATTCACTGTCAATCAGCTAAGGAGATGTGGCACTCCTTAGTCACTTTGATGGAAGGGACTGAAGAAGTAAGGGATGATCGGAGATCCCTTCTCAATCAAAAATATGAAGCGTTCCGACAAGGGAACAAGGAAACAATTGCCGACACCTTTGAGAATTTCTTCAAAATTGTAAATGGCCTAAGGGTGTATGGTCGTGTCTTCACCAACGGAGAACTGAACGACAAATTCTTGAGATCCCTAACCAAGGAATAGGATAACAAGGTATGTGCCATCAGGGAGTTCGGGAAGCTAGCTGAAACGGACCCGCAAAATCTCTTTGGAAAGCTTATGTCCTATGAACTCCAAATCAATACAAGAAAAGTTGAAGAATAGAAGGGCAGGTCTGCTCTAAAGGAGAAATCTGTCGCTCTGAAGGCAGACACCTCCAGAAAGACTAAGGCTGCCTCCCCCGCTCCAGCTCCAGAAGTTGATGAAGAATAAGAAACATCAGAGCCCAGCACCTCAGGCTCTGAACTATCTGAAGGAGAGTTCTCCTTACTCTCAAGGCAATTCAAGAAGTTTCTAAATAAAAAGAAACAATGGAAAAGCAAAGATGCCTCATACAGAAGATCGCGTCGTGATGACGATCGACAAAGAAAATGCTCAAGCAGCCACGAAAGGTACAATACCAAACAGAACAAATACGTTTCAACTGACATCATTTGCTACTGTTGTAATAAGCCAGGTCACGTCATTGCTGACTGCCCTCACAAGAAGGATGGTGGCAGAAGGGAAGACAAGAAATCCTCACACAACAGGAAAAGGAAAGAGAAGAGCCTCATAGCCAAAAGGAGCAAGACTTTTAGCGACTCCGACTCTTCAGAGTCAAGCGAAGAAGAAGAAGCTTACTTTGGGCTAATGGCTCAAACAGATGATGAACAAGAGCCCCAGTTCACTGGGAAGGTAAACTCTCACACCCCTCTCTCAGAGTCTGAAGTCTCTGAACATGATTGCGAGAGTAGCTCCTCTGACGATGAGTCAGAATTGATGGCCCAGTATAAGAAGTTAATCATGGCCTACGACAAATGTCGTCGAGTCGTGAAAACTCAGGCTAAAGAGATCAAATCTCTAAAAGCCGAAGAGAGCAACTTGAGAGAGAAAGTCGCAAAGACTGACTCCCTCGAGGAAAACTTCAATAATATTATTGAAGAATATAACAAGCCTCTTGAGCACCTTGACCTGAAGGAGAAGATCATCAAAGGTTTGGAAGCCGAACTTGCGGCTGAAAGGAAACTTGTTGAGAGTTTCTCTAAGACCAAGACGGTTCTTCCATTCGTTGCCGAATTCTCAGCAAAGGCCAAGGGAGCTGGACTAGGCCATGAAGAAGCTCCTAGTAAACCCTCTAGGAGAAACAAGAATCAACGGAAAAATAAGGCCGCCAAAAAGGCATCAGCCGAAGAAAAGGGAAAAGCCCCTCAAAATCAAACCACATTCAGAAAGGTCATCTTTCCAACAAATGAGTTTGATTTTGACTCATCATACGGGCACTTTGCTAGGCCTACTTATGTAGAGCCAAAGTCCCGCTATCAAGGATGGGCTCGACCCCGAAACTTTGGCGAAAGTGTCTTTAAGGCACCTTATGAAGAAGTTGTTCTTCAGAGCTATGGCCCTTTCAATCATGGGCATAACTTCAAGAACGCGTCAAAGACAAAGCCTGTTGTAGAGAAGCCCATAAAGGAGAAGAAGTCATGTGATTGTCATCATCATGAGGCATCTTCCTCCAAGAATGCTACCCCTGCTAGACCAAAGTTCCAAAAGATCAAGCAGGAGATCTTGAGGCAAAGGTACAACAGATTTGACTGTTGGTGCTGTGGCAAGGTTGGTCACTTCGCCATATATTGCTGGTTCAATTCCAGAAACGCTGCAACCCCTCATGTCAGCAATATGAGAAAGACCGCTCATAATGCCAACACTCGTAGGGGGAGCACTCTAACCCGAGACCAAGGACCCAAACGTGTTTGAGTTCCTAAGGCGAATTGATTGTGATTGCAGGGATGTCCAAAGGCCAACAAAATGCATATCTGGTACTTGGACAGCGGATGCTCTCGGCATATGACCGGGACGAGAAGCCTCATTCAGAACTTTACTCCAGTCGTGAACGGACCAAAGGTCATCTTTGGAGGTTCAGACCGTTGAATTACTAGAGGCTATGGTATGATTACTAACGGCAATGTATCCTTCTCGGATGTGGCATATGTTGAAGGATTGGAACACAATCTCATTAACATAAGCCAACTCTGCGATAAAGGATACATAGTTGAGTTCCATGCTGATAAGTGTTTGATAAAATCCGTTGACAATATGGAAACGATTCTATCCGGCACTCGAAGCAGGAATATTTTCTGTTTAAATTTCATCTGTATAGATTCCTCCACACCAGTATGTTTGTTATCAAAAGATAGTGCGTCTCTTGGTGACCAATGGCACAAGAGACTAGCACATATTAATTTCAAAACAATTAATAAATTATTTTCAATGAACTTGGTACGTGATGCCCCAAATGTCAAATGCGTCAAAGAAAGACCTTGTCATGCATGCGTAAAAGGCAAGCAAACAAGTGCTACCTTTAAAAGCACTGTTGGCAAAGACTCTAACAGATGTCTCCATCTATTGCACATGGACTTGTTTGGTCCACTGCAGATTAGAAGTTTGGGAGGTAAGGAATATACATTGGTAATTGTTGATGACTACTCGCGCTTTGCGTGGGTGTTCTTTCTGAAACACAAGTCAGATACCTTCGATATCTTTACCAATTTTGTCAGGCAAGTCCAGAATGAATACAATTGCTCCATAGTCAAAATCAGAAGTGACAACGGAACAGAGTTCAAATCTGGGGCCATGACAGAATTCTGTGAAAGCTTAGGTATCTTTCATGAGTTTTCCTCTCCTCGTACTGCACAACAAAATGGAGTGGCTGAGAGAAGGAACAGAACACTCATAGAGGTCTGCAGGACCATGTTGAGTGATGCTTCACTACCGGAGTACTTCTGGGCTGAGGCCGTCAACACTGCATGCCACGTGCAAAATCGAGCACTCATAAACAAAAACCACAATAAGACACCTTACGAACTTCTGAAAGGCAGAAAACCAACAGTCTCTTACTTTAGAATCTTTAGCTGCAAATACTTCGTACTTAACAATGGCAAGTATCATACCACCAAGTTCAGCGAAAAGAGCTTTGAAGGTATTTTTGTAGGATATAGTATCCATAATAAGGCATATAGGATTTTTAATAGAAAAACCCTGGTGGTGGAAGAATCGATACATGTTGTATTTGATGAGACGAGTCTGCTGCAAAGCAATCCGTCTAGTATGCTCATTGAAGATGCAGGTGAAAAGCTGAAAGAAACTAGCTTGGATGATCCGTCCGAAAACAAAGGCGGGAAGTTCATTAAGATCACCACTCCAACTCCCATTGGAGAGGCTGATGATCAAACTGGAGAAGTCATCCAGGACGAAAAAATCACTCCGGTGCTTGAAGATAATCCAGATGCAAGAACTCTAGAGCTCAGACATCTGAAAGATCACCCCATGTACCAGATCATAGGAGATCCCCGGGATGGTGTCAGAACTCGGAGAGTTACAACTAATGAGAATCTTCATTTGAGTTTTCTCTCACAGGTTGAATCAAAGAAATTTGAGGAAGCAAACTCAGACGCATCATAGATAATGGCAATGGAAGAAGAGCTAAATCAGTTCAAGCGCTGCAATGTGTGGATGCTGGTTCCAAGACCCAAGGGAAAGAACATCATTGGAACAAAATGTGTCTACAGGAACAAGATGGATGAAGACGGAACTATCATAAAGAACAAGGCCAGACTCGTCGCTAAAGGCTATCGTCAAGAAGAAGGAATCGACTTCGACCAGACATATGCTCCAGTGGCCAGACTGGAGGCAATAAGGTTGTTACTAGCATATGCTTCTTTCAAAGGCTTCATCGTCTATCAAATGGACGTGAAGTCGGCCTTCCTGAATGGTAACATAAAGGAGGAAGTGTATGTGGAACAACCTCCAAGTTTCGTTGATCCTAACTTTCCCGATCATGTCTATTTTCTGCACAAGGCCCTATATGGTCTGAAACAAGCTCCTCGAGCTTGGTATGAAACGATGTCTACCTTTCTACTTGAGAACAAGTTCACAAGGGGAAAGATAGACAAGACATTATTTCTTAGGGAAATAAAAGGCAAGATTTTGCTAGTACAAATCTATGTCGACGACATTATCTTTGGCTCTACAGATAACAACCTCTGCAAAAAGTTCTCAAAACTTATGCAAGGGAAGTTTGAAATGAGCAGTATGGGCGAGCTGAAGTATTTCTTAGGGCTTCAAGTGAAACAATCTGAAGATGGAATTTTCATCTCACAGACCAAATTCACCAAAGAGGTAATTAAGAAATTCGGAATGGAGAACGCAACCTCTATGAGGACTCCAATGGGCTCAACTATGTCTCTGGATAAGGATGAAAAAGGGAAACCTATTGATGAAACCAAGTACAGAAGCATAATTGGATCTCTGCTCTACCTTACTGCCAGTAGGTCTGACATAATGTTCTCAACATGTGTCTGTGCTAGATTTCAGGTGAACTCTAAGGAATCTCATTACGCTGCTGCAAAGCGGATTCTGAGATACCTTAAAGGCACACCAAATCTTGGCTTATGGTACCCAAGAAGTAATGACAGCGAACTAATTGGATTTTCAGATGCAGATTTTGCAGGTAGCAAAGACGACCGGAAAAGCACCTCAGGGACTTGCCAATTCTTCGGAAGAAGGCTAATTTCCTGGAGTAGCAAGAAGCAGAACTGTGTCGCAATCTCAACGGCCGAGTCAGAGTATATCTCTGCAGGCAGTTGTTGCGCACAGTTGCTATGGATAAAGAATCAGTTCGAGCACTACAACCTGCAGTTCAAGGATATACCCTTGTACTGTGACTCCTCCAGTGCAATTGCAATAGCCAACAATCCAGTCTCTCACAGCCGGACAAAGCACATTGAGCTAAGGTACCACTTCATCCGGGAACATGTGGAGCATGGAGACATAGATCTCCAATATGTGCCTACAGATAGGCAAGTTGCAGATATCTTCACAAAGCCGCTGGACGAGACCAAGTTCTCGTTCTTCAAGACAGAGCTTGGGATGCTCAACAAAGAAGACTAAAGAAGGCTGAATGACTAAGAAGCAAGTAATTGCAAAGGGTTAGTGAAAATCTATTCTTTCTCAACTTTTTCAATATTCAACTCGAGAAACATGAGACATACTCGAGTATCTAAAGACCTACTCGAGTATATAAATGAACCTACTCGAGTATGTGTACTAACCTACTCGAGTATCTAAAGGCCTACTCGAGTAAGTTTCTCACCTACTCGAGTAAGTCAATACCTACTCGAGTAAGTCTCTCACCTACTCGAGTAAGTCCATATCTACTCGAGTAGTTTTCTCCACATACTCGAGTAACTCCAGTCGACCTACTCGAGTAGCTCCTTTATCTACTCGAGTAGTCTATCTCTCTCTCGTGTCCTGATTCTCAGTTTTTTTTAAAATTGTTCTATTCGCCACCCAAGGCTATATGCCGCCTCTTTCTTTAAATTAATTAGCGGAAATTTAAGAGTTATATATATATGAAATTCCGAAACATCAAACCTACTCGACATCATTTCTATCTCTCGAGTACCCCCTGTCTCTTCGCCTACCCTGCCGACTCGCCTCCGCCGCTGTTGCAGAGCCGTCTCTCTCAACTCCTCCAGTCCTTCGCATCAATGGCGACTTCTCACAAGATCGGCGTCGGCTCCGAACTAGTCACCGAGGGTATTGCAGAGCTTTCCGACGATTTCCACAACCTCCTCATTCTTCTCGACACCGCCGGCCTCTCCTTCATCCTCCAAGAACCCTGTCGCGTTCTCTTCCCCGAAGTTGCAGAATTCTTCTCAAATCTCAAGGTTCGACGGAATGGCAAAATCCTAAAATCTACAGTAAAGGGTTTGAAACTAAAGTTCACCAAGATCTCTGTCTCTCAACTTCTCTGTTTACCGATTGTTGATGAAGAAGATCACCTAGTTGCTGAGGATTCCGACAGGACAGCCCTTTTCTGTGGCTTTTCCACTGATGCTCAATACTTCAAAAGGTCAGATATGAATGCAGAAGGTAAATTCTTGGTTGATGTTATTGGAAAAATTTTACTGTGCAAGACTCACTCCATCTGAGACATTCCCTCATACTTCTTCGATATAATGCAAGTCATTGTCTGCCGCAAGAAATACCAATTTGGTATGCTGATTTTGGACAAAATCAAGTACATCATGAAATCCTCCAACTACGCAAGAATTATATCTCTGCTCCTTCATGAAACAAATCCTGAAGTATTCAACTTCTCCAAAGGGACTCCACTTCACCACATGAAGAAGGTCTCCATCTCTTCAATTCAGAGATGGGATCTCAAGCTCAAGAATTCTGCCCAATCTGCCAAGCTTTCAGAGGTTCCAGCTGTAGAGGACAGGACTCCATCTCCCCCTCCTCATCATGTGGCTAGCTCCTCTGGTGCACCAAGTGAGGGGGAGCCTGCTCCTTCTAGCCTAGTCAGGCAACCCTCTCCTCAGCCAGAGATTTCATCCCTACCTCATACTCCAAAGAGTCCAGCCACTTCCTCAGATCAAGTACCCCAAGACTCTCTTCTGTCCACAGCTGCTGCCATAGATGCCATGATTGCAGAACTTACTGAAGATGTGCTTCCCCCTCCTCCTCTATCTCCTCCAGCTCCAACCACTGAACATCACAAGGACTTGTCTCCAGCACAGTCTCCTGCCCATTCTCCAACCAGAACTCCAACACCTTCTCCACCTCCTCCAGCAGATAAGCCAGACACCATTTTTATTTCTGATGAGCCTTCTCCTGAGCCAGCTGAGGCCCCTCTCCGAAACCTCGATTTCTCCATCCCCCATGATACAGAAGAATTGGATGCTGTCATTCCTACCACCAGAGCTCTCAGCTCAGTCATAATTGAAGAAATAGCTCCTTGGGTAACTCCTCATATCCCTACTGTTGCCCCTCTACTGCTGTTGCTACAGTTTCCTCCTCCTCATATCTGCTGCAGAGTATTGTCATTCTTCTTCAAGAACAAAGACATCATTTTGACACCTCTCTAAAGGTGGTCACTGACAAGGTCACTGCTCTTGAGACTGAGATGAGCAGAGGTTTTGCTGAAATTCAGCATAACACTGACAAGCTAAAATACTTGTTCCAACTTGGTGGCAAAGCTCTTGACCATACTATCACTAGTGTGGGCAATGTTATGGAACAAGGTATCACCTTGGCAAACAATCAGATAGAACTAGACAAGAGGACTGAAGCCAACAAGATGAAAATATGTGAAGAAGTTGGCATTTTCAAAGATGACATCATAGAGAAAGTATCTGTTGAAATCAGAAAGGGGGAGGGTTTGATAAAAGAACTCAAAGAACAAGTAGAAAAATCTACTGCTCAAAAGACAGATATATGAGAAGCTCATGTGAAGACCATTCATGATGATGTGCTTGCCCAGATACAGAGTGTCAAATTTCACACCTATGACACTGCTGTCTGGATGCACAATCAGATCTTGCCAGATCTTGCAGTTGACCCAAACATCATTCCCCATCATCTCAACCCTCTGGCCACAGATGTCACTGCTCCTGCTGTTCCTCTGCAACCCACCTTCTCTCCCAGGCCTGGAGACTCAGTTGCTCCTCCAGATACTTATGTTCCAGGCTGGGAAGAAGAAGATCCTGCTGATATTTTCCTTCAAGCCCCTCCAGAGATCAGAATCCACAAGAAGAAAAGGAAATATGGTGAAGGTCCCTCTGCTAGCAGGACTGCTCCTTCTAAGGCCCCTGAACATGTTGAAGTCTGGTCTCCAACTTCAAAGTCTCTCATTTTGGACACACTCAGGCTGGTCATGGATCACAATGAGAACAGGAACATACACTACAGTTCCCAGGAATGGGAGTTATATGAGAAGTCAATGCTGAAAAGAAAGATCCATGACAGAGAGTTTGGAAGAAATAACTCTGCTGCTCCTCCAAGGCCTCCTAAGTACTTTCCTAAGCCTTTCAGCTACCTAAGGAGACAGCAAGAGAAGATGGATAAGCAGCAATCTCAAGCCTAAACCTAAAATATGATGAGAAATTGAAATGACAAATTGTAGACTTGATGTTTTTGGAAACTTACATATATATACAATTCTTCATTACTGTCTAATTATTTTTTTTCATTATCCTTGCTTACCTGCTCATATTTTCTTTCTTAGTTTCTTTTATGTCCATAATTCAACTTAGTGTAAAGGGTTCTGACTTCAACAAATAGGGGGAGATTGTTGGGTATTTCATCCACATAAACCCAGATTTGATGAAGTCACCCTGTAACTAAGATGAATTAAGTTGTATTTGATGTTTGTTTTGAGCTATATGTTTGCAGGAATTTCACTGGGAAGTGTAGACCAATGTCAGCTCACAGTGGGTCACCAAACACAGGAATTGTGCAATGTAATCCCTCATTGCATATTCCAAGGTGTTGACTCATGTGTGGTCTCTCTATTGGGATACACTTCATATTCAAGCTGTTGACTATGAGAAAGGAATTGGGTGTTGACTACTCTAGAAGAATCAGTTTTTCCAACATCAGAAAATTTCTAAGTGTTTTACTCGAGTAGAGCATTCACCTACTCGAGTAGTCTGGGTATAATTTACTCGAGTAAAGGAACCTTGTACTCGAGTAGGCATAGTCATATACTCGAGTAGCTAAGTCACCTACTCGAGTAGACCAAGTCATATACTCGAGTAGCATGCTTATATACTCGAGTAGATTACTCTTTATACCCGAGTACTAAAGGGTTTCCTCATCTAAATTTCTCTAAGTCATATACTCGAGTAAGTATACTCACTTACTCGAGTAGATAGAAATATACTCGAGTAGTTCTTTATACCTACTCGAGTAGATCTTGTGTTACTCGTGTACCTTGATATTTCCCTACTCCAGAATTTTTCTAAGTCTTTTACTCGAGTAGAACCTTAACCTACTCGAGTAGATTACTTCCTCTCGAGTAGTTTAGTTCAACTACTCGAGTAATTGCCAGCAGACCTCTTCAGAATTTTTCTAAGTATTTCACTCGAGTAGTACTTCATGTACTCGAGTAGTTCATGTAATATACTCGAGTAGCTTTTCCAGTACTCGAGTAGATTCTTTATGTACTCGAGTAGGTCTCTACATATACTCGAGTGGTTCTGTCTGCTTACTCGAGTAGTTGATCTCTACTTACTCGAGTAGTCTTTATATATTTACCCGAGTATGTTCTCCATAATATACTCGAGTAGTTATTCAACTACTCGAGTAGTCATCGACTTACTCGTGTAGTTGGCTGAATCTTTCCGAAATTTTGCTAAGTCATTTTTCTGACGGGATTTTTCAAATCACGCGACATGATTGGTCCACGTGTACATCATTATGACCGATTATGACCATTAGTCTCTCTTATATAAGGTCTTATCAGAAAATGACAAACCCTAAGTATTCTCCAAGTTTTCTTGTCACTCTATTTTTCGAGAAATATTCTTCAGCCGCCTCCTCTCTGACTTTCGCGAATCGGAAGCCGCCGCCGCCGCTTTCCTCTCCGGCCAAAGCTTCTACTTTCAGAGGACTATTCTGAATAGAGTTACAGATCGAGATCGACTTCACTGATCATATTCTCTCTCGATTTCTGTAAAAGCGAGTAGATCCAGATCGAGGCCGAGAACTTCTTCACCGATTTCTGAAAGTGCTACAAAGTTGAAAAGAAGAAGATCCTGGCCGTTTCATTCAGATCTGAGTGATTTACTGTTTGTATTCTTGTAAACACTTTATTAATCTTGTAGGAGAAATCTTCTCCGAGTGTAGGAGTTTTTCTTTACTCCGAGTTTATAGGAAGTGTTATCTTCCAAGGTGTAGATCCCTTTGTTTGAATCGAGTTTGTAGGAACTTTGTTCCGAGGGTAGGATCGATTTTTGATCCGAGATAGTGGAGTACCCGAGTCTAGTTGATTGCTAGATCGGTGAGGGAAAGTGGATGTACCCAAGGTTGGGGAACCACTATACATCTTGTGTCGTCTGTGCTATTGGTAGATATTTCTGTGCTGTGCTCTAATTATTTTTTATTCCGCAAAAGACGCACAAACCACCTATTCACCCCCCTCTAGGTGATTTAGGTCGACAACAGTTGCAACAATTAGGAATGAAAGTATCAGGGATAAGATAGGAGTAGCAACAATTGCAGAGAAGATGTGAGAAGCTACTCTAAGATGGTTTGGGCAGGTACAAAGGAGACCATTAGAGGCACCTGTTAGGCGTTATGAGAGTCTAGTCACTAGGCATGTTAAACGAGGGAGGGGTAGACCAATAAAGACTTGGAATGAAATTGTAAAGAAAGACATGATGTATTTAGGCATTAGTGAGATTATGACAAAAGATAAGACACAATGGTGACAAAGGATCCATATAGCCAACCCAACAATAGTTGGATAAAGGCTTGAGTGTTGTTGTTGTGTTGATTGAATTCTTAAGTGACCATGGAGAATGACCTCAAGGAAGTGGGTATCCAAGAGATAGGGTGGAGGCCTCGAGCGTGTGTGTCCAGTAGGACCCCCCGAGTGTCATCGTTTACCAAAGTTCTTCATCAGCCCAGTTTAAGGTAGGGTGAAGGCCTCGAGCGTATGCGTCTAGTAGGACCCCCAAGTGTCATCCCCTATCCAAGTTCCTCATCAGCCCAGTTTAATATAGGGTGGAAGCTCCGAGAGTGTGCGATCCTGGGCACCATCTTCCTCTACAACTCCCTTGCATGCGAGTATGCGAGAAGTTTGAGCATACTATGTGATTAAGAGCCCTACTCGCTCAGTTAAAGCCGCAAGCATCACGAGTGGTCGCAACGAACAGGACCGCGGGTACTCAGAACGAGCCGACGAGCCTAAAAGCCTAGCGAGCGCTCATCGTGGTCGAGCCTAAGAGCCTAGTGAGCGCTCATCGCCATCGAGCCTACAGGACACTCATCGTCGGCAAGCCTAAGAGCCTAGCGGGAATCATTTCGGGCGAGTAAGCAAGCAAGAAAGCAAAAAAACACATTTTCCTTTCATTGCTGGTAATGGTGATTGCATTACATACAAAAGACGTGATGCATTACCCTGTGTAAACCAACAAACTGTTGCAAATATATATATATATATATATATATATATATATTACAAGCCAACAGGGAGATCAAAAAATTTCCTAGGCCGGTCCAGCATCGCGCCAAAAGAGGCTACTCGTCGCCCTTGTCGCCGGCCTTATCCTCGGCGTTGGACTCTTCATCTTCCTCCGACCCTGAAGATTGCAGAGGGCTCGGCTACTTCAGCGAAGAGCTCGGGGATGATGTCCTCTGTCGACAAGTCCTCAGCAGCTGGCGCGAGAAGACCATCGAGCTTGAGCTTGGCGAACAGTGTGTTGCCCGTAGCCCTGGCGATCCCTCGCTGCAACGCAGACATCTCGAGGGGCGCCATCCTCACGTTCTTATCGATCCCGGAGGTGCTCGCCTCAATCTGGCTTCTCGTCATCTCGCGAGTCTCCAGTTCCACAATCTTGACCTGGGCCGCCTCCAGCCCGGACTGGCTCTCCCTCAGCTCTTGCTCATGCTGCGAGATGCACTACCAGTGTTGTAGATATCGGCCGACATGTCGGCCGACATAAAAGTTTTGAGTGCAAACCGCAACGAAACCGATTTGTCTGACAAAAATATCGTTTTGTAAAAAAACGGCGATATATCCCGATATATCAATATATCTCTAACCCGATATTTCGGTTATTATATTTAATATATAAAAAAAACAAAGTTCACGGGACCCATATTTTTCTACTTCACGAGTCCATTTCACGCATTCGGCATTTCTCGCTATACCCTAAATTTTACTGGAGAGTCGCTCTGGCGGAGTGGTCGACAGTCGACAGCTCCTTCTCCGGTGACGAGGCAACGGATCGGCATCGCAGGAGAGGAGTAGACGACGATGTCGGGCTTTATACGAATTGGCATCGCAGGCGAGGACGCGAGTAGTCGATGTCGGGCTTTACGGTTTCTGCTACTTCACTCCACTATAAGCCTCCTTCTTATTTCTTCTTCTTTCTTCTTGTTTCTGCGACAATTGAAAGTTTTATTTGGAGTTATTATATTAATCAAGTCATAAGATCTAAAAGTTTTATTAAACTTGTGTTATTGTAAGATTCTTACTTATGTTATAATTAGGTTTCTTTCTTATAATAGCTAAGTTTATACCTTTCCCTGTGTAAATCTGCAGTGATTTGTGTTTCTCCTATGCTAAGAAAAACTCCCCTCCAACTTTACATAATTGCATGGGCTTCTCCTTTATCTTTCAAAATTATTTCAAATAAAATATTGTAAATACTTATTTGTCTATACATTGTTATAGTTATTTGTCTGTACATTTTTACTTATTTGCAAAAAATATATTTATAAATACTGTAATCTTTATTTAAATATTAAAATCTGATATTGTAAAATATCCCCGATATATCCCCGCAATCTGACATACGACATTTCAAACCCAAACCGACATGAACTCGACATCCGAGATCTACAACCTTGTGCACTACGCAGCAACCAATTTGACTTCCTGCACGTAAACAGCAACTAGTTGTTAGTAAAAAAACAAGCGAAGTATGCTCTGAAACTTAGAAGTTCCACATTTGAATGCTAACTAAAAACACCTCGAAAGCCCGGCACTCTGCGACCTTCTGTTCTGATTCCACTTGCGACTTATGGAGCTTAGTGTTGATGTAGTTGAGGACCATGATCCTCCCTTTGACCGCCAGCAGGTTCCTCGTCGTCTGATAAGCGAGTTCCATAGTGCGCAGGGCCGACCGCGAGGGTTGGTTGGCCAGGGAGGAGGAAGTAGCCTCTGACAGCGGCGCCACATCGTCGAGGATGAGGAGGGCAAACGCAACGTTGAAGGCCTCACCATGGTCATCTCAGTCCTCCGACCAAGGAGGCATGTTGGTGTTGAGGTGGACCACATGCTCACTTTCATCCCAGGATACCAGCGAGCGATCAAAGCGGTCCACCCTGCCGATCCCAAGGTCGAAATTCGAGTGCGGGGAGCGGTCCACGGCTTCATCATCGGCCTTCTCGTTAGCAAAGCGTTTGGTGGCGACCTCCTTGCGCCGACGCTTATAACCGGAGGACTCTACCCGCTCGGCTTGCCTCAGCGCCCCAATCGCGGTAGGCGACAAGGCGAGATCCTCCTCCATTGGTTCCTCGGGGATCGAGGCCATCCCGGCAGGAAGCTTCAGAGAAGACCTTGCTTTGCGCGACTGAGACTCCACGCTAGACATGGGAGGAGTGGCCTCCTTCGCCAAAGGAAGGGGTTCTCGCGGGTTGTGCGAGATGCTGAAAAGTAAAACACATAGGTTAGTTGTGTGAATCGTGTAGAGTGTGAGCAGTGCAGATCCTCGCCAAGTTTTATATGTCCCCGAGAAGACGAAGGGGAGCTTGTTGACATGACGCCGACAGTAAGCGACGTCAAACCTCCGCCCCAGGAAAGCCTTCCTCGACTGCTCCAGATCATCTCGTAAGATGGGAGCGAGCAACATTGTCTCTGGTAGCTTTGGGGGGGGAGAAGGGAACTGGGTCTAAAGGGCCGCTAATGATCAAGAAGCACTCAGTCCATCGGTGAACCTTGTTCACCATTTCGGTGATGATGCACGTGTGACTGCAGAAGAAGATGATCCCCTCCTTTGCGCCCCCAAGTTGAAGATCTTGAAGACGGAGAGGTCGAAGGCAATCTTCTTTGATCACAAGAAGCCAAGGAACCCAACGATGATCGCTATGCCATTGGATGCACCGGCACTAACCCGTAGTGTCGAAGGATCTGGTAGAATTCCGGCAAGGGAGGAAGGCGCGGGCCGACCTCGAAATGCCAGAAGGGGAGGACGAGCCTATCCAGGAAAAAGAGTGAGGCGCTCTCCCTCGTGAGGTAGCCTCACCCCAAATCCTCCTTCGGTTGGGAGGAAGCGTCTTTGAAATCTTCGATGTCTGCACGGTCAGTTATCGGCTTTTTGTAGGTCGTCGTTGAGATAAGCGCCGCGCAGCCTAGCCTGCGAGCATTGGCGTCATCCGCGGACACCATGGTTTCTGGGTGTGTTGCGGGGAAAGGAAGGTGAGCAAGAAGACACCTGGTAAGCTCGCGGGCAGAAGACAGGGTTCGCAGAAACAGCGTCGGACGATCTCCCCCCCCCCCGGTCGGGCCTCACTCCAGTCCGACTGAATCGGACTGAAGTTTGGCTCTACCGGAAATACCCCTCCTTTGCATAAAAGAACCGCGAAAATGGCGAAGGAAGGGAACTACGATCTCCTCCTTCCTCCTACCAGGCGATCTCCACAGAGTGCGAATGGAGCGGCGATCTCCTCTTTGGTTTGAACTCTGATCCCTCTCTCTCTCTCCCGCAGCCCTCTCTTTCTCTCTCGCTCTCCCTTTTTCTCCCGCAGGAGGAACTTCGCCCCCGCAACAACTCGTCGTGCGCCCTCCAAAAGCCACCACCGCTGCCTCCGGCTTCCCCGCTGCTCGACGACGTTTCCTCCAGTCCGGCAACTGTGGGGTCGCCTTCTTCCCCGACGGAAGACTTCCCCTGCTCGACGATGTTTCCTCTTGTCTTCCTTCAACGAGTTTAGGGATTGATACACATTGAGCAAAAAAATTTGGATTTACTACACATTTGAGAAAATTTCTAGACGCCATGCTGTGAATGTTAATATATCAATACTGCAAGGAAGGTGATTAGCAAGCCCTTTAACAGGAAAGGTCGGGTCTTGCTATTCTTACTCAAAAGAAAGAGGAGATTCTTTGTCTGTTTTAAATAAGAAGGTCCATGATGCTAAGAGGGTTACCTTGCAGTCCATGTCTCATGATCCCAAGTTAAAGGCTTTGGATTTTCAAGTGAAACTTAAGGATGTAGGTTTCTATACTTGATTTTTTTCTAGATTTGATGTTTGAGGACCGTTAAATTATGTCTGTTGTTCTCCTTATTATTATTATTGGTTAGGACAAATTTTGGAATGCATGCAGCATAAATGTTTTATAATTCAGCATTTATGACTTTTTTTAATGGATTTATAATCCACACATCAAACTCTCTCTTTTTTGTTAAATCATAGTATACCTTATCTAGGGTGATGACTGACGAGGACCTTCCTTTTTTAAGTTTATAAGCAATTCTTATTCTTGTGAATTTAAGACTCAATCGGATTTCTGCCCTATAATTTCTGCATCAATGCTACCTCTCCTAACTCCATCCTTCATTTTCTTGGTGTTTTATTGCGATATGCTCAACACTATTCTCACTCATTCACTTGTGGAAGAAGATCTAATCTCCATTTTGAAATTGTATGCTCATGTGGAAATGGCTTATGGCTTTTGCGCAAGTTTGTTGTCGGTGAACCATGGATAAGTGAGCACATTTGTTTTAGATATTAGTAGGAGATTCATGTTTTTGTGCCTTATTCTGTGATCTAACTTGAGCTCATGAACCATGAGGGCTTGCATTCCTATTTTCTTGCAAACCTTTATGATCGCATTGGGTGTGAGTTTTAATGCTTTATCTGGCAATCTACCAACTGAACTTGGAAACTTACATATGTTAGTATATCTTTACTTGAATAACAATGAACTAGATGGCGAGATACCCTCCTCATTTTTCGGGCTACCGAGCCTCCTAGTGTGCAACCTTTCTAACAATAACCTCATGGGTCCCCTACCCTATACTCCTGCTTTCAGAAGAATGGATGGAAGCAATTTCCTTGGAAATAGTGAGCTCTGTGGGTCAAGTATTAGAGCATGCCAACCTTCTCCTGTGCCACCTTCGGCAGAACCCAGTTGGGTTACCAAATACAGAAATAAGGAAAAGGTTATTAGCATATCAGCAATTGTGTTAGGATTTCTTTCTTTGGCTGCGACAGCAGACATCTGCTGGTCTGTTAAGATGCGCAGGCATGTTATTGTTTACAGTGAAAGTCGAAAAGAGAGTGTAACCAATCTCCATTATTTTCCAAAGGCTGGAGTCACTTATCAGGAGCTTCTGAGAGCTACTAACAGTTTTTCGGAAGCTTCCGTGATAGGAAGTGGTGCGTGTGGGATAGTCCACAAGGCCGTCATGCCTGATGGAAGTATAAATGCAGTGAAGAAGCTGAAGCCTCATGGAGAGTGTTCAAACATTGACAGCAGTTTTCGAGCTGAGATATCTACCCTCGGAAACATCCGGCATCGAAACATTGTGAAACTCTATGGTTTCTGCTATCATCAAGACTCTAATCTTATATTGTATGAGTACATGGCAAATGGAAGCCTTGGGGAGCTACTCCATGAAAGCAGGGAGGAGTCGTACCTGCTAGATTGGAATACTCGCTACAACATTGCTCTCGGAGCAGCTGAAGGTTTGTGCTACCTCCATTATGACTGCAAGCCCCAAATAATACACCGTGACATCAAATCTAACAACATATTACTGGATGAGCACACACGCACCCAGCGTTTTCCTCTTCCGGTGTTTTCTTCAGTTTGTTTTGCTCTGTTTTTTGCCCTAATTTTAGGTAAGCAACAATTCTATTTTGCCCTTTAGTTTATCATGGCAGGATTGATAATAACATCAACAAAGTGAATGATAGCAACCGTCACCACTCTCCCAAATAAAACCTTAATAAAATTTGAAAATATGAACACTGAAGCACACAAACTTCTTATTGCTTTGTGCTAAGAGTGTTGTTCAACAACATGATCAAAACATTTTAAGCAGAACAAGCTTTCATTTCATATTTAAAGTATTTGGTATCCCAACTAGTTTTTTAATTACATCCGTCGGAGGGATTAGTATGGGGATGACACTTCAAAATTTCGATAGCTTCAGGACCCCAAAACCAAAATTATGTGATTTTTGTGTGAAATTTGCACATATTAGTTTACATGTTCATTCCCTTATTGACGAGTGTTGTGTGTTCATTTCTCTTAAACTCGTGTGTTTGAGACTTCTTTTATTTGCTTGAATGAATAGTTTTGTCTCGGGATGGATATGACGGTGCAGTTTAACATCTACTTAATCTAATTAATCTAATATATGGTCTTATTATTCTTCTTATTAAACAGGAGATTTGTTGAAATTGTCTTTCGTCCTAGAGTTATAAATTGCTTTCTTTGTATTTAGCATTACTCCTGTGATCGACCAAACCCAATTTTGCAGGTATACTGAATCTCACAGTTCCATCTCTATTATGGTTAATTTGTTTTACACAATATTAGGATAATTTATATTATTTGTTATTCTCAAGTGTGGTCCTTTCATTCCATTTATTTTCTCCACCAATTTCGCAATGGCTACCACTATTGGGACTGAAGTATGTTTTGCCTTTTTCTTTCCGTCCCTTGCTTATATAATCGATGAACTTGGATTTAGGTACCTGCGGGAAGCTACTTTACCATTGTCGGAGCGCTCTTCAGCCTAATAATTCCAGGGAGAATGAGCATGTTTGACACTCTTCTAGTGGTTTGGGGCATGGTGAAGGGATTCTTGAAAAACCAGCTACAATAGATCCAAAAAAGGTTGTTTATATTTACCCAACTATGGTGATTGCATTGATATGCGCCTTGTGTTCAATGAAGTCAGATGCCAAGGAATCAAGCAGAACCGCCAAAGTTCAACCCATCGCGAAGTCTCTGAAGAACTCCATGAACTCGAACCTGAAGTAAAACGATTCTGAAACGTGTAGTTGTGGATTGTAAGCACTTGATGTAAGATTCATCCTGAAACTAGGATGGCAATGGAGTTCTGTTTTGGCCATTTTGTGGGACTGGTCATGTTTATGGTTTATTATGCCCAGTTTTGTTTGAAGTATTTAGAAGGGATGAAATTGAAAATTGTAAAATTATAAAAAATTCTTTTATAATTTTGTCGTATATTTATCTTAGCATTCTCATTTTATCATAACAAATTTAGATGTTGAACACCACCGAACGACGCCAAGCCGTGCCCCTCCCTTCGTGCTTTCCAGTCGGTAACCGTAGCAGTGGATTTCCTCCTCGAGAGAGACATCCAGGTTCCTCCTTCCCCCAATGATCTCGAGCAGCACCATCCCATAACTGTAAACGTCGGCCTTGATGGTGTTGGGCCGGTTTCTGACCCACTCGGGATCCAAATAGCCTCTGGTTCCCCAAACCATGGTGATGACGTGAGAGTGCTCTCTGCTCATCAGCTTCGCCAGCCCGAAATCTGACACCTTCGGCCGAAAATTCTCGTCCAACAGGATGTTCTCCGGCTTGATGTCGGGGTGAATGATTCTATTCTTGCTGTGCTCGTGGAAGTAGGTGATCCCCTGCACGATCGAGACGACGATGTCCATGCGAGTTCTCCATTCCAGGAAACTGTCCTGCTGGTTGTTTGAGGGAAATATCCATTTGTCCAATGAGTCGTTGCTCATGTACTCGTACACCAGGAGTCTGTGTGTATCACAATTGCAGAGTTTCAGACTTTTGAAAGAGATGACGACGAGCGCTTCCGTTGATTCCCCGATGAGCTCTCTTGCACGGCATCTTCCCTTCCTACCCTAACACTCCGTTTGTCCGCGAGAAGCCCAGAAGTGCCATCTCCGTCGATCGACCATTGTTGTTCTGTCTCTTAAAGCAGGTGATAAATGATGTAGCAGATAAATGATGATGTATGACTGCAGGTGCTGCAATAGGAACAATTTCAGAGGTATTGGTAGAAAATCCAGAGCGGGATGGAGTTGGTGCAAGGTGGGTAAATGTGGGTTTGGGAGAAGGTGCAGGTGCAGTATGCACATTAGATTGGTGTTCATCATGCTGATGATTAAAATGAAGATGAGAATCTATGCTCGGTTGAGGAGCAGGACTAGGTGCCAAGGAAGAGCCAACCCCACTACTTAAAGAATGTTGAAGAAATGAGGACAGCCGAATCTGCTTCACTCTACCAAATACAGTATGATTAAGACCAAGATTTCCTGCAGAGGAATTTTGGATGTTTTGAGCCAATTACTTCAATCTTGGAACTGAAGGTTGATTATTCCCAACTGCAAGCACAATGGATGTCTCAACAACAGTAGGTGATTCCACAGTAGAACCCTTTGTATTTGTCAATTTGACAAATAAAATCTGCACGGAAAATAAAATGGTCAAGCTTATATCTTACAAATAGGAGCAATAAGAATACACAATGAAAATTTTGGTGATTAGACATAGATCATGAATAGCCTGTCTTAGTGCTTAGATGTGCATTCTCGATAACAGGAGTCATACATTAAGAAGTTTAATTTTACATGATAAATGTAAAAGAAGTTTAAATATACTACCTGTTTTCTTCATGCTAGAGACATTCTAACGAAAATTGGCTCTGTGATTTTCATTTAGTTTCAGTCATCCCCTATGTGATTTTCATTTCATTATGGTCATCCCCTATGTGATTTTTCTCAAATGTCTGTACTTAAAGTTATATGTCAAAGTGTTATATGCCTAAGATTTACATTTGAACATTTCATACCATATCTATATTAAATAAAATGAACAACCATATAAATAATATGAACAAGTAAACCGAAAACAACAGAAGCATTGATCTCCTGAAAAAATATCAATAGTAGAACATGTGATACATCGAAATCAAGCTTCTATCTCCTGGAAACCGCTACATAAACACGTAGTTAACGATCCGGCTACCTGCGTGAGGAGGATAAGCGAGGAAGAAAACTAAACTCAACATTTAGAACATTCAAGCCCCAACATGTAAAGCAATTGTTCTTTAACAAATAGACAAAACATAAATTTTCCCATTTAAAACTAATATAATGATCCGGCTACCTGCGTTTTTGATCCAGTGAGTTTGGACAAAAACCCCGCAGTCGTGTTTGGCATGACAATTATTTTTTTTTAAAATCACATTTTTGAGACCAAAGATCTTTCACATAAGAGGTATAAAATTATCAATATAGGCGTTGAAAGTGGGCCTACCGACCATAGAAAGGTCAAGGCCGACCATATAAATGTCGACCTGGGCCCACAACCCTACTGCAGCCGGTGCACCCAAACCAGCTCCCTGTCCCGCCCCTTTTCTTCATTTCCCTCCCCCCTTTCTTTCTTCCCCCTCTTTTTCTTTCTCCTCCCCCCTTTTCTCCCCCTCATACCGGAGTGGAACCCGACCCCCCCCCCCCCCGTAATTTATAGACTTAAAAAGGGGGGTAGCGACCGCCGCTGGTTGAGAGATCTAGGATGTCGCAGGTCGTTGATCACAATCCATCCTCGTTAAAGCTATCCTGCGTCCTAAATACTCGCGTATATCTCGAAGAGAAGCCTGCAACTCGGCTGAGGGTAGCGGCAAGCCTAAATCATATGCTCGCATGAACATCAAACAACTGACAACATCACAAGATATAAAAAAGAAAAAGAAAGTAATTGGAGCCCAGCATCAAATACCTGGCAAAGCGAGTTTATGAATAAAACGCAACGGCCCGAATATATCAATAAATATTACAAAGCATAAAATAAAAAAGAAAAGAACGAGCACAGCTAAGGCATCTGGATATTCCTGCGCCGCTCATTTGGCAGAGCATGCCGCCAAGCCCATCTGAGATCGTTCACGTGATGGAAATACTCGTTAGCCTTCGCCAAATGCTCCTCGCCCAAGCGGATATTGTCATTCATTCTCGCTAGCGTGCCGACCGAGCCGATGCTCGTCCTCAATCCCCGAAGTTCGTCTTGCAGCAGCTCCTACCGATGTTCGGTCATCTCGATGCGCCGCTCGAGCTCTTATATCGCATAAAAGCATGACTCCGCGAAGACCAGCCGCTCCTCGAACTCCTCCAGCTTAGCGACCCGGGTCACCAGCGCACCGATACGGCGATGTGGATCGCAGATCGCCATCTGCTCGAACTTGGTCTCCAGCTCGAGGTAGGCAGAGACGACCTTCTCCTGATACTCGTGAAGCGGGAGACTGATAGCATCGAATAGTGCCCCCCCCCCCCCCCCGAGGTTAAAGTGCGACCTGTCAAGAAACTCACTCAATACGAATCCAAAATGGCGGAAATAGAACTAAAGCCCGGGGAGAAAGAGGAGCACCAGAACCAAGGGTCTAAGGCCTCGTGTCGCGCCAATGAAGGGAGCGCTCCCTGCAAGGAGACTCGCGCAGAGGAGGAGTCCCCCCCCCCCCCGGCTTCTGAAATTTTGCATTTGACGATGCTATATCAAAAGTAGTTGGTTAGGCAATAGGGTTATTAGGACCTACCATGTATAGCATATATACATCATCCTTTTGTAGTAAACATTAAGCCTCAAACCTTTCTTTGATATTGTTAGAGAATATAAGGGAAAACGATGTAAAAGCACATGTATAAGGCTCATCTTTAGGCCCGCTTATTCTTTCTTCTATTAGTCACACATCTCTTGTACAGGATTCTTTCTCTTTCTCTTCTCCTATATATTTGTACTCTCTTGTATTTTGATTATGATTAAGTATATACAAGGTTTGGTTCTACGTTTCTACATGGTATCAGAGTCTTCCGATCCCAGGCGGATACCTCTTTTTTAACCGCTCTTATCCGTGCGGCTTCTTCCCTCTTCTCTAACCGCTCTGACTCCTCTCTTTGTGGCTTCCACCTTTCTTCCTTTCCCCCCTGCTTTTATAGCCCTCATCTCTCTTACCGGTGGGACCCCCATCCCGTTGTTTGCTCTTCTACCCGCTGCCTTGCATTGTCGCTGTCTTGCCTTGCCGCTGCGGGTTGTCTTGTCGCTGCGATTGTCTATTCACTGTGGACGGACCTTCATTCTCTCTACTCGGGGAAGGACAGTCTTCAGCACTTACTCGACATTCTTACCGATCTTCAGTCCCTCGACCCTGGAGCTACTGGTGACTTGACGTCCTTTGTTGCTCAGGCTAAAACTCTTGTGGAAGCGTGGATCCAGCATCAATCACTCACCACGGATTTGGTTACTCAACGACATCGGAAAGAAGCAGTTGGGATTGCAATGATGATGGTCCGTGTTCCACCACATCTTCATAGTGTCCACGCTCATATCCTATCTTCCGCTATTACTCCGTCCCTCTCGGACATTTGCTCGATGCTTATGAAAGTTACACCTCCATCGGATGCACCGCCTCTCTCTCCAGCTTTACTTCAGCAGCTTGTAGCTACTCTTGCTCCTTATACTCGCAGTAACCCAGCTCGTGGAGGTCGCCAGTCTCGGGGACGAGGTCGTGGTGGCCGTACACTGTTCAAGTGCTCTCACTGGAGTAGGGATGGTTATCTGGAGGCCACATGCTACCATAAGCATGGTCTTCCCCCTTACCATGCTGCTTCGGTTACTCTCACACCTCCCTCTACCACCAGTAAGGATATTGCTGCTGTACGTGCTCAACTCCATCAGCTTCAAGGGGTAGTGAGTCGCTCCTCGGGTTTTGTGCCATCAATCTCCAATGAAGGTATCTTTTGTCTCACACACAGCTCTTCCTGGATTGTGGATTCGGGGGTTACGCATCATCTCTCTTCGCAGAGACCGCCTCAATACTTAGATTCTGCTTATCCCAAGTTCATCACTGTGGCTAATGGTGACACGGTCCCAGTTGCTGGCACGGCTCATCTGCCTCTTACCCATTCCCTCTCATAATCCTTGGTCTTTCATGTTCCAAGATCCCCTGTCAATCTGATTTCTGTTAGACGTCATATACAGGACCTTGATTGTTTTGTAACTTTCTCACGTTCTTCCTTTGTTGTGCAGGATCGACTAATGCAGAATATACATGGTAGGGGGCGATTGTCTAACGGGTTGTATCTTCTAGATGTTCCTCCGGATGCTCTCACCATTGTCTCCTCCACTGATTGACATCGTCGCCTTGGGCATGCACCTCTTCCGATTCTCAAGAACGCTCATCTAATTGTTCCCCTGCAGGAGTTTTTTTGCGAATCATGTATTTTTGGCAAACAACATTGTGTATCTTTTACTTCTCCTTGTACTGCAAGCGATACCCCTTTATCTTTAGTACATTTTGATATCTGGGGACCATATAAGATCCCTAGTGTTTTTGGTTATCGTTATTTTGTAACATTTATTGATGATTACTCGCGGGTCACTTAGTTATACTTCATGATCGTACTGAACTCACCTCCACATTCTGTACGTTCCTTACGGAAACTCGAATCCAGTTCTCAACGTGTGTGAAAATTCTTCTTACTGACAATGTTCGTAAGTATACTGGTCGCACCTTCTCCCATCTGTGTGCGGAGTTTGGTATTATTCATCAGAATTCGTGTGTCTATACCCCTCAACAGAATGGCGTAGCAGAAAGGAAAAATCGTCACCTCTTTGATGTTGTCAGATCTCTCATGTTCTAAATACAGGTTCCTCCTCACTACTAGAACTTTGTTGTTTTCACTGTTTGTCATCTCATCAATCGCATGCCCTCATTTATCCTCCACTTTGTGGCTCCTGTCACACTCTTTTACCCATCCAAGGCTCTCTTCTCTTTTACTCCAGTGTTTGGATGTACATGTTATGTCCATCATCTTGGTCCTCCAAATGACAAGTTAGCATCTCATGCTACCAAAGCTATGTTTGTTGGGTACTCTAGCACTCAGAAGGGGTATGTCTGTTATTATCCTACCACCGGGAAGGTGGTTGTCTCTACTGATGTCTCATTTCATGAAGACCAACCATATCACATCAGTCCTATTGATCCTCTTCTTCCTCTTCCACTACCTCGGCCCACAGTTCCAGTTACGTTCTCACTTCCACCCCTTCTACCTACTCCTCCTCTGCTTCTTATTCCTACACCACCACTTGTACCCTCCAAACCTTCTATCATTCAGGTTTACACTCGTCGTCCTCCATGTCCAGATGCCCTGCAGCAACTTGCCTCTACTGGTGTATCCTCGCGGCTTATTGATCCGGCATCACCTTTGACGGCTCATCCCTTGTCCAATTATGTCTCTTTACATCGTCTCTCTCCACTTCTTCTTGCATTTGCTCTATCTCTATACCTAACTCTATGCAGGAAGCTCTCCAGCATCCGGGATGGCGTGCCACCATGGATTAAGAAATGACTGCTTTGTGGGGTAATCAGACTTGATAACTGGTATCTCTTCCTCCAGGCCAAAGTTGTGTAGGTTGCAAGTGAATTTTTACAATCAAACATACGGCAGATGGGACTGTTGATCGCTTGAAAGCGCGACTTGTGGCACGGGATTTTACTCAACAATACGGCCTGAATTATGAAGAAACTCTCTCCCCTATCACCAAATTAAATTCGGTTCGGGTTCTGCTCTCATTAGTTGTTCATCGCCAATGGCCCCTCATCGGCTGGACGTGAAAAATGCTTTTTTTGAATGGTGATCTTCTTGAGACTGTTTACATGCATCAACCGCACGGGTTTGAGACCAAGGGGGACTCTCATGTATGTTTGCTTCGAAAATCCATCTATGGTCACAAACAATCTCCTCGGGCGTGGATTGAAAAATACAGCAAGGCAGTTCGTGATGTTGGTTTCAAACGGAGCTCCGCGGATTTCTCTCTTTTCACTTGTCACCAATCAACAGGGACTGTAAAACTACTGGTTTATGTGGATGATATTTTGATTGAGGGTGATGACTCTTTTGGGATACAACAGGTTAAACAACATTTAAATTTTGTCGTTCAAATCAAAGATCTTGGAAACCATCAGTATTTTCTTGGACTAGAGGTTGCACGACAACTTGATGGCCTTGTCTTATCCCAGCGAAAGTATTGCATTGACCTTCTGCAAGATGTTGGCCTCTCAGGATGCAAACCTGCGGAGACCCCGTTGGAAGTCAACCACAAGTTATGTGCTCAGGGGTTTAAGTCTGACTCTCTACTTCTAAATCTGGAATACTATCGGCGTCTAGTGAGAAAACTGATATACCTAAGAGTTACAAGATCAGACATCTCATTTGCGGTTGGAGTGGTCAGTCGTTTTATGCGCACTCCGCGGGTTTCTCATCTTCAGGCAGTAGAACGCATTCTCAGATATCTGAAGACTGCTCCTGAACAAGGGATTGTGTACAAACCGTCTTCTAAGCTTTCTCTTATTGCTTACACTGATGCGGATTATGCGGGCTCGTTGGACGATCGACGATCTACAACTGGTTTCTATACTTATTTTGGAGGAAATTTATCACCTGGCGGAGTAAGAAACAGTCGGTGGTTGCTTGCTCGTCTGTTGAGGCTGACTACCGTGCGATGACAGTTGTTGTATCTGAACTAACCTGGCTTGAAAGTCTTCTTATGGATTTGGGAGTTAAATTATCCTCACCTTCAACTTTGTTCTGTGACATTCAGGATGCAATCCATATTGCGAAGAACCATGTGTTCCATAAGCGCACCAAACATATTGAAGTTGAATGTCACTTCGTTCGAGAAAAGGTCCAATCGAAGATGCTAAAGCTTGAGCATGTTCCTTCTTCTGGTCAAGTTGTTGACACTCTTACCAAGGCATTACCTTGGAAATTCTACCATCAGTTCCTGTCCAAGCTTTGTGCCTACGACTTGTACGCTCCAGCTTGCGGGGGGAGTGTTAGTGAATATGAGGGAAAACGATGTAAAAGCCCATGTATAAGGCTCATCTTTAGGCCCGCTTATTCTTTCTTTTATTAGTCTCACATCTCTTGTATAGGATTATTTTTCCTTCTCTTCTCCTATATATTTGTATTCTCTCTTTATTTTGATTATGACAAAGTATATACAGGGTTTGGCTCTACGTTTCTACAGATACCAAATGTAATGGGTGAAAAGTCCATTGGGCCCGATGTTGACTTAATTCTATATGTGATCCTATGGGCACACAATGGATGAAAAAAAAATAACTTTAATGCAATACGCTTGAATGGCTCGACATGCAACAATATCCGACACATGATTGAATTAAATTAATAAACATTAAACGTAAGTGGTAGTTACAATTGATCATAGATATTTCAAATAAGAGATACAAATAATGATCACATGCTAATGAGAGTGCTAGAAAGTTAAACATGCCGTGAATGAATCTTGCAAGTTCAATGAAAGAAAAAGGCAAGCTATACAAATTGAATGTCACTAAAAAAGGAGGGGTATGGATTGGTGGTGGAGGGGCGTGGGTAGTGCTGGGTAGATGTTGGGCTATGGCTACGAAGGAGTATGTGTCAGGAATGTGTCGTGGAGTACAATTATGGCTATAAGAGGGGAGGTCGGCAGCAGCAGGATTAGGAAAATTTGCAAGCAGCTATATAGGTGGAGGTTGACAGCACCAGAGGGCTAGGAATTTGAGGATAGTAACGGTCAGCTAGGGAAGGTGCAGGGGGAAGTATCAGTTAAGGGTTGAGAGGAAAGCAGTAGTGGTTGGATCATGGATGAGATGGCAGCGACATCAGCTAGAGTAGGCAAACGATGATGTCAACACCAGTTAAGGGGGAGCATGATCTTAACACCATGCAGTTCTCCCATGACCACGGGGATAAAAATTTTCAACCACAAAACTTGAATCCCTCTTTTATCCCTATTCCTCAACACACAGGGAAATATGATTAGACTAAATGTCACGAATGGCCTTGATAGCATGATCATGACATATAACCTAAAAATCAAAATACATCTTCTAAAAATAAACAAATAATACCAAAAATCATAAAAAATGATCTGAAACACGACAGTGAGCTCTGATCATCCATATGATGATCTTATAATTGACTGTAACTAGAATAGTGTGCGTGCTATGCTTGATTTGATTGACCCTATCAGTTTGGGAGTGAAACTGTGTATCCTTGTTGTAGAAGATGATAATGGACCCTTTTGATTTACGAGTACATCTTGCAGTTTTCTATTTAGAATTTTAGACGTTCCTTTGTGGACTCTCTAGGAATTTGTTTGTTTTTCTTCTTGTTCATTCTTTATTTAATTCTTTACATGGCTTTAATTCACGTTATGGGTATGGCACGAACCCATACCGCAAGGTAAAACTAATTTGGGGCGTTACAACCACATCCCTTTTGTGGCATCACTATCCCTAGTCAACATGACAGACCTAGATATTAAGGGTAGACACTTGAGGACACAAATTAAAATCCTACTTTCATAATGTGTTTGCAAATAAAATCTTGTTTCATTTGAAAACTGCAAGCATTCTTCCAACTTTTTGTAAAGAAAATGACATTGAGCGTACCTGCCAGACCTGTTTGATGCCTTTGAAATTTGTATGTTGGAGGGAATACGATTTGTCCTTCACGGAAACCTTGAAGGACTTTTCCTGCTCTCATTTCTGCTTGAAGTTGGTCCTTATCTCTAAGCCAATCAAAGCACCTTTGAGAAACTAAATCCCTTGCTTCATCATAACCTATACCATGGAGTCGATAGTTGAAGTCGCCAAGAAAGACAATCATGTCAGCTTCAGATAGATCAGGCCTTCCCTTATCAATGACCTGTGAAATACCCAATTTAACTTTATTGTAAACTTAAAAATACTTGTATATCAGAATGAAATTAACATACACTCCCCCATCGATGCAATTGAGCATTAGAAGCACTGGCTGCACAAAAGAGAAAGATGTCAAGGCATGAAAATATATCAAGGTTTTAAATGGAACTTTTTTGTAGGTTCCTAAGATTTATATTACTTTTTTTATGGGCCCCTGTTTGAGTTTAGCATTTTCCCCCAAGGTGTAACTAATAATAATGCAACTTGATTTATAAAATTAACTTAGCCACTCTAACTCGTTGGGATGATAACTCCAAACCTCCCCTCCAAGAGAAATCTACCTCTTCAATTGTTTATAAGTGAATATAGTAAGAACATTGTACATAAGGCATGAAGCTTCGGCAATTGCAGTGGCTAGGATATGAGTGTGCACTTATCTATATTTGCAAAGAGGCTACTTTCAAGAGTTGAACCCGTGGAATCCCTATAACAATGAACTTTACTACTCTAGGTTTGCTCTTTTATAGGCGAACATAATACACGTCTAAAAAAACATCTAGTGGTAAATTCCTCGACAGATTGACATTTCTTTATTCATGCATAAAAGCATTTATTGTAATACAGGAGCAATAGAGTTAATTAATTTATTTAAGAACATAAAACTAAATGTGAGTCCCATTATGACTAGAACATGCAAGTCATTTTAATAAATTTAGGAAAAATCATCAAGGCAGCCCAATAATGATTGCAAAAACACCGAGGAAAAACATCAATTATATTGCATGACCTGTTGCAGAACTCCCTCCACTAAGAGGGCGAGTGAACACCATGGACTGATAGACATGATTGAAGTCCGCATTCCTTCGATTAACAGCTTCCAAATGTGCAGCGAAATGGCAGTTCACAAAGCACATGATGCGATCGTACACTCTCATCCTTAAACCTACAGCTCCCTGCAGATCAACTTTAGAAATATATCATGTTAAATAATAAAACTCACTAAACTGTATAGAGAATAGCGATGCTTGAAACAAATAACAATTTGATATACAGAGAGAAAAAAAGTAAAAAAAAGAGTCAACATGAGAGGATTTGTATCATCTAAGAGGATATGTTTTCAAAAGCAATTTACCATTACCATTTACAGTCATATATAATCAATTAACAACCAATTTAGCATAGATTAATTTCTTCTTTTATGTTACCTGGTTTTATAAAAAAAATCTAAACGTACAAAATTTCAAGGAATGTTACTCAATTATTCAAACAACAGTAGGATCATTATTTTGCAAGCATCTATACATCTAATATTTATAAGTAAGATAATTTTTTGCTTCAGTTGCATAATTACATGTACCGCTTTATATATGTTCAAACTCAAAACCACTGTATTTATTATCATCTACACCATAAGAATCACATATGATCATGTTTAATCAATTTGCATCTTAGTGAATCTCAAGGAAAAATGGTATAGTTGGAGAATGATTATTAATTCTAAAGGATACCTTATTACCAATTGCACGACCAAGGCCACATGGCACTGCGGCAGCATCTACATCGCCAACATGCGGCTTAAGATTCTTTCTGGCCCTAGAAAATTTATATGAAATCATTGAAAAATTATCAAGATGAGAAGTGAATAAAAACACAAAGAAAGATGGAAAGCAATTAACAGTAGAGAGATTGCACATGATTGTAAGAACTTACCACACAGCAACAAGCAGGCCGGCTAATTGGCGCGAGCAAACTCGTTCAAATGATGCCCCTTCACCCAAGGTCTTCCCTACATTATCCAACCACCACTGTCCATATGAACTGCCCTCTAGTCCTACCTAAAGTCAAATGAATTAAATTAAAAAGGCAAAAAAAATTACAAAATCCGACATCTCGATGGAGAAATATTATTTTATTTTTGCAACATCTTAGCTGAAAATGGAACTATAAGCCGAACAAGTTGCATATACATTGCATTGTATGGTTAACAACTTGGCAAACCTTGAAAGGAATTGCATGTGAAAATTCAAGATGGACCTATAAACTATCATTGAATCTGGAGAAATAATATAATTTGCTGGAAGTAGCTTTAAAGAACTAATAACAGATGATAGTGTTAACAATCCCAAAATAAGTAAACAATGTAACACCCCAAAATATCAGATAATATTCATTAAATTTTAAGCATTGAATTAAAAGTTTAATGGAATAATGAAGATAAATTTGAATTAATTTTAAAATATAGAGGAAGTTTATTATGTCAATCATAATCTATTGCATCAAGTGAGGAGAGATGGGGAAACAACAGAAACAAGGAATACATCTAAACGAGGAATAGATAAATCGTACACTTTCTTTAGCCGCGGACACTGCGAGAAAGCCAGCACCCATTTCCACCTCCTGCAAACCAACAATTACCATTCCAACCTCCGATACCACAGAACCTAACCAAGTTATCAAAGAATCATGTGATGCTCTTCCTTGTCCAACATTCCAGGAACCTGCCAAAATCTTAATATTCTCAAATTTGGTGTATTTTATCTCTTTACTAGCCAGTTCCAATTGCAGGGCATTATCCAAAGGCCCGGGAGATGCCAGATACCATCCTCTAATGCCTCCATGATTGGCTAAAGTAAATAGAAAAAGACCTCCCACAGCCATTTTTATAATAGGGCCATTATGAGCAACCCACCCTCCAATCAAATATCCTTCAAGATCCAAAACATGAACAGTTCCGTTAGCATAGCCAACCCACAACTTGGAAGCAAAGGTGCATAGGCAAGTAACTGAAGCAGAATGATGCTGAACTTCCTGCAACTTATTACCATTCCCATCCCACTGAACTAGCAGCCCATTTGTGTACCCGGTCCATATGATTCCATCTAGTGAGATGGTCATTGCTTCGGCTCTCTTGTTATCGTCACCAAATGCTCCTTTTCCCGCAACCCGACGAACAGCATCAGCGGCTCCCACTAAAGCATTACGAGAGCGCTGCAAGAAACTGGGGGCGTGGGACTTCTCCTTCTTTGATCCCGAAGAAACCTTTGCCTTAGCTTCATCCACTACATTTAGATCCTGAGATGGCCATGTGTCCGATCGGGCCTCAACTGGTCCATTTATGTCAAACACTCTTAGAAGTTCCTTCCTGCGAGAGTCCCTATTTTCAACAAACTGCGTGTGAGAAACAAAGTAACAAGCAGGGAGAACTTTGAGCAACAAAAGGTGAGAGAGTGGAAGTTGATAGCGTACCATAGTGCGAAGGATAGCGAGCTCCCACTCCACACTTTGGCTCTGGAATTGTCTGATAATAAATATGTTACATTAGAAGTTGATAAAGGGCATTCTCCTGCTACAGTTACCAAGCTTCTAAGATCAATGCATGACCTCTCAACCAATGCTACAGAAGTGTCTTTCTTCCACTGGCAGTTAGAGGGATCTTTCATGGCTTGCAAAGGCCATACCCTTATATTTCCACCTTCAGAGCCTGACCATATTTCACCTATAATTCACTGCGGATCATCAAATATGTTCTTCTAGCTTAGAAACTTATGATAAAGTTGATCTACTTGGCTTTTGCTACTTGACTTTTGACTGAACTGTTCTTCAAAGTTCAAACAAAAATAATTGCTTTGAAAAATCTTCCCAAAAGTAAATGCTTTGAATCAAAATGTTTCATTAAGATATGAAGAGAATGAGCTCTGCAAGTAGATGTTAGAACTGAATTGGTAGGTTACGCTGTTGGAAGAAAATGGCATAATGGCATTATTACCATATGAAGTCATGGCCATGGACAGAACAGCGCCGCGATGTGCCTTCCATGAAAGCCCTTCCTTGAAACCCAATCCCCCTTCCTTCCGGCTAGCCTCCGGTGAGGAGCCGGCCGTCTGCTGCTGCTCGGCAGGCTGCTGCATCCTCCAGGATCTGATCTTCCCATCGCTGTGTCCACTCCACACCAATCCCCTCTCAGCATCAACCAGCAAGCACAAGGCCGGAGCCGTGCGTGCTGACATTCGAAACGGCGCAGTCTCTTCATCTCCTATCCTCGGCCTCCCCCTTCCTTCCCACCCCTCGAAAACCTCCCGCAAGTACCAAAATCGCACGCCGCACTCCTGCGCAGCCCAAAGATGTGACGCAGTGCAAGCAATAGCGCGGAGGAAAGTCCCCGTTTGCGTCTCGCGAAGCGGACGAGGACGGATCTCAACGGGAGGAGGACGGCCATGGTGAATGGCGGCGCGCGGCGGCAGGCGAAAGGCTCCTGTTCCACCTCCTGCGCCGATGAACTCCGGGATGGGCTCATCCGGGAGAGACGAATACGTAGAGAAGGAGCTGGGGCAGTCTACTGAGGAAAGAGGGCGGTCCTCATCGAGGCTATGCTTCTTCTTAAGGTTGCTGCGACAGCGAGGAATCTCGCTGCGGGGAAGGGGCTGACTGTAGGATTTCAGCTTACGCTGTTGTCGCTGCTGCTTCTGCAGCGGCGGCGGCGGAGGAGGAGGAGAGATGTCGGCGGTGGGCATTACCGTGGTCACCATCCTTGTGATGCTCGGTTCTCCTGTGCTTTGATCGGGGAATTCTGAGGCGTTGGTATTGAATCTTGTGACATTCTCCATTTTAGATGGTGAAATTAAAGATTTGTGAAAAGGGTGCGGAAGCGGAGTGGCGATGGATCGGAGGAATGGAAGATCGGCGGATGGCGGGATGGAGGAAGGTGGCCGGTGAGATTTTAGGGTGGCGGCAAATTCGGGGAGAGGATTGTTTAGGGGCGAACGCGTGGAGCACATAACATTTGAATGTTTTGATCGGGGAATTCTAAGGCTCTATTTGGTTCGGCGTTTCGCTGCTTCGTTTGGGGCAAACGATGCCGGAAGGCGGGTAAACAAATGAACCTACGGCGGCGTTGGCTCCGTTTCCACCCGCCCGCCTTGAGAAACGCCCCAAAAAGCTCCGTTTGGAGCAGCCACCTCCCCCCTCCGTTTCGAACACTCTGTTTCCACCCGCCGGATCGACCCGCCACCGCCGAACCAAACGAAGCCTAAGGCTCTATTTGGTTCGGCGTTTCGCTGCTCCGTTTGGAGCAAACGACGCCGGAAGGCGGGTAAACAAATGAACCTCCGGCGGCGTTTGCTCCGTTTCCACCCGCCCGACTTGAGAAACGCCCCAAAAAGCTCCGTTTGGAGCAGCCACCTCCCCCCTCCGTTTCGAACACTCTGTTTCCACCCGCCGGATCGACCCGCCACCGCCGAACCAAACGAAGCCTAAGAAATGTCCGGCAAAGGCCCGGTTCAGATCGAGTCCGGCCCAAGGCGGCTTACGGGATCCTATTTTTGCTGCTAGCCCGGCTTGGGGTCAAGATCTTCTTCTTGTTGATTGAGCGGGTTCATTAATTTCATTCTTTTATAATTTGTTAAATCAAAAAAAACTTGGATTTAATGCCAATGCATCACACCATTAAATAAATACTATTCGTTTCTCCAAATGAAGAGAATTTGGATAGCTTGCTACTCTACCCTAGATATACAGTTGGGCGGCAACCAAGCATTTTTTGAAATTATACCTACCCAAATTCCATTGCGGTGCTACCCAAATTCCATTGCGGTGTAGGCCGTGACGGAATGCACTGTTCCGAGCTGGACACGTGAGCTCTGGCCTCCCTTTGCGGGTGGCGAGAACCAATTACACAAACAGAACCCCATTCCGCGACCGGAAGGATCAAGAATGACAATATTTTGGTTGTTCGTCAATATTCCCAAACTTTATTACAATAAAAAAATATTTTTTAAAAAATAATAAAATAATGCAAGTTCTCAATATTTAAAAGTGTTGCGGACTAACTCGACGTCCCGATCGGACCGGAATAAACTGCACCGTCTTAGCTCTCGGAACGGTCGTGTGCGCACACAGTCAATGAAAATAGAGAGTTGACATAAGAGATTTTAACGTGAAAAAACCCTTCAACTGGGTAAAAAACCACGTGACCGGATCTGTGTCAGTTAAAGTTCACTATCAGCTTGCGGTTACAATATGCTTCGAGAATCGAGGCCGACAGGCCGCTCCTCGTTACAACTTGGTGGTGAGAGAGAATTCCTGACTTGCAACGAGCAACGGGCTGCACTAAGGGAGTGTCGGATGCTTCTCGGTGGCTGGTGTGCTTGAGTGGTGGTGATGGTCGTCTTCTTCCCTTCTCTACGCACTTGGGGACTTGGGCGTTCCTCTGGCTCGTAGGCGGCTTAAAGTTGACCTGAGGGAGGAGTTCGGCAGAGCTCTGGCCTGAGGAAGAAAAAGACTGGGGGAGCAAAAAAGGTGAGAAATGAGGAGGCATGTGGCTCCTTTTATAGCCTCCAGGAGGTGGTTACGCGGTTATCCGCACACCGTAACCACCTACATAAACATTAATTTCAAAGTTTAGGGAATTATTTATTTTAATGATGGAATGCCCCCCCAACTAACTTGGTGGTTAGCGGGTGGTTACCGGCAGGGACGGCGGCCGGCGGTAGTTATTGAAAGGGTGCCCCCCCCCCCACGATCCTCCTATTGTGGAGGAGATCATGGGAAGTGGGTTGACCGGTCAAACCCTTGATTTCCTTTAAGGGGAGACCGGAAGAGGAAGGCTATGGCGGCGTCCTCTAGTCATGTTGACATGGTGACTTCTTTTGGTGCTCGCCCTGAGACTACTCCTGAGGTACAGGTACTTGAGTGTCCAACCTACCCGGAGACCTTCTGTGGAGGTGGCTGCTCAACATATGTCGTCTTCTTTGAAGGCAATGAGTGAAGTGGTAAGTGCTTTATATTTGTATGTCTTGCACTTTGTTTTCCCATTTGGCAGTTTGTAGTTAGCGCTTTTGCGCGCATATTTGTATGGCATTGCTATCTTTACATTACTCATCTTCTTTTTCCTGAGCACTGTTCTCGCAGGTCTGGCCTGCGGGAAAGTTCGGACGAGGCTGGCTTGCGATTTTACGCGACCTGGATTCGCGGCTTGGCTTGCGCGAGTCTGGCTCACGGCCGAGTTGGCTATGGACCAATTGCCGCAGAATGTAAATACTCGATCTGTGTGCAACCGCGAGGGGGGCAAGCCCTGTGGATAGCAAGGTGTTGTCCTGCGGCAACGATGGATAATGTAAGTACTCAATCATGCTGTCGGAGAATATAGGTACTCAATCTGATTGCAATCGCTAGGGGGCAAACCCTCAAGACGGCAAGGCGTTGGTTTGTAGTAACATCGGAGAATGTAAGTACGCAATCCGACTGCTGGAGAATGTTGGTACTCAATCCGGTTGCGTGACCTAGCCTGGCAATAAGCCAATTTTCGGAGAATGTAGATACTCGATTCTGGTGCAATAGCTAGGGGGCATGCCCTGACAACGGTAGGGCGATGGTCTGCAGTAACGGCGGAGAATGTAAGTACTCAATCCGACCGCCGGAGAATGTAGGTACTCAATCTGATTGCGCGACCTAGCCTGACAATAAGCTAATTACCGGAGAATGTAAATACTCGATCTGAGTGCAATCGCGAGGGGGGAAGGGCTTGACAATGGCAGAGCGATTGTCTTTAGTAATGGCGAAGAATGTAAGTACTCAATCCGACTGCCGGAAAATGTAGGTACTCAATCCAATTACAATCGCAAGGGGGGCAGGCCCTGACAACGGCAAGGCGTTGGTTTACAGTAACATCGGAGAATTTAAGCACTCAATCCGACCGCAGGAGAATGTAGGTACTCAATCAGGTTGCACGATCTAGCCGGGCAATAAGCTAATTGTCGGAGAATGTAGATACTCGATCTGAGTGCAATCGCGAGGGGGGCAGGACCTGACGATGGTTGGGCGATGGTCTGTATTAACGGTGGAGAATGTAAGTACTCAATCCGACCGTCGGAGAATGTAGGTACTCAATCCGATTGCACGACCTATCTTGGGTATGAGTTGATTGTCGGAGAGTGTAAATACTTGATCCGGGTGCAATTGCGAGGGGAGCAAGCCCTGGCGATGTTAAGATGTTGAGTGGCAATGTTGGCAAAGAACCTGCTTATTTGGCTTGCAAGCACGACTTTACCAAAAGATTTCATATTGATATTACTAAAACAAATTCGATATTGCATTTAGAAATAAGCATAGTTCGTGCGAGCCTGAGCTCGTGACTTTTACGATCACAAAGTGACAAAAGCAAGATGCAAGAGGATGCAGATAATAAAGAGTACAAATAAAGTAAAAAATAGAGGGAAAGACGCGATGCAAGTCGCAAGCTGTTGGTATGCTGCGAGGGAACTTTCAGCGTCGTGGAGAGCATCCTTCCTCGGAATCCACAGCTGGGCGTAGGTTCATGTCGTCAATACTGAAGGTGGTAGCGGATATTGGTTGTGCATGTCTTGGGTAGCAAGCATGTGCTTCTTCTTGAACTCTGCGAACAACTCTCACTCCTCAGGTGGTTGGAAATTTCATTGCAAGATGGGGGATTGACAACATTGCTCCGAAAGTGGACTGAACATGCCTTCCAAAAAATGGCGTTGTATGATGAACTTGAATTGATCACGACAAAGTTGACATCATGGGTAGCTTGCTTCGGGAAATCTCCCATCGTGATGGGCAACATGATTGTGTTTGGACTAGAACAAGGTGGTTGTCAAAATCATAGACGGGGCCTTTTGCGGGGCTAAGATGTTGCTTAGTGAGCTTCATGCTTTTTAGGGTGGAGAGGAACAACATATCTACCGAACTTTCGTTGTCTACCAGGATCTCTTTGACGTTTAAGCAGGGATCCCCACTCCCAGCATGTATATCGAGGGGATCCTGGTTGGGCGTCTGCAGCCCTTCAAGGTCCTTGACGTCGAATGTGATGGTTATATCCTGATTTGGCTTCCCATCTGATTCTTTTACTGAAAGTATTTATGTTAGGGGGCTCGGCGATGGTCTTTATGTTGCCCACCATCTACCTTCCCCAACCAGTTCCTTGTGGTGAGTTTTTCTGGTCTCTTTCACGACGTTGCGTTTGTTGGGTTTGCTCTTGTCCTTGCAAGAATCTCCCAAGGAGCCCTTGGCAGACGAGATGCTCAATTTCTTCTTTCAGCCTGACACACTCTTCGGTGTTGTGACCAGGCGTGCGGTGGAACTCATAGTACCTTGTTTGGTCAGAATCCGTGTTTGGCTGCGGTACACTTGGCCGTTGGAATGCCAGATCATTCTGAATTGCGTACATCACGTTTGTGTGGGTGGTATTCTGAGGGGTGTATTCTTGAAGTGGATGTTGCCCCCCATTCATTGGAGGGTCACGTCGACAGTTGTCACTACAGCGTTCAGCCTGACGCCATTCTTCTTGTCCTATGAGAGTTTGTTCTTCTCTTTTCTTCCTTTTTTGTCTACTTAAAACTGTTGGCGGCGTGCTTTGATGGCCTTGTCGGCCGCTATTTGTGCCTCGACCCGGTGAAAAAGATCTTGATAACTGGGCACGGTTTCCCTCATGAGGGCTGAATAGAAGTTGCTGGGGCGGAGTCCGCCAAGTAAGACGCCTCTGATAAGTTCGGGGTCGATGCTAGAAATTTGACGTGTCTCTGAGGTGAAGCGGCGAAAGAAGCCCTTAAGGGATTCTCCTTCATTCCGTCGAATGTCAGAAAGGTGTGAGGGATTACAAACAAATCTTCGGTTGGCAATGAATTTGTCAGTCAATTGTCTTGACAGTTCTACAAAGTTTGTTATAGTTCCCTCTATTAGGGTGTGGAACCAGGTAAGAGCTTGGCATTTAAGGGTAGCTGAGAAGACTTGACAGATCAATTGGACTGTTGCGTTGTAGATTCTCATAATTGTAGTGAAATAGTCGATGTGTTCTAGCGGGTCGTTCATCCCATCGAATGTTTTGATGCTTAGCAGTTTGAACTCACGCGGAATCAGAAGCGATAGATGTAAGACCTAATTTTTATTTTTGCTTCACCACCGGTCTTACGCCCAGAACCGTCGCCTTACGGTGACTCCAACTACCAAGTTAGATGCCACCACACAGCGCCGATCCTGTCGGCTAAAACGATCACATCACAGTGTACCAACAAAAGAGAAGTAAGTAATACAAGTCCACAGATCACAACTCACTATCAATATATATATAAGAGCAATAGTCCACAATAAGTACAAAATATGAAAGAGATTAGAAAAAATGGACTTAAGCCCGATACATGTCTAATACAAATGATCTTTCTCTCACAACCCACAATATCTAAGTGGAAGCAAACTGAAATCCATCCTTGACCTGTCACCATGTAGTAGTTGTAGTGCGCAATAACTACTCCTCATGTCCTGCCTCCTTGTCATGCTGCTGTTGATGCTCCTGCTGCTCGGTCCCTTAAAATGATGTGGTCCACCGACCGTTAGTCAAAATACTAAGCCACTATCGTCCTTGCCTCACCTCCGTAACTCTTAGGCACCGTGCATGGAGGAGGAAAGCGGAGGACAACAAAGCAGAGTAGAACAAACAAGTGACAACTACCCTAGTATGAGTATGTACAAAAGAACGATAGCAATGAGGCAGTAATGTAAACAAGTAAAGTACAAAGCAGTAATGTTGGAACACCCTATTACTAATTTGGGTCAGGATCACTATGTCTCTAGGAAACAAATGTTTGACCTCCTGTATAGCTCAATAGGTCAATTAGAATTGAGTCTAAGGGTTAGAAGTCTAGGTTTGAAAGCTGCCCTCAAGACCAGGATTTTCTGTTTGGAAACTAAGTCATATCGTCGAGCTCAGCACAACGATTCGTCGAACTCCGATTGACGATCGTCTAGCTCAACTTCGACAGATCGTCGAACTCCATTCGACGATCGCTGAGCTCAACTTCATCATATCGTCGAACTCCATTCGACGATCGGTGAGCTCAGGTCGACAATTTTGACTCTGCTTTGGATCTTTATCTCTAAGCTCAGTTCGACGATCCTTGAGCTCAGATCGACGATATTTTGCTGCTGTATTAGTCCATATCGCTGAGCTCAGTCCGACGATAGCAGAGCTCAACTCGACGTTTTCAGATAACTTCAAGGATGTTTCTAGATTCAAATTCAAATCAGTTAAGGAGTTATTCTGCAATTAATTCAGAGATTACCTAGCCGTTTTTGTTTATTTCTGGACCAAGTTTCAAGAGATTTTTCAAGAAATATTTCTGTGGACTTTCCTCCAGAAGAGATTTTGCAATTAAGGATGCAATTAATGCAGGCCAACGGCTATACTTGACAGAGAATGTTATTCTATTCTGTATCAGAGAATAAAGAAGAAGAATTTTTTGAATCTCACACAGATTACAGACATACAGACAGACATCAATAATCTTCAACAAAATATTCTGTCTCAAGGAATTCTCAAGAACACACATCCAAGGAGATCAAGCTCTCTCAAATCTTCAGATCTCTCTTGTCTAAAGTGTTCAAGGCCAACATATTTCCAGACTCCAGACATTCAACATTTCAGCTGTTTGCTGAAATCATCTATTGCTGGAGTTCAACCTTTGAAGGTCTATCACCCTACAACAAAGCTTTTCTTCCTGAAGATCTCAAGGACTCAGGGGGAGCTTTGACATCATCAATCCACATAGTCTTCTCAGCTGATCTGAGAAAGAGAAGACTTCCATCACTCTCTCACCCCCTCTCTGTAAAGGGTTTCTCAAACTCCCTTCAAAAGTTTGAGCTTGGTTTTTGAGCACCTTGTCAAAAGCTCATTGGTGGCAAGACACCTGATCAAAAAATCTGATTTGGTTTTTGAGCACCTTATCAAAAGCTCATTGGTGCCCAGGACACCTGATCAACTCATCCTGCAGTGGATTCCTACCTAGGGTGGTAGAAGAGTGGATGTACCCAAGTTTAGGGGAACCACTATATTTCCTTGTGTCTTCTGGTTTTGCTTGTTTTTATTTTTGTTTCTGGCCTTGATTATTCTGTGATTAGCTTTTGATTAGTTTAGTTCTGTGATTAGATTTATTATTGCTTCCCTGCTCACTCATATTACAACAATTGTTGTAAAAAATTTTAAAGCACCATGTACTCTATTCACCCCCCTCTAGAGTATATCAGATCTAACTGCACTTTCAATTGGTATCAGAGGGAGGTTGGTTAAACATACCACACCTTGGTTGTTGCACATGCTAACACCTGAACCCAAAGATCCCTAGCTTAGATCTGTTTTCGTTTGTAGTTTATTATTAGATTTTGTTTTCACAAATCATGGCCCAAAATAAATATTATGCTAACACCAGACCTCCAGTGTGCAATCTATCCAAGTTTGCACTTTGGAAAGCAAAGATCAGACTGTACATGAATTCTATTGACGAAGATATTTTTAACTCTGTTTTGACAGTGTGTCCAAGACCTCTAGAGAACTCAAGTACAAATGCTGTTCCACTTCCATCAGGAACAGATGCTGACATCAAGAGATGGAAGGTAGCTGATGCCAAGGCTATGAACATCTTGGCCCAGACAATGTCTGATGACATATTTCAAAAGGTGGCTGAATGGAATTCAGCAAAGGAAATTTGGGACAAACTCTCAGAAATAGTCTCAGGCTCAGCTGATGAGAGAAAGGATAGGAGATCCCACCTCATATCTCAGTATGAGAATTTCAAGAAAGGAGAAACTGAGTCAATGAGAGATATGTACAACAAGCTAAGTCTAATTGTCAGTGAACTCAGAACATTGGATAAAGAGATCTCACTAACTGAACTCAATGACAAGATTCTAATGTGCTTCCCTAGCACTTGGGATTCAAGAATCTGGCCAATTAAGGATGCCAGAAGTTTGAATGAGATCACTACTGAAGCTCTATTGGGTAAGCTCAAATCTTATGAGCTACTCATCAAAAATAGAGAAGAAGAACAGAAGGCTGCCTCACCAGCCACAAGAAAAGAGAAGACCATAGCCTTCAAGGCAACTGAAGATCAGCCTGAAGACAAAGTCACAGGCAATGATGAACTGCTCAGTCTGTTGGCCAAAAGATTTTATAAGATGGCCAGAAAGGACTTCAGAAGGAGATCATACAAGGAACATGATAAGCCAAGGTATGACAAGTCCATTAATAATAATAATAAAGACATTATTTGCTTTGGTTGCAGGAAGCCAGAGCACATAGTTCCTGATTGTCCAGAAAACAAAAACAAGGACAGAAGGGACATGAAAGAAATAAGAAAGGAGAAAGACTCCAAAAGTAATGGCAATGGCAAACCCTCATCAAGCAAAAACAAACATACAAGAAAGGGGTTTGTTGCTGAATCCTGGAGTGAGACTGAAGAGGAGTCAGAAGCCTCATTCAGTTCCAGTGATGATGAGGATGATGCAGAAGAAAAAGAGTTCTGCATGATGGCAATCAATGCCTCACAGCATAATTCAGAAGAAGAAGAGTCAGAGTCAGATTCAGAGACTCAACCTGAAGAAGATCAGGTAATCAGTTCTTTTGATTTTAATTCAGAGGACTTTAAATCTGAATTTAAAGCATTGTGTTTAGACCTGCTAAAATCTGAGAAAGAAATTATCTCTCTCAGAAATCATTTATCTGAACACAATACTTTAAAGTCAGAAAACCTCAAACTCTTTTAGGAGTTGGAGAGCTGTAGAGAGCAGATAGCTTCACTGAAAAGTGAGTTGTCTGAGGCCAAAAAGCTTGAAGAATCCCTCAATGGGAGAAGCATCAAGCTGATGGACATCACAAGCACAGTGAACTCCAGATTCAATAGTACACTGGGCTTGGGTGCTTCATCCAGCCAACCCATAGTTCTAACAACTCCAATCAAATTCATTTCTGACAAAGGAAAGAGAGTTGTAGAGATTACTAGGAAAAATTCTGATCTGCCCAAGAAAACCAAGTTCCAGCAGAAATCGTCGAGCGGAGATCGACGATCGCCGAACGCAGATCGACGATCTCAGCCAAAATCGTCGAACGCAGCTCGACGATCTCAAGTACCTGATCTCAGCCATAGTCGACCGTCGAACGGAGCTCGACGATCTGACCCAAGATCGTCGAACGCAGCTCCAAGATCGTCGAACAGAGGTCAGAGCTCTGGGAAGTTTTTCAAGGGCAAATCAAAATTCAATCCTAAGGGTCCTTCATCCCAAATCTTTAACCCTTATACTGAATGGATTATACCTCCAAGGAGATATCATCCTGAAGGTTATAAGAGTCAACCTGGGATGTCTTTCATTTCAGAATTTAAAGGTTATCAACCTAGGCCCAAGGTAAACTGGGTCAAAAACAAATGAATTGTCTTATGTGCAGGTGAAGACCTATCCAACATCTAACCAGCAATGGTACTTGGATAGTGGGTGCTCTAAGCACATGACAGGGAACAAGGACAACCTCACTTCCTTTAGAGCCAAGCTTGGACCCAAGGTTATCTTTGGTGATTCAAACTTTGGACAGACTAAAGGATATGGTGAAAGTCCACCTAGTGTCGACTACCTTCACCTATGGGGGGGGGGGGAATAGGTGACGTGCATCGTTTTTGCGGAATTAAAATTGTACCTGCACACGAAAATAAAACAGCACAGCAAACAGAGTACACAAGCTATTTATAGTGGTTCCCCGATTTGGGTACATCCACTTTCCCCCTTCGACCTATCTCCCAACAAGGGACGACTCGGTCTCTTCACCAACAGGATTGAAATCCAATCCTTGCACTATAGGAAGGAACCCTTCCACACGTAGGAGTCAACACTCCCACAACACGGGTTGCACCCAACCCTTACAACTCGGAACCAACATTCCTTTACAACAAAAATGAACTAGAATGTACAAGAAATACAAACTATGTTTGGAGACTAAGGTGTCCCTCTTCGTTGATGACGTGTTCTTGAAGTCCACGAATAGTCCACAACCCTAGATCTCTCTTGGAGAGAATCTCCCCGGAACCGGCGGCGGCAAGATGGGCGGCGGCTTGGTTCACGGGATCGGCGGCGACAACGGTGTGCGGCTGCTGTACTTTGGAGATCCAAACTTCGTAGCAAAGCTAGCTAGGTCTTCCAACGGTCACACTAGGATCGATCGTCTCAATCGATTCGGACGGGGAAGGTTTTCCCGATCAACAAATCAAGAGACAAATGATCTCTGGTTAGACACGTGAGACTCTAAGCTTGGCTAAGCTTTTGTCGCCGGAGGATCTAGAAGAAACCACGATCAAGACCGGCGATCAACTTGCTTATGCGGCGACGGCGACGGCGGCGGAGCGGAAGTCCCGATCTAGGTCACGTCGCGGCTCGTCTTTTTTAAATCTTCTTCACTGCTTTACTGTTCAAAAATATGCGTGTATTTATACAGTAAAATACTCTTTTATGACCGTTATGGGTCCCACCAGAAGAAACCCTAATTCCGGTTCAAAACAGTGCCAGCGGCAGAATCCGGTCCAGCAGTTTCCAGAAAATTGCCCAAGTCAAAATCGGCGAGAATCGAAGGTGATTCTCGTCGAATCAGCGAGAATCAAAGGTGATTCTCGTCGATTCGGCGAGAATCAAAGATGATTCTCATCGATGTTGACTTGATTGCACACTCTGATTAAGCCGGGTCGAGTCGGCGAGAATCAGCCAGTGATTCTCGACGATTCGGCGAGAATCACTAGTGATTCTCGCCGAATCGGCGAGAATCACTTGGTGATTCTCGTCGATTATTACTTAGCATCAGAGTTGCTCGCTTTGAAGTAGCTGGATCGAGTCGGCGAGAATCAGCCAATGATTCTCGACGATTCGGCGAGAATCACTAGTGATTCTCGTCGAATTGGCGAGAATCACTTGGTGATTCTCGTCGATTTACACTTAGACGATTTTTCGTCTTTCCACCCATGAGGTGATCCTTGACCCATCCTTGCTCCTTGTCTTCTCTTTCCTTAACACAGCTCTGTACTTGAAAGTAAGTACACTCCAATAGAGAGAGTACACGTAGGCCAACACACTGATCTGCTCAACGAGGGATTACGTCGTGCAGACCCGTGTATATTGACCTACTGCACCCTGACATTGGTGTGTACTTAGTGTGGAATAACTGCAAGCACAACTTGAAAGATTTTATCAAATACATTGTGAATTCATCTTAGCTTGACAGGTGGCTTTCTCAAATCCAGGTAATTGTGGATACAATACCCAACAATCTCCCCCTATTTGACGAAGCCAAAATCCTACTAGCTAAGATGAATACCACCAACTAGATAACATATACAACATAGAGAATATAAAGATGCGGCACAATAAAATATAGGCAAACAGATCAAGGCTTGAGTCAATCATAAATATATATATATATATATATAATCAAGATTGTTCATATATCAATAAGACAAGATAAAAGTGTTCAAGAGACAATGACAGTCTATGAATTTCTGTCTATGGATTTTTGGTTAGGTCATCCTTATGCTTCTGAGCCAAAAACTTCTTTCTTTGCCTTTCAACATACTCCTTGGGCTTTGGATAGTATCTGGGTGGAGGAGCTTTATCTGCCGCAGTGTTGGTCCTGAAAAAGATGTTCCGTTTAGCTTCATACGTCTTGTGCAGCTCCCACTCATGCTGGCTGTATACGTCGTTTCGATTGATTTCTCCTTTTTCTTGTAGCCAGAATGTGTCCAAGATGATACTCTTTGAAACCGGACTCCACTTTTCGTTTCTTACTTCCTCCTCCTTCAATCTGATTCTCTTTTCAGCTTGTGTTTCCTTGGATGTCCCTTCTTGAGATTTTCTCTTGTCTCGGGCTTTTGCTAGGGCTCCTTGGTCAAACATTGCCATCAGTTTTGCCTTGGAGGTGGCCCTAGCAACCTCAGCTTCACTTAAGGGAACTTCTGCAGCACTTACTCCCTCAGCAGCCGTAGTATTCTCAGGAGCATGAATACCCGCAGGATTTTCAGGCAAATCGATGCCTAACGCTTGTTGGAGCATCCACCAGCAACTATCATAGACATATTGGTTTGACAGTTCAAAGTTTTGGATCATGATTTCCCGAAGCTCAGCCATCTTAGCTATATATTCTTTCTCCCCCTTTTTGGCTTCGACTGCAATGGAGTTTGCATAAGAATGCAGTGACTCATCAATATGCTTTGTAGTCCTGGAGAATTCAGTGACAAAGGCTTGTTGATTGGTGTTGAGAGTTACCATATTGCCATCAAATGTTTGAATGTTAGTTGCTACGACATGAGCATTCTGATTTACGATTGTGAGAGTATCAGTGTTTGATGGTTAAAACTCCAAAATTATTTACGGTCACGCGGCGACCCGGCGGTTTTATTTGAGAAAAGGCGGAAGTGAATTTATTTAAGAAAACGGGGCGCGCGTATTTATTTATTTTGGATATAAAAAGGTTTAGATCGAGTTTTAACGAAAGGAGGCAAGTGCACCTATCGTGAGTAGTACAGGATATTCCGGGTGGAATATCGAGGTCATATTATTCTCGGGTCCGGTTCGATTATTTCTACTCTTCCCTGGAGGGGACTATTATTTTACCGATAATTATCTTGTCGGGATATTTTATATATAATAAAATGCAGAAAATGACAGAAAGAAAATGAAAGCAATAAAAAGAAAGCTTGAAGGTGGTGTCGATGAAGAGCTTAGCTCGATGGCACCGAAAAAACAATTGAACTAAAATAGACTTTAAATAAAAAGAGCTCCTAAATTTCTAATTAATTAAGGCGGAGACTTGGCCGTGGAGGTTCCACTAAAATGAGCTCACCTAGCTATAGGGCTATCGCTCACCTGAACGCTAAGACTATTCGACCGGGCTCTCGTCCGACGAAGGATTCCTCTTAACGCCCGCATTACGCTAAGAACCCCGCTATTGGGTGGGGAACCCAATCCGGTAGAGTTGGCGCGCCTCCTCTCTCGAGGGTTAGTGCGGAACTCTCTTTGCCAAGGGGTGATCTGTCCATACGCACGGCCTCTTGGCGAGCGTATGGAAAATGGAAATAGGGCCCACACATCGATATGTGGTCCTACGCGTCGTTAACCCCGGGCAAACCTTAAGTACTTTTAATTAATTAGAAAGATTAGACCTTTAATTATTTTAAGCTATTTTATCTGTCCCAATGCTCTTCGATGCCGAGGGCTAAGAACGATTAGCCACTCATCGGAATGAGGACGGCTTGCGGGAAAAGCAGAAAAGAAAGCAAAAAAAGAAAGCGGTAAATGAAAGCAGTAAAATGAAAGCAGTAAAGGAAAGCTGAAAATTGCAAGTCCTACTCAAACGAGTAGGACTGAAGAAAGCAGTAAATTGCGAGTCCCGGCGCAAATGCGTCGGCGGGAGAAATGAAAGCGTGTCCTACTCAAACGAGTAGGACTAAATAAATGCAACTCACGCACACGCTCTCTCGACATAAATGAAAACACACACACACAAATCCTACTCAAATGAGTAGGGAAAATAAAGACCTGCCATTTAACTCCAATGAGTAGGCGGAAAAAAAGAAAATTACAAACTCACGCACTCTACAGAATTGAAAATAAGCAAGCGCCATTTAACTCTTAACGAGTAGGCGGAAATAAATGCGCACACACACATGAGCAAAAAAATTAAGAAAAACTAAGTTACCGAAGAATTAAAACAACTGCATTTCTACCGCTAGAATGCGGTAGAAATGCATAAAAAGCTAAAATAAAAAAAACTGAGCAAAAGAGTTTGCAAATAAACGCAAAGATGCGAGTGATCGGAAAATGAAAATAAATACATTTCTACCGCTAGAATGCGGTAGAAATGCATAAAAAGAAGACGAAAAAATTAAACGGACAAAAGTTTTAAATGAAAATCAAAGTGTACGAAAAATTAAAACGACTATATTATCATTCCTATAACTCCGTAAAAGCGATTAAAAAGTGAAAATAAAGCGAAAAGAACGAAAAAGTTTTACATCCTAAAAAGAAAAATCTAAGTTAAAAGAAATAAAAATCACCTTGAAATCATTTTTACGGGTTTATAACAATGAAATGGAAAGCTGTAAAAACCTAAGTTAACAAAACTAAGAACATAAAATCATAAAGTTATACTCATACACACACACACACGTATAAAGAAGAACAAAAAAAACTAAGTTAAAACAAAATGAAAGATAAGATTGCATAGGGGAGATTGTAAAGATCCATTCCAAAGCTATATTAAGAGAAGAAAATGGAGACAAATTTTATTAACTAAAAACACGGGTTACAAAGACATGAAAATAAAAGCTAAGGAGAGGGGGAAAAATATCCCTTACATAGACTTTGGAGGCATCCCGGCAGCATTTCCCCTATACAAAATGGTGCCCAAAAGGGGAACAGAAATCCAGAGCAGAACCTCTGAATTTATAGAAAAAATTTACATGGGTCACGCCCTTGGTCACGGGCGTGACAGGGGGCGTGACAGTACTATTTGAGAAGGCGGCCAGCGATTTGACGGGAAAGTGGACTTCGGGCTGGACACGTGTCGGTCTCGCAGTGGTCACGCCCTTGGTCACGGGCGTGACAGGGGGCGTGTCAAGCAGGTGGATCTGGGCGCGGTGCGCGCCGAAAGTCTTCGGGCAGGTCTTGTCGGGCTAGCTGGAAAGGTCACGCCCCAGGTCACGGGCGTGACTCTGGGCGTGTCGGCTGGTGTCGACACTCGACGAATGTCGAGCTGAAAGTGTCGAGTTGAAAATCGTCGAGCGGAAATTGAGTCACGCCCCAGGTCACGGGCGTGACTCTGGGCGTGACTGTTGGTGTCGACACTCGACGATCGTCGAGATGAATTCGTCGAGTGGAGTGAACACGGGTTTGGGTCACGCCCTGTGTTGGGTGACACGGGCGTGACCCAGGGCGTGTCAGGCTTTGCACTTCAAAATTTGCTGATTTCACGGAGTTTGTCGTGTCACGCCCTGGTCACGGGCGTGACCAATATGTCACGGGCGTGACAGTGACTTTTTTGGCAGATTTTTGATTTTTTCTGAAAAATAAAATAAAACAAGTTAGTATAATATTTACAAAAATAGGAGCATTTTATTGAATAAAAACAAGTAAAAATGACAAAAATAAATGAAAACAACTAAATTAATGTACACAAAAAATAGGTATATTTACAATTCATCAAATACCCCCATACTTAAGCTTTTGCTATTCCAGAGCAAAAGTTGGAGATGAACTTATAAGGAATAAAAGAAATCCTAAGTTTAGCTACCGCTTGACTTAATTAAAAGGAAGATCAAAATAAACATCCGGGGTTAAAGAATTAAATCCTAATTTATGAAATGTTATGAATAGAGGAAAAGTTTCAAAAAGACTTCTACATAAAATAAATATAAAGCAAAAATTCATTTTTGTTAGTTTAACAAAGATGGATTAGATTTATATAAAAACTTTAGCTTAAAAGAAGTTAAAGGAAATAATGCAATTTAAAAATTATGCTCTCAAAAAAATTTAAATTAATTCTAGAATTATTGAAATATGCTAAGTGGTTTGGTGGTTTATGAAGAAGGCTTGAATATTGAGGTGAGGTAATTTTTTCTCGAACCTCCAACTTTTTTCTTTTTGGATAGTTAGGAAAATGAAATCTTATTTTCCTAACACAATAATTTTTTTGTTTCTTCATAATAAAATTAACCCAATGTATATTTGTTGGAGTAATGAATTTTATCCTCTTACTCCATATATAATCTTTTTAAATTATTGAGTGCCTATGTTTACGGAACGAAATCTTATTCCCATTGACATAAGATCTTTTAAGGGATAGGGGGGTAATCATGTCAAAGTAAGACATGAAAAAAAAAGGAAGTGAGTTTATTTTTTTTTTTCAAAAAGAAAACTAGATTTTAATCAAAAAGTTTTGAGAGCAACCTTTTTAAAATGAACGTTCCAATGTTTCTAAAAGCAAAGAGTAGAAATAATTGAAATCCATAGATGTTATTTTCTAACATAAAAAAGGAGCTTCTATTTATAAAATTAGAAGTGGTGGTGAAAAACAAGTTCCCTATTATAAAGAAAAGACATAAAAAATTCTTTAAATCTTAACCCCAGACACTTAAATCTATCGAACTTTAATTAATAAACGAATAGTAAGTAAAGAATAACTAAAATTCGCATATAAATTAACTTGAAACTAGATTTTTGGAAAGCAAAAAGGATTAAGATGTGGCATATTCGAATTATTTTGTTACATAATTTAACAAAACATTTTTTTGGAATTTTTATAGTTTTTATCATTTTTTTGGAATTTTTATAGTTTTTATCATTTTTTTGGAATTTTTATAGTTTTTTTCATTTTTTTTGGAATTTTAATTATTATCTTTTTAAGATTTTTAGAGTTATTATCTTTTTTTTCTGGTATTTTTGGGTTTTCTAATTTTTTTGATTTTTAGTGTATTTCGATAAGTAATTTACAAGAATGAGGAGAGAAAGAAGAGTTATTTACAAAGAAGATAGGGGGAAAGAAAGATTTTTATAAAAAAGGAAACAAAGTAAAAACTCGATTGCGGCCCCGCGAACAGACTCTTATTTGAATGGTTGGTTCGATGAGTCGAACGTCGCGGGCAGGCAAGACGCAAGTTTTTACAAAAAAGAAGATGGGGGGGAAAGAGAATTTTTTTTTTTTTGAAATTTTATGAAAATAAATACAAGGGAAAATTTTTTAGGTTTTATGTTTTGCAAATTTTTTTTTGTATTTTTGATGAGTACAGAATAAAAAATGCAGTATAGGAAAACACCCCCATACTTAAACCCAACATTGTCCTCAATGTTGCAATCTAAGTATACGGAACAGATAATATACAAAATAAAATAAGTACAAAAAGAAAAAGGGAGGGAAGGAGCTTCCCTTAGACGAGTCCGGGAGGCCCAGGTCGAAACCCTGCATTATTATTAGAAGAGGAAAGAATAGCAAAATAATAATAGAAAAAAAACAAAAAAAAAACGAAAAATTCGGCTAAAGGGTTGCAGGCGGTAGGGGGGCAAGTGCGTGGGACTCGAAGCTGACGTCTTAGCTTGTGAGTGCAAGAAAAATGCGCTCCCCTATCGCGCAGAAGAGTGGAAAGCGCGCCGAAACAAAATAAATTAAAATATAATAAGTTAAATTAAATTAAACAAAATATATACATTAGCTTTTTGGTTTTTTTTTGTTTTTTAGATTTTTTTTTTAGTTTTTTTTTTCAGTTTTATATAGTTTTTGTTTTTTTTATAAAAAGAATGAAAATAATTTTTTTCTTCTTTTTTTTTTATTAAGTTTTTTTTTTATTTTTTTGTTTCATTTTCATTTTTTTTTTTGGTTTTAGTTTTTTTTTAGTGTTTTTTTTTAAATCAAATTATTAATTTTTTTTGTTTATTATTATTATTTTTTTTTGTTTTTTTTTAGTTTTATATAGTTTTTGGTTTTTTTTAAAGTTTTTGCAAAAATTTTTTTTTAGTTTTATAAGTTTTTCAATTTTTTTGTTTGTTTTGTTTTTTTTTTTATAATTTTGTAATATTTTTTTTTATTATTATTATTATCATTATATTATATTGGCCATATATATATATAAAAATATAGAGGTAAAATTAATAGATTTCCAGGGTTTGAAATAACGAACCGAAAAGTTCCCCGGCAACGGCGCCAAAAACTTGATGGTTAAAACTCCAAAATTATTTACGGTCACGCGGCGACCCGGCGGTTTTATTTGAGAAAAAGGCGGAAGTGAATTTATTTAAGAAAACGGGGCGCGCGTATTTATTTATTTTGGATATAAAAAGGTTTAGATCGAGTTTTAACGAAAGGAGGCAAGTGCACCTATCGTGAGTAGTACAGGATATTCCGGGTGGAATATCGAGGTCGTATTGTTCTCGGGTCCGGTTCGATTATTTCTACTCTTCCCTGGAGGGGACTATTATTTTACCGATAATTATCTTGTCGGGATATTTTATATATAATAAAATGCAGAAAATGACAGAAAGAAAATGAAAGCAATAAAAAGAAAGCTTGAAGGTGGTGCCGATGAAGAGCTTAGCTCGATGGCACCGAAAAAACAATTGAACTAAAATAGACTTTAAATAAAAAGAGCTCCTAAATTTCTAATTAATTAAGACGGAGACTTGGCCGTGGAGGTTCCACTAAAATGAGCTCACCTAGCTATAGGGCTATCGCTCACCTGAACGCTAAGACTATTCGACCGGGCTCTCGTCCGACGAATGATTCCTCTTAACGCCCGCATTACGCTAAGAACCCCGCTATTGGGTGGGGAACCCAATCCGGTAGAGTTGGCGCGCCTCCTCTCTCGAGGGTTAGTGCGGAACTCTTTTTGCCAAGGGGTGATCTGTCCATACGCACGGCCTCTTGGCGAGCGTATGGAAAACGGAAATAGGGCCCACACATCGATATGTGGTCCTACGCGTCGTTAACCCCGGGCAAACCTTAAGTACTTTTAATTAATTAGAAAAATTAGACCTTTAATTATTTTAAGCTATTTTATCTGTCCCAATGCTCTTCGATGCCGAGGGCTAAGAACGATTAGCCACTCATCGGAATGGGGACGGCTTGCGGGAAAAGCAGAAAAGAAAGCAGAAAAAGAAAGCGGTAAATGAAAGCAGTAAAATGAAAGCAGTAAAGGAAAGCTGAAAATTGCAAGTCCTACTCAAACGAGTAGGACTGAAGAAAGCAGTAAATTGCGAGTCCCGGCGCAAATGCGTGGGCGGGAGAAATGAAAGCGTGTCCTACTCAAACGAGTAGGACTAAATAAATGCAACTCACGCACACGCTCTCTCGACATAAATGAAAACACACACACACAAATCCTACTCAAATGAGTAGGGAAAATAAAGACCTGCCATTTAACTCCAATGAGTAGGCGGAAAAAAAGAAAATTACAAACTCACGCACTCTACAGAATTGAAAATAAGCAAGCGCCATTTAACTCTTAACGAGTAGGCGGAAATAAATGCGCACACACACATGAGCGAAAAAATTAAGAAAAACTAAGTTACCGAAGAATTAAAACAACTGCATTTCTACCGCTAGAATGCGGTAGAAATGCATAAAAAGCTAAAATAAAAAAAACGGAGCAAAAGAGTTTGCAAATAAACGCAAAGATGCGAGTGATCGGAAAAATGAAAATAAATACATTTCTACCGCTAGAATGCGGTAGAAATGCATAAAAAGAAGACGAAAAAAATTAAACGGACAAAAGTTTTAAATGAAAATCAAAGTGTACGAAAAATTAAAACGACTATATTATCATTCCTATAACTCCGTAAAAGCGATTAAAAAGTGAAAATAAAGCGAAAAGAACGAAAAAGTTTTACATCCTAAAAAGAAAAATCTAAGTTAAAAGAAATAAAAATCACCTTGAAATCATTTTTACGGGTTTATAACAATAAAATGGAAAGCTGTAAAAACCTAAGTTAACAAAACTAAGAACATAAAATCATAAAGTTATACTCATACACACACACACACACATGTATAAAGAAGAACAAAAAAAACTAAGTTAAAACAAAATGAAAGATAAGATTGCATAGGGGAGATTGTAAAGATCCATTCCAAAGCTATATTAAGAGAAGAAAATGGAGACAAATTTTATTAACTAAAAACACGGGTTACAAAGACATGAAAATAAAAGCTAAGGAGAGGGGGAAAAATATCCCTTACATAGACTTTGGAGGCATCCCGGCAGCATTTCCCCTATACAAAATGGTGCCCAAAAGGGGAACAGAAATCCAGAGCAGAACCTCTGAATTTATAGAAAAAATTTACATGGGTCACGCCCTTGGTCACGGGCGTGACAGGGGGCGTGACAGTACTATTTGAGAAGGCAGCCGGCGATTTGACGGGAAAGTGGACTTCGGGCTGGACACGTGTCGGTCTCGCAGTGGTCACGCCCTTGGTCACGGGCGTGACAGGGGGCGTGTCAAGCAGGTGGATCTGGGCGCGGTGCGTGCCGAAAGTCTTCGGGCAGGTCTTGTCGGGCTAGCTGGAAAGGTCACGCCCCAGGTCACGGGCGTGACTCTGGGCGTGCCGGCTGGTGTCGACACTCGACGAATGTCGAGCTGAAAGTGTCGAGTTGAAAATCGTCGAGCGAAAATTGAGTCACGCCCCAGGTCACGGGCGTGACTCTGGGCGTGACTGTTGGTGTCGACACTCGACGATCGTCGAGATGAATTCGTCGAGTGGAGTGAACACGGGCTTGGGTCACGCCCCGTGATGGGTGACACGGGCGTGACCCAGGGCGTGTCAGGCTTTGCACTTCAAAATTTGCTGTTTTCACGGAGTTTGTCGTGTCACGCCCTGGTCACGGGCGTGACCAATATGTCACGGGCGTGACAGTGACTTTTTTGGCAGATTTTTGATTTTTTCTGAAAAATAAAATAAAACAAGTTAGTATAATATTTACAAAAATAGGAGCATTTTATTGAATAAAAACAAGTAAAAACGACAAAAATAAATGAAAACAACTAAATTAATGTACACAAAAATAGGTATATTTACAATTCATCAGTGTTCCTTTTTAATCCGTCCATAAGAAGAGTGACAGCTTGGCCGGCCGCTGTATATTTATCTTCAAACTTCTTTTCCATCACGTCCAGTTTGTGATTGATCTCCACCATGTTCTTGAGCATGAGATTCTCCGATTTCTCAATTCTTTTCAACAGTTTATTTTGAGCTTTCTCAAAAGATGCTTTAAGCTCATCCACTATACCCTGAATGACATTCACGGTGTGATTGGCTAGATCATCTCGTAGTGGATGATCCAGAGGCACTCCTTGGCCTTGCTCTTCAGCAGATGCACCTGTAGAGCTGGACACGAGCACAGTCTCTAAGGGGGGAATGCTTGCGGCCTCTGTAGATTTCTCGGACTCCCCCTCCACTGTTGCACCAATTATCTTAGGAACGATCTCAGGAGCGTGCTTGTCAGATGGAACTTTAGTGATATCCTGAGTCTCCAATGCTTCCTGTCCCTTATTGCCTTCTTCCTCACCTTCATCATCCATGAGATCATTCGCATCAGCATCATCTTCCAACCCTTCGTCAGCAGTCTCCTCTACAGCACCTCTGACACCTAGATCGTTCAGGTTCAGGGCCTCCTCATCCTCCAGCACAGCTTCACTTGCTTCTTGTATATCCGCCACTGCATCTCTGGCTATCTGGGAGATGTCAGATACAATATTGGCATAAGTGGGTAGAGGCTTCCCCTCAATTCCTGCAGTCAAAGCATCAGAAATTTCACTGGGGATTACTAAGGAGTCAGCCACAGTTCCGTCCTCGGCTGGAGATACTTCCTGTTATTCTACCACGACAACCTGCCCAATGCGCCTCTCCCATCTGTCAAAAACACTCGAGTCCATTTTCTTCAAGTAATGTAGAGGAACACCTTTACTCATGTCATACTTATCTCCGTTTAACTGATTGAGATACAGACTGATGATTCGGCCAAAGCTAGGAGATCTGAGTGTGTCCTTTATCTTCTCAAAAAGCAATGCCCCCCAGTTGAATATTTTTCGGCAGATAATTGCCACAAGGATCTTGAACATGTCCGCAGAGATGTGGTCATGTGAACCCGGTTTGCATATGAGTACCTTCCCAATGATGTCTGACAGAAGCTTCCCCTCCTCATTCATTTCCTTTCGCTTTATTGATCTGGTGTCTCGAGCGAGTCCACAGAATAATAATGTCTTAGTTTTATCCTCTTCCTCAAGATAATCCTCGTGCTCCGAACTAGTGAGCTGCAAGTATTGGGTTAGCTTGCTTGCAGACATCTTGATCGTTGCCCCTGCAACCTTGCTCTTGATGAGAGAGTCGTCATTCCGGAGTTTTGCGGTTGCGAAGAACTCCATCACTTCCTTGTCCAGGATTTTACAGGGGTGCTCTAGTATGAATGAGAGTCCAGCCTCTTCAAGCATAAGGATGATGTTTCTGAATTCATCTGAGGAAAATGAAGAGTCGGCGAGATTCCTTTGTGTTAACGACAGGTTTTAACAGGGTCTTAACGGGTTTTAACGGGATCCCTTTGCTAAGGATCGGTGGGAATTTGTCTACGTCGATATCGAAGGGATTCTTTAATAGGAATCGTCAGGTTAAGAGGCATGCCGCATTCTCGAAGTCTTCTGATATCAAGACAATAAAAAAAAACTTCTAAACACATATATATTTCTTAAAGCCAATATATTTAGGGTTTGAACCGGGCTTTTCCATACATTTCTTGATGTCAAGATTTCCAATGACGTATCTTCGTTGTCGAGATTTCCAATGACGTATCTTCATTAGTTTTCAGTGAATTGATTTACGCCTGGAGATGTTAGTTCTCGAATCTACCAGTGGAATTTCTGATAAATCTTTATTGATGTGTCTAAGGTTTATGTTTACCGCGTTAACCTATCCTTAGGTGTACACTCATATATATATATGTATATATATAAATATATATATATATATATATATATATATATATATATATATATATATATATATATATATATATATATATGTCGATACAATATGACTCAAGTATATGAGCTGATCAAAAATACCTGGGATTATGAGATTCATGATTTACCCCCTCAGTTTGAGACATACCAGGTGTTCAATGCGAGTATCCCATTGTAAATGGTACTTCTGATATTCCATATATTTGTTCCAATTTAGTCTTGAAACATTTACTGTCTAGTTCTCATCATGTTTATGGGAACCTAGACTACCCTGCAAAAGAGAGTTACTTTACCTTAGGAACCCAATACATATTGGGTCCTAGGTTCTTGTTAGCATAAACACTCGAATGCCTTCCCTCAGAAATCCTGTCAGGAAGACTACCTCTGCCCAGGAGATGTGGATAGGCCCTTGCCCTTGACACAGAGGGGTTGTGCCAACAGTCTATGGCAACGTGTCCCACCTTGCCACAGCACCAACACGCGTGAATGTTGTATCTCCGTTTCTGACCTGATCTAGTGACTGAGGTAGTCATGAGCCTAGGTCCAAACGGGATAGATCTGGATCTGCTCCCAGAACTGCCTCTTCCACAGTGACACGTGGAAGGGTGGAATGAATGCATGCAGCGAGCGTCATGAGGCCTGGGAGGAGGTGCCTTCCTTTCAGTCAGCCCCTTCCTAAGGCCCCATGAGAACTTACAGCATGACTTCTAACCCCCCTTTCCAGTGTCCTTGGGTGGAGAGAGGAGTTCTGAGAGCTGATACCAGCCGATTCATGCCGAGTAGGGGCAGTGGCCGAGAATACAAAGGGCTCAGAAATGAGCCTTAGGTATTCTCTCATGGGTGGCCATAACGGCCCTTGCACTATGGGTGTCTCCACATGAGGACAGATCACCCTTGCAGTGACCACGATTGTTCCTGTGATCATACCTGAAGGCATGATGAGTACCCTTACTGCTCGGAGTGGGGGGTCGGAATACCGTTTCCCCATTTCTCCACGAATTGATAATTCGGGAGATCCACCTATTTTCTTCCTTTCTCTTTATAGCATCAATCTTGGAAAAGTTAGATACTATCCTCTTCTCATTCTCTAGACAACTCTCTAGATCCGAGATTTTAGAGTCCTTGACCTTGTTGGATGCCAATTGGAGAACCAACAAGATCTTCAGCCGAGCAATCTCCTGAGCTTGTTCTTCAACAAGTAGGTTGCTTTTCTGAAGGGCTCTCTTCAGAGAATCAGGATTTTCTAAAGGGAAACAGTTCCTGTCTTCAGAAACTTCATGAGAGACGGGGCAAGATGAAGAAATTACCTGCTCTTCAGTGTTATTGTCATTAGAGCCAGTGGCCGTTGTGTCATCCTCATCAGAGCTGCTTTCCTCACTGGTCTCTTCAGTCTCTGATACGGACACTGGAGCTCTGATGCTGTCCGATTGATCCTTGCCTTCATCTTCAGAGGCGAGGACCCCCACATAGGCTTCATCCTCTAGTTGACAGCAGATTCCAGCTTTCTTTGATCCCCCCATCAGCTCTGAGATCATCACCCACATAGATTTGGCCGTTCCACATTTTTCCAATCTGGAGCGAGAAGGTTCAGACCAGATATCCATGATAATCTGACGAATCATCTTGTCCAAATTAAATAATGAGAGTTCCGTCTCTGACATCTCAGCAATGCACTTGGGCACTTGGATATTCTTTCCAGAGCCGGAGGTCTTCATAGGAATAAAAGGACCCTCATCCATGATGAAAGATGCTTGAGGATCGATAGCCTCCAAGTGATACGACACTCTCATCTTCCAGACGGGATAATACTCATTTGTGCATGTGGGAAGTCTTAGTGGCGATATCTCATGATCCAGCTCCATGCTTCTGACACTGGTGGCAGGATTCTACTCAAGGTGTAAACCTTTTTGATGAGCAACCTCGCTTTGATACCACTTGAAAGTCCACCTAGTGTTGACTACCTTCACCTATGGGGGGGGGGGGGAATAGGTGACGTGCAGCGTTTTTGCGGAATTAAAATTGTACCTGCACATGAAAATAAAACAGCACAACAAACAGAGTACACAAGCTATTTATAGTGGTTCCCTAATTTGGGTACATCCACTTTCCCCCTTCGACCTATCTCCCAACAAGGGACGACTCGGTCTCTTCACCAACAGGATTGAAATCTAATCCTTGCACTATAGGAAGGAACCCTTCCACACGTAGGAGTCAACACTCCCACAACACGGGTTGCACCCAACCCTTACAACTCAGAACCAACGTTCCTTTACAACAAAAATGAACTAGAATGTACAAGAAATACAAACTACGTTTGGAGACTAAGGTGTCCCTCTTCGTTGACGACGTGTTCTTGAAGTCCACGAAGAGTCCACAACCCTAGATCTCTCTTGGAGAGAATCTCCCCGGAACCGGCGGCGGCAAGATGGGCGGCGGCTTGGTTCACGGGATCGGCGGCGACAACGGTGTGCGGCTGCTGTACTTTGGAGATCCAAACTTCGTAGCAAAGCTAGCTAGGTCTTCCAACGGTCACACTAGGATCGATCGTCTCAATCGATTCGGACGGGGAAGGTTTTTGTAAGGCCCCTAGCCGATCCAACGTGACAGCGTCACGGCTCCGCTCTAGGCGACCCTACCGGGCTGCAGCCCAAGCACCCCAACCCCTCTCCATCCCCAGGCGGGTTGTTGGTGGCCACAGCCTCCCTTTCATGAGGCAAACTCGATAGTCAAGCCCGCACTACGGGGACTTCCCAGGAGGTCACCCATCCCAGTACTACTCCAGCCCGAGCACGCTTAACTATGGAGTTCTTTCAACTCTCATCACCAATTGAGCTGCAGCTCAATTGGTGATGAGAGTTGAAAGAACTCCATAGTTAAGCGTGCTCGGGCTGGAGTAGTACTGGGATGGGTGACCTCCTGGGAAGTCCCCGTAGTGCGGGCTTGACTATCGAGTTTGCCTCATGAAAGGGAGGCTGTGGCCACCAACAACCCGCCTGGGGATGGAGAGGGGTTGGGGTGCTTGGGCTGCAGCCCGGTAGGGTCGCCTAGAGCGGAGCCGTGACGCTGTCACGTTGGATCGGCTAGGGGCCTTACAATAAAAGTGCACTTTTTATTGTAACACCCCTAGCCGATCCAACGTGACAGCGTCACGGCTCCGCTCTAGGCGATGCTACCGGGCTGCAGCCCAAGCACCCCAACCCCTCTCCCTCCACAGGCGGGTTGTTGGTGGCCACAGCCTCCCTTTGATGAGGTAAACTCGATAGTCAAGCTCGCACTACGGGGACTTCCCAGGAGGTCACCCATCCCAGTACTACTCCAGCCCGAGCACGCTTAACTATGGAGTTCTTTCAACTCTCATCACCAATTGAACTCCATAGTTAAGCGTGCAGCTCAATTGGTGATGAGAGTTGAAAGAACTCCATAGTTAAGCGTGCTCGGGCTGGAGTAGTACTGGGATGGTGACCTCCTGGGAAGTCCCCGTAGTGCGGGCTTGACTATCGAGTTTACCTCATCAAAGGGAGGCTGTGGCCACCAACAACCCGCCTGTGGAGGGAGAGGGGTTGGGGTGCTTGGGCTGCAGCCCGGTAGCGTCGCCTAGAGCGGAGCCGTGACACTGTCACGTTGGATCGGCTAGGGGCGTTACAATAAAAAGTGCACTTTTATTGTAACGCCCCTAGCCAATACAACGTGACAGTGTCACGGCTCCGCTGTAGGCGACGCTACCGGGCTGCAGCCCAAGCACCCCAACCCCTCTCCCTCCACAGGCGGGTTGTTGGTGGCCACAGCCTCCCTTTGATGAGTGAACTCAACAGTTAAGCTGGGCAGTACGGGGACTTCCCAGGAGGTCACCCATCCCAGTACTACTCCCACCCGAGCACGCTTAACTATGGAGTTCTTTCAACTCTCATCACCAATTGAGCTAAGCTGGGCAGTACGGGGACTTCCCAGGAGGTCACCCATCCCAGTACTACTCCCACCCGAGCACGCTTAACTATGGAGTTCTTTCAACTCTCATCACCAATTGAGCTGCAGCTCAATTGGTGATGAGAGTTGAAAGAACTCCATAGTTAAGCGTGCTCGGGTGGGAGTAGTACTGGGATGGGTGACCTCCTGGGAAGTCCCCGTACTGCCCAGCTTAACTGTTGAGTTCACTCATCAAAGGGAGGCTGTGGCCACCAACAACCCGCCTGTGGAGGGAGAGGGGTTGGGGTGCTTGGGCTGCAGCCCGGTAGCGTCGCCTACAGCGGAGCCGTGACACTGTCACGTTGTATTGGCTAGGGGCGTTACAATAAAAGTGCACTTTTTATTGTAACGCCCCTAGCCGATCCAACGTGACAGCGTCACGGCTCCGCTCTAGGCGACGCTACCGGGCTGCAGCCCAAGCACCCCAACCCCTCTCCCTCCACAGGCGGGTTGTTGGTGGCCACAGCCTCCCTTTGATGAGGTAAACTCGATAGTCAAGCCCGCACTACGGGGACTTCCCAGGAGGTCACCCATCCCAGAATTTCTCCAGCCCGAGCACGCTTAACTATGGAGTTCTTTCAACTCTCATCACCAATTGAGCTCAATTGGTGATGAGAGTTGAAAGAACTCCATAGTTAAGCGTGCTCGGGCTGGAGAAATTCTGGGATGGGTGACCTCCTGGGAAGTCCCCGTAGTGCGGGCTTGACTATCGAGTTTACCTCATCAAAGGGAGGCTGTGGCCACCAACAACCCGCCTGTGGAGGGAGAGGGGTTGGGGTGCTTGGGCTGCAGCCCGGTAGCGTCGCCTAGAGCGGAGCCGTGACGCTGTCACGTTGGATCGGCTAGGGGCGTTACAATAAAAAGTGCACTTTTATTGTAACGCCCCTAGCCAATACAACGTGACAGTGTCACGGCTCCGCTGTAGGCGACGCTACCGGGCTGCAGCCCAAGCACCCCAACCCCTCTCCCTCCACAGGCGGGTTGTTGGTGGCCACAGCCTCCCTTTGATGAGTGAACTCAACAGTTAAGCTGGGCAGTACGGGGACTTCCCAGGAGGTCACCCATCCCAGTACTACTCCCACCCGAGCACGCTTAACTATGGAGTTCTTTCACTTCTCATCACCAATTGAGCTGCAGCTCAATTGGTGATGAGAAGTGAAAGAACTCCATAGTTAAGCGTGCTCGGGTGGGAGTAGTACTGGGATGGGTGACCTCCTGGGAAGTCCCCGTACTGCCCAGCTTAACTGTTGAGTTCACTCATCAAAGGGAGGCTGTGGCCACCAACAACCCGCCTGTGGAGGGAGAGGGGTTGGGGTGCTTGGGCTGCAGCCCGGTAGCGACGCCTACAGCGGAGCCGTGACACTGTCACGTTGTATTGGCTAGGGGCGTTACAGTTTTCCCGATCAATAAATCAAGAGACAAAGGATCTCCGGTTAGACACGTGAGACTCTAAGCTTGGCTAAGCTTCTGTCGCCGGAGGATCTGGAAGAAACCACGATCAAGACCGACGATCAACTTGCTTATGCGGCGACGGCGGCGGCGGCGGAGCGGAAGTCCCGATCTAGGTCACGTCGCGACTCGTCTTTTTCAAATCTTCTTCGCTGCTTTACTGTTCAAAAATACGCGTGTATTTATACAGTAAAATACTCTTTTATGACCGTTATGGGTCCCACCAGAAGAAACCCTAATTCCGGTTCAAAACAGTGCCAGCGGCAGAATCCGGTCCAGCAGTTTCCAGAAAATTGCCCAAGTCAAAATTCGGCGAGAATCAAAGATGATTCTCGTCGATGTTGACTTGATTGCACACTCTGATTAAGCCGGGTCGAGTCGGCGAGAATCAGCCAGTGATTCTCGACGATTCAGCGAGAATCAGCCAGTGATTCTCGCCGAATCGGCGAGAATCACTTGGTGATTCTCGTCGATTATTACTTAGCATCAGAGTTGCTCGCTTTGAAGTAGCTGGATCGAGTCGGCGAGAATCAGCCAATGATTCTCGACGATTCGGCGAGAATCACTAGTGATTCTCTCCGAATTGGCGAGAATCACTTGGTGATTCTCGTCGATTTACACTTAGACGATTTTTCGTCTTTCCACCCATGAGGTGCTCCTTGACCCATCCTTGCTCCTTGTCTGCTCTTGCCTTAACACAGCTCTGTACTTGAAAGTAAGTACACTCCAATAGAGAGAGTACACGTAGGCCAACACACTGTTCTGCTCAACGAGGGATTACGTCGTGCAGACTTGTGTATATTGACCTACTGCACCCTGACATTGGTGTGTACTTAGTGTGAAATAACTGCAAGCACAACTTGAAAGATTTTATCAAATACATTGTGAATTCATCTTAGCTTGACAGGTAACTTCCTCAAATCCAGGTAATTGTGGATACAATATCCAACATATGGTGCAGTCCAGATTGGTTCAGTAACTTTCAAGAAGGTAGCTTATGTGGAAGGACTGAAGCACAACCTAATTAGCATCAGTCAGCTGTGTGATGAAGGCTACCAGGTGACCTTCAGCAAAGCCTTATGTAAAATCAAGTCAGAGGACAACACAACTGTGTTGACAGGTAAAAGGAAAGGTAACATCTATCTAGTAGATTTTCTTTCAACTGATGTCGATATTTGCCTGTTTAATTCTGTCTGTAGACCAAACATTTTATGGCATAAGAGACTAAGACACCTAAATCTTAGAACTACTGCTAGGCTATCCAAGGACAACATTGTTAGAGGACTACCTTCTGGCCCCTACAAGAAGGAAGGACTCTACAGGGCTTGTCAATTAGGCAAGCAAACTAAAAACAGCTTTAAGTCACTTAATAAGAGTGATTCACCTAGGATATTGTATCTGTTACACATGGATCTTTTTGGACCCATCACAGTACAAAGCCTAGGAGGGAAATCCTACACTTTAGTAGTTGTAGATGACTTCTCTAGATTCACTTGGGTGTTCTTTCTAAGGAAGAAGTCTGATAACTTTAAGTGTCTGACAGAGTTTCTCAAATGTATACAGATTGAGTTCAATACTCACATTGCCCTGATCAGAAGTGATCATGGGACAGAGTTTGATTCTCTTCTTATGCAAGAGTTCTGTCAGAGTGAAGGGATCAGACATACTTTCTCAGCTCCTAGAACTCCTCAACAAAATGGGGTAGCTGAAAGTAAAAATAGAACCCTTATTGAATCTTCCACTACATTGTTGTCAGATGCTCATCTACCTCTATCCTTTTGGGCAGAGGCAGTGAACACCTCCAACTATGTGCTGAATAGAAGTTTGATACATAAACTAAAGGGAAAGACTCCCTATGAATTACTCAAAGGGAAGAAACCTAAAGTTGATTATTTTAGAGTCTTTGGTTGTATTTGCTACATTCATAACAATGACAAGAAATATTTAGCAAAATTTCAAGCCAAAGCTGATGAAGGAGTGTTTCTGGGATACTCCATGATCAGCAAGGCTTATAGGGTTTATAATAAATCATCTTTAAAAATTGAGAAATCTGTTCATATATCATTTGATGAATCTAACATGTCTTTCAAGGAGAAGATCCCTTCTATCATAGAACCTTTGCAGGAACATTCTCTAGTTGAAGACTTGAACAAGTTACAGGTTACTCAAGAGGGTGAAAGCAGTGAAGATGAAGGAAATGCTCAACACATTGAAGAACAACTTGAAGAGCCAGTTATTGTACCACAAGAGGAAACAACAATACAGGTTGGTGAACAATCAACACCCCCTGTTGATTTAGTAACATCAAGAGACCATCCAATTTCCCAAATAATTGGAGAAATCTCAGCTGGTGTGCAAACCAGAAATCAGGTCAACCAAAACCTGTTGCACACCTGCTTCCTATATCAAATTGAACCTCAGTCCATTCAAGATGCAGAGCAAGATCCACACTGGATCATTGCAATGCAAGAGGAGTTGCATCAATTTGAGAGGAACAAAGTATGGGAACAAGTGTCAAAGCCTAAGGATCACTCCATTGTTGGAACAAAGTGGGTATTCAGAAACAAATTGGATGATCAAGGAGTAATTGTAAGAAACAAGGCAAGGCTAGTTGCTCAGGGATATTCTCAAGAAGAAGGGATAGACTACGACCAGACTTTTGCACCTGTTGCAAGATTGGAAGCCATCAGAATATTTTTAGCTTATGCTGCACACAAAGGCTTCAAGGTATACCAGATGGATGTCAAAAGTGCATTTCTAAATGGAGACATCAAAGAAGAAGTATATGTCAGACAACCTCCAGGTTTTATCTCTCCAACTTATCCTGATTATGTTTTTAGATTGAACAAAGCATTATATGGTGTCAAGCAAGCTCCTAGAGCATGGTATGAGACCCTAGCATGCTTTCTCTTGGAAAATGGTTTTATAAGGGGTATAGTAGACCAAACTCTTTTCATTAGAACCCACAAGTCCCATACCCTACTAGTACAGATTTATGTAGACGATATTATTTTTGGTTCTACTGACTCCAAATTGTGCAGAAGGTTTTCTAACCTAATGCATTCTAAATTTGAGATGAGTAGCATGGGTGAGCTATCCTTTTTCCTAGGATTGCAAGTCAAGCAACATGCTGAAGGCATCTTTATTTCTCGAACAAAATATGCAAATGAACTGGTTAAGAAATTTGGCATGTCTGAAGCATCTTGTATGAAAACACCCATACCTACTAATGCTGTATTGGATGCTGATGAACATGGGAAACCTGTTGATCAGACAACATATAGAGCAGTGATTGGCTCTTTACTGTATCTTACAGCTAGTAGACCAGATATAATATTTACTACATGTATATGTGCTAGGTTCCAAGTAAGCCCTAGAGAGTCACACCTAATACTAGTAAAGAGGATTCTCAGGTATGTTAAAAGTTATCCAAATCTAGGTCTCTGGTATCCAAAAGATTCAGCATTTGATTTAATTGGATTCTCTAATGCTGATTATGCTGGATGCAGAATTGACAGGAAAAACACCAGTGGAACTTGTCAGTTCCTTGGTGACAGACTTGTCTCCTGGTTTTGTAAGAAACAAACTTCTGTGTCAACTTCAACTGCTGAAGCTGAATATATGGCTACAGGCAGTTGTTGTTCACAAATATTGTGGATTCAAAACCAACTCCTAGACTATGGCTACAACTTAGAGAAGTCTAAAATCTTTTGTGATAACACCAGTGCTATTTCTATAGCTCAAAATCCAGTCCTCCATAGTAGGACAAAACACATAGAGATTAGACATCATTTCTTAAGGGATAATGTTGAAAAGAATAAAATTGAACTACAATATATCCCAACTGATTTACAAAGGGGAGATATTTTCACCAAGCCATTGGATGAAAAGAAATACACCACATTCCTAAATCAGTTAGGAATGTTAGATGGAGGAAGTCTATAATAATATCCAAGATTTTGAAAGCTTAAAAATTGACCAAGACTAGGCAAACATTCTGATTTTTCTTAGTGTCTAGAGTTTTTCTGATCTCTGAACTGCGCTCGACGATTTTCCCCCAAATCGTTGAACGGAGATCGACAATTTCCGAAATCGTCGAACTGAGTTCAGCGTTTCTCAGATAGTATGAACTATCTCTTCCGGTCAACGATCGTCGAACGGCGCTCGACGATTTTGTTCTCTGAACGATCGTCGAACAGAGCTCGACGCTCTCAAATATCGTCGAACGGAGATCGACGATGTTGAAGACTCTTCAGATTCCTTTAGAAGCCTCGATCGTCGAACTGAGTTCAACGATCTTTCCAATTCTGCGTCGAACCCTAATATAAAATTCATTTTTCGCCGTCGTTCTCCTTTGCGCTTTCGATTTCTCTGCAAGAATTTTCTTTCCCTCCAAACAGTTCTGCACTTGGTCGTTTTGTTTGTTGAATTTTTGCAGGTACCCATGGCTGTGTCTGTTGCTATTTTAGCCGCCATGAAGTTTGATGCTGGTTTCGACATTGACATGGAATCCTTCAGCACAACTGACCAGGCTTTTCAGGATATTTTGGGGTTATTCAAAGAGCAGAACCTTACAACAATCATGACCATAAGGATCAAGCTTGCATCTGATGAGATAAAGGAATGAGTTTACACTGCCCACAATCAGGACAACTCCACCATTATTGGGTCTATATCTGGCACTCAGGTACCCTTGACCCCAGAAATTTTAATAGAAGTTTTTGAGTTGAGAAATGGTGGAGATACTGCTGACTTGTCTGGAGAAGAGTATACTGAACTGCTTGCCAGAATGGGTCATTCAGAGGCCAACCCTAGCAAGCTATTGAAAAAGCACCTATCTGTGGAATACAGATTCATGGCAGATATAGTTGGGAAAGTGCTACTGGCTAAGTACTCTGCCCATGATACAATCTCAAGGTATCAGCTCTGCCTCATGGGAGCCCTGGTAGACAGGAAGAACTTGAATTGGGGAGAAGTATTCTTTGACCTTATCAAGAAGAAGATAAACAAAAGTTTTGTCAACTTTGGAAGGGTTATTGGGGTGTTTCTGCAGCACAGGTGCCCTGCTTTGCTGGTCTCCTCTGGAATCCATATCAATGCTTCCAAGAGACTGTCTTGTGCCCTCTTTGGAAAATGGGACAGACAAATCATTAAGCCCAGCAGGCCCTCCTCCAGCACTCCTTCAGGCACAAGGACTCTCAGAGTCACTTCCCCACAGGTCTCTGCCCCTGCAGATGACCTGCCTGCTGTTGTTGCCTCTCCTCCTCCTCCTCCAATTCCATCTCTTCCCATACCATCCACCATTCCAACTCCATCCACCATCATCATTTCCAGCCCCTCTCCAACATCTACACCATCTCCAGTACCTACCCTTCCCCTCACAGAAGACCAATTCCATCCACTATTCTCCTACCCTCAACCAGATTCCACTTCATCACCCTCCATTCCATCCTTCACCCTTATTGATGATTCCTTCATGGATGATTCACCATCCTCTCCTCCTGAGCTACCCTCATCCTCCACATCCTATCAAGAACTTCTACAAGAGATTATTGACCAACCCACATTCACCCCATCCATCTCCATCCCACTATCCTCCATATCCACCTTACCCACACCTCAGCCATCTCTTCCCCCATTCTCCAGCTCTCCAATACCTTCACCAACAGCTGCTCCTCCATCTTCTACCTCTGCTCCAGTCACCCTTAAACAAGTGGACATTCCAGCCCTTGCTGACAGGTTGTATGAACTGCTAGCCCCCAAGCTATCTCTTCTTTTGGAGACCACCTTGGATCCATTACACCTGTCAGTGGCAGCTCTCTCTGCCAGACTCTCATCTCTATTCCCTCAGGCAGCCCCTCCAGCAGTGTGCCTTGATCCAGCCTTGTTTGAATCTAGGCAGGGGGAGATGCCCTATGAAGTGAGTCTTCCTGCTGCTGCTGTTGCTGCTATTTCTGTGAGCCTGTCTGCTGCTGCTGCTGTTGTTGCTGTCTCAGTGAGCCTGCCTACTGCTTCTTCAGCTCCTGTTCTTGCTGCTCCTGCTGCAGTCTTTGCAATAGACCTCAGGTCTTTGCTTTCAAATTTTGATTCTGCATATTTCAGCTGTCTGCCTGAGCCAGTTACTGTCCAGCCTCCAGAGGATCTATCCAAGGCACTTGTGCCATTTTCTTGCTGTGACCCAAGCATCATCACCTCTTTTGTCAACTCAGTGTATGTTGCTGCTTCTTCTAATGAAAGCATTGTTGTTGCTTCTGATGTTGTTGCCTCTACTGCTGCTGATGTTATTACTGTTGAACCAATTTCCAAGGAAATTCTTATGTCAGAGGCACCTGAGTTTGAGCCTTCTGCAGTTTCTGATGATAACTCTACTGTTGATGCTGTTGTTAGTGAATCTATTGCTACTGCTGTTACTTCTCCAGAAACTGTTGTTTCTGTTGTTGTCACTGCTGTTACTACTTCAACACCTGCTGCTACACCCTCTGTTGCCTCATCTGCTTCTGTACAGCTCAAGAAAGATCTGATGAAGAAAATTGATGCTCTTTATGATGACCAGAGTTCTGAAAGTGATGAGTACAGAACAGACTCTGATGACTCTTCTGCTACCATTGCCAGGAAAAGAAAGGCAAGGAGCAAAGCCATGAAGAGAGTACCTCCTGCCAAGGTCAAAGATAACAATGATATTCCATACTACATTCTTCATGACTGCCCTATTACTGAGCACTGGATGCAATACTCTAAGAACCGACTGAAAGCAATGAAAAAGAAGAGAAAATATGAAAAGGGTTCCTCACAATTCCAACACTCTCATCCTCCTCCACCACCTCCTCCTGATGCAGGTGCAGGTGGAAGTTCTGCAGCTCAACCCCCTGCTAGAAGTCAGGCCCCCTATCAGCCTCATGCTAGATCTTATAATAGGGGAAGCCAATCCAGGGATTCTCATTCCAGGAGAGGAGGATACAGAGGAAATCAAAGAGATCTCCAAGTCTACTCCAAAGATTACTCAAGGCAACACCCATATTCCAGGGGAGGACAAGTTTCTACTGATACCACATCTAGTCCTTTCCCATATAAATTAAGGGAAACTGTGTCTTCCAGGCCTCCTCAGGACAACCCTTCTAACAGATATGAGCCACCAGTACCTTTTGAGGACCCTGAGAATAATCCAGCTGCTTGGACTGCAAGATTAAAAGAACTAGCTGCACTGGATCAGATCAAAAAGGCTAGAGAGCAAGGAAGAGATTTCTCCAACATTTCTACAATGTCTGAACAGAGAAAGAAAAAGCTAGAAAGATATGCATCAAGCAAGTTCTTTGATTCTGACAGGTATATGGAATTGCATCCTGAAGCTGTAGTTCCCAGGCCTAAACAGCAAACATCTTTAGGTGCAGCAGATGATACCAGATCAAACAAAGAAGCCCTCAATCCCAACAGAGAGATCAAACTTGTTAAGGGCAAGGAAAAGAAATGATAATGTAAGGTGACATTCTCTGTGATTTCTGATTTCTATCTGGATGTTATATATCTCTGTGGCTCTGCAACGTCAAGCTTGTTGTTTTTCTGTTTTGCTGCTTGTACGTTATTTACATTTTTTCCAAAATTTGTAAATAGTAATCCTAACCCAAATAGGGGGAGATTGTTGGAACACCCTATTACTAATTTGGGTCAGGATCACTATGTCTCTAGGAAACAAATGCTTGACCTCCTGTATAGCTCAATAGGTCAATTAGAATTGAGTCTAAGGGTTAGAAGTCTAGGTTTGGAAGCTGCCCTCAAGACCAGGATTTTCTGTTTGGAAACTAAGTCATATCGTCGAGCTCAGCATGACGATTCGTCGAACTCCGATCGACGATCGTCTAGCTCAACTTCGACAGATCGTCGAACTCCATTCGACGATCGCTGAGCTCAACTTCATCATATCGTCGAACTCCATTCGACGATCGGTGAGCTCAGGTCGACGATTTTGACTCTGCTTTGGATCTTTATCTCTGAGCTCAGTTCGACGATCCTTGAGCTCAGATCGACGATATTTTGCTGCTGTATTAGTCCATATCGCTGAGCTCAGTCCGATGATAGCAGAGCTCAGTTCGACATTTTCAAATAACTTCAAGGATGTTTCTAGATTCAAATTCAAATCAGTTAAGGAGTTATTTTGCAATTAATTCAGAGATTTCTTAGCCGTTTTTGTTTATTTCTGGACCAAGTTTCAAGGGATTTTTCAAGAAATATTTCTGTGGACTTTCCTCCAGAAGAGATTTTGCAATTAAGGATGCAATTAATGCAGGCCAACAACTATACTTGACAGAGAATGTTATTCTATTCTGTATCAGAGAATAAAGAAGAAGAATTTTTTGAATCTCACACAGATTACAGACATACAGACAGACATCAATAATCTTCAACAAAATATTCTGTCTCAAGGAATTCTCAAGAACACACATCCAAGAAGATCAAGCTCTTTCAAATCTTCAGATCTTTCTTGTCTAAAGTGTTCAAGGCCAACATATTTCCAGACTCCAGACATTCAACATTTCAGCTATTTGCTGAAATCATCTATTGCTGGAGTTCAACCTTTGAAGGCCTATCACCCTACAACAAAGCTTTTCTTCCTGAAGATCTCAAGGACTCAGGGGGAGCTTTGACATCATCAATCCACATATTCTTCTCAGCTGATCTGAGAAAGAGAAGACTTCCATCACTCTCTCACCCCCTCTCTATAAAGGGTTTCTCAAACTCCCTCCAAAAGTTTGAGCTTGGTTTTTGAGCACCTTGTCAAAAGTTCATTGGTGGCAAGACACCTGATCAAAAAATCTGATTTGGTTTTTGAGCATCTTATCAAAAGCTCATTGGTGCCCAGGACACCTGATCAACTCATCCTGCAGTGGATTCCTACCTAGGGTGGTAGAAGAGTGGATGTACCCAAGTTTAGGGGAACCACTATATTTCCTTGTGTCTTCTGGTTTTGCTTGTTTTTATTTTTGTTTTTGGCCTTGATTATTCTGTGATTAGCTTTTGATTAGTTTAGTTCTGTGATTAGATTTATTATTGCTTCCCTGCTCACTCATATTACAACAATTGTTGTAAAAACATTTAAAGCACCATATACTCTATTCACCCCCCTCTAGAGTATATCAGATCTAACTGCACTTTCAAGTAAAAGTAGTAAAGTGAACAAGCTATATTAAATTAACCTTAATTTCTAAGAAGGCTCATACAAACGTATAGATTAAGGGGTCATTTTGCAAGGCCTATCGTATAAAAAGTCTCATACCAGTTTATACGATAGAGGTAGGGGTTTAAATGCAATGATTACATGATATGTTATGTTATGTTGGTTTAATGCTATGTTCATACAAGTGCAACACACACACCCGAGTTTTTGAGCACAGACATTTAATTCCCCAGTTTTGGAAGCTAGCTTTACTCCCAGGAGCCTCTGTAGTGGCCAACGGAGAAGTGGGTTAGGCCACCCACTCCTAGGTGGGTATCCACACTACTAGTGTAACGACCCGGCCTACGACACGCTCGCCGACCCCAAGCGACGTTACAGGGCTGCAGCCTGTGCCACTCAAACCCATCTCCGGCCTGTTTCTCTGCACGGTGGGTTTTTAAGAGTGTCAGGTTTCGAACCCAGCACCTCCTTAACAAGGCACCTTCAATAGCCCTCATCACAAACGGATCTGCCCTTTAGACCAAGCGTCGCCAGCCTACCAGCAGCCCGAGTTTATAGCTCAGAGGCCCACCACACCCTTCATGGGCCGTTGGCTTGTCTCGCCCCACGACACCACTGGTAGTAAGCCTAAACATCAAGGCATGTAGGCCCAATGCACCCCAACCAAATCTCCACGCCTGTTTATCAGCAGCGGTAGGTTGTTGCCACGGGGTTTCGAACCCGCAACCTTGATAAAGAGTCTTAATACCACTCCTCATCACCAACAGGCACGGAGATTTAGTTGGGGTGCATTGGGCCTGCATGCCTTGATGCTTAGGCTTACTACCAGTGGTGTTGTGGGGCGAGACAAGCCACCGACCCATGAAGAGTGCGGTGGGCCTCTGAGCTCTAATCCCGGGCTGCTGGTAGGTCGGCGATGCTTGGTCTAAAGGGTCGGGTTGTTATAAAAAAGTGCACTTTTTATGTAACGACCGGGCCCACGGCACGCTCGCTGACCCCAAGCGACGTTACAGGGTGATGCAGGCCCAAGGTTTCGACAGATTAAACTACGCGTTCTTTTGTTCGACAATTTAATTAAATATCTAGTGCGCGGTTTCTCTACTTAGTACTATCAAATACTCAAACATTAAGAGGCAAAAATTTCATAACCATCAACGCAAAGGGACGCAACCCATTTTATAGATTGAACAAGGGCTATATGCCAATGTTCGCTCAAGTGAAAAGGACCCACACGATCCGGACAGTTAGCTATTCAAATTAGATTATGCGCAAGCAATTCACAATTCCAATAAAGAAAGTTCCAGGCTAAATTAGTGATTAAAATGAAGTCCTAATTTCAATCCCAAATTAATTAAAATGAGGGTTTACCAAATCACTTGAGCACAAGGGGAAATCAAAGGTGATGAACCCGATTTCTTCAAGTGTTCACGAGATCTACCCGCTCCAAGTTATATGAAAAATATTCGGGAAATATATGCTTGAAAGTTCAGATTTTATGAAGCGCTAATTTCAATATAAATCCGGACTAAAAACTAGCCTTCTAATTCCACCAAAACCTCACAAAATAAGTTAGAAGAAATCACACAAAGAGGTGTAGGAATCGTTACCCAAATCCCAAGAAAACCTTCCACAGAGATGAGTGGAGGAACACACGTTGACGGTGGTATATTCTCTATTTCCACGCAGAAATCCTCGGATCCGCACCGGACGATGAAGACGCTCGCCGTTTTTCTCCTTTTGACAAACCCTTGGAGAGGGAGGAGGAGGAGGAGGGGAGGGGGAAGGTGGCCGAGCCACTAAGAGTCGGAGAGATAGAAGGCCGGCGGCCAAGAGAGAAGAGAAAGGGGGAGAATTTCTCAAAGAGGAAGGAGAAAGGAGGGGGAAAATTCAAAATTTGAATTCTTAGCATTTCTTTCTTTCATTCTCTAATTATTCCTTCATAACCATGACTATATTATAGCCTACACCACTCAATCATCATCCATTCAAAATTCAAAATTCAAAAAGAAATTATGATGGTTATATGCACCCATCATAATACATGAAATGAAAATACAATACATGAAATTAAATAATTCACTAACTAAATAAAATGCATGAAATAAAGTACTTTTAAAATAGATTGCTTAAGATAAAAATTGATAAAATATATAATTATAATTATGTAATTTATAATTATATATTTTATTTATTGGTGGCGGCGGACGTCGAGTAAAACATGTAGCGGTGGTGGCGTTGGCGAAGAAACATCGTGGTAGACTCTCATCTTCGAGCTTGCGGCAACGACCATCCCAATCCACGAACTCTCGATGTCGTAGATCCACAGCCGCATCAGCATCGTCGCCATCAATCCTCCCCCGCTCAAAATCACTCATCACCGATGAGTGGCCCGTGAGGGGGGAACCGTCTAAAGCAGCAGCAACATGGGGCAAATATGGCCCCGCAATCCGTGTCTTCGTAGCATGAACATCCCATAGCACTGAGAACCTGTCTGGCACACAAATAATAAGACTTTCGAGAAAACTCGAAAGGGTGTCAAGCAAAAGAAAATAAACAAGAATCTTACCGACCGGTTTAAGAACCAAGGAGTCAACATGGAAAATAGACACGACAGTACTAACACTCCCCATCCCAAGAGAATATTTAGTGGTAGGAAGAGACGATGGAGAAAGGCGCTCAAGTGGAACAGAGACATACAATAAAAAGTCCGGAAACTTGAAATAAAGTGAAACACCATGTGCTATATAAAAATCTAAAGTAAAAGAATAAAATCCGGCGTTCTTCATAATCACGGATGGGTCGGCGTTCCTATATATTAATTTATTAACGGAGCCAGAAGGCATCCGCTCGGGGACTGACCAGACTAAACCCAAATCACTATATCTAGCATCAGACAGTCTCAAAAAGGAGTAGAAGTGCATGCGATAAAACTTAAAATGAATCACTAATGGCCTAGATACATGAGGAGAGAATCCATGTGCTACATGACTTGACCCAAGAGCAGAGGATAAGGTGGGTAAGTCAGGTGGCACGACAGCCTTGTAATCAGAGATAATTTTTACGGGCTCCGACACCGCAGTCTTAATTTCAATTTTAATATTTTCACGCTTGACATGAATATATGCCAAGGAGAACCGCGCATCATAACCAATATAGTTGGATGCCCCCGAATGTGCAAAGGTATGCGAGCGAAACAACTCAAGAGACCCAACTATAGTCGCTAACGTGGGGAAATGAGGGTCATCAAATGGCGGCGGGTAAATGCGTGCGATCGGGTGTGGTATATAAGTATGTATAATGGACACCACATCCAGAGGCACAGTCGCCAAAGAAATAGAGTCATTTGTAGTAGGTGACAGAACCGTAGACGGACACGCAGAAAAAGGAGCTGCCAAAAGTGACACGTAGTCATGACTATGAGGTGCGGTGAATAGTCCAAATACTAGTGCGCGCAACATAGTAATATCTACACACTGAGTCAATGTCAAAGTAGGAGCTAATAAAGTGTGCGTGACACAATAACTCAGACTAGTGATACCGGTTCCACGTCCTAAAAAGTCATCTAAGACAGGCAAATAAATAGGGGGAAGGGTCGGTAAAATCAAACCCGGGATAAAATCCGAATCAGTAAAAATTTCACCCAACAGTGACGACATCAAAGAACTCTCATCTGGGTGTACAACCACTGAATTGTCCAAAAATACCCATCCCTTAGATGGTAACTCATCCAAAATAGCACTTGGGACATCCTCACTCTCAGACTCCTCAGATAACTCAGATATAATCTCAATGGGTGCGATCATAGGATCTAACAAGATGGGGATCGTATCATGGAGAGGGCACTCAATACTAGGGCGAACAGACACAACGCTAGTAGGGCACGTAATAGGCAACATAATACTCTCACAGATCGGAACGTAATCATCCCATACATCGTCTTCCAAATCACTATGGTATCCAATCTCAATTTCAAACTCAGTAGAATCGTCGGTCACTAACGTACATGATGGAATACACTCACCTAGTTGGTCATCCTCAAGATCAAGAGATACCACATCTACATCAGCATCCTCATGGCTATCAGTCACTACATCAGAAGGCTTAGGCGTCGAGGATAAAGGAGTAAAAATTTTAGGAGTAACATCTTTTGAGTCCAAGGCATAAGATCTAGTAAGAATGGTTTCCCTAAAGGTGGTAGTAGGTACACTAAGAGCAGGCTGACCTTTGGGGACAAATGATCTAGCATTAGGTATATAATCATTCTTATAGGCAGGTATGGGACTAGCGCCATAACGATACTCATTCACAAGCTTGGTGTTAGTAGTGCAGAGGTAGGCGGGATCACAAGCTTGGCGCCTTCTTCGTATCACGCTATATGTGGAAAGTCCCGACGAGATCTTCTGAATATGGAAATAATATTTCCCAATAAGGCAGGAGAGATAATGGAGGCCGAGAGAGAGGGGAGGGGGAGGGTGGCCGGCAACCAAAGAAGAAGAGGAATAGAGGGGGCCGAAATTTGCCTTGGAGAAGGAGGAGGATTTCAATCTTGAAATTGGTTTTCTTTTCATTAATTCACTTGGGAAAAACAAAGGAGTACATGCCTTTATATAGGCTTTACAATCAAGGGAAAAGAGCTACATGCAACCCAACATGAAAATGAAATAAGACACAACCATACACCATGGTTTTATAACATAACCATGTTACAAATAATACATGAAATTAAACATGAAATAAAAATGATAATTTTGAAATAAAACAACTAATAAATTATATTGTTACTCAATTATTATTTATTAATATATATTATTAATAAATAATAATTGGGCTTGCGCTCCGGACGGCTATTGTGGCGACGCCAGTAATTGGGCTTGCACTCCGGACGGCTATTGTGGCGACGCTTCCAAGGGTCGTCTGTAAGCATGCTGTCGCCGTCATCAAAGTGTTGTAGGCTGACGTCTCCATTCAAATCTACCGGGTCACCATCATCGTCAGAGGGAGGACGCTCCTTGGCCACATGTCGTGGGAAGTCGGCTCCATCAATCCTCCCCCTCTTAAAAATACTCATCACTGATGAGTATACCTGTGTGTACTCGCCTGGAAGGTCATCGGCGGGGAAGAAGAACCTGTATGACAAAATGTGGTCTTGGAGGGACCTCAAATACGCGTTATCCAAAGAAGGAAAAAGAATTTCAACAACATTCACCAACATACCTCCGATGGAGACCGAGAAGGAGAACGATCCTAGGAAACTGTCACCACCCAACCCAATAGAAAGCATAGTGGAAAATATATACGGAGAGGTAGACATTTCAAGTGGCATAAAAGCATAAAGCGTAAAGTATGTAACGATGAAAATAGGAGCTATGCCCCAATCAGTGGAAACTTTTAAAAGAAATGTCATGTCACCAAACTTCCGTAAAATTCGTAAAGAATAGATTAGCCGATTCGTTATTATTTCTAAGGCGCCCGGGAGCATCCGTTCAGGGGTGAGACAATCCAAAACCAAATCAATCACATAACAGTGGGAGACTTTCTGATACAAACTCGCAAGTAAATTAAAGGACGCATTTTGATGGATTAAAAGGATAAGAATGCGCCTAATTAAATTAAAACCATGTGGGGTGAACCCATGTGCAACATGACTAGAATTAATAGTAGAAAATAACGGGACTATGTTAGGTGGCACGGGTGCTTTAAATTCAAAAATTATTTCGGTGGAGCCTAACGTTTTTGTTTTAAATTTGGAATTAAATTTTGATTTTAAAATGTCGTAATGAATAGCCAGCAGAAAACGTTCGTCACCAACTACGTTTACCCACATCCATCGAAGTAAGCCTAATGGAGAGGCGGTAATAATAAACTTCTCCAAATATAAATGGCTAGAAATGACTAGCTCGTGTCCTAACAAATCATCTACTCGAGTTAAATGAACCGGAGGGAGAGTCGACATGGGGGATTCCATAGGGGAAGTTAAGTCACACTCAACGTCAAAATACGGATTACTAGTCCAAGAACAAGCCTCCTGTTGCAGGCCGGTAAAATCATAGGAAAAATTAAACAGTGGATTCGTCCTCAATGAAAACTCCGCCGACAAGTCTTCCAACTCATTCGATACTTCATTTAATTCAGAATTAGTGATCGTATCATAGGTAGGCAAAATCGTATCCGAAAAAATTTCTAAACAGTTTTGGGCCCCATGTAAAGAAGCTATCATCAAAGAAATGTCTTTCTGGCCATCAGGGCTACCGTCATCCAAAGATAATTTTTCCCCACAGTGTAAATTTTCCAAAATGACACATCCTTCATTAACCAACTCTTCCCATGAAGTGGGTGCGTCGTCATAATCAAAATAAAGGGATGGACAAATCGAATCCCGGGGAGTATCAAAATTAACTTGACTTTTAAGCGGCATTGATACCGTAAATGAACTAACTCCCGGATGTATCACAATAAGATTATCCCAAATTGAACAACCATCCCAAGGTGACTCTTCCAATACCGTTGAAACATCTATTAATTCTGGGTCAACCATAATAATACCGGGTCCTAGCAAGTCATCACCTAATTTAGTAACAGGTAAGCTTTCAACATTGGATGACTCTACCGACTCAGCCAGAACTTCTTCTGACTCAGGGTCATCAGACGTCTCCCTGACTAAAATATCATCGAAGGGGGATGGAGATGATTCCTCAGGGGAGAAATCCTCATCCAGGTCAATAGGGTAACCAATCTCCTCAACGTCACTAAAAACGTTAGCGAGAATTGCCTTGTCCTCAGTGACGGGCTTAGTCCTATTCACATCCTCAGGTTCAACAGGAGAGTCAGGCACTATCGTAAGTGAAGGAAGACTCTCACCTGGCTGATTAACTTCATCATCCAGAGATTCTATATCCACATAAGAATCCTCAGAGGTATCAGTCACTATACTAGTGGGCTTAGATGTTGAGGCTAAAGAAGCAAGCACCTTAATAGTAACCTCTTTCGAGTTCAAATTTTGGGGTCTAAATGGCTTATGTTCCCTATAGGTGGGACTATGCACACTTTGGGTATTACTACAGCTCTGGGGATAGGATCTATCCTGAGGTGTAGGGTCACTCCTATAAACAGATACGAGTCTGGTGCCATAACTATGCTTACTAACGGGTGTGGTGCTATTAGTGCGTAGGTAGGCGAGATCAAATTGATCCGAGAGGAGGCTACGCATGTGCAGCCAAGCATAATGATAGCTACCAAAACAACGCTCTTCGTTTAACCAAAATAATCGGGCTCGACCTACTAACCGCTCTCGGGCAAAGCTAACCTTTTTGTAGTCATCCCATAAGTGACAATTAAAATATTGTTCTAATCCCTTAAGCCAGTCTCGAAAACTATGAGGATACTCTAAACTGTCATAAGTAGGATAAATGTGGTGTGCCCTAGGGGTGTGTTTAGTCATATCCTTAGCATAAGAATAGTCTAACTGGGTATCATATATGTCATATGCCATTTAGTGAGAACCGGAGAGAAAACTCACCCAGAACAGGTGCACATGCAATGACTAAATAACCTGACCCTACTTAATTTTAAAAGATGGGATTGTTCCTGCTTAGACACTAAGGTTATAATTATATAAAATAGTTTTTCTTTCTGGAAAAAATATGAGGATTATTAAAAAATTTTTATTTTTGAATTTTGCTGAAAATATAAAAATATAGGCCGCTATTTGCAGACCAACTATTAAATTTTAAAATAACATAATAAAAATAACGATTTAATGAAAAATAAATTTTTTTTTTTGGATTTCTGAAATTGGAAATTTGAAATTTGAAATTTGAAATTTGAATTTTAAATTTTGAAACTTGAAACTTGAAATTTGAAATTTGAAATTTTGAAATTTGAAATTTGAATTTTGAAATTTGAAATTTGAAATTTGAAATTTGAAATTTTGAAATTTGAAATTTGAAATTTGAAATTTGAAATTTGAAATTTGAAATTTGAAAATTTGAAATTTGAAAATTCAAATTTGAAATTTGAATTTTAAAATTTGAAATTTGAAATTTGAAATTTTGAAATTTATTTGTTTTTAATTTGAACTTTGAAATTGTGGAATTTCAATGCATTTCATGAAAATTAATTTTCTAAATATTGATGTACAACGAAACGGGTGAGTGCGTACGTACGTGCCACATAAGAGGGGGAGGAGTGCCAATTCGAAAATTGACGAGAACCTCCCTCTGATACCAAATTGATGCAGGCCCAAGGTTTCGGCAGATTAAACTACGCGTTCTTCTGTTCGACAATTTAATTAAATATCTAGTGCGCGGTTTCTCTACTTAGTACTATCAAATACTCAATCATTAAGAGGCAAAAATTCCATAACCATCAACGCAAAGGGACGCAACCCCTTTTATAGATTGAACAAGGGCTATAGGCCAATGTTCGCTCAAGCGAAAAGGACCCACACGATCCGGACAGTTAGCTATTCAAATTAGATTATGCGCAAGCAATTCACAATTCCAATAAAGAAAGTTCCAGGCTAAATTAGTGATTAAAATGAATTCCTAATTTCAATCCCAAATTCATTAAAATGAGGGTTTACCAAATCACTTGAGCACAAGGGGAAATCAAAGGTGATGAACCCGATTTCTTCAAGTGTTCACGAGATCTACCCGCTCCAAGTTATATGAAAAATATTCGGGAAATATATGCTTGAAAGTTCAGATTTTATTAAGCGCTAATTTCAATATAAATCCGGACTAAAAACTAGTCTTCTAATTCCACCAAAACCTCACAAAATAAGTTAGAAGAAATCACACAAAGAGGTGTAGGAATCGTTACCCAAATTCCAAGAAAACCTTCCACAAAGATGAGTGGAGGAACACACGTTGACGGTGGTATATTCTCTATTTCCACGCAGAAATCCTCGGATCCGCACTGGACGATGAAGATGCTCGCCGTTTTTCTCCTTTTGACAAACCCTTGGAGAGGGAGGAGGAGGAGGAGGGGAGGGGGAAGGTGGCCGAGCCACTAAGAGTCGGAGAGATAGAAGGCCGGCGGCCAAGAGAGAAGAGAAAGGGGGAGAATTTCTCAAAGAGGAAGGAGAAAGGAGGGGGAAAATTCAAAATTTGAATTCTTAGGATTTCTTTCTTTCATTCTCTAATTATTCCTTCATAACCATGGCTATATATAGCCTACACCACTCAATCATCATCCATTCAAAATTCAAAATTCAAAAAGAAATTATGATGGTTATATGCACCCATCATAATACATGAAATGAAAATACAATACATGAAATTAAATAATTCACTAACTAAATAAAATGCATGAAATAAAATACTTTTAAAATAGATTGCTTAAGATAAAAATTGATAAAATATATAATTATAATTATGTAATTTATAATTATATATTTTATTTATTGGTGGCGGCGGACGTCGAGTAAAACATGTAGCGGTGGTGGCGTTGGCGAAGAAACCTCGTGGTAGACTCTCATCTTCGAGCTTGCGGCAACGACCGTCCCAATCCACGAACTCTCGATGTCGTAGATCCACGGCCGCATCAGCATCGTCGCCATCACAGGGCTGCAGCCCATGCCACCCAAACCCATCTACGGCCTGTTTCTCAGCACGGAGGGTTTTTGAGAATGTCAGGTTTCGAACCCAGCACCTCCTTAACAAGGCACCTTCAACATCCCTCATCACCAACTGAGCTCAGCTCAGTTGGTTATGAGGGCTGTTGAAGGTGCCTTGTTAAGGAGGTGCTGGGTTCGAAACCTGACATTCTCAAAAACCCTCCGTGCTGAGAAACAGGCCGTAGATGGGTTTGGGTGGCATGGGCTGCAGCCCTATAACGTCGCTTGGGGTCGGCGAGCGTGCCGTGGGCCAGGTCATTACAACCAGACCTAGACCTTACGTACGCCTCTGAAGGACACAACAGTGTCACCACGTACTAATGCTGACAAACCCGCCAGACTTTTCCTTGGCTAAGTGACAACCATACTTGCCGAGTCAACGTATCGACATCGGTGCGAATGATCGTCTAATACCGAAGACCCACCACCTTTATGCACATGCAACCATGAATCCTCGAGACATCGGCACCCCGGACTAACCCGTCCATCACAACAACCTTTCCAAGCCACTGGCTCCCCGGACTAACCAGTTCGTACCTATCACCACTAAGTCTACCGCTCGCGAGTCTAAACCAAACTAGCCTCCAGTGACCACGTGGTGTGTGAAGGTGGATAATTAAAGTTAAATCTTGCATAACAGTTTAATCCTACACTTTAGGGTTAACCGTGGACTGCCTACGGTATTCTCTGTGAAGGGATCTCGAGGGAACTAGGTGTTATCCCGAATTTGACCGCTCCTCAGATTAATCTCAAGTCTCAGCGGCAAGGCTTAATCTAGACGTCTATCCGCCTTCCCGCAGCTTTCTCGCCGGGTCTTCTCAGCAGCAGTTGTCGAGAAGGCGCCGACCAGTTGCAGGTTTAACCGCCTAGCCGCTTGGTTAGGTGGTCTTTCTCCTCTTGTATCTAGTCACCACTGCCCGTTTCTCCTGTCCCTAGGCAATCGATATTTTTACCCCTGCTTGTTTGGGAAGGCCCCCGAGCCTATAAATAGGCGTGAACAGTACTGCCTAGGGGAGCCAGTTCGAATCTCAAAGCTAGCCGCCTGTGGTAGCGGACTCGAACTCTTCTCCTAACGGATACAAGTTCACTCGGGTTCTCCATTTTTACCGATGTAACCGATTTCATTCTAATCAAAGGAAAGCCCATCGTAGGAGTGACATTTAGACGCGACGGACGAACTCTGGTGTTGTTGCTACCAGCGGCCTCTCTCTCCTCTCTTTTCCTTATCAGTCCTAATCGCTCCTCCTAACTGCTAGTAATAGACTATCCGACAGTTTCCTCCGCCCTCCATTCTACTCGTAGAGCCTGGAGGTGCATTTCGTGCATCAATAGTTAACATGCGACCTTCTGATTTCGTTTAGTCGATGGAGTCGTCGGTTAGGCGATGTCACACAGCCAAACTGCCGAAAACTTCACTCCATCAAGTCTCAGCGAGGACAATCTCTAGGAAGATTTTGAGCAGTCACGTCGGGAAGCCGACCAAAATCGTAGGGGTATCGCCCAGCAGTTCCAAGCGATCAACCAAGCCTTAACCGCAATTACGCATCGACTAGCTATGCAGCCCGCTCCCGTATCGGTTACTCCGGTTAACCCCATGCCAGCGGTAAAGATTCCGCAGACTTATCCACCAGCTTATCCGCCAGTAGAGCCGCAAGTATACCCTCCATCTTATTCGCCGACCAATCCAACAACTTACCCGCTAGGGCAAGCCGCAGCTCCTTTGTGGTCACAAGATGACAAGTTCGCCGCTCGTCATAAATTTTTTCGGGAAGCTGCCCGGGGAAGTCCAGCAAGAGTCTTGAACTTTCAGGGAATTTATCCTTCCCTCCGTCTTCTGCCTCCGCTCCTCCAATAGCAACTTTTCCTTTCTATCCACCTTCTTTTGCATCTACTGCATACGCTCCATATTTTCCATTTCCTTACACTCTAAGGGAACATGTAGATCCGTCTCCCTTCACTGAAAATGTTCGACAAGAGACAACTCTATTTCACTTCAGAAAACCCCGATTACCAATTTATACCGGAGAGTCTGGCCCAATAACACTTCTGCAAGCTTTTGAGTCGGTCGTTTCCTTGAGGATGCTCACAGACGCAACCGAGTGCAAACCTCTTGTAATGTCCTTCGATGGACAAGCAAGGGAGTGGTTCTATGGACTACGTCCTCAATCTATTGCATCTTTTGTTGATTTGAGAAGAGAGCTTCTCCTTAGATTTTCCACCTCCACCAAGAGAAAAAGTGGTCCAGAAGCATTGTTCGAGATCAGACAACGAGAGAATTAAAGTTGGCCTCATTTTGTGGATTGTTTCCAAAAGGAAATTTTGGAAATCCAGAACGTTGATCCAGAGTTATACAGGGTTGCCCTGATAAGTGGTTTAAGAGAAGGACCGCTCAAGTTTGAAGCTAACATCTAAATGTCGAGGACGTATCAAGACATGATCAGTCTAGCTAACATCTACATTCAGGGAGAAAAGAGTAATCCTGGTTATGTTTCAAGGCTTGTCTCAGAGAAAAGCTCTTCTCTTACATCTAAACCTCCAAGGTCTCCTCTGAAAGATTTCCAACCTCGAGCATGGAAGGAAAGAAATTTTCATCGCTGTCGGCATATTTTCCCAAGCCAAGATTAATTCTGAAACCAAAGATTTCAACTACCTATTCCTCCTGCATATCCAGCTCCACCTCCACAAGCAGCTTCCATTTATCCATGGGAAGGCGTTGACTTACAAAAATCTGACATTGATAGGGTTATGCAAGAAAATATTCAAGTTATGAAAGGCAAGCCCAGCTATAAACGACCTTACCAACCAGCAGACCAAAGATGCAAAGATGATCTGTTCTGTGAATTCCACAAGGAGAATGGGCATCCAACTGAAAACTGTGGAGCTCTTCGCCAACTAGTCGAAAGAATGCTGAAGCAAGGGAAATTTCATGATTGGGTCCGGAAAGATGACTCCTCCTCACTCCCCTCTACTTCTAAAGGCAAGGAAGTAGCTGATGTTCCACTTGGCCCAAAAGGGGTGAATCAAGTCAGCAAAGTCATCAACTTCAATATTGTTAGCGAGCGCATCGATGCCGATGATGAAGGTGCCCTCGGGAAATTACAATGCTGAGCTGGAAAAAGATAAGGCAAAATCCAAAGAGTTCTTCTATTGGCTTATTTGTTTGGTTTTTATTTGTTGAACATTTATTCTAGCACATGTCTGAACATTCGTCCATTAATTTCAATGCTTATTTCAGAGAACAAATACTGACACTTTTCCTTATTGTGGTGCTTCTCCTCTCTATTTTCGCTTTGCCAAAGGGATCGCTGAACCAAGGAGATATCGCCATGTCTTTCTTGACCCTCCATAGGTTGGTTTCTGGCGTAACACCACGATGACCACATATAGCGGGGAGTGTTCGCATATGTGCAATGAGAGCCATCCAATCTATGCAGGCGGACATCAAGGCTTCGTATCCTAGCCGGTATCTAACACGGCGTGCATCAAGGGAGGTCCCAGTGTGTTAGCTCTACTTTGCTCCGCTAGGGATACATCACAACTAAGATGATTGTTGCTTGACAAGCAATGACCCCCTGGGTGTAGCCTTGTCTCTGTGATCATCTCACGTTGTGATAGTCGAACACTCCAACGTACTCTCAAGCCGCTCCTTCAGTGGATCCACAACATCACTGATCTTTTAGGGCGAGCAATGCTTTAGACCATTTGGCGCACCTGACCTAACTGATCAGCGGGGCTTGTAGCCCAATGCATGAGAGCAGTGCGTCCGTCGTTCCTCCTTAGGATTATGCTTCTCTTTTTTAAGACTGCACCTTTGCTGATCCTTTAGGTAGAGCAATACTTTAGACAATTTGGCGCACCTGGCCTAATTGATCATCTTCGGGTGTAGATCTCTTTCAAACTGCCTTTTACTCTCAGGTTGGCCGGTTACCTCAAGATTATCCGCTGGCATGCGATTAGCTTCAGCGGCTAGATATTTCCGGTTAAATTAACCTATCCTCCGGATTTCGCGGTCTTATTAACTCCGCTATTAGCTAGCTAGCCTCAGCTCAACATATGAATTATTTGGTTTTCAGTTCTCTATGCAGCTTATACTAGTTGTCTTATGATATATGTCGATCAGCTCTTTGCTGCTTCAAGAATATTCCTTATCTACTCTGCCTGTAATCTCAATTAACCGGGCGGTTAGCAATCTATAATTAGGAAATCAAATATTTCTACCCAAAGCTCAAAGTTAAAATTAGATTATTTGTTTCCGGTTAGCCACGTGGTTAGGGTATCTTCAAGCAGACTTGGAACTTTTGCTGGATTTCATATTGCGGTACTCATATATAACCACGCGAGTAGATTATTGTTGTATCTTAATCGCTAATCTATCTCATTTCACAATGGCTAAGTTGGATTTTATTTCGCCTATTTCATCATACTGCAATTACTTACTAGCTGCTCGCAAAGGAGTTCTTATCGCATTATTTGTTATGGAATCTGCTGTTTGAGGGTATTTAAACCGCAGCAGAAACGATGGTTTTCTTTCCGGATTTATTTTTCAACATTATCTCAAATGATTCAATCACATTCAGGCAGAAAGAACGACTATAAATTGTTATTCACATTCAACATTCACAACCATTACCAATGTTATCCGCCTATGATTGTTCTTATTCTATTCACGTTGCTAGTCTCTGATTCTTTCAAATTAAGATTGTTTAATAAGTTATCAAGATGCATTCCGTTAAAACAATCTAATCGCTCCACAACAACAAAACAAATATAACCGCTCAGATATATAATTTTGTCGGTCATCACAGAACAAAGGCAGAATCTGAAATATCATTTATATTAGCGAAAAATTGCAAAATCCTTTACCCGTACGGTTTACAAAAACTCTTACCGCCGGGTCCTATAAAGCAGGAAAATTTATACAACTTTTGATTTCTTCTTTTTTGGCTCCGATTTGTCCGATGACGCCAAACTCAGAGAGTTGCTTGATTTTGTCGATTCCGTGGCCAAAGATTCTTCTTCGCTTGAGCTGCTACTATTTTTCGAGCTGCAACGGTCTCAACAGGAAGAGCTTCTTGTTGACCCATGGATTCGACATCTTCCTCTATGTTGAGATTGATTCACCAGCAGGACACGTGTATTTGGGACCATATTATGGCTTCCCCACCGCGTTCCAGGTCTGGGTGTTGACCCCGGTGGGCCCCTATGGCGGAATACCCCTGCGGTCCTGTGGTTGGGATTAATCCCACATCGCCTGCAGCTTTCTCCCCTCCGTGTTCATGTATCCCGCCACCCTTCATCTCAAAACCTGGGTTTTGAGATGAACTGTTGGGTTGGCGGGTTCTTTCATGGTATCAGAGGAGGTTGTCTTGTTGCGGGGGTGTGTTGAGATTGATTCGCCAGTAGGACACGTGTATGTGGGACCGTGTTATGGCTTCCCCACCGCGTTTCAAGTCTGGTTGTTGACCCCGGTGGGCCCCTGTGGCAGAATATCCCTACGGTCTTGTGGTTGGGATTAATCGCACATCGCCTGCAGCTTTCTCCCCTTTGTGTTCATGTACCCCGCCACCCTTCATCTCAAAACCTGGGTTTTGAGATGAACTGTTGGGTTGGAGGGTTCTTTCACTCTAGTATTTATTCTATTTCCGCCCTTGCCGCTTCATCCCTTGTGGCTTCCACCTCATGGAACGCAGAGAATAGTTTGTCAAATGAGATTTTCTCATGCTCGACTTTAAAAGCTTGCCGCTCCTTGAGGATGTCCAGCATATCCTCCCCACCTCCCTGAAGATGTATAGCGATCTCTTTTTGGAAGGCTGGATTTTTAATATCATTGGCTTTTTGTAAAGGAAATAAGCTAAGGTAAATTCGCGGTTAATTTAACCCAATCTCCAAAGTCGTCAGGTAAAATTCTTACCGCATTTTTCTCCTTTAACTTTTTATTATCTTCCTTGAGCCTCTCCACTTCCTACTTTAGCTGCTCATTTTCGGTACCACTTCACCTAGAGCTTCGGCCACGAAGAGGTCGGTGACGTAGCTCCTCGTGCGGACTTGTGCGGCTAGAGCGGGAAGCTTTTTGGTTGGTATTGACCGCAAGTTGGCTAGGTTTTTTTTGCCGACTCGGGCCCAGCCGACCACGCGAGCATGTTTCATTATCTTCTCGCTCTTCCAAAAGGGAAGAGCGGTGGATACCTAGATATGCTTATCGCGGCTATGCCACTTCATGACTGGTTTGCCGTGCAGGTCCTTCAGCTTCTCACTTACCCCGCGGGGGGTGAAGGAATCATCAGAGTCAAAGCCCGCAGCGACATCTTTCTCTTCGCGGCGGATAACTTCCCGCCTCTTCCGCACCTCACTCTGCGTGAGGACGGGGTCTTCTGGCATCTCTGGCTTACTCTCTGGAACATTCAGAGGCTCTATAAAGGGAAAGTAATTAGTCGCGTGGTAAGATGGTCAATTATAATCTAACCGCTTGAAACACTTACTTTCTTCAATAGGCCAGTCAGCCATAACTGGGAGCATCAGGATGTAGTGCCGGAAATCTAGCCATGACCCGACAAGGAATCCAGCGATTTCCTTTTAGACACCGTCGACATCAAATTGCTCGAACAGATTTGCCGCCCGGACTTGTGGGCGGATAGGTAGAAGGCCTAGATTTCCCTCAAATATGAGGAATCGGGTAGACCAGCCCGGGAACTTATTCGACGAGTTCACCGCTTTAATCCCGGTGCAGCCAAAGTAGACTACACCCTTGAAGTCCCGGCTATCTTTCTTGCTGGCGGTAATCGAGCGGATAACGAAGCAATGGCGGAAGAGATCCATTGTAAACCTTACCAGCTCTGTCCGCAGGTAAATTATGAAGCACATCACCGACGCCACTGTGTTCGGTGAGAGTTTGCCAAGAACTATGCTGAAAAGTCGAGAATTTCGATGAATTCGATTAGTGGTGGCAAGGTAAAACCATAATTGAAGTGGTCGATCGGGATCGCCACCAAGTTCCTACCAGAAGAGTTTATTCGCTCGTTTTCCTGAGGTATCCGCGCGACTACATCGGGTCTCGTCATATGCGTGGAGACAAAGCCGTCTAGCTCTGCTTCAGTTATTTCAGAATATTTGTGCTTGGAATCGAGGAAAGCTGCAGCTGCAGAAGCTTGCACGGGTGCCATAGAATCTAGCCGCATGAATCAATATTCTGGTATTTTTTCGTAAAACGCGAAGTCAAGCTCTATTTATAGAACTCCAACAAGTCAACAGCTAGTCACGCGACTAGACAGAGAAGTCGACTGGTCGAGAACTTTGTACCTGCAGATCAGTTTTCCTACAGATAAAGTTATTAACCGCAATAACAGTAGTGCCAAGACATCATTTCAGGCAATTCAATCACAGATTGTCCGGATAAATTAAATCAAACCGCAAGAGATCAGAATATTAAAAAATAATAATGTCAAAGCGACCACAAGGTCAGTCCGTTTAAACACATTTACATCTCGCGATCTGGCTCTTCTCGCCGCTCCTCACTTCTATCGATGGGGTCCATGTCAAGGTGGGCCACTTGGTCGCTGACCTGCAGTAAAACTGACAACGCGACTACCAAGTGGTGGTTCAGTGTACTCTAGGCCCGGTGTATCCAGGAAGCTTCCCAAACTATACAGCTAATCGGAACGGTTGGCTCATCTAGAGCTAACTGTTCGCGAGGCCGCGCGGGTAGGTTAGCCTGTCCGGTCACCGAGACATAGGTTTCCCCCTAGCAGAGCCGTGATCTAATTGTCGCGGTTTCTCCGAACTCGCGAAATTAGGTCGCTGGCTCTTCTCTCTTCCCATCAATTCCTGATATCTTCTCTTGTAGTGCCTGACATCTTCATCAGATCTTTGAAGTCGCCTCGCTTGAGTCATGACTTGGTCCCGGACGATTCTTTCTCACTCGTGACAAGCCTCAGGCTCAGCAGACAACATCCTCTCCTTCCTGGGCTTGCCTCCAGCTCAGTGGATACCAGTTTTAGCCACATCTCGAGAGTAGTCGATGGTTCTGGAATTATGTTCGGCGTGATTTCTGGAAGCTTGCTGCCCGCCAGGTTCCCATGCAGATCTTCGACCGGCTTGTCCGTAACCTTCTTGACAAGTGGCTCTGGAATCCGCTCTGCAACCTTCTCAGCGGCAGTGCCCGAAGATTGTCCAGCCTCTGTGGACTTGGCATCTAGTTTTACCAGTAGATCCTTGCTTATCCAGCGTGGTTTCAGCGAGACAACCGCTGTCATTCTCATTTTTTGAGACTTTTTGCCGACTTCACGGCTAGCGGTTTCTTTTCGTGGAGACTTTGTGGTGGCAAAGCCCTGTTCTCCCATTCGCACCAAGAAGCTATTTTGTGAAAACAGTTTCTACATCAGCAATATTTATAGCTCCAGACACATTTACTGCGTTTGCGGTCAAGTGGTTAAGTAGTACATTTTCGAAATTCCTCGGAATTTAAAAATGTGAGGGGATCATGTTAACCCGGATTTGACCGCTCCTTAGATTACTCTCAAGTCTCGTCATTAAGGATTAATCTAGCCATCTGTCCAACTTCTTGCAGCCTTCTCCCAGGGTCTTCTCAATAGCAACCGTCAAGAAGGTGCCGACCAGTTGCAGGTTTAACTGCCTAACCGCGTTCTTAGATGGTCTTTATCCTCTTGTATCTGGTCACCGCTACCCGTTTCTCCTGTCCCCGGGCCGCCGGTATTTTTAACCCTGCCCGTTTGGGCAGGCCCCCAAGCCTATAAATAGGCGTGAACAGTACTACCTAGGGGAGCTAGTTCGAATCCCAAAGCTAGCCACCTGTAGCAGCGGACTCGAACTCTTCTCCTAGCGGATACAAGTTCGCTCAAGTTTTCCATTTTAACCGCTGTAACTGATTTCATTCTAATCAAAGGAAAGCCCGTCACAGGAGTGACATTTAGACCGACAGGCGAACTCTATAGTTGCCCCTGCCAGCGACCTCTCTCCTCTCTTTTCCCTATCGGTCCTAATCACTCCTCCTAACCACTAGTAACCGACTATCCGATAGTTTCATCCACCCTCCATTCTACTCGCATAGCCGGGAGGTGCATTTCGTGCATCAAGACTAGGAACTATGATGGGTTGAAGCTCAAAGCTCCCTTTCGCAAGGTACTTATTAATGTTGGTATCTACCCTGTCCTAAACTCTCTTAGCATTACACTTGAACTAACCCTAAGTGTATTTAGCCTCTTTCTCCAGGGAAAGACGATCCACCGTCGATCCCGCGCACAGTCTTGCCCCTAGTCAACCAGGTTCTCATAAGTTGACTTTCATTGGTGATCTTATTCATTCTCAACCAGACCAGGTACACCACCTACCCCATACCAAGGTTCACATGCTTTCCTAATTCTACGGTTTTGCTGTGTGCAGATCTAATGGACTATATGATGTGCAAGGATGGTGTCCTTCCAAATAGTCATCCAAATGATCTAAGATTATTATTGGAGGTCTATCATGATACTTTATGAATAAATCCAGAAGAGTATAATTTTTCTACTTTATTTGGTATTTATTATATTTTCTGCAAAATCAGACCACCTATGCTTTTGAACACCAAGTATACTTTTATGACTAGGTATGACCTTATAAAAATTATGACAATTTGGTAACATCAAAATAACAGTAAATATCAAAAATTCCAATTTTCCAAAAAGGTTTTTATCTCCAACAAATTATTGTATAAATAACCACAATAATAGGATAAATAGGTAAAAATTAAACCAACCATCCAAAAATTATGATAAAATTACTAGATGATAAAAATGACAGGAAAGGATTGTAACGTCCCCTGGGCCGTCCGTGGGCCCCAGCCCACTAGGCCTCCGTTAGACCATTACCGGGCTGCAGCCCAAGCACCCCAACCCGTCTCCCTCCACATGCGGGTTGTTGGTGGCCACAACCTCCCTTTGATGAGTGAAATTCTCCCGTTAAGCGGACAACACGGGGACTTCCTAGGAGGTCACCCATCCCAGGACTTCTCCAGCCCGAGCACACTTAACTATGAAGTTCTTTCAACTCTCATCACCAATTGATCTGCTTATCAATTGGTGATGAGATGTGAAGGAACTCTATAATTAAGCGTGCTTGGGCGAGAGTAGTACTGGGATGGGTGACCTCCTGGGAAGTCCCCATGGTGCGCGCTTGACTATCGAGTTTGACTCATCAAAGGGAGGTTGTGGCCACCAACAACCCGCCTGTGGATGGAGAGGTGTTGGGGTGCTTGAGCTGCAGCCCGGTAGCATCGCCTAGAGCGGAGCCGTGACACCGTCACGATGGATCGGCTAGGGGCGTTACAAGGATACTGACCAAGAATTTTAATTTTATAACTCCAATAGGTCAGATAGATAAATTATTTAAAAATATTCAACTAAGGGCACTTTGTGAAGGATCTTATATGAAAATTCTTCCAATATTTTTATAAAATTCATGGAGCATGATTATGTCCTAAACTATTCCCTGACCAAGTTTCATAATTTTCCAGCAAGCAAATAACCATAAAATAATTATCTTGTGATTGAATCAAACTTAGGGTTTGTGAATGAAGTACTAAAATTATCCATCCAAAATTCATACAACAATTTCCAGAGATTAATAACACCTATATAAGATCACTGCCTAAGTTTCATTAACATCCAAGATCATATAATCATGCAATAAAATTATGAGTAGAAGTGCCCTAATTGGTCCTTAATTATTTCAGAGGGGTTAGATGCTCCTAAAAATTCTAATAACATTTTCTATGGCTTATTTCCATCCTATGAACTCATCTACCAATTTCCAAGATATTCCAAGGACATATGACCCCATGTCCTTCAATAGGCTCCAAATCTCAACCCTAGGGCTTACACTAGGGTCTTAGAGTTTCTCCACCCCAAGCCACCCAAAATCTCAGTAAGGGTATTTTGTATGATAATAAATCAGTGGCCAAAGTTCCATCCCTTTTTGGTGAGGATTGGCCACACAACCCATTAAACACCATTTGCCCTAATTTGCCCCCATAGGGCCAAACTTTGGTCACACCAATACCTAATCAAATCAATCCCAAATGGGCTGAGATTTTTACCAGTGACCTATCATGACCCTAAGGGTCATCCACCAAAATTTTGGGAATTGTGATGTCATTAGACCCTAAAATTAAATCATATATGATTTATTAAATTTTTACAAAAATAATAGAAAAATGTTTTCCAAAAATTGACATTTTTGGATATATCAGAGATATAGGTAAGAGTGACCCCAAGTCCAAATCTCAAGTCATCTGGATGACTGGATTGATGGGGACACTCAATTTAGTCTATGGATATCACTATGTATAGACTGCACCATTTTGAGTGTCGTGGTCAGACCACTGACACAAATGGGTTCAAATCAATTTTAAAATAAAGTAGACCCAAAGGCCTACAACTTTCTATTAACCAATTTTCCTGAAACGGCCTATAAGCACCTCATTTGGTAGCAACAAAAGGATGCATGTTAAGGGGTATTTAATCACTAAATCATATAAATAATATAATAATTTATTTAGGTACTTTTCATCTTCTTCTCAAAAGAGAGCCCGTAAAACGCCGCCTGTAGATTCTTCCCAAGCCTTTTGCCGGCCACCCGACCATCTCCATGGCTGGCCACTGTTATCACCACCTCTATTGAGGTGGTGGCTATCGTCGGGCGGCAGCACGGCCGCCGGAGGTGGCGGTTTCCGACCAACTGAAAATCCATTTTCATGGCTTTTTCCATGAAAATTTCGAATTGGATTTGGCTCGTTTGAGCCCGATTCCGACTCCTAACACCTTAGATATCTAGCATAGAGGGAGGGGAGGAGAAGGGGACCTTGTTTGGAGTTCGACGACGACGGTGGTGGCAGTTGGCTGTGGCTTTTCCCCTCTCCGACGAGCTTGCCCAATTTCTCAATCCTCCACATAAAACTTTAATCCAATATACCAATTTGACTGCCAAGAACATTTTGAAGGTGATGGGTTGACAAAAAGTGGGAATGAGGGGCTGTATAAGGTGGATTTATATTTTTCCATGGAGGGGAGGTGAAGGGGCGGTCGACCATGTTGGTTGGGCTCCCCCATTAGGGTTGGCTGGCTGGAATTGATGCTATTCTCATCCCAAGTGTCAAGGGAGATGAATGGGGGCAATGAGAATATGAATGGGTTGGCCCATGGTCTCCCTCCATAACTCCTCTCTCTCTTTCTTCTTTCTCTCTCCTCCATTAAAGGAGAACTTGAGGTTTCTCTCTCCTAGTCATCATTTAAAGATCTTTAGTGGCATTCCATATAAATATCAACCTCCTAAAGCTAGTGGGCCACTCAACTTGGGCTTAGCCCAAGTGTGTTGTGCTAGGTTGGGTCAACTTGAGATAATTTAACCCAATTTAGGGTTGAGTTGACTTTGGTCAATTTAACCTTTTGAGATGACCCCAATGAGTCCTTAATGACCCATTGACCTCCCCTAAGATCTAGGAATACTTGGGTAGGGTTGGTTTGACACCTTGGTGGTCACTTCACCCTTATTGGGGTACTTTAACCATTTTAGAGTTTGGGTTGACTTTGCTCAATTTGACCTCTTAGGTTGACCCCAATGGGCCCTTAGTGGCCCAACGAACCTTCTAAAGGGTTTGGAAGGTCTAGGTGGGGTCATTTTGTCAAGTTGGAGGTCCATTGGCCCTAGATAGGCCACTTTGACCATTTTAGGGTTATGGTTGACTTTGGTCAACTTGACCACTTTAGTTGACCCCAATGGGTTCTAAGTGCTCCAAATGACCCCTTAATGGGTTATGGATGTTATGGTGGGGTCAAAGAGTCAATGTGAGGCCTTAAAGTCAAACCATAGGTTAGGTAATTGGAAAGTGTTATTTGTAGACCAAGGTGATTTCCACCTTCATGCCTTAGTTCACCTGGTCTTCTTGAGCTTCCTTGGGTTTTATCATGACCTAGTCACGATAAAACCACTCTTAGGGGTTTAGTTGTTTGAGGGATGTTACACTAGAACCTAGGGGGGAGTGGAGAGCCCTAATGGAGTTGGCGGCGTGTGAGGATGTCACACCTCCTATGGAAATCACCCGTCACCGCACATCTTCCCAAAACCCCGAGGTGATGGTAAGGGGGGACGGGGGTACATAAACACCAAGGACCACCCGCTGCAGGCAATGTGGGACTAATCCAACCACGGGATGGCGGGGATATTCCGCCACACGGGGGGCCCACCGGGGTCAACACCCAGACCTGGAACGCGATGGGGAAGCCCAAATATGCGGTCCCACACACACCCAATCCCGCTGGACCTTGGTCCTCAACACACCCCCGCAGCGGGATGGCTCTGATACCATATGGAAATCACCCGTCACCGCACATCTTCCCAAAACCCCGAGGTGATGGGAAGGGGGGACGGGGGTACATAAACACCAAGGACCACCCGCTGCAGGCAATGTGGGACTAATCCAACCACGGGATGGACGGGATATTCCGCCACACGGGGGGCCCACCGGGGTCAACACCCAGACCTGGAACGCGATGGGGAAGCCCAAATATGCGGTCCCACACACACCCAATCCCGCTGGACCTTGGTCCTCAACACCTCCCAAGTTGTCTGTATTCCTCGGTAATTACTTCTCGAATTTCTTCTCGAGTGATCCTCTCGCGTGGAGGCAGTCGGGCTTCTTCTCCTAAATTGCGATGATGGCGACCAGCTCTGACTCCCCGGGAAGTCGAGTGAGTGGAGCTAGAGACATCAGAGAGTTCTTCTGATATTTCTTCTCGTTGCAGAACCTCTTACGTCGGGCCATGATTTGGTAGAGGTAGAGGAATAACTGGTGCTGGTGGCAGAGGAGGAGTGGGGGGTGCTCCTAAATTTATGAGCAGAGTGAGCATTTCGGTCTGCTGCTCCTCCATCTGGCGAACACGCCCCTCAAGGGCGGTAATAGGTGCGAAAGAGGCCTCTGTGGACAATGGCACGTCCACCAGAGAGTGGGAGTGTGCTGGTTCAGTGTGTCCTTCTGGGACAGATCCTTTAGTTGTGCGAGCACTTCTCTTTGCCATTGAAGTGGAACTTGAATGTTGAAAGGTTGACAGTCTTGGCTTCTGAAGGATGTTGGTGATCGTGTTCCCAAAGACGGCGCCAAATTGTTGCAGACTAACTCGGCATCCCGGTCGGACCAGAATAAACTGGACTGCCTTAGCTCTCGGGACGGTCGAGCACACACACAGTCAATGAAAATAGAGAGTTGACACAAGAGGTTTCCACATGGAAAAACCCCTCAACTAGGTAAAAACCATTTGACCGGATCTATGCCGGTCAAAGTCCACTATCAGCTTGCGGTTACAATATGCTTCGAGAATCGAGGGCGACATGCCGCTCCTCGTTACAACTTGGTGGTGAGAGAGAATTCCTAACTCACAACAGGCAACAGGCTGCGCTGAGGAAGTGCTGGATGCTGCTCGGTGGATGGTGTGCTTGAGTGCTGATGATGGTCGTCTTCTTCCCTTCTCTGTGCACTTGGGGACTTGGGAGTTCCTCTGGCTCGAAGGCGACTTGAAGATGACCTGAGGGAGGAGTTCGGCAGAGCTCTGGCCTGAGGAATAAGAAGACTGGGGGGACAAAAAAGTGAGAAATAAGGAGCCCTGATGCTCCTTTTGTAACCTCCAGGAGGTGGTTACGGTGGTTACGCGGTTATCTGCACACCGTAACCACCTACATAAACATTAATTTCACAGTTTAGGGGATTATTTATTTTAATGATGACATGCCCCCCACTAACTTGGTGGTTAGCGAGTGGTTACCGGCGGCGGTAGTTATTGTAAGGGTGCCCCCCCCCCCCACGATCCTCCTATTGGGGAGGAGATCATGGGAAGTGGGTTGACCGGTCAAACCCATGATTTCCCCTTATGGGGGTGATCATGGGGGAGTGACTAATTGCACCCCTAAACCTATAAATGGGGCTTCATCCCCATCAAAAAATATTTCTAAAACAATTTGAATAGAAATATAGCAAGAAATTGAGCTTGTGTTAGCATTATAAATATTGTTCATGGTGGACAATTGAGTTTGACAAGAAATTGAGCATGCCTCTTTTCATTCGGAGCACGAATCAAAAGATTTTCCTTCCCAAGGCAACTCCTAGAGGTCGTAGTTGTGGCCATCTTAGGAGTTCGCTTGTACTCATTTTTGGTGCTACCCTAAAGTAAATAATTTCTTGATACTGCAGAGGATGACGTCCGACGATAGACACGACGAGAATCCTACGAGTGACAAGGATAAAAAAGAACTTGGGGTGAGTCCTTACTACGTTGATTATGAATATTTTGCTTTGCACTCTTTACTCTAAGCTACTTATTTGAATGACATTGCCTCAGAATTGAAAAAAATTTGAAAAAGATGGAATCTCTAAAAAACTGTTAGCGAGCAATAGAAATTCTGAGGGAAAATTGATATATTTAATTTTTATATTTTGGAAATGCATATGAATTGAATATGAAAAAACATGGAATTGAAAATGCATCGACACAACGAAATGCTAATGATCAGCCTTGTAGGGGGTAGAGCCACAGACTGTTATACCTCATAAGGGGGTTGAACTCTCACACCTCGTGGGAGGCGGTCTAACTCCTACAAAGATTGATATAGACTTGTCTAATTTAGGAGGCATGAAAGCTTATTGTTGGTGTGAGCGCCCTAAAGCGGGCATTGATGTGATGGGCCGACAAACCCAGATGATGAAGAAAATAAGATCGACCCTAAGCATTTCGAATCAACGATTGATATGAACCCCAAACTAAATTGAGTACATAAATGATTAAGAATTAAAGAATAAGAATTGATATTAGAGACATTTCAATTTTACCTTTCCTTTCTGGCTTAGATATATGTCTATTTTGATATAGATTTGAATAACTGCTTATTACTAATGACTTTCTTGTCCGATTGCAGTGCAGTTGAAAAGGTAAGAAATTCACTTAGTTTTTTAAACTAATTGATTGTCACTTTTTCTTTTTAGGATTAGACTGCCAGCATACCAGTCCCCGTTATGAGGATACCAGCGGAGGCAGATCAAAGTCAGAGAGAAGGCGTGGTTTGCTCACGGGTTAGTAGTGTTTTCACTTGTTTAGATCTACTATTTATTTAGTATCTTTTTCCTTATATCGTGGCAGACATGATGTACATTACTTGGAATAAATAAAAAGTTAGTTATGTTTCTCCTGGTACCACTCTTGTGTTGTACTTATTTATCTGTTGTGTTATATTAATTATGAAAACCCGCCCATAATATAGATATAAATTTTGTCAGACTTCGGGCCGTTATAATTAAGTGGTATCAGAGCTAGGTTTTTTCGCATCGCGTGTGATATAGAGAGTACCAGATGGAGAACAAAAATAATTGTGATGGAAATATACTAAAAACCCCTGATGTATTGTTCCAGGAGCCCCTTTAAGTATACTCGAGTCGCGGACTACGAGAAGCTCGAGAAGATCCTGAAGGCTTCAAAGAAGTTATGTCTGAAGAAAGCGATAATGGGCATCAATCTGCCCCACTGCAAATTTCACACATTGCCCAAGTTATCATTGAAGCTATTAGGCTGGTCCAGGACACTCCTCCTGCAGTCCCACAAGTTATGCCAGCTATGCCTCCTCCAGCACCGATAGAATCGCAGCAGCCTCATCTGTTTGATATTATATGAAGCAGTTTCTGGAATTAAAGCTGCCAACCTTTTGTGGTGGCCTTTCTTCGATTGAAACAAATGGCTGGATTCTGTAGATTGAGATGATCTTCGAGCCAATGCGGTGTCCAACAGAGCGGAAAGTAGAGTTAATTATCTTCCTGCTAGAGGGAGGAGCAAAACGTTGGTGGGTTAACTTGATGAAAGAAAAGTTTGTTGCTAGAGGCTTGAAGACTGTCACTTGGACAGAATTTATTCTTGAATTTACGAAATGGTTTGTGATGAGAACCGAGAAGAGGCAACTCCAGGAAAAAAAATTGTGTTTGGTACAAGGAAACCGCTCCGTACTTCAATACGATGCAGAATTATCCAACTTAGCTTGTTATGCAGAGTGCAGTGGCAATAGTGGAAGCTCAATTTTTGCATTTTTAGGAGGGCTTGCGAGATGACATTCGTGCCTCTATGGTTTTGTTTGATATTACAGATTATGCGCTCTTAGTGGAGAAATCTCAATTGGTCGAGCTGGATAGTGAGAAAAGACAGAGATGGTTAGTGATGAAGAAAAGATTTAAAGATGTTTGTCAGGATAAATGAGGTAGATCAGGTGACGCCATGTAGAAGAAAAAGAAGCAGCGACAGTCTATGTTTACATTTGGCACTAAAGTATCCTACTCGACATTGACAAAGTGCGCCAGATGTGGCCGGATATGTAACGACTCCATCCGTTCATATCGCATATACTAGAAGGTCCGGCCGGGGCCCCACAGCATATACCACAAAACAGGCGGCGAAGTCACGGAGCGATACTAGAGTTGCGCATCCTAATACAAAACATTCTAGCGGAAGCTTATAACACGACACTGAACTCCAAACATGAATGTCCACCATATAAAGATCCACATTTATATATCACAGGAATGTTCACCAAATACAAAGTCAGTTGGCCTTATGGCCTTACAAGTCCTTTTATATTAGTGGCTTCTAAAACATTGGCGCGTAGGCCAGCCATATATAAACAAAGCACAACAATTTCAGCTTAGCCTTCAAGGGCTAGCGACAGTAGCAGCAACAACAGTAGGCACTTCAGTCTTTATGTGTCCCGCTTGGTTCTCCAGCACCTGCACATGGATAGACCCCCCCAACGGCGGTAAACAAGACAACAGTCAACATTCAACTGACCAATTTTATAACGACCCTACCCCTTTCCCGGGGCAGTGGTACTCCTTCCCTGCAGGCATAGCATTTCACAGCTGTATATATGTATTCACACATTGTGCTCTCATGCACATACAGTCCATCACAACCGTCAGCCACGTGGCCCGATGATCCGTGCACTCAGGGCACATTCTTGGTGTACCGGCGAACCAGGGTCCCACCACCGTATCAGGGTCGCAACCCAACGGTAAAAGTTAAACATTTACTCCATGGCGTGCAACCGAAGATTTTAGTCTTAATGACCCGGGATTGGCCCGTAGCCCCCCATTGTGTCATGGCGCGCAGACCTAAGACTCTTGCTATGCGCTCCAACAGACCGCACTTTCAGGTCTTCAAGTCGGACGGACATAACGCAGGTCGGATCAGCCACCCCCCGTTGCTCAAGTCGCCTTGCCATCACCGAATACCAATGTACTCGCGACTACATAAAAGGCGCGGGTTGGTTTCACCTTACCTATTTCCTTTAGGTGAGCTTATCAGCTCGCACATAACCAGCCCATCCTCACGGAACTGACATCACATTCATCGGTTACCTAGGAGCCACGCCTCGCGTTAGCGATAAAACTCAAGTTCCATCCCTAGGCTTAACCGTACATCATAACATCCACTTGAGGGTATTTTCCTGGACTGCCAAGCCAGTACTTCCTGCTACTCCCCTACATAGGCACAATCCATCAAGCATTCCAAGCATCAAGGGTATTTTCCTGGCTTACCACGCCAGTACTTCCTGCTACTACCCTTCACAGGTACTACCCATGAACATCAAGCATTACAAGGGTATTTCCTGGACTTCCAATCCAGTACTTCCTGCTATTTCCCTTCACAGGTACAACCAAACAGCGCAAGCATTATACGGTTATTTTCCTGGACTACCACTCCAGTACTTCCTGTTACTGCCCTTCACAGGTTTAACCCATCGACTCCTCAACTACACGTTTCATCATAGAGTCTTCTCCGGTGCGTATATGCAACATCACCAATCCAGACCAACCTGTCCAGATGGGCTTCACACAGCATGCCTATTCCGTACTCCATTTCCAGATCTATATGCCAAATTATTGAGGATTCCAAGAATCAACCCAAGGGAACCCGTCACAAGCAACCCTCTGGTGGGGGAATCCAATACATATGCCAAAACAGAAGCCTTCACATGGCTAGGAAGAAATATCGTTACCCTTGACGATCGTTTTGGTGCCATGAGCTCCGAGTCGGCTGGACAGCACCACAGCGGCATTGCCTCGACAATGCTAGCCTCAGATTGGGAACAGGAACTCCGCAGCTCCACCGGTAGCCGGCTCCTTCCCTCCTTCTCCTTCTTCCTCTCACTTTCACTCTCTAGCTTTTTAGAAAGATGAAGGCTAAGAGCAAATGAGGATTTCCTTCTCATCCTCGGCCTTAAGGAGACAGGGAGGAACCTCAGCCATCAGATCCCAGCTGAGGGAATGGACGACCACGATTTTGCCACAAAAGCTGAATTTTCGCATGACACGGCCTGTGACATGTCCGTATCACAGGTCGTGTACCTTAAGAGGCACACAACCAACTCATCCAGACTAGTACACGCCCATGTGACACGCCCGTGTCACTGGTCGTGTCACCTGACACGCCTTCAGACACGCCGGTGTCTGTGGCCGTATTCATCAGGCTGCACAAAACCAACTTCATCCCGATCGGGACACGGCTAGTGACACGCCCGTGTCACAGGCCATGTATGATGAGTCCACATTTTACACTGATTTTTGGACTCATCTGGGCTAGTTTTATCGTCTTAGCACTACACTTGAGAGCCTTTATTGCTTATATGTGCTTATGTACCTTTCTCACGATTAAGTGCACTGTAGGCCCGTTTCTGTGTGCTTTCTGTGTGTATATATTTTTGTTATTCTTTATCCCTATCTCGGGGATGTGGTGTGCACATTTTGGTGGCCTTTCTGCCTCTTCTGCTGGTGCAGGGGTCGTGTGCGTGCTCCAGAACCGCTCGAGAGACACCGACAATGCAGGAGTACTGCGCACGACCAGTGGACTTATTGCGCACGATCACTGGTCGTGCGCCACCGATCGCGTGCATTACACTCTCTTTTTCCTAATCTTGTCTAGGTAATCGCACGAGCACTGGCCTTAGTGCGCACGACCACTAGTCGTGTGCCACTGCTCGTGCGTATATATGCTGATGCTTCTTGTCCAGGTTGCAGGTCTATTTGGAAAAGTCGCACGATCATCGACCAATAGTGCGCACGACCACTGGTCGTGCGCCACTGATCGTGCGCACTGCTTCTGCTGCCTCCGTATTTATGGCCCTGCTCCGCGATTTAGGTCAACGCCTATCATTTGCTGCGATCGGAGAGTGCGCGGGAATCGTCATTTCACTTCTCCAGCTGCTCCATCACCTCCACCTTCGTCGGGAGGCCATTGCCAACTACTTAGAAGCTTTTCAACTCTCCGGCGAAGCCCTCGGCCATTGATGACTTCAACTCCAAGCTTTCCTCCGGAGTTGGTGAAGTAGACAACCTAGAGAACGGACTTAAAGGCCTTCAAGGTGACAGCTCGTTGGTACCGGAAGCCTCCTTGGACTGAGCCCGGAAGCGGATTGACAACTCGCTACTCCGGCCACGACTCGTGGTGGATCTTCACTCTCTTTTGGTTTACTCCTCTTCCCCTTCCTCTGTAGTATGGAATGTTTTGAGCAGTGTAATGAACACTTCCATCCATGAACATCAAGTTTATTTTATAACTAATGGAATGTTAGTATTTTCTTATGCTTGTGAGTATTGTCTGTGAATGTGCCTCGCTCACCCCACATCCACTCCATTCCCGTATCTTATCCGATTGCACTCCACACAAGAACACTTCAATCCATTAGCTTCCCTTCCACTCGCCCAACTGAAGTTCGGCATCGCGGCCGACAAACCCACTCCACCTTGCGAAGCGGTGCCTTCGACCCGCATAGCTTTTACTAGTTCAGTAGATCAAACATCCACAATCTCCCAAGTCCTCTATTTCCTCTTTTCTTATATTTATAACTCTCATAACAATATTCTCTGTACTGTTGCCGTTCTACGCTAATTGTATTCCTCAAGAGACCGACACTCGGGGATTTATTCCCAAAACCTTATTACTTGTGCGACCGGTGCGCTTGCCAATTTATACGCATTAGTGTACCCTAAACACGACCGTGTCTTGCCCGTGTTCACCTGGGCTCAAGTGCCCTGAGCACATCCCATAAAGGATACGACCTGTGATATGCCTGTGTCACAAGCCGTGTGCCCACACATGGTAATAGACACGCCCCAGCTCATTTTCGTCAAATTGAAGTTCGTCCACCAGAGGAGGACACGACCTCTGACACGCCCATGTCAGATGGCGTGTTCCCTCATTTTTCGTAGAAACGAAATTTCGTCGACCACTCGCCGACTGCTCACCCGAGCTGGACACGCCCTGGGACACGCCCGTGTCCCAAGCCGTGTCACCCAACTTTTCCAAAGCCTGGGATTTGGGGTGTTACAACCCTCCTCTCCTTACAAAAATTTCGTCCCCAAAATTTGCACACAGGAAGGTAATCAAACACAAGTTTTATTCCAGAATCGTTTAATCCAACTTGACATACACTGCATAACAGTTACACAAAGAGCTCGAGAAACTAAGCTTGCATGGTTTGATCTCGCTCCCATGTTAGCTCCTCACGGTCGCAATTGTCCCACCGAACTTTGACCATCCCAATTATCTTGTTCCACAACTGTTTATTGGCATGATCCTCAATTCGAATGGGCCGAACCTTCGTCGTTAGCCCATACTCCACCGACACCCGATCAGTCTTGATCACTTGGGCTGGATCTTTGACAGCTCTCCAAAGTACCGAGATCTGAAACATATTATGTAATCCACCCAAGTCTGCCGAAAGAGCTAGCCGATATACAGCTTCCCCAATTCGCTCTACCACTTCAAATGGTCCAAGATATCTCGGGCTCAACTTTTTCAGTCGCCGAATCCTTGACATGCCTTTGAAGGGTTTGATCTTCAAGTATACCCAATCACCCATCGCGAACTGCACATTCCGGTGCTTGGCGTTGTAGTACTTTGCTTGACGATCATGGGCAATCTGTAGCCTCTTTCGGATAGTGCGTATTGTCGAGTTCGCTTCCTCGACTTCATTACGTTTATACACTTTGGATTCGCCTGCTTCTGCCCAAGCTAACAGCATACGACACTTTCGACCATACAGAGCTTCAAACGGTGTCATACCAATGCTCGCTTGGTAGTTATTATTGTAGGCAAACTCTACCAAATAGAGATGATCTTCCCATCTCTTCCCAAATTCCAGGGCGCACATTCGGAGCATATCCTCCATGGTTCTGTTGGTTCTCTCAGTCTGGCCATCCGTTTGGGGATGAAAGGCCGTACTGAATGTCAATTTCATGCCCAGCAGGTGATGGACTAGCCTCCAATCATTCGAAGTAAATCGCCCATCTCGATCGCTCACGATGCTCCGAGGAACACCATGTAGCCGTACAATCTGTTCCTCATACATCTTTGCCAAACTTTCCATAGAATCATCCCGTTTGTTCAGAAGGAAGTGTACCACTTTTGTCAGCCGGTCTACAATCACCCAGATTGAATCATTCCCACGCTGAGATCTCGATAACCCGTGCACGAAATCCATAGAGATATCATCGAACTTCAATTCTGGAATCGACAACGACTTCAAGAAACCTCCAGGCTTCTGGCATTCCGCCTTCACCAAAGCGCAAGTTTGGCATTTGGCTACATAATGAGTGATATCATGCTTTAGTCCTGGCCACCAGAACAACTTCTTCATGTCTTTGAACATCTTTATGCTCCCAGGGTGAATTGAGTACTTCGTATAGTGAGCTTCGTACATCAACTCTTCTCGTAGCTTACCCAAACTTGGGACGCACAAACAGCCCTCTTTCCTCAAAAGACCGTCATCCCAAGAGAATTTTCCCTCTGGCCTATCCTTGGCATAGCGTTGGAGACTTTCGTCCAGCTCCGTTGCTCGTCGAACCCTGTCCGCAAGGTCACACTGCACCTCCGTCCAGTTCAAACATGCATCGACTGTAGAATTCTTGTCAACACAAGAAATCTCTAATGCTTCTAACTCCTGGATTAGACGTTCATCATGCCTCTGTAACCAATTTGCCCTTGTCGGAGCTCTCCGACTCAAGGCATCAACGACCACATTTCCCTTCCCGGGAGTATAATGAATCTCAAAGGTGTAGTCCCCAAGGAACTCCAACCACCTTCATTGTCGCATATTTAGGTCCTTCTGCTCCAAAAAGTACTTTAGGCTCTTGTGGTCTATATAGACTTCCACTTTCACGCCATATAGATAATGCCGCCACAACTTTAGTGCAAAGATCACCGCCGCCAACTCTAGGTCGTGGACGGGATAATTTCGCTCATGCACCTTCAACTGGCGAGAGCCATAAGCAATCACTTTCCCATTTTGCAGAAGAACATAGCCTAAGCCGCTTCCTGAAGCATCACTGTAGATCTTGAATCCGTCAGTACCACATGACGATGTCAACACAGGCGCCGTGGTCAACCGACACTTCAACTTTTCAAAAGCTCGCGCACACTCTGGCATCCAAACGAACTTCTCATCCTTTCTTGTCAGTGTGGTTAGAGGCAAAGCGATCCGCGAGAATTTTTCCACAAACCTTCTATAGTAGCCTGCCAGTCCAAGGAAGCTCCTGACTTCGGCCATAGAAGAAAACACTGGCCACTCCTGTATGACCCTTATCTTTGCTGGATCCACTGCTATGCCCTCTCCGCTTACCACATGGCCCAGAAAAGACACCGACGATAGCCAAAACTCGCACTTCAAGAACTTGGCATAGAGCTTATTTGTCCTCAACGTCTGCAATACCAATCGCAAGTGGTTTTCGTGATTAGATTCAGATTTCGAGTACACCAGGATATCATTAATGAATACAATCACGAACAAGTCCAGGTACTCTCAAAACATTCAGTGCATCATGTCCATAAACACCGATGGTGCATTGTACAGTCCAAACGACATGACCGTGAACTCATAATGCCCGTAACGTGTTCCAAATGCGGTTTTGGGAATGTCAGCTTCCCGAATCATCAACTGGTAATAGCCAGACTTCAAATCCAACTTGGAGTAGATGGTTGATCCCACCAGCTAATCGAACAACTCATCAATCCGTGGAATCAGATACCTGTTCTTCTCAGTCAGCTTATTTAGTTCACGGTAGTCAATACATAACCGCAAACCACCGTCTTTATTTTTCACAAACAGAACAAGCGTGCTCCAAGGTGACATACTTGGGCATATATAACCCTGCTCCAGCAACACTTGCAGTTGGACTTTCAACTCTGCCATTTCCTTTGGCGCGACGCGATATGGCGAGCGGGCCACAGGTTTCGCACCTGGCACCAACTCGATCGTGAAGTCAATCTCTCGCTAGGGTGGTAGCCCAGGGAGATCCTTGGGAAACACATCTGCAAATTCCGATACCACCGGAACATCGCTCACACCGGCCTTTGGCTCAACAGCCTGAATCAGCGTGAAGTAGCACTCCGCGCCCTTCCGAACATCCTTGACGACTTGGAGTGCAAACATCAATGTCCCACCCACTCCTCTCATACCCGCGAAATTCGTCGACTGCTCGGTACCCTGGCCTAGTGTGATTTCTTTGGCATTACAATCAATCAAGGCATGCTGCTCAGCGAGGCAATCCATACCAAAGATCACGTCGAATCCCGATATCGGTAATACAGATGTAGTCAAACAGAAATCCCGACTTCCTATTTGTACCGCCACATCGCAAGCCTTACCAGCAAGCATCAAACAACCATTCAGTAACACCACCCTGACGCTATCTGTCTTCACACGACTAGGTATCCCAAGTCGAGCTATGAAATCTTTAGACAGAAAAGAATGCGAAGCACCTGTATCAAACAGTGCTCGCGCTAGCGTGTTCCGAATCATCACAAAGCCTGTGACAACCATGTCACACACACAAGCCGCATACAAATATGTAATAACCAAAGCATGCAATGAGCAAAACAATGCAATAACTTAACTCGTACCTGTGATGACGTCACTCTGCTTAATGACCTCCTGCATGCTAAGATTGTAGACTCGGGGATGCACCTGGGAGGCAGAGGACTCCACCACCGGCTTTCCCTTCTCAGCATACGATGCTCCCGCCTTCTTTTCTCCCTTCGGTGGAACAACCCGACAGTCACGGGCTATATGCCCCACCTGTCCACAAGTAAAGCATGTATGAGTCTCCGGCCTTGAAGAGGCCCCCGACATTGCTCCTGATGCAACCATAGAGGAGCTTGTCCAAACGACTTGGACCTCTTGCCCCATTTCTTCTTATAGTATGATTTCCCATGTCGGGGCACTTTAAACTTCGACTTTATCACAGCCAAGGCCCGCTACCCTTGCACCCTCTTCATGTCCTTTTCTAGCACGCACGCAGTGTCAACTAATGCCTGGAATCCTTGGTTCACTAAACTAGAGAGCAGGAACCGCAACTTATCTCGCAATCCTTCATATAACCTGTTCATTTTCCGCTACTCATCGGCGAAGATTGAACCCGCATACCGTCCCAATCTCGTGAACTCATGCTTGTAAGTGTCAACATTGCCTTCTCCTTGCGTCAGCCTTTGGAACTCATTTTCCATGGCAATGCGCTGTGCCGTAGGGAGGTGCTTTTCCAGGAAGAGTCAGGAGAATTCCTCAATCGACACTTGTGTTAACGTCCTCCCAGCTAAGTGGTGTAGTTCCATCTCATCCCACCATAAACACGCCTCTCCTTCCAGTAAGAAGGTGGCTAAAGTGACCTTCTGATCTTCCTCCGTCCCGATCGCCGTCATTATCTGCTTGACGCGCGACAACCAATCCTCAGCCTGCGTAGGAGATCCTACTCTCGAAAATGTAGGCGGGTTAAAGCTCATGAACTGCTTCAACTGCCTCTCAACTGCTCGAGGTGTCACAGCCGCAACAGGTTCTGGCCTCGCCACAACCTGTTCTGGACTCAATGTCGGCTGTGCCTGCCCTTGCGCCTGCCCAGTAGGCTGTGCTTGAATCATCGCAAACAAGGCCTCAGCAACTAATCACACAGTTTCCGCAAAAGGCGGAGGTGTAGGCACCTCAGCTGGTACCGTACTTTCATCAGAACGTTGGGGCTCCGATTGCCCAACACCACTCCGTGTCACCTATAGGTGAACAAGACACGAACATTAGCGACCGCACACAAGCAATCATAACAAAATAGGAATGCGCAGGTTCCTCAAACACATGTATTTGCATTCCTAAAGTGGACATTCAAGAGTTCCATAGTGTTCACGTGATTCGCACGTACACGTGCTCGCCACCCCACAAAAGAATTCGACCACGAATTCGAAATGGGAAAGACCGAGACAACTGATACCAAGAATAAAACGACTCCATCCGTTCATATCGCATATACTAGAAGGTCCGGCCGGGGCCCCACAGTATATACCACAAAACAGGCGGCGAAGTCACGGAGCGATACCAGAGTTGCGCATCCTAACACAAAACATTCTAGCGGAAGCTTATAACACGACACTGAACTCCAAACATGAATGTCCACCATATAAAGATACACATTTATATATCACATGAATGTTCACCAAATACAAAGTCAGTTGGCCTTATGGCCTTACAAGTCCTTTTACATCAGTGGCTTCTAAAACATTGGCATGCAGGCCAGCCACATATAAACAAAGCACATCAATTTCAGCTTAGCCTTCAAGGGCTAGCGGCAGCAGCAGCAACAGTAGCAGGGAATTCAGCCTTTATGTTTTCCGCTTGGTTCTCCAGCACCTGCACAGGGATAAACCACCCAACGGTGGTAAATAAGACAACGGTCAGCATTCAGCTGACCAATTTTATAACGACCCTACCCCTTTCCCGGGGCAGTGGTATTCCTTCCCTACAGGCATAACATTTCACAGACAGATATATACGTATTCACACATTGTGCTCCCATGCACATACATTCCATCACAACCGTCAGCCACGTGGCCCGATGATCCGTGCACTCAGGGCACATTCTTGGTGTACCGGCGAACCAGGTTCCCACCACCGTATCAGGGTCGCAACCCAACGACAAAAGTTGAGCATTTACTCCATGACGTGCAGCCTGAGATTTTAGTCTTAATGACCCGGGAATGGCCCGTAGCCCCCCATTGTGTCATGGCGCGCAGGCCTAAGACTCTTGCTATGTGCTCTAACAGACCGCACTTTCAGGTCTTCAAGTCGGACGGACATAACGCAGGTCGGATCAGCCACCCCTCGTTGCTCAAGTCGCCTTTCCATCACCGAATACCAATGTACTCGCAGTTACTTAAAAGATGCTGGTCGGTTTCACCTTACCTGTTTCCTTTAGGTGAGCTTATCAGCTCACACATAACCAGCCTATCCTCACGGAAATGGCTTCATATTCATCGGTTACCTTGGAGCCATGCCTCGCGTTAGCGACAAAACTCAAGTTCCATCCCTAGGCTTAACCGTACATCATAACAACCACCTGAGGGTATTTTCCTAGACTGTCAAGCCAGTACTTCCTGCTACTCCCCTTCACAGGCACAACCCATCAAGCATTCCAAGCATAAAGGGTATTTTCCCGGCTTACCACGAGAGTACTTCCTGCTACTACCCTTCACAGGTACTGCCCATGAACATCAAGCATTACAAGGGTATTTCCTGGACTTCCAATGCAGACTTCCTGCTACTGCCCTTCATAGGTACAACCCAACAACACATGCATTATATGGGTATTTTCCTGGATTACCACTCCAGTACTTCCTGCTACTGCCCTTCACAGGTTTAACCCATCGACTCCTCAACTACACGTTTCATCACGGAGTCTTCTCTGGTGCGTATATGCAACATCACCAATCCAGACCAACCTGTCCAGATGGGCTTCACATAGCATGCCTATTCCGAACTCCATTTCCGGATCTATATGCCAAATTAGTGAGGATTCCTAGAATCAACCCAAGGGAACCCGTCACAAGCCACCCTCTGGTGGGGGAATCCCATGCATATGCCAAAACAGAAGCCTTCACATGACTAGGAAGAAAGATCGTTACCCTCTATGATCGTTTTGGTGCCATGAGCTCCGAGTCGGCTGGACAGCCCCGCAGTGGCCTTGCCTCCACAATGCTAGTCGCAGATTGGGAACAGGAACTCCGTAGCTCCACCGGTAGCCGGCTCCTTCCCTCCTCCTTCTTCCTCTCACTTTCTCTCTCTAGCTTTGTAGAAAGATGAAGGCCAAAAGCAAATGAGGATTTCCTTCTCATTCTCAGCCTTAAGGAGACAGGGAGGAACCTCAGCCATCAGATCCCAGCTGATGGAATGGACGGCCACGATTTTTCCACAAAAGCTGAATTTTTGCCTGACACGGCCTGTGACACGCCCGCGTCACAGGCTGTGTACCTTAAGCGGCACACAACCGACTCATCCAGACCAATACACGGCCATGTGACACGCCCGTATCATGGGCCGTGTCACCTGACACGCCTTCAGACACGCCGTGTCTGTGGCCGTATACATCAGGCTGTACAAAACCAACTTCATCCTGACCGGGACACGGCCAGTGACACGCCCGTGTCACAGGCTGTGTACCCTAAACACAACCGTGTCCTGCCCGTGTTCACCCGGGCTCAAGTGTCCAGGGCACATCCCGCAAAGGACACGGCCTGTGACACGCCCGTGCACAGGCCGTGTGCCCACACACGGTAGCAGACACGCCCCAGCTCAATTTCGTCGAACTGAAGTTCGTCGACCAGAGGAGGACACGGCCTATGACACACCCGTGTCAGATAGCGTGTTCCCTCATTTTTCGTAGAAACGAAATTTCGTCGACCACTCGCCGGCTGCTCATGCGAGCAGGACACACCCTGGGACTCGCCCGTGTCCCAGGCCGTGTCACCTAACTTTTCCAAAGCCTGGGATTTGTGGTGTTACAGGATACACAGAGGGGAATGCTTTACCGGTGTCCACTTTTGTTGTCGCTAGCCAAGGCATCGGTGCAAAGATTGTCTGAAGCTGCATAGGGATGAGAGTTCTAAGGGAGCTCCAGCATTACCTATGTAAAAGATTTATCATATTGAGACTTCCAGGGAAGGTGTTGCGTCCATTGCCCTCAATGTCCTAGATTTGAGTGAAGTTAAGCTTGTCAATGATATACATAAAAGTGTATTTGAGGTGTGCCTGAGTTTATGCATGCAGGGATGTCCTAGCAACATTGATGGGACAAATAACCTAAGTGGCTAAGTTAGGTAAACTCTTATCTAAGATGTGAATAGACAAAAATCTGTTTATGTCCACAGGCGTTGAGTGAAGGTTACTCACTCAACACCAGATGACCTATAATGCTGAGTGGAGCCTATACAGTCAAAGACAAAGCAGTGGCAAGCTGATAAAGTGGCTAAGTTCATAGGCATTGAGTGAAGTCAACTCACTCACCGCCATATAGCAAAAGGCTGTGAGTAAGGCTAATACAGTTATTGCCTAAAGAAAAATTGGTAGAAAAGTGACCAAGTCCACAGGCGTTGAGTGAAGATGACTCACTCAACGCCATAACTCCATAATCGTTGAGTATAGCACATTCAGTCAATGCCACAGGAAAACTGTGAATATTTACTAAGTCCACATGCGTTGAGTGAGAGAAGCTCACTCAACTTCATGTGATAATGTGTTGACTAATTCTCAAAGTCAGTGTTGTTTTTAGATACAAAAATTTTGCTAAGTCCAAATGCGTTGAGTGAAGCTCATTCACTCAACACAAGATAATAGAAGAAAATCTATTAAGCAGTTTAGCGTTGAGTGGAGCTTACACACTCAACGCCAAGGAGCAGAAAAATCTGGCTAAGGCAGAAAATGTTGAGTAAGGCGTGCTCACTCAACGCTCTCAACACCATGACTTAGAAAATCTGGCTAAGGCAAAAATTGTTGAGTGAGGCGTGCTCACTCAACGCTCTCAACGCTTAAGATACTAAAGAAGCAAGAAAATTGGTTAAGACAGAAATCGTTGAGTGAGGCATCCTCACTCAACGCTCTCAACACCTAAATTATAGAAAGTATGGCTAAGGCACAAGGCGTTGAGTGAGGCATGCTCACTCAATGCTCTCAACGCCATGCATTCTGAAAGGGCTACAAAAAAGGCTAAGGCATAAAGAGTTGAGTGAGGCTTGCTCACTCAATGCTGTCAATGCCTAGATAGACAGAATTCTGTCTAAGTACTTTGGCGTTGAGTGAAGCTCATTCACTCAATGCCTATTCTACTGATACTCGATTTTGGCAAAGTCCACAGGTGCCGACGTCAGCAAAATCTACAAAACTGATAATGTCAACTAATTTCAAATCAAGTACGGAGAAGCTACAGAACATGACAAACACTGCCGCGAAGCTACTGTACATTTTCTTTCGTTAAACAAGGTGCAGCTTGATGCTGCAAGTGGGCCCCACTGATTTTTAAGACTCGTTGATCGACGAACTACAAAAGGAAGAGAGTGACCAAGACAACAACAACTTTAAGGGCTTTATCATTTTAAAAAGGTTGCGGCTGGGCTTCTTCTCTCTCGCCATTATCGCTGAGAAAGAGCTTGAAGTCTTCCCTTAGCAGCAAAAAGTTCAGTGAACTGCTACTTATTCATCTGCTACAGCATAATCAGAAAGATCTATGATAGAGGAAGAAAGTAGAGCCATCATTCTCCTGTGGGCTCAATTAGCTGATTGAAGAACACAAGTTCATCTTCTTCTTCTTCAGCAAGTTCAGAATCTTCATTCTGAGTTTCTTCCAGCAGAGGGAGAACATCTTCCTACTGCTGTGAAGCAAGATAGTGCTGATAAAACTGAGCCCTAGCTTTTGACACATAAATTTCCATGTGTCAAAATATTTAAATCTTCACCTTTTTGCAGGATCCAACTGGATCTGTGGTGTAGGGCTCTCTGAGCCTGAGGTGGGGAAATATTGCCTGAGTTGTAGGAGAATGAAGCTCTCTGAGTTGTAGGATCCAACTAGATCTGAGCTGTAGGACTTGGTTTCAAGTCCGAGGTAGGTGGTCAATTGATCACTGGGCTGTAGGAGAGGAATACTCTCTGAGTGTAGGACCTTTGGGTCTGAGATAGGATCCCTAGTGGATCTGAGGTAGGGCTGTTTTCCTAGCCTGAGTGTAGGGCTTTTGGCCTGAGGTAGGTGATGTCCTGATCACTGAGTTGTAGGCCCTTGTGGCTGAGTTGTAGGTCTTGGAGGAGACTGAGAGATCCTGAGGGATCTGAGGTGTAAGCTATTTGGAGCAGTGTTTTGGAAAAGTGCCTTGACTAACAAGAAGTTGGCAAAGTGGGAGGAGAGTGGATGTACCCAAAGATTGGGGAACCACTTTAAATCTCTGTGTACTTTTCTGTGTTGTTTTCTTTGTGCAGGTTCTTGAAACAAAACTACTACCAACACACTTGGTGCAAAAGATAAAATTAAAAAGAGAATAATAACAGTGAGACAGCCTATTCACCCACCTAGGTTGTAAGCTACCTTGAAAATAAAGACTTTTAAGTGGTATTAGAGGGAGGTTACTCAAAAAGAATCTAATCATTTGATTGGTCTTCCAAGATAGCTACAAACTGTTTATATGGGTTCAGGAGTGAACTATATGGAGCTGGGTGCCATGATGCTTCCTATCTACAGGAAGGAGGGATTTGGAATCTGGAAGGAGAGGGTTAGACTATTCATGGTAGCAGCTGACCCTAGAATCTTCTTAACTGTTAAAGAAGGACCTTTCATCCTCATTAAAGTGTCTGTTCTGGATGCAAAGATCCAGACTCCCAAGACTTATGTTGAGATGACTAAGGATGAAGTCATTCTTGCCACCATGGATAAGAGGACTCAAAATGTCATTGTCAGTGCAATTGATGATTATACCCTTTAGAATCTAATTCACTGCAAAACTGAAAAGGAGATGTGAGACACTCTGGTGATCTATATGGAAGAGACAAAGGAGATCAGGGATGACAGAAAGTCTATGCTCAACTAGGAGTATGAAGCCTTTAGACGGTCCAAGGGTGAGAACATAGCCACCTGCTTTGAAAGATTCTTCAGGATAGTAAATGAACTAAGGACATATGGAAAGTTCTTTAGTTATTTTGAGGTAAATGATAAGCTCCTTAGGTCTCTCACCAAAGACTAGGACACACAGATTTATGCCATCAGAGAAATGGCTAAGCTGGGTGACACTCCACCACACACCCTATTTGGAAAACTTATTTTTTATGAGATGCACCTAACTGTTAGAAAAGAAGAAGAGACAAGCTGCAAGTCTCAGGCCAAAGAGAAGTCTATGGCTTTCAAAGCTGAAGCCACAAGCAAAAGCAGGAGAAAGACCCCTTCTCATCCACAAAGACCAGTAGATTCAGACTGCTCTGAATCGGAGGCATCAGACATCAGCATGTATGATGAGGACTTTGTTGTCTTCTCCTAGCAGATCCATAAGCTGATGAAGAAGAAGCACTGGAAGAGCAGACCATCCTCCTCAGCACATCACTAGAAGAAATCCTCCAAGGAGGACATGTATGAATCTAAACCAGTAAACATAATTCTGCTAATGTTATCTGTTACTGCTGCAGTAAGACAGGGCATGTCATTGCCGATTGCCCAGTGAGAGAAGGGAGTATAGTGAGAAGAAATCTCATCAAAAGCACAAGAACAAGAAAGAAAAGTCCTTTGTGGCTAAAAAAGAGAAGAGCTGGACAGACTCATCATTATTTGAGTCCAAATAATAGGAAGCCTATATTGGGCTAGTTGTTGTTGCTGCTAAGCATAAAGCTGTTACAACAAGAGATGGCTATCCTCCAAGAAGGATAAGAATAAGGGCCCCTCTAACACTATCAGACAGTGACTCAGAGGTGGATGAAGATGGCCACAGCTGTAGAGGGTTGATGGCAATGACTGATGAAGAGGGCAGCCAAGATCAGCCTGGTCAAAGTAAGTTATATTCCCCATCCAGTTTTGTGTCTAGGCATGAGACATGTCCTCATGTAGAAGCCTCTTCATCTAATGGTGAAGATGATTCTGGCTCAGTGGGTGATGTCAATCAATTGATTGATAGATATAGTGAACTTCTGGATGTCTTTAAAAATGTAAGAAGTTGACTAAGAAGTAGGCTAAGGAGATTCTGTCTCTTCAACCTACTGCTACTCAACTTGCTGAAACAACTGCTGTGCTGAATCAGACAATGAGGGAATTCAGTCAACTGAAAACCCCGTCAGGCATCTAGATGGAGACTATAGAGCAAAAATTGTCTCATTAAAGATCTTGAAGAAAAGCTCCAGAGGGAGAAAGGTATCGTGGCCAGTTTCTCTCAGCCCAATACAATGTTGCCTTTGATAGATTCCTTCTCCTCACAAAAGGGTAAGAAGGGGTTGGACTTCAAGGGTAGCACAAGACCTGCCAATCTCAAAGGGAAAGTTCCAGTTGTACCTATGGCATCTAGGCCACCTAACCCATTCAAGAGGGTGTTATTCCCTTCAAATAGGTATAACCAGGAAAGCATATATGGTCACTATATGAATGGTGCATCCACAAGTGGAACAAAAGTGAAAGTTATTTAACTTTAGGTTAGCTAATCACCTAGAGGGGGGGGGGTGAATAAGTATTTGAGCTTTTAATATATCTTTTGCTATTTTCAAATTACGCTAACTAGAGTTTATCTTTAAGTCCCACAGTCAAAGAGAAAAACAAGCAAACACATCAAACAACAGAATTTATAGTGGTTCCCCAATTGGGTACATCCACTTTATCTCTCCACATATCCAAGATTATTTGTTGGACTCGGCACAACTTCTCCAAATCGCTCCTAAGAGCTTACACCTCAGATCTAGCAGGATCTTCAAGTCTCCTCCAAGACTCACTTCTCAGCCATAAGGGCCTACACTCAGTGGTTAGCAGACCACCTATCTCAGGCTGTTAAACCCTACACTCAGGCTGGGAGGACAACCCGACCTCAAATCCCAAAGGATCCTACCTCAGAGCACTGCAGTACACCTACACTCAGTGACTCGCAAGCCACCTACCTCAGCCTTATCTCTAAGGCCTTCAGCTCAGGCTTTTCAGCCCTACAACTTTAGGCACAAGGCCCTACTCTCAGAGTGCTACAACACTCCTACAACTCAGTACCCCCAGGTACCTACCTCAGTTCCCCTCTAGGCACCTACCGCTCAGTGATAAGCTTGTCACCTACCTCAGGCACAAAGGCCATACACTCAGAGAGCAACACTCTCATACCTCAGGCACTTAAGCCCTACATCTCAGATCCTCACTTGGATCCTACCTCAGTGCCCCAATAAGGCACCTACCTTAGTGACAAATTTATCACCTACAGCTCAGACAAAAAGTTCCCTACACTCAGATTTAGGAAACCTGAATCCTATAGGAAATGAATACAGAGTTGAAGAAAATAAAATTACTGACTTAGAGAAATAACTCTGAGTCAACTTTGCTGGACTGAGCAGATTTCAGTCCAGCTCACCTGTTGTAGAAAGAATCAGCCTTCTTCTACAACTATCACTTATTACTGCTGCACTGATGAGCACTTTCACCATGCTGAGAGATGAATCAGCTAACTATTCTGTAGAGAACACCCTTGCTAAGCTTGAAGAGCTTCAGCTATCCTTTCTTGCCTTCATGCTATCTTGGTTGGACTTCAGCTTTCAAGCTTCATCGGAAGTAAAAATGTCAAGCCGCCAATATCAGTTTCTCTTTCTGTTTCTTGGATTCGTTAACCCTAATCCTTTACTGTTTCCCCTTTTATATGCGTTGATTTGAATCAACGACACCATAGTATGTGGGCCCACCAAGGATTGGTGAGCGTCAACTCCATTAGAAAGGGACAAAACATCTTTCAGCGCTGAAACAGCTTTCCCACAACGGTTTCCTGCAATTTTGACTTTGATGACGTCAGCAGTGGTCATCAATCTCTGGACTTAGAAAATTTTCCTGAATCCCATCAAGCGTTGAGTGATGTTGAGACACTCAACGCCATCAGGCTTGACTTTCAGCGTTTCTATACTTAGAAAATTTCCTGGCTTTGTCTCAGCGGTCTCAGCGGTTTTCCATTATTAGCTGCGACAAGCCTTTGTCTCAGCGCTTTTCCTCTAATTTGCTGTCTCAGCGATTTTTGCACTTTAACTATCTCAACGGATTTGTCTCAGCGGTCTCAGAGGTTTTTCATTATTATCTGAGACAAGCCTTTGTCTCAGCACTTTTCCTCTCATTGGCTGTCTCAGCGATTTTTGCACTTTAACTGTCTCATCAAATTTATCTCAACGGTCTCAGCGGTTTTTTATTTATCAGCTGAGATAATTCTTTGTTTCAGCGCTTTCCACTTTATTAGAAGCATTGAGTGAACCTGCTTCACTGAATGCTTTTGGACTTAGAAAAAATCCAGCAAATATTTTTCTCAGCTGTTTACCTTTTGACTGTCTCAGCGCTTCCTACATTATTTAGAAGCGTTGAGTGAACATACTTCACTCAACGCTTCTGGACTTAGAAAGTTTCCAGCTAACTTTGTCTCTACTGTCTCAGCTATCTAAACGCCATCTTCTCAGCTGTCTCAACACCATCTTCTTAGCTATCTCAGTTGACTCAGCACCATCTTCTCAGTTGTCTTCAGCTGTCTCAATGCTATCTTTCCACCGGTCTCAGCGCTTATGCCTTAGACATATTTTCTTGCTTTAACTTAACAAACTTTGAGCTGAGCTCGATGAACCGCAAACTGAGCTCGACGAACTTTGATCTTCTCAGCGCTCTCAGCGCCTTTTGCCTTAGTCAATGTTTCTCTTGCTTTAGCTTGACAAGCGTTTGGCTGAGCTCGACGAACTGTAACTTAAGCTCGACGAATTTCGAGCTAAGTTCGATGAATTTTGAATCCTTAATCCTTAAGCATATTCTGAGTTGAGCTCGACGATCAGAAAGCTAATTTCGACGAACTCTGAGTTGAGTTCGACGAAATTAAGTTTACTGCCCAACTCATTTTTCTTTACTTGTCCAATCATGGACTACCCGCATGCATGAACTAAAGTACACTTCAAGTACATTATGTGTGTATGTCATTGACCCGTTTGACTTCTTACAAATCTGGGATATTGGGATCAATAGACTCAACAATCTCTCCCTATTTGAAGAAGTCAAAACAATACAGGTCATTGACAACACAATATTTCATCATAACAAGATTTAACAGTAGAAGTAGAAGTGTTACCATTTCTCCAGCCTATAGAGAATTACTTACTCTCCCTGGCATGCTGCCATCCTTACAGTTCCACTTGGCTATGCTTCTCAACCCTTGACTTCTTTCCTCCTCCTTTTTTACTTCTGTAATAGGGAGCATACTGATAGGTTGTTCTCTCCCTATCTATCTCAGCTGTTGGGCTAGCTCCCCCTCAACAGTTGCACACCATCTTCTGTATCTGGAGGAAGAGCTTGTTCTACCTGCAAAATAAGCAATGCAGCATATGGTAGAAGAGAGAATTGAAGTTACACAAGATTCAACATACCCAATTCAAATTTGAAGGTGTTGAACTTAGCTTTATCTAGTGGCTTAGTGAAGATATCAGCCACTTGCTTGTCTGTGGAGACAAACTCAAGGGAGGTGTCTTCCCTTTCCACATGTTCTCTAATGAAATGATACCTAATTTCTATATGCTTAGTCCTGCTATGGGAGACATGATTCCGAGCTACAGAAATTGCACTAGTAGAATCATAAAAGAGTGGAGTTCTACTTATCTTAACATTATAGTCTTGAAGTTGATGCTGAATCCACAGCAACTGAGCACAACAGCTTCCAGCTGAAATATACTCTGACTTTGCTGTTGAGATTGCTACACTTGTCTGTTTCTTACTACTCCAAGAGACAAGCCTTCCACCTAAAAATTGATAGGAGCCTGAAGTGCTCTTCCTGTCCTCCTTGCAGCCTGCAAAATCTGTATCTGAATATCCAATTAGTTCAAATTCCCCATTCCTGGGGTACCATAGGCCAAGATCTGGGGTGCCCTTAAGATATTTTAAGATTCTTTTCATAACAGTATAGTGAGACTCTTTAGGGTATGCCTGATACCTAGTACAGACATATATTGCATACATATTGTTATACCTACTTGCTGTGAGGTAGAGAAGGGAGCCAACTATACCCCTAAACACAGTTTGATCAACAAGCTTCCCTGGATCATCTTTGCATATAAGCATACTTGAGCTCATGGGAGTTCTTATCGTGGAAGCATTCTCCATGCCATATTTATTGATTATCTGTTGGGTACATTGGAAAAGGTTTTACCAGATTTGGAGAAGCTTCACCTAACTCAATGATATGTATCAAGTTGCATTTTATGTTGTGTTGAGTTATCATGTGCAGGTTAAGTAAATGGAAGAAAAATTTTCTAAGTACAAGTGTCGAAACTTGGGAATGGCTGTGTCGACACCAAGGGCCAGATTGTGTCGACACCCAGAATTTGTGTCGACATATAGAAAATCTGTCGACAATGCTGTGTCGACACCAAGGGCCAGATTGTGTCGACACCCAGAATTTGTGTCGACACACAGAGAAGCTGTCGACACATTCTAGAATTCTGTCGACAACGACTGTGTCGACACACATAACCTGTGTCGACACACACTAGAATTCTATCGACACCAACTTTGTTAAGACAAGGAGTGATTGTGTCGACACACATGACTTGTATCGACACATTCCACAGAAGCTGTGTCGAGAAGTAAAAGTGAAGCTGTGTCGACATCATCAAGACTTGTGTTGACACATGGACTATGTGTGTAGACACATGTGAAGTATTCACTCGACATTCTCTGCTGCTGAGTCAAAGGCCAATGAAGGTTGAAGGAATACAACTGGAGACTTAATAGCTGTCATTACTGACATTGCTGTCACATCTGTCAGAGATGTCAGAAGACTGTTTGGAACCGGAACAACCGGTAACCATGAATGAAGCCTATATATAGATATGCTCTCTTAACAATTGAAATTATTATCGATTTATGAAGAAGTGATCGTGAACACGATTAGTGAATAAAGAATAATCTCTGAAGGATTGAAGATCCAGAAGAAGAGAAAGAAGAAACAGTCAACAGAGTGTAGAGAAAGAAAAACAAGAAGGAGAGAAGTCCTCATCCAGTGAAGGCAAATCCTGAACAGTCTGCTAGAAGAATTCAGATCAATTCTGAAGAAGAATTCAGATTAATTTCTGAATAAGATGGAAGCTGATTGAAGATTAACTCCAACACCAAGAATATCAACCTTACTTTGTTCAGATTCAAGAAGCTTTGAAGAAGCTAAGACAGGTTGATCCTTAAGTAATCAGTTCTATCATGAACTGATCAAGAAGCCTTCAATCAATTCTCTCTCCATCTGGTTGAAGATATTATTATCTTTTCATCAATAAATTTTGTAGGATCTGTAATAGATCTGAGTGTAGTAGATTTATTTCTCTGAGTTGTAAGCCTAAATTATAAAGGCTGAGGTAGGGCTGAGTGTCTGAGGTAGGGGAATCTATTCCCTGAGTTGTAGGCCTATAAAAGAGGCTGAGGTAGGACTTTTGCCTGAGTTGTAGGAGTGGGGTTTCACTCTGAGTTGTGGGCCTGTGAAAGAGGCTGAGGTAGGGCTTGTGCCCGAGTTGTAGGAGTGTGGATTCACTCTAAGTTGTAGGAACCATTCTTGGTTCTGAGCTGTAAGATCTGCGGATCTGAGAAGAAAGAAGGAAGTTGGGCCGAATATAGTACACTGCTAGATAGACGAAGGGGGAAAGTGGATGTACCATTATTTGGGGGACCACTATAAATCTGGTGTGCAATCTGTGGAATGTTGTGTGTATGTGAATGTTGTGCTATGATATCTGCTGAATAAATTGCTAAACTAGATAGATTTGTCTGCCTAAGTTAGAAAAAGAATTAAACCTATTCACCCCCCCTCTAGGTGTTTAGGACATCTTGAAACCAATTCTTTCAAGTGGTATCAGAGGGAGGTTACTCAAAGAATAGACTTAACAGTCTGAGTAGATCTCCAAGGCAGAAATCTATCAGGCAAAATGGGTTCCATTGAGAATCATAAGTAGTTTGGTTCCATGAAGTTACCTATATGCAAGAAAGAGATTTTTGGCATATGGAAAGAAAGAGTTAGACTGTTTATGGAAGCTTCAGATCCAAGAATCTATATGACAATCAAAGAAGGGCCATTCATCCCAATGAAAATCCCAGTTCTTGATACAAATCTCAGGACCCCAAAGGAGTATTCTGAAATGACAAAGGATGAGATCATCTTATCTACTATGGATAAGAGAGCACAGAATATAATAGTCAGTGCTATAGATGATTCAACATTCCAAAATTTGATTCACTGCAAGACCTCCAAAGAAATATGGGACACCCTGATTGTCTATATGGAGGGTTCAGAAGAAGTGAGAGAAGTCAGAAAGTCTATGCTGAATCAGGAGTATGAAAGTTTTAGACAATCTAAAACAGACAGCATAACTAAATGTTATAAGAAGTTCTTCAGAATAGTTAATGAATTGATGTCATATGAAAGAGTATTCAGCACATATGAGTTAAATGATAAGTTTCTGTGATCATTAACTAAGGACTGGGACACCAAGATATGTGTCACAACCCGCATTTTCTCAACGAAGAAATCGTATCAGAGCAAGAGAAAACTTATGCCGTGATGCCACGTCGTGCAGGGGATAACTGCACACGCTTAGGCAAAACTCCAGACTTTGATTCTAAGGAAAATCGTTGATTAATTATGAAAGAAAACCAGTTATGTTGAAAGGCCGTATCCCTCAGCACGGTGGATCAGCTAGTCCACAAATAAAAGTATATTTATACGCAACGGAAAATACTTTGGTTCAATTAAGTTGACACCCAAAATGAGCATAAGTGTCCCCGAGGGATGACTCATGGTATGCACGACTCTAAGGTGAATATAGTATGTATGAAAGATAGTGTTTTTACGCTAAGGAAAAATAATGTCTTTGTTTTATAAATATGTTATGCATGAGGTACATATAATAATGCTTTTAGGGTTTAAAATATCTAACATGCAACCAGGCATAAATCCTTCCCAGGAGCAGGTAGACAACCACATATAGGCAAAAATATAGCAGTTTAAGTTCATACCAGCATCGCAAGAAGCCACCAGTGGGCGCCAACAACCTGACACGAACCCACTGGTGAGTATGTATGTCCGTACAGAAAGGTAAAGGACTACCTCACAAAAATCGGGAATCTGCTATCTCAGCTACCCAAGAGGCCACCAACCAGCCCCTCCAAAAGAACTAGCCGCTGAACTGGCTACCACCTGGACCTGAGGCATTCAAGGAAAGAACACCTCAACAAGAAAGTAATCAAAAAGGTAAATAGAGCATTTGATTTATGAACAAATAAGAAGGGTTTACCAATCCCGGCAACAACTGCTATAAGCAAAAGAAAGGGGATGATAGTAAGAAAAGAGTACTGTCTAAAGCACAGCAGAGCACACCAAGTGCGAGCAATAAAACCAATATGCCATACCAAAGAGTCTGCAACAACAACAAGACATATACATATATGCCAAAAGAAAAAGAAAAAAAAACAGGAAAGGGACTAACAGTCCTAACACTTGGGTAAATGGCAGTGGTCAAAACATGGATCTGAATACATAACCAAAATCAGATCCAAAAAGGGCTAAGGGGGGTCAAACAGTGGCAACACTAGGGTCCCACACACGCCAACCCAAACCGGGGCAAAAGGCGGTGGCCACAGCTCTCCACATAAAACCACCCCTCCAGAGGCCACCAAAACTCCACCACCTGCCACAACCCAAGAGTCGGCATGCAGAAACCAGCCGAACACCCAATACCCCCCCTAGGGAATAGGAAAAAAAGTCACACTAACAATCCTAAGGAAACACACGAACCCAAGGCAAAAACGTCGGGTCCAACCGACGCGGCCTTGCACGCCTAACCCGAACCAACCCCGAGTCTTACCTGACCCCAAGGCCAGCACAGCAACCAGCGTCGACACGATGTGTCGACGCCACAACAGGCCGGTGTCGACACAAAGTGTCGACACCATAGCAGCCGGTGTCGACACAAGGTGTCGACACCACAGCGGCCGGTGTGGACACAAGGTGTCGACACCTCAGCGGTCGGTGTCGACACAAGGTGTCGACACCGCAGCGGCCGGTGTCGGCACAAGGTGTCGACACATCTGTGGCCGGTGTCGACACAAAGTGTCGACACCACAGCGGCCGGTGTCGACACAAGGTGTCGACACCTCTGCGGCCGGTGTCGACACAAGGTGTCGACACCTCTGCGGCCGGTGTCGACACAAGGTGTCGACACCTGCGGCCGGTGTGCGGCCAGTGTCGACACAAGGTGTCGACACCTCTGCGGCCGGTGTCGACACAAGGTGTCGACACCACTACGGCCGGTGTCGACACCAGGTGTCGACACTACCGCTGCCGGTGTCGACACAAAGTGTCGACACCACTGCGGCCGGTGTCGACACGAGGTGTCGACACTACCACTGCCGGTGTCGACACAAAGTGTCGACACCCCGACTGGCCGGTGTCGACACAAGGTGTCGACACCACGACTGGCTGGTGTCGACACAAAGTGTCGACACCCCGACTGGCTACAGGCGCCAGACCCAGCAACCAACCAAAACGAGAACCAGGCCTCTCTCTAGAATTTCATCACCCATCAGCAATAGCAACTAATCGACCTGAACCGTACCAAATCCGTCCCTAATAGACACAATCTCTCAGGAAAAACTGAGATTTAACTGCAACTTCTCTACACTAACCATAGTATAATCGGGGACGAACCCTAGCGTACACCTAGGATCTAAGCAGGAGAGAGATAAAATTTAATAAAGAAGAAAACAAGGATCAGCTATGACAAGGATGAGGGAACATCACTTGCCTCAATACCAGAAAAACTTGGTCGGCGACTTCCCTCACTCTCGGATCTAGTCGCAGAGCACCAAGCCGAGGAACAGAAAGAATGCAGATCCAGGCGAGAGCAATCCAGATCCACTCTCGAAATCGAATTTCGACCGCTAAATCTCCAGGAATCGGCGTCCGAAGGCTAGGGTAGTCCGACGGTTCTCTTCCTCTCGTACAGGCGGCGGCTCCTTCCAAAAGAGAAAATGAAAAAGCAATGAACCGAGCCCTAATTTCTAACCTAAGGCTATATATAGGCATCCGTTTTAATAATAAACAATCAATACATATTAATTACTTACACTCAATATCAAAACGACGCGAGACCTGAAACATCTCGGAAATTGATGAAATTCACATCGCAGCTAAAAATCCACACTACGAACACAACTGCGAAGTCGAAATTAGCATTCGACGAACAAAAACCCAGGATATCACCACCCGAAGCCAAAAACACAAGCATTCCCTAAGAGGCCCAACCGAGTCATCAAACGGACTCCGGCTAGCTGGGGAATCTTGCTAACAGGCTACAAACAGGCTACACAAGGAACCCTAAGAGCTAAAACCACGCTCTACATCGGCAAAGAGCCGAAAATACGCCATCGTAACGCCAGCCAAAGATCAAACAAAACACAGAAAAAGCGGGGGCGTTACAGCCACTCCCCCTAAAAGGAAGTTTCGCCTCGAAACTTTACTCACAACACTCCTATCAAGAAGGAGAGAGAAAGAGCCAGGAAAGGGCTATATAAGAATAAAACAGAGCATACCAGGCACAAGCTCAGGGAAACAGATGAGGGTGAGCCTCCCTCATAGCCGATTCTAATTCCCAAGTCGCGCTTTCCACACCCTGATTTTTCCATAAAACTTTAACCATAGGAATAGTCTTCTTCCGCAACGCACGAACTTGAGAATCCAAAATGCGGACAGGCACCTCCACATAAGAAAGATTTGGCTCCAACTGAGGCACAGAATCCAAAACCTGCCTATCGTTCAGCATACATTTCCGCAGCTGACTGACGTGGAAGACATCATGCACGCTAGGGAAATTTGCGGGCAAAGCCAGCCTATAAGCTGGTATCCCAATCCGCTCAACAATCGGAAACAGCCCCACATACCTCGGGTCCAACTTCCTGCTCTTGCCAAACCGCTTGACTCTGATCAACGGGGAGACCTTTAAGAACACCGAGTCCCCCACAACAAATTCCAAGTCTGATCTACGCCGGTTGGCGTTCTTCTCATAGCTCTCCTGGGATAACCGAAGCTTTTCCCGAATAAGCTTCACAGCGGTTTCCATCTCCTCGAGTGCTTCTGGACCCAACAAAGGTCCCTCGCCGAGCTCAGCCCAAAACAAGGGAGTCCTGCAGCGCCTCCCATACAAAGCTTCAAAAGGAGCCATTTGCAAGCTTTCTTGATAACTGTTGTTATATGCGAATTCCATAAGCCACAAGCGCTCGTCCCACTCTCCTCCGGGGTCCAGAATATTGCATCGGATCATATCTTCTACAATCTGATTTACTCGCTCCATCTGGCCGTTGGTCTGTGGATGATAAGCTGTGGAGTATCTCAAATCTGTACCCAACCCCTCTTGGAGGCTCTTCCAAAAACGAGACGTGAACCTAGAGTCTCGATCTGATATGATACTTACGGGTACACCATGCAATCTTACAACCTCTTCCAGATACAACTCGGCTATCTTCCTCATCGGATAATCGATCTTAAATGGTACGAAATGAGCACTCTTCGTCAATCTGTCTACGATTACCCAAACTAAATCATGCCCCTTAGGAGATCTCGGTAAGCCTGTAATGAAATCCATCGATATACTCTCCCACTTCCACGCAGGAATCTCCAAGGGAGTCAGCTTGCCACCAGGCCTCCCATGGTTGGCTTTCATACGCCTGCAAGTGTAAGACTCAAAAACAAATCTGGCTATGTCCCTCTTCATCCCACACCACCAAGTAATCTGCTTTAAATCATGATACATCTTGGTAGACCCTGGATGGTAGGCAACACTAGATCCGTGGGCTTCTCTACACACCATATCCCGGATATCTCCAACCGCGGGGATGCAAAACCTGCCACGATACTTCAAGGTACCCGCATCATCTATAGAGAAATTTGGTAGTTCAGTTTTTTCAGCTCGAAGATACAAATGCAGAAGATCGGGATCATCCTTCTGATGCAGTCTCGTAAGCGCAATCCACGAAGGTTCTGCCACTGCCAAGCTACTCTACGAATCGCAGCTTCCCACAGAAATGTCCATCAAAAGAAACTCTTCCACTAGACGCTCGACAGAGAGATTGAAAATATTCCCTGACTTCCGACTCAGGGCATCGGCCACCACATTAGCCTTGCCCGGATGATACTGGATTTCAACATCATATTCAGCCACGTACTCCAACCATCGCCGCTGGCGCAAATTCAATTCTTTCTGAGTGAAGACATACTTCAAACTCTTATGATCCATGAAAATCTTGCACTGCGCGCCATATAGCAAATGCCTCCACAATTTCAGCACATAGATCACAGCTGCAAACTCCAGGTCATGCGTAGGGTAATTCCTCTCGTGAGTCTTTAGCTGCCTTGACCCGTACGCAATCACCTTCCCGCCCTGCATCAAAACGCAGCCCAGTCCGACATGCGACGCATCCACATATATATCATACTCACTGCCCTCCGTAGGAAAGGACAAAATTGGAGCCGAACATAGCCTTCTTTTTAGTTCCTCAAAAGCCTTCTCACACTTGCCATCCCATATGAAGGCTACATTCTTCTGCGTCAACTTGGTCAACGGCACGGACAAGGTAGAGAATCCCTCTACAAATCTTCTATAATAACCAACCAAACCCAAGAAGCTTCTGATATCTTTGGGAGTAACAAGTCTCGCCCATTCCATAACAGCAGCGACCTTTTCTGGGTCCACTGATATTCCCTTCTTAGTAACCACGTGGCCTAGAAAAGAAACTTGAGGCAACCAAAATTCGCATTTGCTCAGCTTGGCATATAACTTATGGTTCCTCAGGGTCGCCAAGACTAGACGCAAATGTCGATCATGCTCCTCCGCATCTTTAGAGTACACCAAAACATCGTCTATAAAGACAATCACAAACTTATCTAGGAAATCCTTGAAAACTCTGTTCATCAAATCCATAAAAGCTGAGGGCGCATTAGTCAAACTAAATGACATAACCAAAAACTCAAAATGCCCATGACGAGAGCGGAACGCCGTCCGCGGAACATCTGACTCCCGAATCCTCAACTAGTGATAGCCCGATCGAAGATCAATCTTGGAAAACACGGAGCTACCACGCAGTTGATCAAACAAATCGTCGATTTGCGGCAAAGGGTACCTGTTCTTAATAGTAACCTTGTTCAGCTCTCTATAGTCGATGCATAACCTCATCGACCCATCTTTCTTTTTAACGAACTGCAATGGTGCACACCAAGGCGAAGAACTCGGCCTTATGAAACCTTTTGCCAACATCTCATCCAGCTGGATTCGCAACTCTTCCAGCTCTCGTGGGGCCATCCGGTACGGCGCCTTTACAATAGGACGCGTGCCTGGCTCCAAATCTATCACAAACTCGACATTTCGATCGGGTGGAAGACCAGGAAGATCGTCAGGAAACACATCAGAGAAGTCACATACCATAAGAATCTCTTCCAAACGTGGCACACTAACAACCGACCCTACCAGAGAGACCACACAGGCAAAACAGCCAGAAACAAGTAACTTCCGAGCACGTACCGCAGAAATGATTGGAGACTCCTGGATAGAATATCCATAAACGCTCCCTGGCTGACCGTTGTCCTTGACGAAGTTCAAGCGCTTACCCTTGCACTGGATAACTGCATCGTACCTTGACAACCAGTCCATGCCCAAAATAACGTCGAAATCCTCCAGGTCAATCACCTTCAGATCTGCCTTTGCTAGAAAATCTCCCAACAAAATCAGACAATCGAGGACACCCAGGTCCGTAACCACAGAGTCACCGAAGGGGAACTTAACGCAGAAGGCACCACCAACACGATCCAGGCCCAAACTGAACCGCTCCACGAAAGCTCTCGCCACAAACGAGTGGGTAGCGCCTGAATCGAAGAGAACGCGCGCCCAACGGTTCTTTACCTTAAATCGTCCTGAGATAACCTGGGTCGAGGTCTTCGCTTCGTCTGCCGAAAGCACATTCAACTTCCCCTTTCCTTTATCCATTTGCTGAGGCGGTGGTAGAGCCTGGAGGGGAACTGGCTGCAGAACAGGCTGGAACTGTGGGCACCTTGTCTTGAGATGACCCTTCTGCCCACACTTAAAATAGACTTTATCCTTTAACCAGCATCGGGCAACTTCATGCCCCTTCCTCCCAAACAAGGCACACACCAAGTCTCCCTGGAAACACCCTGAATCGCGTGCACCTGTTCCTTCTTCTGCGCTCCCAACCTTTTGAAACACTTCTCAAAGGGGTGGCCTGGCCGGCCACAAAAACTACAATCCTCTTTGATCTTCTTTCTCGAGACAACATCAGGTTCCTGAGGGCTCTTCCCTCCACCGGACTTCCGCTTATCCTTCCTTAACTACTGGCCTCTATTCTTGGCATTCTCAATGGCCTCAACCCTCAAGGCAGCTTCAACCACACCGGCATAACTGACTGCTCCGTAGGCATTCACTAACTGCTGAATGTTGCTTCTTAGTCCACCCAAAAATCGCTTAACTCGGTCTGCCTCAACACTCACCAGACCAGGAGCAAACCGACTCAACTTACTAAACTCAATCTCATACTCACTAACCGTGAGTTTCCTCTGCTTTAAATGAAGAAAGTCATTCATTAGCCGGTCCCGCTCGACTGAAGGCAGAAACTTACTTAACAACATCACCTTAAATGACTCCCAAGTGCAGCTTGCCACCAAGCTCTCTTTCTCACTCAGCCACCAATTCTTTGCTAAGCCCTTGAGCTGGTAGGCAGCGAGCATCACTCTCTGATCATCCGTAATCCCTGAGTAAGAGAACATCTCCTCAATGGTAATCAGCCAGTCATCCAGAATCATGAAATCTGCTTGCCCATCATAAGTAGGGGGCCTAAGCCGCTGAAACTGGGATATAAACGCCATCTCCGGGGGCACCACAACCAAAGGCACGGGAGGAGCAGGAGGGGCAGGAACAGCTACCCCCTCAGCGGGGTCCCGAGCTCTCAGAATCTGTCCCGCCACCACTACTACAAGGGACTGAATATGAGCCTACATAGCCACTACCTACCTCGATAACGCCTCGTTACTCTGTCGCAGGCTTTCTACCAACGCATCGCTCTGCACTCCTGACATCTCACCCTCAGATTGGGGGGTCGATCTCGTTGCAGGACGTCTCGCCATCCTATAAACGCACCAGCTTTAGACAAAACCTACCCCAACAGCTAGAACAAAACTACCCGGCACAGACAAACACACTTAAATATGAACTTCAACTGCAAAACTTGCTCTGGGAGTTGTTTTTACCATGATGATGTTATGCTTGACCTAAGATGGTTCGCCACCATCATACTAACTCATGTGCCTAAACCATGAATACATGTACTTGTATTCTGTTTGACTCAAAACCATGCGTGTACATATATCATCATGCAAATCTTTAGCTTGGCACGTTGTGCTCATGAAATGTTATGCTATGCATGATGTGCTATGCATTCAAAAAAAAGCCTTAATGCATGCCATGGGCGACGTATACATGAAAATGTTATGCATCCCATACTACATAACATTCCCATGCAACGAAAAAAAAGAAAACGTGCTAGCCGCATTCATGTGGTGAGGTTATGCATCCCATACTACATAACCCTCACATGTTGCCTCATATGGTGGATTCATATACAAACACATATTATGCATCCAATACTACATAATATGCCCTGTATACTTCTTTATGCTCATGAGTGTAGTGTTCGTGCTTCGGCCAAGACGTGCTGATGACATATCGGTGTGTGTATGGTATGACGCTAACCACTAATGCAAACAAGGGAAAGGTTGCCCGACCATTTGTCGAGCAACCTCCCTCTGATACCAACTGTCACAAACCACATTTTCTCAACGAAGAAATCGTATCAGAGCAAGAGAAAACACGTGCCGTGATGCCACGTCGTGCAGGGTGTACAACCCCGTGTCCGGCGAGCAAGGTCGCAGGGGAGCTCGGCAACAGCAGGCGAGCTCGGCAGCGGCAGGGGCGAGGCTGAGCTCGGCATCCGTCGGTCAGAGATCGGGAACAGCAGCCAAGCGGGCTGCAGCTCGCGCCCTCGCAGTGGAGCTCAGCGGCAGCGGGCGAGCAGAGCATGCCGAGGTGGCCAGGGTTCCCAGCTCGCCTGGGGGTCAGAGGTACTTTTTACTGTTTTACCCCTGCTGGTCTTCCCATAGCCCTTCAAAACAGCGGAGTCTGGCTGTTGGCAGACCCAGCTGAGGGTTTTCTGGTAATTTCAGGTCAGTTATTTTGGTTATTGGCAGTCCGGATTTCAAAAACTATAAATAGGACCCAAGGGGTACCCTAGAAAGCAGGTTCTCCCTGTGCTCCTCCCCCCAAAATCTCTAAGTGCTTTCTGAGGGTACCTTAGCTCGGCTTCAGGCTAAGGAGGGGAAGCGCTCTGAGATCTTCCGGGTTTGTGGTGGGACCTCCCTGCCGAGCCCTTGGGTCGGTTTCTCCTTGCTTTCGTCGTTTTTCTTGCAGGAACAAAGTAGGCGCGCGACCACCCCCTTCCAGAAGGGGCGAGCTCCACAGGAGGCCGAGTTTCGGTTTCAACATTTTGGTGCGGTGAGCGTAGAAAGTGGTCAGCGCAGAAAAGTTTCCGCGAGCTCGATGACGGGACAAGGATCCGACAGGCCGAGCTCGCCGCCCCCCCGCCTCTCGCAACGGTGGGAATGTTCGAAGACTTCAGAAATGAGGTGCTGAATCTGGTCAAGTTCGCACTCAGCACGCGGGCCGAGTGCTCTACTCCGGCAAACCAGATCGCGGCCGCCCCCTCATTAGGCGAGGACGCTCCCGGCAGGCGAGCTGGGAAGGAAGTGGCCGAGGAAGGCCGAGGGTGCGAGCTCCCCGGGCGTGAGCTCTTCCCCGGCTCGGCAGGCCGAGGTCGCTTCGGCGAGCTGGGCTCGCGAGACTCGCCAGCTCGCCCAGTGGGAGGAGGGAGCCCTTTCAGCGAGCTGGTCTCTTCAGCTCCGGTTCCCGATGGATTCAGGGAGCCCGAGATGTCCTATTACACTGGGAAGGGAGACCCGGTACAGCATGTCGAATGGTTCGAGGACGTGGTCTCCATCCGTCAGATGTCGGACGGATTCAAGTGCTGGCTCTTCGCCATCACCCTCCGGGAGAAGGCAAGGGAGTGGTTCCACCAGCTACCGGCCAGCTCCATCTACTGCTTCGAGGACCTGCGCCGAGGATTCATGCTGAGATTCACCACTTCGAAGAAGAGGAAGAAGGAGTCCGAGTCTTTGTTTCACATTAAGCAGGGGGTGAACGAGACATTGGGAAGCTATGTGGACCGATTCCAGGAGGAAGTTACTCAAGTCTAGGAGATGCCGGGCCATAGTCTGATGATGGCCTTTACCCTGGGCCTACAGCAGGGTTTCTTCCGGATGGAGCTGAAGAGAGTTCCCCCCCTCTCCTACGAGGAGTTGATGGAGAGGGCGGCGAGAGAGGTCGGCAGGGAGGCGTCGAACCCAGAATTTGCAAGAAAACTGGCCAGGTGGGCCACAGAGGAGGAGAAAGAATCGAGAGGAGGAAAGACACAGGAGGAGAGAAGAGGGGAGCCCAGGCAGAGGGAGCAGAGGAAGCTCCAAGGGCAGCAGCAACCGAGATGGGGGAGCCAGGAGCCCGACCGGCGGCTGTGATGGAGGCCCGAGTGGCAGGGCTAGGGGCCGCAGAGGGGGAACTTCGGAAGGGACCACTACCAGGGGAGGCAAGACCAGTTCCACCCCCCGGGCTGGAGGCAGGGCCAGAGGCCCCGGCTCCCCGATCAAGAGGAGGCCATGGCCATAGCCCTGGGAGCAAGGAGGGGAGCATGGAGAAGGAAAAGAAGAGAGGTCAGGGTGGAGCTGCCCTATTGCGACTTCCACCAGGAAGAGGGGCACGCCACGGCCACCTGTCCGGAGTTCCTCGAGATGAGAGAGAATAGGGAGCGGCGGTAGCAGCAGCAGGAGGCGCGACAGGAAGTAAGGATTGAGGAGGTCCTGCCTCGGCCGGAGGAGGATCGGTGTGAAGACCGGGTGGATGTGGGGACCCGAGGAGGGATCGGGGTGATCCACGGGGGAGTAGGGATCGAGGCTTCCCGTAAGGCAAGCCTCCACACCATGTACCTGCGGAGCGTCGCCTCTACATCCCAAACCCCGCCACCGGAGGAGAGGATCACCTTCTCTAGGAGTGATCTACCAGACCACGAGGATCCGTTCTGTGATGCGCTGGTCATCAAGGCGGCCATTGAGAACTTCACCGTCTCTCGGATCCTCGTGGACAACGGGAGCTCCGTCAACGTCGTCTTCAAAAAGGCGTTCGACGCGATGAAGGTGGAGGCAAAGTGGGTGCTGGCCTCAGATGGCCCCTTATTCGGTTTTTCAGGAGAAAGGAAGGAAGTAGAGGGAGGAGTTGGACTCCATGTCACCTTGGGGGGGGGGGGGGGGCAGTCCCGAAACTGCAAGTTCGTCATCGTGGACGCCCCCAGCAGCTACAGCGCCATCTTCGGGAGGCCTCTCATCAGCGCCTTCCGCTGCGTCCCCTCGTCTTACCACCAGTGTTTGAAGTTCAACGCTGAAGGGGTGCAGGTCAGGGTTAGGGGGGACCCAAAGGTGGCACGGGAGTGCTATGTCACTGCGGTGAACACCATCTCTTGGCAGGAGGGAGCCGAGGAGATGGGACGGAGGATGGAAGAGGTCGAGCAGAAAGCAGGAGGGGAAGAGCTGGGAGTGGAGGATCGCGCGGAGAAGGCGGCAGGAGGAGATCTGGAGGAGGTGGCCAAGGTAGGAGCTGTGGGGGGAGAGATGGAGGTAGAGGACCCCGTTCCGGAGGAAGGGGACGCAGGAGGATGGGGGGAGCGGCCCAGGCTGGAGGCGGCAGAGGAAGTGGTGGAGCTGGAGGTGCTCACCCGGGGAGGAAGGATGGAGAAGGTTCGCGTCAGCGGAGGGCTGACCCCGGAGGTCCGAGGCAGGATGCTGGAGTGCATCCAGAATAACGTGGACATCTTCGCCTGGAACGCCGCGGAGATGCCGGGGGTTGACGCGGATGTGGCTTGCCACCGCCTCAACCTGGACCCGGGAACACGCCCCGTTTAGCAGAAGAAAAGATCCACGACGGACAAGCTGGCGGAACCCATCCGGGAGGAGGTGGCGAAACTCCTCAAGGCAGGCTTCGTGTCTGAGATTCAATACCCCGGCTGGGTCTCCAACGTGGTTATGGTTAAAAAGGGGGATGGCCGATGGAGGATGTGTATCGACTTTTCCTTACTTAATAAAGATTGTCCCAAGGATTGTTACCCCTTGCCTCGGATCGACGCGCTGGTTGACTCAGCCGTCGGTTTTTCTGTAATGAGTTTTTTGGATGCTTTTTCAGGTTACCATCAGATCAGGATGCACCCCCCAGACATCAAGGATGTCTCATTCATCACCGAGGATGGATGCTACTGCTACAAGATGATGCCCTTTGGGCTGAAAAATGCTGAGGCTACCTACTAGAAAATGATGGACATGGTCTTCAAGGAGAAAAGGGGAAGGAACTTGGAGGTGTACGTGGACGACCTCATGATCAAAAGCCGGGATGTGGACTCCCACCTCCGGGACCTGGAGGAAACTTTCGCCACCCTGCGCAGGTACAAAATGCGGTTGAATCCCCTTAAGTGTGTTTTCGGGGCCAGCCGAGGAAAGTTCTTGGGGCATGTCCTCACCCCCGCAGGGGTCGAGCCGAATCCAGACAAGGTCAAGGCTATCCTTGAGCTGGGGTCCCCGCGGAATACAAAAGAGGTCCAACGGTTGACAGGGAAGCTAGCAGGGCTGAGTCGCTTCCTTTCTCGGGCAGGGGAGAAATGCTCCCCCTTCTTCAAAACACTGAGGGGGGTCAGAGGTTCGAATGGACCAAGGAATGCGAGGAGGCATTTCAGGCCCTCAAGATGCAGTTGACACAGGCTCCGCTGCTCCAAGGGCCGAAGGAGGGGGAGGATTTGTTCTTATATCTCGGGGTCGGGGCAGAGGCACTGAGCTCCGTATTGGTTCGGGAAGAGGGAAAGAGACAACTCCCTATCTATTATGTCAGCCGGGTCCTGAGAAAGGCCGAGCTCCGGTATCCGATCTTGGAGAAGCTTGCATTCGCCCTAATCATCTCGGCTCGGAGACTGCGACCTTACTTCCAGGCACACTCAATCCGAGTGGTGACCGACCATCCCCTCCGCAACATTTTCGAGGGGGTGGAGCATTCAGGCAGGTTGGCTAAGTGGTCGGTGGAGCTGAGCGAGTTCGACATCTCTTTCATTCCGCGGCTCTCGATCAAGGCTCAGGCGATGGCCGACTTCCTAGCCGACTACGTGGTTGAAGTGGTGGAGGAAGAACTCACTCACCCGGCTCCTTGGAAGGTGAGAGTGGATGGAGCCTCGGGAAGGCATTCCTTAGGAGTAGGGGTGATCCTAGAAAGCCCTCAAGGGACCCGGATCGAGCAGACGGTGGTGGTGCACTTTCCCATTACCAACAACCAGGCCGAGTATGAGGCCGTGATAGCAGGGCTGCGCCTGGCCAGGGAGCTGGGGGTATCAGATGTGGAGGTCCTCACCGACTCCATGGTAGTGGCTTCCCAGATTAACGGGGAGTTTGAGGCAAGGGAGCCCACCCTGCGATCGTACTTGGCCAAGGTGAAGGAGGTCATTGGCACTTTTCAAACTTTCACCATCCGACACGTGCCCAGGGAAGAGAATGAACAAGCCGATCAATTGGCTAAGCATGGTCCCCGGGTGGGGGGCACCATCACCGACCTGTTTTGCCCCTCCATCGAAGAAGGAGAGCTCATGGAAGTCGATCAGCAAGCTTCATGGATGGATCCAGTGATTGTTTTTCTCTCCACAGGAGAGTATTCGGAGGGGGTGGACAAGAAGAAGCTGAGGCACAAGTCAGCATACTACCTCCTCCAGGACGGGCAGCTATACAGAAAGACCCTCTCAGGGATGCTGGCCCGCTGCGTAACCGAGGGAGAAGTGCGAAGGATCTTGGAGGAGGTCCACTCCGGGGAATGTGGGAGTCATTCCGGGAGTCGGACCCTGGAAGGGAGGGTAGTCAGGCAAGGTTATTTCTGGCCCACCCTAGGCCGGGACGCTGCAGAATTCGCAAGGAGATGTCACAAGTGCCAACTGTTTGCCCCTCTCCAGCTGCAGCCGACCCAACGGCTCCGTAGTATCACGGCCCCATGGCCCTTCGCAATCTGGGGAATGGATTTGCTTGGGCCGTTTCCCCAAGCCAGCGACCAGAGAAGGTTCCTCCTAGTGATGATTGACTACTTCTCGAAGTGGATGGAGGTGAAAGCGTTGGCCAAGGTGACCTCCCAGGTGATCAGGAACTTTGTGTGGGGGGAGATCATCTGTCGCCATGGGCTGCCCCAGGCCATCGTCATAGACAATGGGCCCCAGTTCGCCAGTGCCGAGTTCACCAGCTTCTGCGAACAACTTGGGATCGATCTCAGGTTCGCCTCGGTCCATCACCCCAGGAGCAACGGGCAGGTGGAGGCCGTAAATAAGATCATCGTCAACCTCCTCAAGAAAAAGGTGGAGAATCTGAAAGGGAGCTGGGTGGAGCAGCTCCCTGCGGTTCTTTGGGCCCTAAGGACCACCCCCAACACAGCTACAGGAGAGACCCCCTTCAAACTCTCCCACGGGTGCGAGGCCGTGCTCCCCATTGAATTCGAAGTCCAAACACCGTGAGTCGTGACAACAAAAGAAGGCCGTGAGGATTGGCAAGCAGAGAATGAGGAGGGACTAAGGCTTTCCCTTGACATGGTGGAAGAGGTAAGAGACCTTTCCGCTATCAGGCAGGAGGAGGTAAAGAGAAGAATGGCCAAGTACTTTGACAAGCACGTCAGGGTCAAGCAGTTCGTGGAAGGGGACTTGGTGCTGAAGAAAGTAGATGCGGCAGGGCGGTCAGCATCCGTAGGGAAGCTCAATCCCAGCTGGGAGGGACCATTCATTGTAAAGATAGCCTTGGGGTCAAGGGGCTACCGACTCCAAAATGTAGAGGGCGAGACCCTGAGTCTCACCTGGAGTGGTGACGACCTCAAGCGATTCTTCCCCTAAAACATGTAAGCAACACTTTGATTATAATAAATTCCTTCAAGCACTCTGATAATGTTGTAACTAGCCTGCATGGTAGAATGAGATGTGTAACGGACCACGAGCAGATCCCGCTGTCAGGCTCTCACTTAGCTGGCAGGGCTGGAAGTCACTCGGTGTCATCCTTAGCCTCGAGCAGATCCCGCTGTCAGGCTCTCACCTAGCTGGCAGGGCTGGAAGTCACTCGATGGTGGAAGTATTGGACCCCGAGCAGATCCCGCTGTCAGGCTCTCACTTAGCTGGCAGGGCTGGAAGTCACTCGGTGTCATCCTTAGCCTCGAGCAGATCCCGCTGTCAGGCTCTCACCTAGCTGACAGGGCTGGAAGTCACTCGATGGTGGAAGTATTGGACCCCGAGCAGATCCCGCTGTCAGGCTCTCACTTAGCTGGCGGTGCTGGAAGTCACTCGGTGTCATCCTTAGCCTCGAGCAGATCCCGCTGTCAGGCTCTCACCTAGCTGACAGGGCTGGAAGTCACTCGATGGTGGAAGTATTGGACCCCGAGCAGATCCCGCTGTCAGGCTCTCACTTAGCTGGCGGGGCTGGAAGTCACTCGGTGTCATCCTTAGCCTTGAGCAGATCCCGCTGTCAGGCTCTCACCTAGCTGACAGGGCTGGAAGTCACTCGATGGTGGAAGTATTGGACCCCGAGCAGATCCCGCTGTCAGGCTCTCACTTAGCTGGCAGGGCTGGAAGTCACTCAGTGTCATCCTTAGCCTCAAGCAGATCCCGCTGTCAGGCTCTCACCTAGCTGACAGGGCTGGAAGTCACTCGATGGCGGTAGTATTGGACCCCGAGCAGATCCCGCTGTCAGGCTCTCACCTAGCTAACAGGGCTGGAAGTCACTCGGTGTCATCCTTAGCCCCAAGCAGATCCCGCTGTCAGGCTCTCGCTTAGCTGGCAGGGCTGGAAGTCACTCGGTGTCATCCTTGACCCCGGGCAGATCCCGCTGTCAGGCTCTCACCTAGCTGACAGGGCTGGAAGTCACTCAGTGTCATCCTTAGCCCCGCACAGATCCCGCTGTCAGGCTCTCACCTAGCTGGCAGGGCTGGGAGTCACTCGATGATGTCGGCCTTAAAATCATCAGGTGCAGGCCAGTCTGTGGTAAGGAGCCAAGGGGAAGGGTCCTGCTAGGATGAGCTCAGGCTCGGCAAACTCAGCTCGGCACAGTCAAGAAGGCAGGCCGGGCTGAAGGGCTCTGCACGGGAGAAGTTTGGGCTCGTCATCTCCAGCTCGGTATTGGCAAGTAGGCCACAAGCCCGGGCCTCGCCAAAGGAAGGCCAGCCGGACCAGGGGATCTCGCCTCCCTGGCCCATTACACTTCAAAAATTTTCCCCCTTCGACGGGCACAACCTGGGTGGCTCGCATGCAAGCGATAGTGGCGCGATGAGGGGGGAGAGCAACTCACCGTGAAATCGTTTGGGGCTCGGCGAACACCCCAAGCGCGTCTCGCTCGCGTGCGCGCTCTCATAATCACTCTACTCGCGGAACCTGTCCCTGCGAGGTCGCGAGAGGAAGCACTCACAAACATTCATAACACAACAAGCATAGTAAAGGAGCACTAGTATGATCAAAAAACTTTCATTTGATTATTCACAAATGTACAGGGAGCTCGCCACGACGAGTAGTCAAAAAAGGAAAGAAAAAAGAAAAATACAAGGCTGTCAGCTGGCCTCGCCCCCTCCGCCGGGCTGGTCCCCGCCGTCGCCCGAATGGTCCTGGAAGCTCTTCCCGAACATTGTGTCCATGCTATCTTCCTTCTCGCTGGGCGGCGTCGCCGGAAACAGACTCGGCATCAGGTCCCGAGCAGAGATCTCCCCACATCCTTCCACCAGCACCCCGGAGTCCTTCATCATCACGAGGGTGCACTCGGCGGTCTGGATTGAGTTGATCCGCAGTCTCTCGACGAGGTCGGCCTCGCCGAAGATATGCGGGCTCTTGTAGGGGAGTGTGGGATCGATGTCGTGCGACGGGAAGAATATCTCCGCCTGGCGACGAACCTCGCCGAGAAGGTGCTGGTTCTCCCCCTTCAACTTCGCGTTCGCGCCCTCCAGCTCTCCAAGGCGCGCGCGTAGGCGGCCGTTCTCCTCCCCGAGCTCGGCATTGCGAGCCTGGAGCTCGCCAGCAGCGTCGGCATCCGCGGCCAGTTGCGCGCGCAGGCAGCCGTTCTCCTCCCCCAGCTCAGTGTTGCGAGCCTGGAGCTTGCCCGCTGCCTTGGCATCCTGGAAAAAAGCCCACTTAGCGGCAGCAAAGCTTTCTGAGTAAAAGAGAGCGGTGCGTAACACTTACCAGCCCGCCAGCAGTCTGGGCGAGAAGACTATCCGCGATGCCGAGCCGCCTCGCCTGATCGGCAACCTGCTCCTTGGCGAGGTCGCGAGCCTGCTCGGCCTTTTCGAGCTGGTGGCTGATGGCAAAGCTGCGTCGCGCCAACATGTGGTGCAGCTACAAAGTCCGCAGGTGGGACTGCAGACCCTCATGGCCGAGCTGCCGGAGGGTCGTCCTCTTGTAGGCCTCGACATCTCCCGGCCATAAAGGCCAAAGCCGAGGGCGTAGGCGTGACCAGTGGCGGGCTCGCGGTCGTGCCAGGATGGGTGTAGAGTGGAGACGGAGACTCGATGAGCGAGCTCGTCCCACTGCAGCATGGGCTCGCCCGCGGAATCCTTCCAGCACGCACCGAAGTTGAAGAGGGGGTGCTGCTTCGGCGGCGCGCGCTCGCGGGCGGTCCTCTTCGCCGAAGGAGGAGGGGAGATCGCCGCCGAGGTGGAAGGGCCCTTGCCACCCTTTCAGCCCTTGCTGGTCGTCTCCTTCAGCGGGCTCCCCGGTGACGCGTCGGGAGGAGTCTCCGACGAGCTGATGTACTTGGGGCTGGGCTGATGTTGATGTTGTTGCCCCCGCGGAGCTAGCAGGGCTCTCCGCATCTTTTTCATCTGACGGGGGCCGGATGGCGGGTTCGACCCCGCGTCCTCAGATCACCTCTTGCCGGAAGAGGGCTGCGAGGGGGCCGCCTCGTCTCGGCAGGCCGCTGCCGCCGCCCTCTCGCGAGCAAGAGGGTCAGTATCAAGCCCCGGGTCCGCAAAAGGCGGGTTCGCAGGGATTATTCGCTCCCCTGCAGGAAAATACTTGGAAAGGTTAGAAAATTCAGATATGATGATGTGCCGAGCTCGCGAGTAGGCGAGCTCTGCAAAATGAGGAGAGCATACCTTCGCCGGGCAGAACCGGGGGGAGCGCGTCGAGGCCCCTCCGCAGGAAGGCGACCTCGAAATCTTTGTGGAGGAAGAATTTGTGGAGCTCGGCGTCGTTGCCGGACACGGCCGGCGGGCGGTACACCTCCTCGCCTTTCTGTTGCGGCGAGTAGGGGATGTTGCCGAGATCGCCCTTGATGAAGGCGATCTTGGTCATCCAGGTATGGTGCTTGTTCGCGATCTCGCGGACTTTGATCAAGGAGCCGCCGAAGTAGGCGACCCCGTCCGTCGTCGCCTTATAGGAGAAGAGTTTCCTGAACACCGTCAGGTTGAACTCGATCCTCTCCCGCCGGAGGTAGCTCGCGAACACCACCATCATGGCGATGGCGTTTGAGTTCAGCTGCGCGGGGACGGCCCCGTAGTATTTCAGGATCTGCCGGATCTCCGACCACAAGGGAAGTCGCAGCCCCACCTCGAAGTGCGAGATGGGGAATGCGAGCTCGTTCTCATAGAACGTGTTGATGGCCTCGCCCGGCCCTGGCCTGCGCGCCTCAAAGCCCGGCGGCACATACAGGGCTATGAATTCTGCGAGCTCCTCCTCGCTGGTGTGGTCATCGAAGAAGCAGTAATCCGCGAAGTGCTGCGCGCATTTGGAGCGGCCATCGGCATCCGGATTGGTCTTGCCCATGATCGCAGAGAAGAAGCGAAGCGCTGCGCGAGCAGAAAAAGGAAAAAAGCAAGGAAGGGAAAGCAAAGCAATAAAGACAGTACGAGGGTAGGTGAGGGGGGGGGGGGGGGGCTATTTATAGGAAAAGGAATCTGAGGCAGGCTGTCACATCGGCGCAGCTCGCCACCCCAGCTCGCCACCCCAGCTCGCCGACTTCCGACGCATCCCAACTGAGGCTAAGTCAAAACATTACCGCTTTTTATTTAAATAACATAATTAAGAATGTTCTACGAGTTGTTCATCACAGAAGGGGGAAGTTCAAAACAGAAAAGGAGGCGCACGAACAGGGAGGGCATCGGGACGCGAGCAACGGTCGGCTCAGCAGAGGAGCCCGCAAACTTACCTACCCCGGCCTTGCGGTCCCCGCCCCCCAAGCTGCCGCGTGCGGAGTAACTCGCAGATCCTCCCGGAATTCCTTTGCGCAACCAAGAGACCGTCGTCTATCTCATCAAGGAGTCGGGAGGGAGACATCAACTCGCGAGCTCGGCCGAGGCGCACCTCCTCAGCAAGGCGCGCGTAGTCGCGCTGCAACGTCTCGTTGACCCCCTGCACCTCGCGCAGTCCGCACACCAGCTTCTTGAGGAGCTTGACCTCCCTCCTCATCAGCTCGCCTTGATCCACCTCCGGACCCAGGTAAGAGTCCAGTGAGCTCGGAGACGGGAGGGGAGAGTGGTGGGCTGCCCGCGAAGACTCCTCGGCAGCCGATTGACTGGGAAGAGCTGTGAAGGCAAATGTCAGCAGAGCAAAAGCTTGCGAAGAACAGGGGTAAGCGAGTCTGACCTGAAGAGCTCGGCGGTTCAAAGGAGATGCGGGGAGGGACAAACCTCAGGTCCTTCCCGCGACCTGGGCCGCGAGCCCCCGACGAGATGAGCTCGAAGCCCGGGACAGGAATGGACCCCAGGCCTCCCCCGGCGGCCATATCAATTTGCTGAGGAGGGGAGCCAGGTGGTGAAGCTGGCCTCTACGAGCTCACAGGCAGGATCCCTAAGAGGAGCGACGGATCCCGGGGATGGCTGTCCGGTGCCGAGAGTCGCGAAGTGGTGAGCGTGACCTCGCCTCGCGGCGTAGGGACCCGCGGCGCGGTGCCCTCGTCATCTGGTAGGCCACCCTGATCGTCGCCGACAACAGCAACCTCCCTTTCATTTTCTAGAATAGTTCGAGTAGAAGATCCGGTCTCGCGAGCCAGCGTGGCCCTCAGGTCGTGGAAGATGGGCTCGGCCGCCTCGGGGAACGGCTTTGTCCTCTTGGAGCTCGGCTCGGCGGGGTCAATTTGAGGAACTTTCGCGGGGACCGCTGTCAGCGCGGCAACGCGAGCTGCGAAAGCCTGGCGAGCCCGGTCTATGCGCTCTTGAATCTCCTTAGGAAGGGGCATCTTGGCAAGACAGCAGGGGGAATGGCAAGAGCCAGGCAGCAGAGCAGGTGCATATATATAGCCGCAGGTGGCCCCCACCAGAAGATTCCCTCCAACTCGCCAGCCAGAGCTCGCCGCACACTTCAGGTTGGATGTTTCTTTCCGAGCTTTTTGACAAGCTCGAAAAGAGCGGGGATTGTGTACAACCCCGTGTCCGGCGAGCAAGGTCGCAGGGGAGCTCGGCAACAGCAGGCGAGCTCGGCAGCGGTAGGGGCGAGGCTGAGCTCGGCATCCGTCGGTCAGAGATCGGGAACAGCAGCCAAGCGGGCTGCAGCTCGCGCCCTCGCAGTGGAGCTCAGCGACAGCGAGCGAGCAGAGCATGCCGAGGTGGCCAGGGGTCCCAGCTCGCCTGGGGGTCAGAGGTACTTTTTACTGTTTTACCCCTGCTGGTCTGCCCATAGCCCTTCAAAACAGTGGAGTCTGGCTGTTGGCAGACCCAGCCGAGGGTTTTCTGGTAATTTCAGGTCAGTTATTTTGGTTATTGGCAGTCCGGATTTCAAAAGCTATAAATAGGACCCAAGGGGTACCCCAGAAAGCAGGTTCTCCCTGTGCTCCTCCCCCCAAAATATCTAAGTGCTTTCTGAGGGTACCTTAGCTCGGCTTCAGGCTAAGGAGGGGAAGCGCTCTGAGATCTTTCGGGTTTGTGGTGGGACCTCCCTGCCGAGCACTTGGGTCGGTTTCTCCTTGCTTTCGTCATTTTTCTTGCAGGAACAAAGTAGGCGCGCGACCACCCCCTTCCCCAAGGGGCGAGCTCCACAGGAGGCCGAGTTTCGGTTTCAACACAGGGGATAACTGCACACGCTCAGGCAAAACTCCAGACCTTTGCTTCTAAGGAAAATCGTTGATTAATTATGAAAGAAAACCAGTTATGTTGAAAGGCCGTATCCCTCGGCACGGTGGATCAGCTAGTCCACAAATAAAAGTATATTTATACGTAGCGGAAAATACTTTGGTTCAATTAAGTTGACACCCTAAATGAGCATGTGTCCCCGAGGGACAACTCATGGTATGCACGACTCTAAGGTGAATATAGTATGTATGAAAGATAGTGTTTTTATGCTAAGGAAAAATAGTGTCTTTGTTTTATAAATATGTTATGCATGAGGTACATATAATAATGCTTTTAGTGTTTAAAATATCTAACATGCAATCTAGCATAAATCCTTCCCAGGAGCAGGTAGACAACCACATATAGGCAAAAATATAGCAGTTTAAGTTCATACCAGCATCGCAAGAAGCCACCAGTGGGCGCCAACAACCTGACACGAACCCACTGGTGAGGATGTATGTCCGTACAGAAAGGTAAAGGACTACCTCACAAAAATCGGGAATCTGCTATCTCAGCTACCCAAGAGGCGACTAACCAGCCCCTCCAAAAGAACTAGCCGCTGAACTGGCTACCACCTGGACCTGAGGCATTCAAGGAAAGAACACCTCAGCAAGAAAGTAATCAAAAAGGTAAATAGAGCATTTGATTTATGAACAAATAAGAAGGGTTTACCAATCCCGGCAACAACTGCTATAAGAAAAAGAAAGGGGATGACAGTAAGAAAAGAGTACTGTCTAAAGCACAGCAGAGCACACCAAGTGCGAGCAATAAAACCAATATGCCCTACCAAAAGAGTCTGCAACAGCAACAAGACATATACATATATGCCAAAAGAAAAAGAAAACATAAACAGGAAAGGGACAAACGGTCCTAACACGTGAGTAAATGGCAGTGGTCAAAACATGGATCTGAATACATAACCAAAATCAGATCCAAAAAGGGCTAAGGGGGGTCAAACAGTGACAGCACTAGGGTCCCACACACGCCAACCCAAACCGGGGCAAAAGGCGGTGGCCACAGCTCTCCACATAAAACCACCCCTCCAGAGGCCACCAAAACTCCACCACCTGCCATAACCCAAGAGTCGGCATGCAGAAACTAGCCGAACACCCAATACCCCCTAGGGAATAAGAAAAAAAGTCACACTAACAATCCTAAGGAAACACACGAACCCAAGGAAAAAATGTTGGGTCCAACCGACGCGGCCTTGCACGCCTAACCCGAACCAACCCCGAGTCTTACCTGACCCCAAGGCCAGCACAGCAACCAGCATCGACACGATGTGTCGACGCCACAACAGGCCGGTGTCGACACAAGGTGTCGACACCACGGCGGCCGGTGTCGACACAAGGTATCGACACCACAGTGGCCGGTGTCGACACAAGGTGTCGACACCTCAGCGGCCGGTGTCGACACAAGGTGTCGACACCACAGCGGCCGGCGTCGACACAAGGTGTCGACACCTCTGCGGCCGGTGTCGACACAAAGTGTTGACACCACAGCGGCCGGTGTCGACACAAGGTGTCGACACCTCTGCGACCGGTGTCGACACAAGGTGTCGACACTACCGCTGTCGGTGTCGACACAAGGTGTCGACACCACTGCGGCCGGTGTCGACACCAGGTGTCGACACTACCGCTACCGGTGTCGACACAAAGTGTCGACACCACTACGGCCGGTGTCGACACCAGGTGTCGACACTACCGCTGCCGGTGTCGACACATAGTGTCGACACCCCGACTGGCTGGTGTCGACAAAAGGTGTCGACACCACAACTGGCTGGTGTCGACACAAAGTGTCGACACCCCGACTGGCTACAGGCGCTAGACCCAGCAACCAACCAAAACGAGAACCGGGCCTCTCTCTAAAATTTCATCATCCATCGGCAATAGCAACTACTCGACCTGAACCGTACCAAATCCGTCCCTAATAGATACAATCTCTCAGGAAAAACTGAGATTTAACTGGAACTTCTCTACACTAACCACAGTATAATCGGGGACGAACCCTAGCGTGCACCTAGGATCTAAGCAGTAGAGAGATAAAATTTAATAAAGAAGAAAACAAGGATCGGCTATGGCAAGGATGAGGGAACATCACTTGCCTCAATACCAGAAAAACTTGGTCGGCGACTTCCCTCACTCTCGGATCTAGTCGCAGAGCACCAAGCCGAGGAACAGAAAGAATGCAGATACAGGCGAGAGCAATCCAGATCAACTCTCGAAATTGAATTTCGACCGCTAAATCTCCAGGAATCGGCGTCCGAAGGATAGGGTAGTCCGGCGGTTCTCTTCCTCTCGTACAGGCGGCGGCTCCTTCCAAAAGAGAAAATGAAAAAGCAATGAACCAAGCCTTAATTTCTAACCTAAGGCTATATATAGGCATCAGTTTTAATAATAAACAATCAATACATATTAATTACTTATACTCAATATCAAAACGACGCGAGACCCGAAACATCTCGGAAATTGATGAAATTCACATCGCAGCTAAAAACCCACGCTACGAACACAACTGCAAAGTCGAAATTAGCATTCGACGAACAAAAACCCGGGATATCACCACCCGAAGCCAAAAACACAAGCATTCCCTAAGAGGCCCAACCGAGTCATCAAACGGACTCCGGCTAGCTGGGAAATCTTGCTAACAGGCTACAAACATGCTACACAAGGAACCCTAAGAGCTAAAACCACGCTCTACATCGGCAAAGAGCTGAAAATACGCCATCGTAACGCCAGCCAAAGATCAAACAAAAATGGAAAAACTAGGGGCGTTATAATATGTGCCATTAGGGAAGTGGCCAGACTAGCAAAAATCTCACCTCCTACATTATTTGGCAAACTGCTTTCATATGAGATGCAGCTGATGGCCAGAAAGAAAGAGGATAAAAGTAATAAAGTTGATTACAGAGATAAGTCAGTGGCTTTCAAGACTGAAGCCATAAGAAAGGACAGGAGGATGTCTCCATCTCCTCCTAGGAAAGCTGCAGAAGTAGTTTCAGAAAGTTCTGACAGTCACACATCAGATAGTCCAAATTTTGATAAAGACTTAGCTGCTTTCTCAAGACAATTTCAAAGGTTCTTGAAGAAGAAACAGTGGAGATCCAAGCCATCCTCCTCACAATCTAAGAATGATTACTATCAGAAAAAGAAATCCTTTAGGAAGGACAGGTATGTCTCTAAACCTAGTAAATTATCTTCAACTAAGATTGTTTGCTATTGTTGCAACAGGCCTGGACATGTGGCTGCTGATTGTCCTGACAAAAGTAAAGAATCTAATGACAAGAAGAAACTAAAAAACAAGGGCAAGAGTAGAAATCCTTTGTTGCAAAGAAGCAAAAAAGCTGGTTAGATTCTTCACCATCAGATTCTGAGGCTGAAGCTGAAACTGAAGCATACATAGGACTGTTTGCAACTAAAGAGGATGCAGAAGAGGCTGAGTTCTGGAAATTGCTGGACTCAGTAAATGGAATTGAAGAACATTGTTGTAAAGGGATGATGGCCTTGACAGAAGAAGATCAGTGCTAGGATCAGCCTGGTCCTAGTAAGGTAAAAAATTCTTCAATAGTTTCTGATTACTATACTGAATCAGAATCAGAAGCATCTGCATCAAGAGATGTGGATGAATCTGAATCTGAAGGGGATGTTCATCAACTTATTGATGAATATGGTGATCTGATGCAAGCACTTAAGAAAAGAAGACTCCTTAACAAAGCACAGGCCAAGGAAATTACTGCTCTTAAGCTGGTTGCATTAGATTCAGAAAAAATGCTGGATCTAAAGATGAATGAAGTAGCCAAACTGAAAAACATAACTGTTATTCAGATGAGTACAATTACATTTAAGAATGATCAAATCAAAAGTCTGGAAGTCAAACTTCAGAGGGAGAGAGATCTGGTGGCTAAATTCTCTAAGCCAAAATCAGTCTTACCCTTAATTGATGACTTTATTCCGAAAAAGGGTACGACAGGATTGAGCTTTAAGGGAAATGCAAGGGCTGCCAATTCCAAAAGAAAAGGCAAACCCCTAGTACAACCACTAGCCTTCAAACCCCCCATTACCTTCAGGAAAGTGCAAAAGCCTACCAATAAATATGATCATGATATCATACATGGTTATGGTAAGCCTGATATTCTAAATGACAAGGGTGTAGCTCCAGCACTCAAGAAAAGAACCACTGTACCTACAGTGTTAAGAATAGCTGACAGCAATGCTGTTAAAACTGTACCTAAAAGAGGTATAATCGATATGAGTGCTGGTGCTGTGGTAAGATAGGACATTATGACAAGGATTGCTGGCACAACACCAGTGTCAGGAAGAATGCCAGCTTACCTGTGAGGAAGGCTGCTGGTAAGAATATCAAGTTTAAATCTAACTTGAACCTAAAACCCAATAAACATTGGGGTTCTAAGGTAAATTAATTTTATTTGCTGCAGGTGGGTCCAATTTGCCATACCCCTATATGGTACTTGGACAGTGGATGTTCTAGGCACATGACTGGAACAAGAAGAATGTTAAAGGACTATACTCCCATAGAGAGTGGACCCAAAGTGATCTTTGGTGGATCAGAAAAAAGGGGTTATAAAAGGGTTTGGTAACATTTCTACTAGTTCTATAACAATCACTCAAGTGGCTTATGTAAAAGGTTTGAAACATAACTTGATAAGCATAAGTCAGCTGAGTGATCTTGGGTATGACACTTCATTTATTAAGAATGGGTGTCAGATTAAAAGGACAAGTGATCAGAAGGTGATCTTGTCTGGTTATAGAAAAGGGAATATTTATTGTTTAAATTTTTATTATGAAAACATTAACTCTCCTGTATGTTTAGTTGCAGATGAGACAACATCTCAGTGTGTCCAATGGCACAAGAGGCTAGCTCATCTGAACTATAAGACTATATGCCAACTCTATAGTTTAGAGTTAGTGAGGAATGGTCCTCAGTTTAAGTGCATAAAAGAGGGTATATGCTCAGCTTGTCAAAAAGGTAAGTAGACCAAATCCTCTTTTCATAGTCTTGATACCAAAGACTCTGTGAGGTGTTTGTACCTCTTGCATATGGATCTATTTGATCCTATGCCAGTTCATAGTCTAGGTAGGAAAGTCTAGACTTTTGTGGTAGTAGATGACTATTCTAGATTTACATGGGTTTTCTTTTTGAGGCAGAAATATGAAACCCCTACTGTCTTTCATAACTTTGTTAAACAAATTCAGAATGAACTTAACAATTCAGTGGTCAAAATTAGAAGTGACCACGGAACTGAATTTCGGTCTGAATGTATGACAAGGTTTTTTGAAGAACTAGGGATTCATCAAGAATTCTCCTCACCTAGAACACCTCAACAAAATGGAATTGCTGAAAGAAAGAATAAGACTCTTATTGAGGCTGGTAGAACAATACTAAGTGACACTTCTCTCCCAAAATATTTTAGGGCTGAGGCAGTAAATACTGCTTGTCATGTTCTCAATAGAGCATCCATAACTAAGAGCCATAAAAAGACACCCTATTAGATTATGAAGGGCAGAAAACCAAACATATCCTACTTTAGGATCTTTGGTAGCAAGTGTTATGTGCTTAACACTGGCAAATCTCACCTAACTAAGTTTGCTGCCAAATCCCAAGATGGGATATTTGTTGGGTATAACAATAACAATAAGACATATATGGTCTACAACTTGACTACACAAGTTATAGAAGAATCTGTTCATGTAGTGTTTGATGAATCTGAGCTAATTAACTGTGAGTTGTCTAGCAATTCTTGTAGCTCAATAATTTAAAAGAAAAGTTGGACATGCTGACCATTAATGAAGACCAAACTGCAAGGCAAGATAAGGAAAATGATGGTTGCTATTCAGGGGGAGTATAAGGTCCACAAGCTGACATTGAAGACAATGAAGTACAACATGGTGGAGAAATTGAAGAAGTTCAAATTGCTGATAGAATTCCTCCAGCAATAAGGAATCTAAAGGATCATCCAGCACACCAAATTATTGGTGATCCAAGACATGGTGTGCAAACTATAAGCAAACACATGAACACAGTGCTTTGCCCAAGTTTCCTGTCACAGGTGGAACCAAAGAGATTTGAAGAAGCCATACAAGACTCCAACTGGATTGATGCAATACAAGAGGAGCTGAATCAATTCAGAAGGTGTAAAGTATGGGAGCTGGTTCCAAAACCAAAGGATCATAATATTATTGAGATTAAGTGGATCTACAGGAACAAACTAGATGAAAATGACATCATAGTGAAGAACAAAGCAAGACTGCCAAAGGTTATAGACATGAAGAGGGCATAGACTTGGATCAGACATTTGCCCCAGTGACAAGGTTGGAAGCAATAAAGCTATTCCTTGCCTTTGCTGCTTTCCAAGGTTTCAAAGTATACCAAATGGATGTCAAGTCGGCATTCCTAAATGGTAATTTGAAAGAAGAAGTCTATGTTGAACAACCCTTAGGTTTTGTTGATCCACTTTATCTTGATTATGTTTATAGGCTTAAGAAAGCCTTATATGGTTTGAAATAAGCCCCTAGGGCTTGGTATGAAACATTGTCTACCTTCCTCATTGAGAATAAATTTTTAAGGGGGAAAATAGATAAGACTCTATTCCTTAGGGAGTCAAAGGGCAAGATGATCCCAGTCCAGATTTATGTTGATGACATAATATTTGGATCTACTAAAAACTACCTTTGTAGGAAGTTTGCAAAACTTATGTAAGGGAAGTTTGAGATGAGCAGTATGAGTGAGCTGAAATTCTTCTTGGGACTCCAAGTAAGACAGACAGATGATGGCTTGTCCATATCACAGTCTAAGTTCACCAAGGAGTTAATTAAGAAATATGGTATGGAGTCATCCACCACCATGAGAACTCCAATGGGGATAAGTATGCCTTTAGGCAAAGATGATGCAGGAAAACTTGTAGATGAGTCTTTGTATAGAGGGATAATTGGCTCCCTTCTATACTTAACTGCCAGTAGAACAGACATTATGTATGCTACATGTGTATGTGTTAGGTACCAAGCAAGCCCTAAAGAATCTCATTATACTGCAGTTAAAAGAATTTTGAGATATCTTAAGGGCATACCTAATCTTGGTCTTTGGTACCCTAAGAATAGAGACTTTCTACTAACTGGTTTTTCAGATGCAGACTTTGCAGGTTGCAAAGAAGATAGAAAGAGCACCACTGGCACATGTCAGTTTCTAGGCGGTAGATTGGTGTCTTGGAGCAGTAAGAAGCAGATACGTGTGGCAATTTCCACTGCTGAGTCTGAATATGTAGCTGCAGGCAGCTGTTGTGCTCAGCTTTTATGGATTCAACATCAACTTGAAGACTATGGTCTCAAGGTAAGTAGAACTCCACTATTTTGTGATTCTACAAGTGCTATTTCTATTGCTAAAAATCCTGTATCACATAGCAGAACAAAACATATAGAAATTAGATTGCACTTCATTAGAGAGCATGTTGAAAAATAAGATATTTGTTTGGAATTTGTCACCACAAATAATCAAATTGCTGACATGTTTACTAAACCACTAGATGAAACTAAATTCAATTATTTTAAAATTGAATTAGGCATGTTAAACCTAGAGTAACTTAGTAAATCTAACCAAGTAATTCTATGTCGATACTAAAGAAAATCTGTGTCGACATATAGTAGTTGATGTCGACACAAAAGGAAATCTGTGTCGACATATAGTAGTTAGTGTCGACACATAAGGAAAGTTGTGTCGACACAACAAAATAGTGGTGAGATAGTGGTGTCGACACTCAGAGTTTGGTGTCGACACATAGAAGTTCTATCATTTAAATAGTAGTGTCGACACATACAGTCGTCTGTGTCGACACGCAGATATTAGAGTCGACTGTTAAGAAGTTTGTGTCGACACATCACAAACTGTGTCGACACATAGTGTTGTCTGACTCTGTCGAGACATTAGAAATCTGTGTCGACACAATCTCTACAGTGTCGACAAATTAAGTATTTATTACCACGCCTTTTGACCTTCTGTGTTGACAAACATATAAATAGGTCACTGAACAACTTTGTCGACTACGCTGTTGGGTCCGGCGTTCCTTCACTTGACCCGTGGCGCATTGCTACTTATTTAAGAAATTATGTAGCGCCCTCTCCAATAGTGAGGGCTTTTGATGCAGTTGGGTATGCGCTTGATCCTTCAATTGGTATCAAAGGAGGTCACAGGTTCAAGACCAGGGGGCGCTATTAAATCCTTATTTTTCCCTTCTACCTGTGCGGGTCAGGCAACCGTGGACATGTGGTAACCCCACCTCTGAGCCAGGTGGGCCATATGGTAACTCCACCTCTGAGCCGACGGGTTGTGCTGGACGCCGGGGGGGGGGGGGATTGTTGGGTCCGACGTTCCTTCACTTGACCCGTGGCGCTTTGCTACTTATTTAAGAAATTATGTAGTGCCCTCTCCAACAGTCCGGGCTTTTGGTGTAGTTGGGTATGTGCTTAATCCTTCATACGCTGTCAACATTTTCGAGACCCAATCTTTGAGTCGAAAAACCTTCATCTCTCTTCTCCTCAAATTTCTCGTCACCAATGACGCCAAAATTTGAGAACAACATCAACGAAGGCTATGAATTAGTTCGCGATGCTTTTGAGAGTGCTGCGACTGAGATCAGAGATGTGATAACCCTAATCCAAGAAAGTGGTTTAGAATATCTAGTTTCAGAACCTACTAAGATCTGGAAGAAGGAGGTTCTTGAATTTTATACAACAGCAACCCTGGATTCAACTGGATTGAAGATTAGGTCATCAATTCAAGGAAGCATGGTGAAACTTACACAGAAGCATCTGAGGAAGACACTACAGTTGCATAGGACTCAGGAAGATGATGAAGTCATATCTTCTATGACAAAAGAAGCTCTTCAATGGTGTGGACTGTATCCCAGCACTAAGATTGAATCATCAATGCAGAGGAAGGTGATGAACTCCCAAGGAAAGTTTCTTTCAGAAATTATGGGAAAAGTAATTCTCTGCAAACCAGGAGGACATGATAGGATCTCAGCCTATATGTTCAGCTTAATGACCAGAGTTATTTTCAGAGTAAAAACTAACTGGTCTGCTGTGATCTTTGAAAAGATCAAGGAAAGTTTGAAGAGACCTAATCTAGGAAGAATATCGAGTCTGTATCTGGCAATGAATATTCCTGAAGTGATGGACCACACAACAAGATCTAGGATAAACCACATGAGAAGGATGGATATGAGAATACTATCCAGGTGGGAAAGAGTTCTGACAAAGGATGGTTCTGCACCACAGAAACAACCACAACTGACAAAGAAAAGACAACCCCCAGGAAACCTGAATCTTCTAGTAATTCAGAAGAACAAGTGCTCGTCAGTTCAGATGAAGAACAACAAGAATCTGCAAGGAAATCATTTGCCCCTAAGAATGTAGATGATAGTCAGATGCAGGGGGAGCATATTCCAGAAAGCACCATCCAACTGGATCAAGTTAAGGATGTGCTTCATCTAGGGGGAGCCAATGAGCTTTCTCTAGCTCAACAAGAGGCATTGCCTCCAGAAGTTGCTCATGAGAAAGAGCAAGCTGCATTAAAGAGTGAAACAGCCACTCAAACTATCCTTGAGGTAATACCTGATATTAATCAAACTACACTAGATACTGAGCCAGATACACTAACTGTGCTTCTAACTGATGTTGAACAGACAAACAATGACAACATCCCTGCATAGGATATACCAATGGATGATACATCTGCATTAGATGATGCTCCATTAACTGTACAAGCTACATATGTTCCACATGTACAAACTCAACAAGAATTCACTCTTGAAGTGTTATTTCCTGATATTCAGGAGGAAGGACTGAGGGGGAGTTGACTAGGACTGCGAAGGAGCTGCACTCTAGTACTAAAGAGACAGTTGATATAGAGAGTTCCTCAGCTTCTGAAGATGATGAGGAAACTGATGGTCTACAAGAAGAAGAGCTTAAGCTACAAGAGGGCTTTGCAAACAGTACCTCAACAACTAGCCCCAGCAGTTGACTACAGTTCACTGTTGGTTGCTCTACAAGTTAAAATGGATGAGCAAAGACAAGCTCTTGAAAAATATGTGGATGAAAGCCATAAGGAACTTCAGTTTACTTTGGCTCAAGATATAAAATCAATCAGATTTGAAGTAAACCAGAATAAGAAAGAGATGACAGACTGCTTCCATAAAAGAGGTAATGCTGTAGTTTATCTGGCCAAGCAACAACAAGAGGCAAGAACACAGATTGATGATCTAATGGTAAAGCAAGGATATGTCCTAGAAAATCAAATTAGAATGAATGATAATCTTACTGAATCACATAATGTGATTGTTACTGAATTAAAGAATACTGCAACTGCATTAACTGAGGAAAGGGCTAAAGAGAAGTCATAGTTTGATAAGAAACTTCAAGATGATTTAGCCACTTTCCAATCTGCCATTCAAGCCTCTCAAAAGATCATATCTGCTCAGCTACAAAAGTTTAAAGCTTATTATACAGAAAGCACCAACTACTTAGCTGATCAAATCAGATTTCAGAAAGATGATCTTAGGAATCATGTTGAGAGAGAAGTCATAAAGGGGAAGAGGTTGTTAGTCAATGCTAGCTCAGAGCATGCTAAATGTGTAACAAATGCTGTTAAAGCAACTCTGGTATATCCTCCCTTGTGTGATGATGATAATACAGCTGAGTCAGGAATTCAAGCTATAGGAATTGAAGGGGGTCAGCAGGAGGTAGCTCAAATCATATACCCCCCTTCTAACTTTGAGGGAATTCAATAACTGGTTCACCAGATGTATTGCCCTCCAAAGACTACTAAGAATATTATAATTGACAAAGTGGAAATGTCAGAGGCAGCATTGAATAAAGAGCAAGAAGCTCAACTCTCAAAGAAATGGTTTAGAGAGCAGGCTGAACTGAAGCCTGATTTTGAAAGATGGAGTCCCACCTCCAGAAATATAATACCCACTGCCTGGAAAGCTGTCAAAGACAAAATGCATGATAGAGGCAAGTGGTATTCTGAACTTGAGTGGAGTAAATATCTGTAGAGACAAGATGCTATACATCAGTTCAGAAGGGAGCACAAGGCTGGGAAAATACCTGCTACAGCTGTGGAGCCCAGTAAATACTTTCCCAAGCCTTATCACTATTTTAAAAGGCAAAAAGTTAAGGCTGCAGAACTTAAGAAGAAGGATCTCAAAGGCAAGAAGCCAGCCGAAGATACTGAAGCTCCAGTACAAGCAAGGGTCCAGTCTGGCAAAGGCATAGTGATCAAGGAGTCTGATCAGCCTTAGGATAGATTGACTAGATTTTAGAACATTGTAATCTTCAGCTTTAAAATCTATGTAATCTGTTGTTAACAAACATTTTTTTGAAGTTTAAACAAAACAATGATTTATGCTTATTATCTTTGAATCATATTCTAAGATAGGGGGAGATTGTTGGGTACATTGGAAAATGTGTACCAGATTTGGAGAAGCCTCACCTAACTCAATGATATGCATAAAGTTGTATTTGATGTTGTGTTGAGTTATCATGTGCAGGTTAAGTAAATGGAAGAAAAATTTTCTAAGTGCAAGTGTCAACACTTAGGAATGACTGTGTCGACACCAAGGGCCAGATTGTGTCGATACCTAGAATTTGTGTCGACACACAGAAAATCTGTCGACAACGCTGTGTCGACACCAAGTGCCAGAATGTGTCGACACCCAGAATTTATGTCGACACACAGAGAAGCTGTCGACACATTCCAGAATTCTGTCGACAACGACTATGTCGACACATAGAACTTGTGTCGACACACACAAGAATTCTGTCGACACCAACTTTGTCAAGACAAGAAGTGATTGTGTCAAGATACAGGACTTGTGTCGACACATTCCACAGAAGCTATGTCGAGAAGTAAAAGTGAAGCTGTCTCGATATCATCAAGACTTGTGTCGACACATGGACTATGCGTGTCGACACATGTGAAGTATTCACTCGACATTCTCTGCTGTCGAGTCAAAGGCCAATGAAGGTTGAAGTAATACAACTGGAGACTTGACAGCTGTCATTACTGACATTGCTGTCACATCTGTCAGAGATGTCAGAAGACTGTTTGGAACCGGAACAACCGGTAACCATGGATGAAACCTATATATAGATATGCTCTCTCAACAATTGAAATTATTATCGATTTGTGAAGAAGTGATCGTGAACACGATCAGTGAATAAAGAATAATCTCTGAAGGATTGAAGATCTAGAAGAAGAGAAAGAAGAAATAGTCAACAGATTGTAGAGAGAGAGAAACAAGAAGGAGAGAAGTCCTTATCCAGTGAAGGCAGATCCTGAACAGTCTGCCAGAAGAATTCAGATCAATTCTGAAGAAGAATTCAGATTAATTTCTGAATAAGAAGGAAATTGATTGAAGATCAACTCCAACACAAAGAAGATCAACCTTACTTTGTTCAGATTCAAGAAGCTTTGAAGAAGCTAAGACAGGTTGATCCTTAAGTAATCATTTCTATCAAGAACTGATCAAGAAGCCTTTAACCAATTCTCTCTCCATCTAGTTGAAGATATTATTATCTTTTCATCAATAAATTTTGTAGGATCTGTAATAGATCTGAGTGTAGTAGATTTATTTCTCTGAGTTGTAAGCCTAAATTATAAAGGCTGAGGTAGGGCTGAGTGTCTGAGGTAGGGGAATCTATTCCCTGAGTTGTAGGCCTATAAAAGAGGCTGAGGTAGGACTTTTGCCTGAGTTGTAGGAGTGGGGTTTCACTCTGAGTTGTGGGCCTGTGAAAGAGGCTGAGGTAGGGCTTGTGCCAGAGTTGTAGGAGTGTGGATTCACTCTAAGTTGTAGGAACCATTCTTGGTTCTGAGCTGTAAGATCTGTGGATCTGAGAAGAAAGAAGGAAGTTAGGCCGAATCTAGTACACTGCTAGATAGGCAAAGGGGGAAAGTGGATGTACCCATCATTTGGGGAACCACTATAAATTTGGTGTGCAATCTGTGGAATGCTGTGTGTATGTGAATGCTGTGCTGTGATATCTGCTGAATAAATTGCTAAACTAGATAGATTTGTCTGCCTAAGTTAGAAAAAGAATTGAACCTATTCACCCCCCTCTAGGTGTTTAGGACATCTTGAAACCAATTCTTTCATTATCTTCCCGGTGAATCTTGACGGGGATATGAATAGACCATCATCAGCCTGTTTTACTTGGAGTCCCAAGAAAAACTTCAATTCACCCATACTACTCAATCTCAAACTTCCCCTACATAAGTTTTGCAAACTTGCTGCAGAGGTTGTTATCAGTAGAGCTAAATATTATGTCATCAACATAAATCTAGACTAGGATGATCTTGCTCTTAGATTCCATTAGGAATAGGGTCGTGTCTATCTTCCCCCTTGGGAATTTATTCTCAATGAGGAAGGTAGACAATATCTCATACCATGCTCTTGGAGCTTGCTTAAGCCCATAGAGAGCTTTACTAAGTCTATATACAGCAGTAGGAGATTTAGAGTCAATAAAACCTGGAGGCTGCTTTACATAAACTTCTTCCTTCAAGTCTCCATTCACGATGACCGACTAGACATCCATCTGGAATACCTTGAATCTCTGGAAGGCTGCAAATGCAAGGAACAATCTGATTGCTTCCAACCTTGCAACTGGGGCAAAGGTTTGATCATAATCAATCCCTTCTTCTTGTCTATACCCTTTGGCCACAAGTCTGGCTTTATTCTTCATTACAATGCCATTTTCATCAAGTTTATTCCTGAAAATCCACTTGACTCCAATGACATTGAGTCCATATGGTCTGGGAGCTAGCTGCCAGACCTTGCACCTTTTGAACTGGTTCAGGTCTTCCTGCATTGCACCAATCCAGAATGGATTTTGATTTGCTTCTTCAAATTTCTTGGGCTCTTCTTATGACAGGAAGCTGGAATATAGTGCTGTGTTGAGACTCCTGCTTCTGGTCTGTACACCTTAGGTAGCCTCACCTATTATTTGCTCTAGAGGATGATCTCTAAGATATTTGACTGTTGGGGGTAGTCTGACTGCTTCCTGCTGATTATCATTTTCTTCAGCAGGTTGATCTTCATTTCCAGCTTAACTACCATATGCTTCCTCTGGACAGCATCCCTCACCACAATCTTCTTGCAAAGCTAGGTCTTTATCTTTGATGGAGAGCTTTTCCATCATGACTTCTGTTCCTGCAGAGCTAGGCAAAGAGCTTGACAACTCATTAATAATCATGCATGACTCATCAGACACTATATGGATAGACTCTTCTACAACTTGATATGTCAAGTTATAGACTTTATATTCCCTACTATTGTTGTTGTACCCAACAAATATCCCCTCATGGGATTTGGCATCAAACTTAGTCATTTTGACTTATCATTGTCCAGGATGAAACACTTGCAACCAAATATCCTAAAGTAGGAAATATTTGGTTTTTTGCCTTTCAAGATCTCATAGGGAGTCTTCTTGTGGCCTTTGGTGATAGAAGCCCTATTGAGCACATGACATGCAGTGTTAACTACCTCAGCCCAGAAATATTCAGGGAGAGAAGTGTCACTCAATAATGTTCTCCCAGCTTCTATGAGTGTCCTTTTTTTCCTCTCAGCTAACCCATTTTGCTGGGGTGTTATTGGAGAGGAGAACTCTTGATGAATCCCTTGCTCTTCACATTCTGACCACAGAGCATGCAAGCTCATTCTGAATTTGCCTGACAAAATTTGTGAAAACTTCAAGAATTTCATCCTTCCTTCTAATGAAGAACACCAAAGTAAATCTGGAATAGACATCAACCACCACAAGGGTGGACCAAACAAGTCCATATGCAGGAGATACAAGCATCTCACAGAGTCCTTGGCCCTAATGCTCTTGAAAGAGGTCTTAGTCTGCTTACCCTTTTGGCAAGCAGCACAAATAACCTCCTTGGAGCATTTTTTTGGGACCATTCCTAACAAGCTCATCACTGAATAACTGACCAATGGTCTTATAATTTAGATAAGCCAGTCTCTTGTGCCACTGGACAAAATATGAGACTTTTTCATCTGCAACTATGCATATAGGGGAACTATTTTCTAAGCAGGAAAAAATCAAGCAATAAACATTCTCACTCCTAGTGCCTGTTAAGATGACACATTGGTCACTTAACCCCTTGATGTGGCACTTATCCTTGTGGAAGGAAATGTCATAACCAAGATCACATAGTTGGCTTATGCTTATGAAGTTATGTTGCAACCCCTCTATATAAGCCACCTTTGTGATGGTGATTATGCAATTTAAGATGTTACCATAGCCTCTGATTATCCCCTTGTCTGAGCCTCCAAAAATGACCTTGGGTCCATTCTTTACTGGAGTGTACTCCTTAAATTGCTCCTTTGTTCCAGTCATGTGCCTGGAACATCCACTGTCAAAGTACCATTTAGGGGATTTGGTACTTGAACAATCCTGAAAAGAATGCCAGTCACCTTACCTTAGGACCCTAATTTCTGTTGGGTCCTAGGTTCACATTAGCCTTGAAATAACCCTGCCTTCCTGCAAAATTCCTGACAGGTTGACAACCTCTGGACACTGAGGGATTATGCCAGCAATCTACAACATAGTGGCCCACTTTGCCACAACACCAAAACTCATAAATATTATATCTCCTTTTCTATTTGGGACCAACATTTTACTGTACTGCTTCCTGAACAGTGGGGAGATGTGCTGCACTATACTTCTGCCTTCTTTCAGTAGCAATTTGACTAAAGGACAGTCTTTCACCTGCCTGTGTTGGTCTTCTCTGAGAACCACCAGTTGCATGTCTCTTTTCAGCTAACATGCATCTGATAGCATCTGAGATGGCCATTCCAGCCCTGTCAGAAGACTATCCTTGAGTCACAACTTTTGTTGTATGATTTAAATTTTTAACAACAGCAATATCTTTGAGTTTTGGGGTTGGGGCACCAAAAATAAATGGTCCAGGTTGGGCAATTTGGATTTCCTCATGGGCAGCCTTAAAGGCTTTCGCATGGCTGTACCTTCCACCATGGCTGGTGCCATATTGGTCCATACTAGTGGATCTGCCATTCTCCCAGTGACCATAACAACTTTCTTAGTCATACCTGTTAGAAGGAAACAATACTCTCTGAAAAGAAATTTGAGGCTAGAGGCACAACATGTGCCTTCCCTTTTCCCTTTCCTCTTGGATTGGAAGGTCTAGTAGGTCCCTCAAATCCCAACCCTTTCTTACCAGCTTGGGTAAGGTGGGTATCAATTAAGGGTAGTAGAGTGCTTGACTTAGAAAATTTTGTCACCAACAATTTCTCATTTAAAAGTTCATTTTCAAGTTTCTAGATAAGTTTCTCATTTGAGACTCTTACCACAGACTCACTGTCAATGATTTCCTTAAGCTGGCCTGCATGTGCAGCCATGTCAATGAGGGCTTTTTCTTGGTCTTCACACTTTCTTTTAAGACTAAGAAGCTCTTTTGCCCGCCTCTTTGCAAGTAGCTTGCATTTCTTGAAAGCCTCAAGAAGTTCTCCATACTTAGCAATTATGGAGTTTACATCATCCTCAGAGTTTGAATCCCCTTCATCTCTTGATGATTGAGCTTCAGAGACTAAGTCAGCCTCATGACTAGAATTAAAAGAATGTGGTTTAGCATGTACCTGAAAATGACCAGGCTGATCCTGGCTGCTTTATTCATCTATCATTGCCATTAGTGCATGACATTGAGCATCTCCTTCTTCATCTTCATCCACCTCTGAGTCACTCTCTGGATGTGACAGAGGGACCCTGATCCCTATTCTAGCAGCAGGGAACTCTTCTTCAGCAACAACAATAAACCTAATGTAGGCTTCATCTTCTTCACTGTCTGACTCAGAGGAAGATTCAGACCAGGTCTTCTCTTTCTTGGCCACTAGGGACTTCTCTTTCTTCTTTCCCTTGTGGTGCTTCTTAATTCTTTCTTCTTTCTCTTTATTGGACAGTCAACAATTACATGCACAGGTTTCCTGCAGCAAAAATAAATAATGTTAGAGGAAGATTATTTATTAGAGTTAGGAGCATACCTGTCCTCCTTAGAGGATTTCCTTCTGTGATGAGAGGAGGAAGAAGGCCTTCTGTTCTTCCAATGCCCTTTCTTCATGAATTTCTGAAACTGCCCAGAGAAGGCAGCAATGTCCTCATCAGATGTATGACTGTCAGATGAACTTGACCTGGAGCTCTCAGATTCTAACACAGCAGTTCTCCTCACTAGAGAGATCTTCCTTCTTCTCCTGGTTGAAGCATTAGCTTGGAAAGCCACAGATTTCTCCTTGCTCTATGACTTGCTGGTCTCCTCTTCTTCTTCCTTTCTCACAGCAAGCTGCATCTCATAGAACCGTAGCTTTCCAAATAGGGTTGGAGGTGGTGTGTCTGCTAGTCTGCACATCTCCCTGGTGGCACAGATCTTTGTGTCCCAATCCTTGGTGAGGGACCTGAGAAATTTGTCATTCAGCTCATAGTTGCTGAAGACTCTTCCATAAGTTCTCAGTTCATTAACAGTTCTGAAAAATCTTTCAAAACTTTCAGCAATGCCCTCAGACTTTCCTTGTTTGAAGGCCTCATACTCCTAGTTGAGCATGGATTTCTTATCATCCCTCACCTCTTCTGAGCCATCCATGAACACCACTATGGTGTCTCACATCACCTTGGAGGTCTTGTAGTGCACAAAATTCTGGAATGTGGCATTCAGAACTGAGATCTTCATGGGGATTAAGGGCCCCTCTTTGACTGTGATGAAGATCCTACGGTCAGCACTTCCATGAACATCCTGACCCTTTCCTTCCAAAGCCAAAACACTTCCTTTCTGCAGATTGGCAACTTCATGGCTCCTAATTCCTTATAATTTACACCAGACCCCATTTATTATATTTTAGCTAACCTTGGAGGTATCCTCAGATTGTTAAATCCTTTTGAGCAACCTCCCTCTGATACCACTTGAAAGTTATTTAACTTTAGGCTAGCTAATCACCTAGAGGGGGGGGGGGTGAATAGGTCTTTGAGCTTTTAATATATCTTTTGCTGTTTTCTAAATTATGCTAACTAGAGCTTGTCCTTAAGTCCTGCAATCAAAGAGAAAAACAAGCAAACAACATAATTTATAGTGGTTCCCCAATTGGGTACATCCACTTTCTCTCTCCACCTATCCAAGCTTATTTGTTGGACTCGGCACAACTTCTCCAAACTACTCCTAAGAGCTTACACCTCAGATCCCGTAGGTTCTTCAAGTCTCCTCAAAGACTCACTTCTCAGCCACAAGGGCCTACACTTAGTGGTCAACAAACCACTTACCTCAGTCTGTTACGCCCTACACTCAGGCTGCGAGGACAGCCCTACCTCAGATCCCAAAGGATCTTACCTCAGAGCACTATAGTGCTCCAACACTCAGTGACCCGCAAGCTACCTACCTCAGCCTTATCTATAAGGCCTACAGCTCAGGCTTTTCAGCCCTACAACTTTAGGCATGAGGCCCTACTCTCAGAGTGCTGCAGCACTCCTACAACTCAGTACCCCTCCTGGTACCTAGCTTAGTGCCCCTCCAGGCACCTACAGCTCAGTGAGAAGCTTATCAACTACCTCAGACACAAAGGCCCTACACTTAGAGAGCAGCACTCTCCTACCTCAAACACTTAAGCCCTATAGCTTAGATCCTCACTTGGATCCTATCTCAGTGCCCCAACAGGGCACCTACCTCAGTGACAAATTTGTCACCTATAGCTCAGGCACAAAGTGCCCTACTCTCAGATTCAGGAAACCTGAATCCTACAGGAAATGAATACAGAGTTGAAGAAAATAAAATTACTGACTCAGAGAAACAACTATGAGTCAACTTTGCTGGACTGAGCAGATTTCAGTCCATCTCACTTGCTGTAGAAGGAATCAGCCTTCTTCTACAACTATCACTTATTACTGCTGCACTGATGAGCAGCTTCCACCTTGATGAGAAATGAATCAGCTAACTGTTCTGTAGAGAATGCCCTTGCTAAGCTTGAAGAGCTTCAGCTATCATTTCTTGCCTTCAGGCCATCTTGGTTGGACTTCAGCTTTCAAGCTTGATCAGAAGTAAAAATGTCCAGCCGCCTCTATTAATTTCTCTTTCTGTTTCTTGGATTTGTTAACCCTAATCCTTTACTATTTCCCCTTTTATATGCGTTGATTTAAATCAACAACACCATAGTATGTGGGCCCACCAAGGATTGGTGAGCGCCAACTCCATCAGAAAGGGACAAAACATCTTTCAGCGCTGTAGCAGCTTTCCCACAACGGCTTTCTGCAATTTTGACTTTGATGATGTCAGCAGTGGTCATCAATCTCTGGACTTAGAAAATTTTCCTGAATCCCATCAAATGTTGAATGATGTTGAGACACTCAACGCCATCAGCCTGGGCTCTCAGCGCTTCTTGACTTAGAAAATTTCCTGGCTTTGTCTCAGCAGTTTTGTCTCAGCGGTCTCAGTAGTTTTCCATTATTAGCTGAGACAAGCCTTTGTCTCACCACTTTTCCTCTTATTTACTGTCTCAGCGGGTTTTGAACTTTAACTGTATCAGCGGATTTGTCTCAACAGTTTTTCATTATGAGCTGAGATAAGCCTTTGTCTCAGCGCTTTTCCTCTTATTTGCTGTCTCAGCAGTTTTTGCACTTTAACTGTCTCAGCGGATTTGTCTCAGCGGTCTCAGCGGTTTTTCATTTATCAGTTGAGACAATTCTTTGTTTCAGCGCTTTCCTCTTTATTAGAAGCATTGAGTGAACCTGCTTCACTTAACGCTTCCGGACTTAGAAAAAATCCAGCTAATATTTTTCTCAGCTGTTTACCTTTTGACTGTATCAGCGCTTTCTGCTTTATTTAGAAGCGTTGAGTGAACATGCTTCACTCAATGCTTCTGGACTTAGAAAGTTTCCAGCTAACTTTGTCTCTACTGTTTCAGCTATCTCAACGCCTTCTTCTCAGCTATCTCAGCTGTCTCAATGCCATCTTCTCAGCTGTCTCAGCTGACTCAGTGCCATCTTCTCAGTTGTCTTCAGCTGTCTCAATGCTATTTTCCCAGCAGTCTCAGCGCTTATGCCTTAGACAGATTTTCTGGCTTTAACTTGACATGCTTTGAGCTGAGCTCGACAAACTGCAAACTGAGCTCGACGAACTTTGATCTTCTCAGCGCTCTCAGCATTTTTTTGCGTTAGTCAATTTTTTCTTGCTTTAGCTTGATAAGCGTTGGGCTGAGCTTGATGAACTGTAGCCTGAGCTCAACAAACTTCGAGCTAAGTTCAACGAATTTTGTATCCTTAATTCTTAAGTATATGCTGAATTGAGCTCGACGAACAACAAGCTGATTTGGATGAACTCTGAGCTGAGTTCGACGAAATATGAGTTTACTGCTCAACTCATTTTTCTTTACTTGTCCAATCATGGACTACCTGCATGCATGAACTAAAGTACACATCAAATACATTATGTGTATATGTCATTGACCTGTTTGACTTCTTATAAATCTGGGATATTGGGATCAATAGACCCAACAAAAAGATGTTCCCAGCCATTATGGAAGCTACAATAGGGCAAGTGCCTTTAAGGCTGCCCATGAAGAAATTCAAATGGCCCATCATGGACCATTTGTCTTTGGTGCTACAGCCCCCCTCTCAAAAATGTGGCTGCAACCAGTTTTCTGAACCTATCAGCACAGAATATGACTAAGGGTCAGTCTGTTGGCTTGCCTGATATGGATGTTTCTGATGCTATCAAGAGCATACCTGTTGGAACCCTACTTGTGATTTGGGCTAGGATCACTATTAGGATTGATTAGATGACCCAACATGTATAGTCTAGGGTCATAGGATGTTTTTAGGGTCAAGGTCAGTCACATGATGTTAGATTGTTGGAACCTACCTTCAAAAGACTTTAGAGACAAAAGAATTTAGAGCAAAAGCAGTTAAAAGTATGCAGAAAAAGTCATTTGACGAAAGCTGAACTAAGTTCGACGATCGTCGATCTCAGATCGACGAACTCAGAGTTCCTTCTCTGACTTGAGCTCGACGAAAGTCAAGCTGAGGTCGACGAACTGCTTTCTCTACTTTGAAGTTCAGCTCGACGAAGGACTTACTCAGTTCGACGATCTTGGCGCTCAACTTGACGAAAGAGAGTTATCAGCTCGACGAACTTGGTGCTCAGGTCGACGAAAATTTGCTGAGTTTGACCAACTCTTTCCAGGTTCTGTTCAGCTAATTCTCTGCAGTTTCTCAGTTCAACTAATGACAGATCGATTTAAAATTATTTCATTTAAGTAATACTCTGATAATTAATACATAATATTCCCATTGAATATAGTCGTTGCCAGGCAGCATTAATTATGGATTTCACAGAGTTATTACTATATTAAAATACTGGGATTGTTATGGAAATGCATTCAAGGCAAATTGAGCCGTTCCAACTCCCAGAGATTATGTAGATAATTTCAAGGAAAGATTTTAAAATTCAATGGTTTGAAATCTGCTTGGTTATATATACTCCTTCAGAAAATTGCAGATATACAAAAAAAGGGAATAGAATACAAAAAATAGGTGAAAAACAAATACAGTTTTACAGACAGAGTTCTTCATCATCTACTTCAAGCTTTCAAGAGATAGCAAATCAAATATCAGTCTGAAAGTTTTGCTGAACAACAACATCAACTTTGAAGGCCTACACCCTGAAGCAAAGCTTCCATCTCCTGATCATCTACACAACTCAGGGGGAGCTTTGACATCATCAACAAGCCACTAGTCTTCTCAGAGATTTGAGACAGAGAAGACAAAATCATTTTCATTTTTCTTTCACTGAGTACAGAGTTTTAACTCCCTTCAAAAGTTAACCTTTTGGTTCACAAGTCACCTGATCAAAAGACTTGAGATTGGTTTTGGGGCACCTGATCAAAAGGTCAAAGGATTGCTAGATCACCCTTAGATAAATAGATCTTCTAGTGACAAGGCACCTAAGCAAAAACTTGTGATGGCAGGGTACCTGAGCAAAAACCTATAGCAGATTCCTACCAGGGTGGTAGAAGAGTGGATGTACCCAGGTTTATCAGGGAACCACTAAAAATTCCTTGTGTTGTCTGGATTTCCTTTACTTGTTTTATTTGTGTGCGGTGATTGTTTTCTTTTCTTATATACATATATATCACCTACTTTAACTCCACAGTAAAACAAATTAAAATTTTAAGCAACACTATTCACACCCATAAAGTGTAAAGAAGATCTATCTCTCACTTTCAATTGGTATCATAGGGAGGTTGCTTGGTTGTACAGGCTAATACCAGAACTAAAAGATTTGATAGATTTTCTCTTTACCTAGAAGTTCATCTTGACACAAAATAAAGAGTATTCAAGCACCAGACCTCCATTGTGCAATCTGAATAAGTTTGCACTCTGGAAGACAAAGATAAGACTTTACATGAATTCTATTGATGAGTATATCTATAATTCTATTTTGACAGGACCACCTCTACCAGTGGCAACAACAAGTACAAGTACTGTGCCACCTCCTGAGTGGACTAATGTTTAGAAGAAGACCAAGATTGCTGATGCCAAAGATATGAACATTCTAGCCCAGACTATGTCAGATGACATATTCAGAAGGTTGCTAAATGGACTTCAGCAAAGGCAATCTGGGATTCTCTCGACACTATAGTAGCAGGATTTGTAGATGAAAGAAAAGACAGGAGATCACATTTGATCTCTCAGTATAAGAACTTCAAGAAGGAAGAAGCAGAATCAGTTGTTGATATGTACAATAGACTCAGCCTCATAATCAATGAGCTGAAATCATTGGACAAGAATATCACATTGACAGAGATAAATGACAAGATCCTTATGTGCTTCCCTAGCATATGGGATTCAAGGATCTGACCAATCAAAGAAGCCAGAAGTTTAAATGAAATCTCTACGGAGACCTTGTTGGGCAAGCTCAAATCTTATGAGCAACTCATCAAGAACAGAGAAGCTGAAAATAGAACCTCTTCTTCAGTAAGGAAAGAGAAAAGCATTGCTTTTAAAGCAACTGAAGAAGCAGAAGCCATTCCAGACAATGAAGAACTAATGAGTCTCTTGGCTAAAAGATTTCACAAGATGAAAATGAAGGACTTCAAGAGAAGATCAACCAGAAATGATGATAAGCCAAAGTATGACAAGACTCCTACTAAAGAGATTGTCTGTTATGGGTGCAGGAAACCTACACATATACTTTCCAGAATGTCCAGAGAACTAGAAGAAAGAGAAGAAGAAGGAGAAGCACTCTAATAAGTATACTCACAAACCCTCCTCCAGCAAACATAAGAAGAAGGAGAGGAGCTTTGTTGCTGAAACATGGAGTGAATCTGAGGATGAATCTTCATCCAGCTCCAGTGAGGATGAAGAAGAAGCTAAGGCCAGAGAGGTCTGCTTGACGATAATTAATGAATCACACAACCACTCTGATGCTGAAATTTCTGAAGCTGAATCTGAATCAGAAGAAGATAAGGTAATTTCTTCTTTTGATTTTACTTCAGAACAATTCAAAATTGAATTTAAACTATTATGCAAAGATTTAATCAAATATGAGAAGGAAATCAAACTTCTCAGAGAAAAATTAATTGAATATGATAATTTATTTTCTGAAAATATTAAACTTAAAGATGATTTGGACAATGCTTCAGAATAAATAATATCCTTAAAAACTAAATTATCCGAGGCAAAGGAGTTTGAAGAATCCCTTAATGAGAGAAGTATCAAACTAATGAATATCACAAATACAATAAATGCCAGGCTAAATGACAAACTTTGCTTGAGAGCTTCATCTAGTCAGCCTCCTTTATTACAGAAAAATATATTATCTACTCCTATAAAGTTTGTTTTTGAAAAAGAAAAAGAAAAATTAGAAGATGTAAATAAAGAAATTGAAGTTTTTCACAAGACTAAACAAAATAAAAAGAAAAATTTTCATAAAAATTATGTTCAATATAATTCGTCGAACCGAGCCCGACGAAATAACTATTATTCATCGAACTCAGATCGACGAACCATGAACCCAAAATTTCAGTATAATTATTCTACTAACTGCGCTCGACGATCTCAATATGGTTCGTCGAACCGCGATCGACGAACATGGGGCGCAAAGAATGAATATTTTCATTCTGTGAACGGAGTTTGATGAACTCATCCCCATTCGTCGAATGCAGATCGACAAACTTATTTTAATTCGTCGAACCCAGAATGTTTTAACAGAAAATTTAATTCTTTTAAAACTTTTAATCAAGCTAAAACTTTTATTAATCCTTTTACCCAGTGTGTTGGGTCCGGCGTTCCTTCACTTGACCCGTGGCGCTCTTCTACTTATTTAAGAAATTAAGTAGCACCCTTTCCAACAGTCCGGGCTTTTGGTGCAATTGTGTATGCACTTGATCCTTCAATTGGTATCAGAGCAGGTCACGGGTTCAAGACCGGGGGAGAGCTATTAAATCCTGATTTTTCCCTTCTACCTGTGTGGGTCCGGCGGGTCAGGCAACCGTGGACATGTGGTAACCCCACCTCTGAGCCGTGCAAACATGGACATGTGGTAACCCCACCTCTGAGCCGTGTGGGCCATGTGGTAACCCCACATCTGAGCCATGTTGGCCATGTGGTAACTCCACCGCTGAGCCGACGGGTTGTGCTGGACGCCGGGGGGGGGGGATTGTTGGGTCCGGCGTTCCTTCACTTGACCCGTGGCGCTCTTCTACTTATTTAAGAAATTAAGTAGCACCCTTTCCAACAGTCCAGGCTTTTGGTGCAATTGGGTATGCGCTTGATCCTTCACAGTGGATCATTCCTCCTAGGATATTTCATCCACTATGTTATGAGGATCAGCCTGAATTTTCTTATATTTCTAGTTATAAGCTTGAAAGAAATCAAGGACCTAAGGTAACCTGAGTCAAGAACACCTAACCTATTTTTTATGCAGGTGAAGAACTATACTACCACAGAGGATAAGTGATATCTGGATAGTGGGTGCTCTAAACATATGACTGGAAGTAAAGCAAATCTAACAGACTTCAAGTCAAAGCTTGGACCAAAAGTAATATTTGGAGACTCCAACTGTGGACAAACAGAAGACTCTGGAAATGTCAAAGTTGGTATAGTTACCTTCAGGAAGGTAGCTTATGTAAGTGGTCTCAAGCATAACCTAATATCCATAAGTCAATTATGTGATGAAGGTTATCATGTATCATTCAATCAATCTTATTACATTATTACTTTTAGTGATAATAAATATGTTTTAACTGGAATTAGACAAGATAACATATATGCAGTAAATTTTAAATATGCTAATTCAGACATTTGTTTATTTAATCAGATTAGTTCAACCAATGAATTATGGTATAAGAGATTGGGTCATGTAAACCTTAAGAATATTGCCAAATTATCTAGGGACAACCTTGTCAGAACACTGCCTTCTGGTTTTTACAAGAAGGAAGGACTTTGTAGAGCTTGTCAATTAGGCAAACAAACTAAAAATAGCTTTAAATCCACATCTAAGAGTGATTCACCCAGGATTTTTTACTTGTTACATATGGACCTTTTTGGACCTATTGCAGTACAAAGTCTGAGAGGGAAATCTTACACTTTAGTTATTGTAGATGACTTCTCAAGATTCACTTGAGTTTTTTTTCTGAGAAACAAGTCAAATAACTTCAAAGTTCTTACAGACTTTCTTAAGAGCATCAAGATTGAGTACTCTACTCAGGTTGCATTGATCAGAAATGATCATGACACCGAGTTTGAATCTCTTAAGATGAAAGAATTCCGTGAGAAAGAAGGTATCAAACATTGTTTTTCTGCTCCTAGAACTCCTCAACAAAATATGGTAGTTGAAAGGAAAAATAGTGTAACATCCCTCAGATTTTTAGACCCCTAGGATGGTTTTGTCATGACTAGGTCATGACAAAACCCTGGGACGCGCAAAGGGTCTAGTGACACCCAATGTAACACCCCAAAAGTACAGGATAAGAGTTGACCAAATCTGGATGAAAATCATCGAGCAGAGCTCGACGGAAATCGTCGAGCAGAGCTCGATGAAAGACTCAAGCAAAGCTGAGCAGAGTTCCATGAAAAAATGGTTTTGTCGGGCGGAGTTCGATGAAGCAGATAAATTCGTCAGCCTAACCTTCTGGTATTAGCTTTTTGGAAGAGAGAGAAAAGCTCCTTTTGCCTTTTAATGGAGGAGAGAGAAATTGGGAGGAGAGCATTCACGGCCTAAGGAGACCAAGGGTCTCTCTCTCCATTTCCAAAGTTTTGACCCTATTCCCCATTCCGTGTGGAGAAGGCCAGGGGTCGTTTTGGTAGCTGTTCAATGGCCGAAACAGTGAAACCACCAATGGCCGAAACCTCTTAATTGGCCATTAATGGTGCCATGAAGAAAGACCCCTCCCCTCCCCATTATGACTCTTTATAAAGACTTCCCATACCCAGAGGAGTCGTTCAAAGTCTTCCCTCAATGAAATCGAGTCCTTCCACAATGTTGTTGCAGTACTCCGGTGACTCCTCCCACGCAAATGGCGACCCGGCAATCGGCACGGCTGCGCTCCACCCAGAAGGTCGACTTCTCCCCCTCTCCCTCAGTGCTAGGATCCTAGATCAATTATGAGAGACATCGGGCTCAATCGAGCCCGATCAAGTGAGAAGTTTTCTAGATATTGTGAGGTTTTTGCACCTCTCGGGTTCGCTGGAAAAGGCCTCTCTAGCAGCCGTGCCTCTGCCTGGCGATAGCCACCACCTCAATGGAGGTGGTGGTGGCGGTGGCCGACCGGGGAGATGGCCAGGTGGCCGGCGACAACATTAGGAAGTGGCTCCAGGAAGAATAAATCCTGGCCATTTGTGTGCTGGAGAAGACAACCAGATCCCGTCCTTTATGCACCAGGATTCGCGCCGCTTTAATTTAATCTTAGGATTAGTTATTTTCTTTTCATTTGATTTTCTGTCACATAATTTACTGTTATTATTTATATTTTTTAAAAATACCTAGAGGCTCCTAATGAAAAAGTGGTAAATAGCAAAGTTGTAGCCATTATGGTCGACTTTAATTTACAATTAGTTTCAACTAAGTTGGGTCAGTGGTCTGACCTCAACACCCAATATGGTGCAGTCTATACTTAGGGCTAGTCATATATTAAAATAGGTGCCCCACTTAACCACATGTACAAATGACCTGAAATTTGGGAAGGGAGTCAATATTATCTATACCCAGGATATATCCAAAAATGAGAATTTTTGGAGAAAACTTTTCTATAATTTTGGTAAAAATTTATTTATCCTATTGTAACTTAATTAAGGGGCCTAATGACCTCACCAAACACCAAAACTTTGGTGGATGGTCTTAGGGGTCACCGTGAGCCACTTGTTAAAATCTCAACCTATTTGGACATGTTTTGATTGGGTTTTGAAGTGACTAAAGTTTGGGCCCTAAAGAGGTGAGTTTATGGCTTAGGATTCTTGGGGCTTGGAGGGGCCAAACCTCACCCAAATGGGTTGGGGCTCTGGCCAGTGTCCCAATGTCAGTAGGGTAACCCTCTCTTAGAGTTTGAGATAGGTTAGGGTGGTTGAGCCCTAGTGCCCCAGTTCAAGCCTTGGTTTGATCTTGTTAGGGTTTGTGAAGGACTTAGGGTGTTTAATCTTTGTTTGGACTTGGGGTTTACCCCATGGGTTTCTTGGGTGGAGTAATGCCCTAGGGTTGTTGTAGGAGGTAATTGGACCCTTGTACCCCACATAAATAACATTATGCCTAATTAGGCCCTTGCACCTTAAAGAATAATTTAGGGGTCCTATGACCTTGGTTTTCCATGTGACGATGGTAGGAGTCATTTTTATAGTCATATTAATCTCTAGAATATTTTACATGATCTTGGGATGAGTTTACAAGTCGGTTCCTTCATAAAGTGCACTATCATGAGTTTTCTTGAAGAATTTTTGTATATGACTTGCTAACCTTGAAATTGCATGATATTTAGCCAGATATGATGTAAGACCATAACCAAGCTCTAGAAATTTTAGTATGAATGTTTAGATCAATATTTGGAGTACTTCATTCATAACCCATCAAATTGCTCTATCTATTTAGAAATTTCTTATGAATTAACCTCTTACTGGAAACTCATGAAATTTTGTCTGAGGACCTTTTATGACATTGTAAAGCTCTGTAAAGTTTTGTGGAATTTTTGGAAGTCTGCTTACAGGGGTTGCTTCATAAGGTGTTTGTTTCAAAGTAAACTTAATTGATTTTATTTTGGTACCTAATGAGCCTGGTAAATTATGATCTTTGGTCAGAGGTCCTTTCTGGTCACCCTTAATATTCAATAATGTTTTCATAATTTTTTGATGATGTATTATAGTACTTCCTTCTTTACCCATAATTATTAGATTTTTTGTGGATTAATTAATTAGAGACCAAATATTTTATTAATAATTATGAAACTTGGTATTCTCTGATTTATTGGTATCATATGGAGTTCATAATTTTTGGGTGGTCATAACTTATTTAAATCTAGTACTTCATGTTCAAAATCACCTATGACCTTAATTTGGGAAAAATTAAATAAATGCCAATTAAATTAGGAGAATTACAATTTTCTGGACTTAGTCTAATATTGTCACTATAGATCCCCAATAATTATCTTAGGGCATTCAGATGAATATTTATGGGGGTCACCATTCCTGCATGTCATTTAGCTCAGTAGATCTACACATAGCAAAACAACAATATTAGGGAATCTTGAGAACCGTGGGTATGGGGTAAAGGGGTATGTGATATACTTAACCTGTAGAGTATGACTGAGGGCATCAATTTGGGTCAGGTTGTTAGAGCCTGGTGGGCTATGTTAAGGCCGTACCTGGGAGCGACGAGTGATCGCCTTTCCCTAGTGAGAGAGTCCAACTACACCTAGGAATAGTTCAGGAGTCAAAGGCACTAGGGTTGGATTAAGTAAACTTACGATGGGGTTTAATTTTGGGTAGATACCAATAGTAATGAGTACCTTGTGAAAGAGATCTTTGGGCTTCAGCCGTCGTAGTTCCTAGTGTCCTCGGGAGCCCCTCACAGGGAATGCCAGGGACAGTCCAAGGTTAACATAAACTGTAAGAGTAAAATTGATTACAAGAGTAATTAGTCTTTATTGAAACTCCACTTACACTCACCTCTAGTATAGGGTTGATAATTCAACTTGGTCAAACGTGCGGTATGCTCAGTGGTATTAGTTATGGGCAGGTTAGCCCGGCGATCCAATGGCTCGGTAGATGGTTTGATGAACGGGTTAGTCCGGGGATCCTATGGCTCGGAAGTTCTGGTTTGCATGTGCATAACATAAGGTGGTGGGTCTTTGTTACTTGACGGTCATTCACGCCGACGTCGGTACGATGACTCGGCGAGTGTGGTTCACACATAGTCAAGGAAAGACTGGTGGATTTACCAACATGATACATAGAGGCTTCGTGGTGTGTTCTTCACGTTGAGGCATACAAGGGTCTAGGTTGGGTGGCGTGAATGACGACCTAGTAGTGGGGTGGCCCGACCCACTACCTCCGTTTGCCATAATGCGAGGTGCCTGAGAGTTTAGCTAACTCCAAAATGGGGGAACTAAAGGTTTGTGTTCATAGAGTCGTGTGCGTGAGTTGCACTTGCGTGAACATAGCATTTCATCCGCATAACATTTCACCACACTCATATTTGCATAAAACTTGACACCCCATCATATAACCTAGTATGGAATATCTTATATGATGGGAGTCTTTCAAAAGACCCCTTAACTTATAAGTTTGTATGTACATTCATATAAGTTAAGGTTATTTTTCATTATACTTTGCTCTCTTACTTTCTTTCTTTACTGCCTTACTTTAGTATTATCATATTACTGCTGTACACCTTTATAGTTCTGTTATATCACTGCTAGTTTAAGTCCGCCTCCATCTGCTTTGACACTTCTCCACCTCAATATCTTCCATATCCTCCTTCTCGCACGGTGCATAGGAGTCGCGGGGGGAGGTGGGGATGATAGTTGGCTTAGTATTTTGACTAACGGTCAGTGAACTATTATTTTTCAGGGGTTTCGGATGGGAGACAGGCAGCAGCCGGAGAGGCAGTACTAGCAGGGCATGATGCACATGGAGGTGAGCTAGTCTAGCTCGGGAGCACCCGCTTCTGACTCCGTGAGTGATTAGTTTTGTTAGCTTCCACGAGAGACCTTGTAGTGAGAATTTTGATGTACTGGGCATAAGCCCATTTACCTTTTTGTTCGTCTTTTCGATACTCTTTTATTCTGGGACATGCTGTGATTCATGCCATATATTTATATGTGATGTGTTTTGTGGACTTGGCATTTACTGTCTTATTTTATAAGCTTCCGCATCTTTGGTGTTTCTGTGTGCCGACAGGGTTGGCATTTGTAGTGTCGACCTTCCGAGGGAAGGTGTCACCGCGAAACAACAATTCTGGGCATAAGACCTGGTTTCGTAGCAAAAAAGGGGGTCTTACAAACTAGTATCAAAGCAACCTCGATCCGAAGAAAAGGAAGTCCACAAACCCTAGGCCACCCCACGCGAGCTTAGTTTGGGGACAAACTAGCAATGGAAGCAATGGTGTGCCCATAAAGGGAAACCTCATGCAAAAGTCCCATCTCCTTTCTTCCTTTCCCTTATCGTCTAACAATTGGTATTCCCCTTTGTAGCCTGCGACAAACCCTGCTCCCCAGCAGGGGGCATTTCAGGCTCAGAACGTGATTCCACCCCCGCCTGCTCCGACTCTGTTCTAGCAGACAAAGATAGGCCAGACTTTGACTGCTATTCTGGAGGCCTTCAGGGCTCAGCAGGCTCCGACTCCTCAGCCAAATCTCGGGGCAAACTGGCTGAGCATCTTCTAGGCGCTTTCTCCCCCATCCTATCTCGAGACGGAGACTGCAGTTTGTACAGAGGAGTGGCTGGACATCCTCTACGAGATGCTGGCCTGTATTAGATGCCTGACAGAGGAGGTTGTGACTTTGGCAGTGTCATGTCTGGAGTCACATGCAAAGAGGTGGTGGAAGTCACTGCTAGACACCACCTTTGCTGGAGTGGATAATGTAGAAATTTCCTGGGAGGAGTTCAAGGCATCCCTACTGGAGCATTTTGTGCCTTAGTCAGCAATAGATTAGTGGGAGGACAGGTTCCTGCAGTTGAGGTAGGGAAGCAGGTCAGTTTTGGAGTACTATCGTGAGTTTACTTATTTAGCCCGCTTTGCGGATTCATACCAGCTCTACGATGCGGGCTATGGGAAGACGTTCTACATGGGCCTTCACGATGACATGAGGCAGGCCCTCCTCTTCATCTCTGATGTGAGTTTGGCCAGGATCTTGGAGATGGCCAAGAAGCTGGAGGCAGACTAGTTTGTTGTTCGGGGCTGGAAGAGATCGGCCAATGACGCTGCGATTGGCGGTAGGAGAGACCCACCGAGAGGTCGAGTTATTGGGGAAAAGAGGAACGGGGAGCAGCCCCGTCAGGAGGGCAGGCAGGAGCAGAGGACCCCGATGGTGTTGGCTCTTCAGCCACTACAGATGAGGGAGATGCCGAGGTCAGTGGAGGAGCCACCGACATGTTATCAGTGCAACCAGCTGGGGCACATTCGGTGGAACTGCCCTATGAGAGGAGCACCATTACCAGCACTCCAGGAGGCCCCACCTACTCGGCAGTTTGGTGGGCAGAGATGTGGCCGGGGCCGTTGATTTCAGGGGAGAGAGCGCAGGCAGGACAGTGGGTAGGTTTATGCCTTGGATTTGGCACAACCCCGGGACCCGGAGAGGGTAATAGCAGGTACATCATTTTTTTTAAAAAGTCCTTTTCTTTGTAAGATGAGATTATGTAGATTTGAAGCAATTTAAATGTTAAGGTAGCATCTTAAACTAAATAACTATGAATACTCTTATAAACTCAGGAGTAGTGTTGGTGTGTGGCAAGCCCGCCTTCACCCTCTTCGACACGGGGGCATCACAAAATTTCGTCTCAGAGGACTTCGTCGAGAAGTTGGAGGGCGTTAGATTTTACAAGGGAGTTACCAGGAGGGTACGTCTCCCCAATGGGATGGTGGCTCAATCTACTGCGAGTTGCATCCTAAGGGTGACCATCAATGGGTTGACCCTCGAAGCCACATCAATGACCCTGAGCTTGCCGGACTTCGATCTCATTCTGGGTATGACATGGCTTGCCCAGAAACATTCTCAGATTAACTACCCGATGAGGAGGGTTGTACTCAGATGTGGCGATCTCTATGCGACGTTTGAAGGTACTGCTCCTGTTTCCCCCCTCTTTCTCTCTTCTATTCAGTACGTCAAGGCCCACATGCAGGGAGACGAGGTTTACCAGTGTTGTTCGAGATGGCTGAGGTCAAGGGCTCCGTTGCTGATATTTCAGTGGTTCGAGACTTTGCTGACGTATTCCTAGAGAAGCTGCTAAGGTTACCACCACATCGGGAGCAGGATTTCCAGATTCATCTCGTGCCGGCGGCTAAGCCAATATCGAGAGCACCCTACCGTATGGCCTCGAAGGAGCTGGTAGAGTTTCGGAGCCAGTTATAGGAGCTGGTAGAAGCAGGAATTCTCAGGCCGAGTTCCTCGCCTTGGGGAGCTCCAGTTTTATTCGTGAAGAAGAAGGACGACACGCTCCACTTATGCATTGATTACAGATCCCTGAACAGGCTCACGATTCGAAACACATAGCCCCTGCCCAGGATTGACGAGCTGTTTGACCAATTCGAGGGAGCTCATTGGTTTTCGAAGTTGGATCTGTGATTAGGATATTACCAGCTGCGTATTAAGGAGGAGGACATTCCGAAGACAGCCTTTAACAGCAGATATGGGCTGTTTGAGTACACAGTAATGCCCTTCGGCCTCACGAATGCCCCGTCTGAGTTCATGAGTCTGATGAACCGGGTATTCGAGACTTACCTTGATATTTTTGTCATAGTGTTGGGTATTGTATCCACAATTACCTGGATTTGAGGAAGCCACCTGTCAAGCTAAGATGAATTCACAATGTATTTGATGAAACCTCTTAAGTTGTGCTTGCAGTTCTTCCACGCTAAGTGCACACCAATGTCAGGGTGCAGTAGGTCAATATACACGGGTCTGCACGACGTAATCCCTCGTTGAGCAGATCAGTGTGTTGGCCTACGTGTACTCTCTCTATTGGAGTGCACTTACTTTCAAGTACATGGCCGTGTTTATGCAAGAGAAGACAAGGAGCAAGGATGGGTCAAGGAGCAGCTCTTGGGTGGAAAGACGAAAATTCGTCTAAGTATAATTCGACGAGAATCACCAAGTGATTCTCGCCGAATCGTCGAGAATCATTAATGATTCTCGCCGACTCTTTCCGGCTACCTCAAAACGGTGCCAAGTAAGATTCGGCGAGAATCACTAATGATTCTCGCCGAACCCATCGCTGAGCAGATCATGAATACCAAGTAATATTCGTTGAGAATCACTAAGTGATTCGGCGAGAATCACTAGTGATTCTCGACGAATCGTCGAGAATCACTAACTGATTCTCGCCGATTCGTCGAGAATCACCTGCGATTCTCGCCGATTTTTACTTGGCATTTTCTCTGGAAGCTGCTGGACCGGATTCTGCCGCTGGACTATTTTGAACCGGTTTTCGGGTTTCTACGTGTGGGACCCACAACAGTCATATTGTAAGTGTCTATAGTGTATAAATACATGGGTATTTTTGAACAGTAAGCTGAGCGAAGAAAAACCGAAACATGCGAGACGCGACGTGACCTAGATCGCCGTTTCCGCTCCGCCGCCGCCACCGCCACTCGCGCCAAGTTTTTCGCCGGTAGATCGTGGTTTCACTTATATCCTCCTGCGACAGAAGCCTAGCTAAGCTCAGCGTCTCACGAGTCTAACCGAAGATCTCTTGTCTCTCGATTTGTAGATCGGGAAATCCTTCCCCATCCGAATCGATCGAGACGATTGATCCTAGTGTGACCGTTGGTAGACCTAGCTAGCTTCGCTACGAAGTTTGGATCTCTAAAGTACAGCAGCCGCATATCGTCGTCGCCGCCGATCCCGTGAACCTTGCCGCCGCCCATCTTGCCGCCGCCGGTTCCGGGGAGATCCTCTCCAAGAGAGATCTAGGGTTATGGACTCTTTGTGGACTTCAAGAACACGTTGTCAATAAAGAGGGACACCTTAGTCTCCAAACGAAGTTTGTATCTCGTGTACATTCTAGTTTTACTTTTGTTGTAAAGGAACGTTTGTTCCGTGTTGTAAGGGTTGGGTGCAACCCGGTTTGTGGGAGTGTTGACTCCTACGTGTGGAAGGGTTCCTTCCAATAGTGCAAGGATTGGATTTCAATCCTGTTGGAGAAGTGACCGAGTCGTCCCTTGTTGGGAGATAGGTCGAAGGGGGAAAGTGGATGTACCCAAGTTGGGGAACCACTATAAATTGCCTGTGTATTCTGTGTGCTGTGCTGTTTATTTTTATTGTGCAGGTACAATCTTAAATTCCGCAAAAACGCTGCACGTCACCTATTCCCCCCCCATATGTGAAGATAGTGGACACTAGGCGAACTTCTAAGTGGTATCAAAGTGAGGTTCCTCATCAAAAAGGTTAACACCTTGAGTAGTATCCTGCCACCGATGTCAGAAGCATGGAGTTGGATTATGAGATATCACCACTAAGACTTCCCGCATGTACAAAGGAGTATTATCCCGTCTGGAGGATGAGGGTGTCATATCACTTGGAAGCCATCGACCCTCGAGCATCTTTCATCCTGGAAGAGGGTCCTTTTATTCCTATGAAGACCTCCTGCTCTGGAAAGAATATCGAAGTGCCCAAGTGCATTGCAGAGATGTCAGAGACGGAACTGTCACTATTTAACTTGGACAAGAGGATTCGTCAAATTATCTTGGATATCTGGTCTGGAGCTTCTCGCTCTAGATTGGAAAAATGCATGACGACTAAATCTATGTGGGTGATGATCTCAGAGTTGATGGGGGGGTCAGATAAAGCTGGAATCTGCTGTCAACCAGAGGATGAAGCCTATGTGGGGGTCCTCACCTCTGAAGATGAAGGCATGGATCTCTCGGACAACATCAGAGCTCCAGTGTCCGTGTTAGAGACTGAAGAGGCCAGTGAGGAAAGCAGCTCTGATGAGGATGAAACAATGGTCACTGGCTCTAATGACAATAACATAGAAGAGTAGGTAACTTCTTCATCCTGCCCCATATCTCTTGAAGTTTCTGAAGACAGGAACTACTTTCCTTCAGAAGATTCTGATTCCCTGAAGAGAGCCCTTTAGAAAAGCAACCTACTTGCTGAGGAGCAAGCTCAAGAGATTGTTTGACTGAAGATCTTGTTGGTTCTCCAATTGGCGTCCAACAAGGTCAAGGACTCTAAGATCTCAGCTCTAGAGAGTAGTCTAGAGAATGAGAAAAGAATAGTATCAACCTTTTCCAAAGTTGATGCTATAAAGAGAAAGCAAGAAAACGGGTGGATCTCCCGGATTATCAATTCGTGGAGAAATGGGGAAACAGTATTCCGACCCCCCACTCCAAGCAGGAAGGCAACTCATCATGCCTTCAGGTATGACCACAGGAATAGTCGTGGTCACTACAAGGGTGATCTGTCCCCATGTGGAGACACCCATAGTGCAAGGTCCGTCGTGGCCACCCATGAGAGAATACCTAAGGCTCATTTTGAGCCCTTTGTATTCACTGCCACTGCCTCAACTCGGTGTGAATCTGCATGTCCCAGCTCACAGAACATTTCTCACCACCCGAGGACACAGGATAGGGAGGTTAGATGTCATGGTGTAAGTTTTCATGGGGCCTCTGGAAGGAGGATGCCTGAAAGGAAGGCACCACCTCCCCGGCCTCATGACACTCGCAACATGCATTCCTTCCACCCTTCCACGTGTCATGGTGGAAGAGGAAATTTTGTGAGGAGGTCATGCCCTATCCCGTTTAGACCTGGGACCGTGACTACCTCAGTCACTAGATCAGGTCAGAAACGACGATACAACATTCACCCGTGTTGGTGCTGTGGCAAAGTGGGACACTTTGCCATCGACTGTTGGCACAACCCCTCTGTGTCACGGGCAAGGGCATATTCACATTTTCTGGGCAGAGGTAGTTTTCCTGACAGGTTTTCTGAAGGAAGGCAGTCGAGTGCTTATGCTAACAGGAACCTAGGACCCAATATGATTTGAGTTCCTAAGGTAAAGTAATTCTTTCTTGCAGGGTAGTCTAGGTTCCCTTAAATATGATGGGAACTAGACAGTAGGTGGCTCAAGACTAAATTGGAACAAGCGTCTGGAATAACAGATGTGATATCTACTTGAGCATACTCACATTGAGTTCCTAATATGTTTTACCTGAGGAACGAAATGATAACTTACATAATCCCAGGTATGTCTGTTAAGCTCATATACTTGAGTCATGTTGTATTGACATATACATACATATATATTTATATATACATATATACACATATATGAGTGCACACCCAAGGATAGGTTAACACGATACATATAAACCTTTTATACATCAATAAAGATTTAACGAAGGTATGTCATTGCAAATCTCGACAACTCACAATTGACGTCAAGAAGTGTTTGGAAAAGCCCCGTTCAAACCCAAATAGATTGGATTTAAGATATAGTGGCTTTAAGATATATATATATTTATAATTTCTAAATTGACTTGACATCAGAAGAATTCGAAAATGCTGCATGCCTCTTAACCTGAAGATTCCTATTAAAGAAACCCTTCGATTTCAACTTAGACAAATTCCCACCGATTTTTAGCAAAGGGATTCCGTTATAGCTTGTTAAACCCTTGTTAAAACATGTCGTTAACGCAAGGAATTCCGCCGACTTTTCATTTCCACGGGAAACTTACCGCAGAATACTCGCCGAAACGGTGAAGAAGAATCCCATTCCCACCGACTCGCCGAAGCCCGCAGGAAAACTCGCCAACTCTCTCCGCAGGGGAAACTCACCGGAAGGGAAGCTCGCCGAATCGACTCCTCCGCCGGAAACTCGCCGAACCGGTCTCCATCGAAGGTCTTCCGCCGAATCCCGCTGGAATCTCCCCTAATCGTCTTCCCCTTTCATCGCTTCTCACCGCAAGTTTCCCGCAGGACGCTCACCTTGCTTTTGGACGCTCTTCCGGTTTCGATTCTTGCTTCCAGGAATTTCTCCGCGTGCACTCATCGGGTGTCCCTCGTCTTCATCGCACTAACTCACCGTCTACACCTTTAGGTAACCCCCCCCCTCACCCTTACTTGGACTTGATCACTAGTGTCGCTTCCTTTTTGATTTTTGATTAAGCATAGAGTAGGGCTTCTCTCCCTAGATCTGTAATGGCTCCAAGGACAACCGCTGGGTTGGTCACTGGTTGCGAGCTAGTTCGAACTGGGTTCTCTCATGCCTCTGACGAATTCAGAAACATCATTCTGATGCTGGAAGAGGCTGGGCTCTCATTCGTCCTGGAGCACCCGTGCAAAATCTTGGACAAAGAGGTGCTGGAGTTCTTCGCTACCGCAAGACTCCGGAATGGCGACTCTCTAATCAAAAGCAAGGTGGCTGGGGCAAAGGTCAAGATGTCTGCCAGCAAGCTGACCCGCTTCCTGCAGCTCTCTAGCTCGGAGCACGAGGACTATCTTGAGGAAGAAGACAAAAGCAGGACTCTCTTTTTCTGTGGTCTCCCACGAGGAACTCGGTCAATAAAGCGCAAGGATATGAATGAAGAAGGGAAGCTTCTGTCAGACATAATCGGAAAAGTACTCATCTGCAAGCCAGGCTCTCATGATCATATCTCTGCAGACATGTTCAAGATCCTGGTGGCCATTGTCTGCAGAAAAAGGTTCAACTGAGGGGAGCTGCTGTTTGAGAAGATAAAGGACACCCTGCGATCTCCGAGCTTTGGCCGAATCATAAGTCTATATCTCAATCAGCTGAATGGAGACAAGTATGACATGAGCAAAGGTGTTCCTATACACTACTTAAAGAAAATGGAATCATGTGTGTTTGACAGATGGGAGAGGCGAATTGGGCAGGCTGCCATGGAAGAACAACAGGACGTATCTCCAGCAGCAATCCCCAGTGAAATTCCTGACGCTTTGACTGCAGGAATTGAGGGGGAGACTCTACCCACTCATGCTGATATAGTATCTGACATCCCCCAGATGGCCCGGGATGCTGTGGCAGAAATACAAGAAGAAAGTTAAACTGTGCTGGAGCATGAGGAGGCACTGAACCGGAGCGATCAAGGAGCCGAAGCTGCTATACAGGAGACTACTGACAAAGAATTGGAAGAGGATGCCGATGAAGATGATTTCATGGATGATGAAGGGAGGAAGACGGCCATGAGGGACATGAAGCATTGGAGACTCAGGATCTCATTGAACCTCCATCTGACAAGCACGCACCTGAAATCGTTCCTGAAAACATTGGTGCACGAGTGGAGGGGGAGTCTGAGAAATCTGCAGATGCTGCCAGTATTCCACCCTTAGAGGCTGTGCTCCTGTCCAGCTCTACAGGTGCATCTGATGAAGTGCAAGGCCAAGCAGTGCCTCCGGATCTTCCATTACGAGATGAGCTAGCCACTCACACCGTGAGTGTCATTCAAGGTATAGTGGATGAGCTTAAAGGCTCTTTTGAAAAAGCTCAAAATAAAATGCTGAAAAGGATTAAGAAGTCCGAAAATCTCATGCTCAAGAACATGGTGGAGATCAATCATAAACTTGACATGATGGACAAGAAATTTGAAGAAAAGTATACAGCGGCCGACCAAGCTGTCACACTTCTTATGGCCGGATTGAAAAAGAACACCGATACTCTTGCGGTAGTGAATCAGAATGCTCATGTTGTAGCAAACAACATTCAAAAGTTTGACGGTAATATGATAACTCTCAACGCAAATCAGCAGGCCTTGGTCACTGAATTCTCCCGGACTACCAAGCATATTGATGACTTACTGCACTCCTATGTAAACTCCATCGCAGTTGAAGCCAAAAAGGGGGAGAAGGAATACATAGCTAAGATGGCTGAGCTCCGAGAAGTCATGATCAACAACTTCGAACAGTCAAACAAATACGTCTATGACAGCTGCTGGTGGATGCTCCAACAGGCGTTAGGCGTCGTGTTGCCTGAAACTCCTGCGGGTATTCATGCTCCTGAGACTTCTACGGCCGCTGAGGGAGTAAGTGCTGCTGAGGGAATAAGTGCAAGTGCTGCAGATGTTCCCATAAGTGAAGCTGATGCTAGGGCTATTTCCAAAGCTAAACTGATGAGCATGTTTGACCAAGAGGCCCTAGCAAAAGCCAGGGGCAAGAGAAAAGCTCAAGAAGGGACATCCAAGGAGACACTAGCTGAGAAGAGAATCAGACTGAGTGAGGAGGAAGTACGAAACGAAAAGTGGAGTCCAGTTTCAGAGCATATCATCTTGGACACCTTCTGGCTACAGGAAAAAAGGAGAACTCAATCGAAACGAAGTATACAGCCAGTATGAGTGGGAAATGCACAAGACGTATGAAGCGAAACGAAACATCTTCTTCAGAAACAACACAGCAGCAGATAAAGTTCCTCCTCCCAGATATTATCCGAAGCCTAAAGAGTATATGGAGAGGCAAAAGAAGAAGTATTTGGCGCAAAAACTCAAGGATGACTTAGCTAAGGAAAAATAGTCAACAATTTATAGCTTGTCATTCTCTCTTAAGAACATTTAATGCTTATTGTTATTATATGAATAATTCTGAGATATATATATATATATATATATATATATATATATATATATATATATATATATATATATATATATATATATATATATATTTGTATATATATTTGAATTTGTGAATGACTCAAGTCTTGATCTGTTTGCTTATATTCTCTTTTGCTGCATGTTTAAATTCTGAATGCTGTTTTTATTATTTGATTGGTGTTATTCATCTTAGCTAGTAGGGTTTTGACTTCGTCAAATAGGGTGAGATTGTTGGGTATTGAATCCACAATTACCTGGATTTGAGGAAGCCACCTGTCAAGCTAAGATGAATTCATAATGTATTTGATGAAACCTCTTAAGTTGTGCTTGCAGTTCTTCCACGCTAAGTGCACACCAATGTCAGGGTGCAGTAGGTCAATATACACGGGTCTGCACGACGTAATCCCTCGTTGAGCAGATCAGTGTGTTGGCCTACGTGTACTCTCTCTATTGGAGTGCACTTACTTTCAAGTACAGGGCCGTGTTTATGCAAGAGAAGACAAGGAGCAAGGATGGGTCAAGGAGCAGCTCTTGGGTGGAAAGACGAAAATTCGTCCAAGTATAATTCGACGAGAATCACCAAGTGATTCTCGCCGATTCGGCGAGAATCACTAGTGATTCTCGCCGAATCGTCGAGAATCATTAGTGATTCTCGCCGACTCTTTTCGGCTACCTCAAAACGGTGCCAAGTAAGATTCGGCGAGAATCACTAATGATTCTCGCCGAACCCATCGCTGAGCAGATCATGAATACCAAGTAATATTCGTTGAGAATCACTAAGTGATTCGGCGAGAATCACTAGTGATTCTCGACGAATCGTCGAGAATCACTAACTGATTCTCGCCGATTCGTCGAGAATCACCTGCGATTCTCGCCGATTTTTACTTGGCGTTTTCTCTGGAAGCTGCTGGACCGGATTCTGCCGCTGGACTATTTTGAACCGGTTTTCGGGTTTCTACGTGTGGGACCCACAACGGTCATATTGTAAGTGTCTACAGTGTATAAATACATGGGGTATTTTTGAACAGTAAGCTGAGCGAAGAAAAACAGAAACACGCGAGACGCGACGTGACCTAGATCGCCGTTTCCGCTCCGCCGCCGCCACCGCCGCTCGCGCCAAGTTTTTCGCCGGTAGATCGTGGTTTCGCCTAGATCCTCCTGCGACAGAAGCCTAGCTAAGCTCAGCGTCTCACGAGTCTAACCGGAGATCTCTTGTCTCTCGATTTGTAGATCGGGAAATCCTTCCCCATCCGAATCGATCGAGACGATTGATCCTAGTGTGACCGTTGGTAGACCTAGCTAGCTTCGCTACGAAGTTTGGATCTCTAAAGTACAGCAGCCGCATATCGTCGTCGCCGCCGATCCCGTGAACCTTACCGCCGCCCATCTTGCCGCCGCCGGTTCCGGGGAGATCCTTACCAAGAGAGATCTAGGGTTGTGGACTCTTTGTGGACTTCAAGAACACGTCGTCAACAAAGAGGGACACCTTAGTCTCCAAACGAAGTTTGTATCTCATGTACATTCTAGTTTTACTTCTGTTGTAAAGGAACGTTTGTTCCGTGTTGTAAGGGTTGGGTGCAACCCGGTTTGTGGGAGTGTTGACTCCTACGTGTGGAAGGGTTCCTTCCGATAGTGCAAGGATTGGATTTCAATCCTGTTGGAGAAGTGACCGAGTCGTCCCTTGTTGGGAGATAGGTCGAAGGGGGAAAGTGGATGTACCCAAGTCGGGGAACCACTATAAATTGCCTGTGTATTCTGTGTGCTGTGCTGTTTATTTTTATTGTGCAGGTACAATCTTAAATTCCGCAAAAACGCTGCACGTCACCTATTCCCCCCCATAGGTGAAGATAGTGGACACTAGGTGAACTTTCACATAGTATTTATAGATGACATCCTTATCTATTCAAGGTCTGAGGAGGAGCATGCTCGCCACCTGACACTGACCTTGGAGAAGCTCCGGGAGCACAGGTTGTGTGCGAAGTTCAGCAAGTGCCAGTTCTGGCAAAAGGAGGTGCCCTTTCTGGTCCATATTATCAGTGGAGCAGGTTTGGCAGTGGATCCGACGAATGTTTAGGCAGTTCGAGATTGGACACCTTTAAAGACAGCCACCGATGTGTGGAGTTTTCTAGGACTTGCCGGCTATTATCAGAAGTTCGTAGACGGGTTCTCCTGGACTTTTCTCCCGCTCACATCTCTGACAAAGAAGGAGACCCATTCATTTGGACGCCGCGGTGCGAGGCTGCTTTCCAGGAACTGAAGGGCCGACTCATCTCGGCTCCTATTCTTGCCCTTCCATCCGGGAGGGAGGGATTTTAGGTATACACTGACGCATCATATTAGGGGATGAGTGCCGTACTGATGCAGAATGGGCACGTGATCGCTTATGCTTCCAGATAGTTGAAGAAGCACGAGCTAAACTATCAAGTGCACGACTTGGAGATGGGAGCGGTGATTTTCGCTCTGAAAATCTGGAGACACTACCTCTACGGGGTTCATTGTGTTATCTTTTCAAATCACAAGAACCTGAAGAATGTGGAAACTCAGAAGGAGCTGAATATTCGTCAGAGGCGCTGGGTAGAGTTCCTATCAGACTATCAATATACCATGCATTACCATCCTGGCAAGGCAAACATGGCGGCAGATGCCCTGAGCCAGAGGGCCACCACGTCAGAGGTAGAGCACCAGTTGATGGCTTTGGAGCTGGTGCGTATGTTGGAGGAGATGTAGATATCCCTGGTATCTACAGGGAGTGCCTCATGTCGATGAGCACCACATACGACATTCAGGATCGTATCAGGGACGAGCAGAGGCTGGATGCGAGGATGAAGCCCTTTTTTAGAGCCTTGGAGGAAGGCACGACTGGGGATTATTCACTGAGGGATGGACTGCTTTCTTTTAGGGGCAGAGTTTATATACCAGCAAAATGCCAGATTTGGGTGGACATCATGGCAGAGGCTCACTGCAGCAGATACTCCGTGCACCAGGGTATCACGAAGATGGAAGCAGATCTGAAGAAGACCATGTTTTGGTCGGGCATGAAGAAGGACATCACATATTTTGTGATGCATTGCGAGGCTTGCCAGCTAGCGAAGGCGGAGTGCAGGAGTCCGGCGGGGTTACTGCAGCCACTTCCAGTGCCAGAGTGGAATTTTGAGGATATAGCCATGGACTTTATACACGGTCTACCTCAGTCGCATGCATGGAACAATTCGATTTGGGTCATCGTCGACAGGATGACAAAGGTGGCGAAGTTTATCCCGGTCAGGAAGGACCATCCGGTATTTTATCTGGTGCGAAAGTTTGTGGAGCAGTTTGTGCGCTATCATGGAGTGCCTAAGACGATTGTGTCGGATCGGGACGGGCGTTTCACATCCAAGGAGTGGAGGTCAGTTCAGGCTAACCTGGGCTCTCGGTTGACGTTTAGCATAGCCTTCCACCCTCAAACAGATGGACAGACAGAGCGCACCAACCGGACTTTGGAGGATCTTCTGTGCTTATGCATTTTGTATCGCGGGGAGCCTTGGATGAGACTGTTGCCTCTGATCGAGTTCTCCTACAATAACAGTCATCAGGCCAGTATACGCATGGCTCCTTATGAGGCTCTGTATGGACGAAGGTGTCAGATACCTCTATCTTGGGTCCAGGATGAGGACCCCAAGGCTCTTGGCTCAGAGTTTGTGGAAGACACTAATGCTCAGGTAAGGTTGATTCGGGATAGGATGTTGGAGGCTCAGAGCAGGCATGCCAAGTACTATGATGCGCGGCATCGGCATGTGGAGTTCTAGGTAGGAGACCTAGTGTTCTTGAATATTCGGCCGATGCATGGAGTTTCTCGGGTTCGAAGACGGAAGAAGCTCAATCCTAGATACATGGGGCCCTACAGGATCCTAGAGCTGTTTGGGCCCATGGTGTACAGGCTGGAACTTCCGCCAGAGTTAGCAGGACTGAATGACGTCTTTCACGTCTCTTCCCTTCGGAGAGCTTTGCTACGACCTGAACAACTGATTTCTGCTATGGATGGCCCTGTAGCGTCAAATCGGTCAGTCAGCATGGAGCCGGACAGGATTGACGATACAGTGGTATGGACCCTGCGGCGTAAGAAGGTTCCGCTAGTCAAGGTCTTGTGGAGGAATCATGGACAAGAGGAGCAAACGTGGGAGCCTCAGGACTTGATGCAGCAAAGGTACCCGAAGCTTTTCACGTCAGCTAATCTCGTTAACCACTCAGGATGTTACATTCTTGTTCTTATATATACTTGAAACCCCGTAGGCCTAACTTGAATTTCGAGGATAATTTTTTATTTTTATGTATTGGGATTTATAACATCCCTCAGACTTCTAGACCCTTAGGATGATTTTGTCATGACTAGGTCATGACAAAACCCTGTGAAGCGCAAAGGGTCTAGTGACACCCAATGTGACACCCCAAAAGTACATGAAAAGAGTTGACCTGAGCTGAATCAAAATCATCGAGCAGAGCTCGACGAAATCGTCGAGCAGAGCTCGAAGAAATCGTCGAGCAGAGCCCGACGAAATCGTCGAGCAGAGCTCGAAGAAATCGTCGAGCAGAACTCGACGAAATCGTCGAGCAGAGCTCGATGAAATCGTCGAGCAGTGCTCGACGAAAGACTCGAGCAAAGTTGAGCGAAGTTCGACAAAAAAAAAACGGTTTCTTCGGGCAGAGTTCGACGAAGGAGATAAATTCGTCGGAATAACCTTCTGGTTTTAGCATTTTGGAGGAGAGAGAAAATCTTCTCTTGCCTTTTAATGGAGAAGAGAGAAATTAGGAGGAGAGCATTCACGGCCTAGTGTGACCAAGGGTCTATCTCTCCATTTCTAAAGTTTTGATCCTATTCCCCATTCAGTGTGGAGAAGGTCAGGCGTCGTTTTTGTGGGTGTTCGATGGCCGGAACAGTGAAACCACCCACGGCTGAAACCTCTTAATTGGCCATTAATGGTGCCATGAAGAAAGACCCCTCCCCTCCCCATCTAACTCTTTATAAAGACTTCCCAGACCCAGAGGAGTCGTTTACACTCTTCCCTCAACAAAATCGAGTCCTCCTACAGTGTTGTTGCAGTACTCTGACGTCTCCTCCGACGTCTCCTCCCCCACAAATGGCAACTTGGCAATCGGCACGGCTGTGCTCCACCCAGAAGGTCAACTTCTCCCCCCTCCCTCAGTGCTAGGATCCTAGATCAATTAGGAGAGACATCGAGCTCAATCGAGCCCGATCTAGTGATAAATTATCTGGATTTTCTGAGGTTTTTGCACCTCTCGGGTTTGCCGGAAAAGGCCTCTCCGGAGGCCGTGCCGCCGCCTGGCGATAGCCACCACCTCAATGAAGATGGTGATGGTGGTGACCAGCCGGGGAGATGGCCTGGTGGCCGGCGGCAGTGTTAGGAAGTGTATCCAGGAAGAAACAATCCTGTTCGTTTGCGTGCTGGAGAAGACAACCAGATGCCGTCCTTTATGCGCCAGGATTCGTGCCGCTTTGATTTAATCTTAGGATTAGTTATTTTCTTTTCATTTGATTTTCTGTCACATAATTTACTGTTAATGTTTGTATTTTTTAAAAATACCTAGAGTCTCCTAATGAAAAAGTGTTAAATACCAAAGTTGTAGCCCCTGTGGTCTACTTTAATTTAAAATTAGTTTCAATCGAGTTGGGTCAGTGGTCTGATCTCAACACCCAATATGGTGTAGTCTATACTTATGGCTAGTCATATATTAAAATCGGTGCCCCACTTAACCGCATGCCCAAATGACCTGAAATTTGGGAAGGGAGTCAATCTTATCTATACCCAAGACATATCCAAATATGAGAATTTTTGGAGAAAACATTTCTATAGTTTTGGTAAAAATTTTATAATCCTATTGTAGCTTAATTAAGGGGCCTAATGACCTCACCAACCCCCAAAAATTTGGTGGATGGTCTTAGGGGTCACCATGAGTCACTGGTTAAAATCTCAACCTATTTGGACATGCTTTGGTTGGGTTTTGAAGTGACTAAAGTTTGGGCCCTAAAGGGGTGAGTTTAGGATTTAGGATTCTTGGGGCTTGGAGGGGCCAAACCTCACCCAAATGGGTTGGGGCTCTGGCTAGAGTTCCAAGGTCAGTAGGGTCACCCTCTCTTAGAGTTTGGGATGGGTTAGGGTGGTTAAGCCCTAGTGCCCTAGTTCAATCCTTGGTTTGAGCTTGTTAGGGTTTGTGAAGTGATGCGTGTAATACGACAAGTGCACCGGTCGCACAAGTAATAAAGTTTTGGGAGTAAATCCCCAAGTGTCGGTCTCTTGAGGAATGCAATTAGCGTAGAACGGCAACAGTACTGAGAATATCGTTATGAGAGTTAAAAATAGAACAAAAAGAAAATAGCGGACTCGGGAGATTGTGGATGTTTGATCTACTGAACTAGTAAAAGCTATGCGGGTCGACGGCACCGCTTCGCGAGGTGAAATGGGTTTGTCGGCCGCTATGCCGAACTTCAGTTGGGCGAGTGGAAGGGAAACTAATGGATTGCAGCGTTCTTGTGTGGATTGCAATCGGACAAGGCACAGGAATGAAGTGGATGTGGGGTGAGTGAGGCGCATTCACAGACAGAACTCACAAGCATAAGAAGAAACTAACATTCCATTAACTAGAAAGTAAACTTGATATTCAGGGATGGAAATGTTTATTACACTGCTCAAAACATTCATAACACAGAGGAAGGGGAAGAGGAGTAAACCAAAAGAGAATGAAGATCCACAACGGGTCATGGCCGGAGTAGCGAGTTGTCAATCCGCTTCCAGGCTCAGTCCAAGGAGGCTTCCGGTACCAACGATCTGCCACCTCGAAGGCCTTTAAGTCCGTTCTCTAGGTTATCTACTTCACCAACTCTGCAGGAAAGCTTGGAGTTGAAGTCACCAATGGCCGAGGGCTTCGCCGGAGTGTTGAAAAGCTTCGGAGTAAGTGGAAATGGCTTCCCGACGAAGGTGGAAGTGATAGAGCAGCTGAAGAAGTGAAAATGCGATTCCCGCGCACTCTCCGATCGCAGCAAATGACAGGTGTTGACCTAAAACGTGGAGCAGGGCCTTTTATACGGAGACAGCAGAAGCAATGCGCACGATCAGTGGCGCATGACCAGTGGTCGTGCGCACTGTTGGTCGATGATCGTGCGGTTTTTCCAAATAAACCTGCAACCTGGACAAGAAGCATCAGCATATACGCGCACGAGCAGTGGCGCACGACCAGTGGTCGTGCGCACTATGGCCAGTGCTCGTGCGATTACCGAGACAGAGTTATGAAAAAGGGGGTGTAATGCGCACGAACAGTGGCGCACGACCTGTGGTCGTGCGCAGTAAGTCCAGTGGTCGTGCGCTTACCCCAGGCTGATTCTATAGAAAACGTAGAGTAGTGCGCACGATCGGGGGCGCACAACCAGTGGTCGTGCGCATTAGATCCCCTGATCGTGCGCAGTATTCCTGTTTCACAACCATCCCGGAACACGCACACGACCCCTGTACCAGCAGAAGGGGCAGAAAGGCCACCAGAACGTGCACACCACATCCCCGAGATAGGGCTAAAGAATAACAACAAAATGGAAACATAGAAAGCACACAGAAGCGGGCATACAGTGCACTTAATCGTGAAAAAGGTACATAAGCACAAATAAGCAATAACGGCTCTCAAGTGTAGTGCTAAGACGATAAAACTAGCCCAGATGAGTCCAAAAAATCAGTGTAAAATGTGGACTCATCACACCCCCAGACTTAACCATTTGCACGTCCCGAGCAAATCATCACTCCATGGACTCGAAGATAGCTAACTGGCTCAGCAATTTCAAAAAAAAGTAAGACGAGAAATCAAATATATCATGAGTATAGAAGATATAATAGAAAAACTTTTTAATTATACAACGTAGTTTAAACTATTCAACAGACGTAAATAAATATTGTAATTGCTCAAAATTAGAATTCTGGAGAATCGTGCGATCATGTGCAGGAAGAAAGTAGGCAGGCCACTAAGGTGAGCATTGCCAAAGTTCGGGACTTAGGATCACCTCCAAAGGAATCCACCAATGTCTGGGACCATATGCTTGCACGTTCACACTCTTTCCATGGCGCGGGTTAGACTCAAGCGTGAATCAGTAGGACTTGTAGGAGGAAATGGGGCTTAGGCAACGACTTGGTGGTCAAGGAGAAACATGAAGGCTCTATGCAACCAAAGAGAGCGGAAACAACCCAAACCAAAATAGCCACTTAGAAAAGAATGGGGCACACGCCCCCAGACTTAGCTTGAAATCCGGGTGTGAACACGGCTGAACCCGACCAAATTCAAAAAAGAGGATGGGGATCAAGATCTCAAAGCAATTCTTTCATATAAATATTCGTTTTTTCTATTGCGCGAATCAGCTTTTTATTTTCATAAACTATTGTTTTCTTTTCTGCGCTAGCAATCCCCAAACGAATCAATCAAAACGGGAATAAAATCAGCACCCCCAAAAACAATGTCCACTAATCATAACCTCGGCAAAACAGGAAATACAAATCAGCTCAAGCATTTGATTGCGAAGGTGGGTTTAGCTTCAGACCTTGGTGAAAGTGATTGGAGCTGGATCAAAGGAAGGGTAGACACAAATTTGGCATGCAATGGTTAACAGGTAGGAATGGCTAAACAAGGCTCAAATTAGCCAAAAAGAAGGCCTACGTCATGCTCACGCTTAACTAACCGTGCACCAATGCTTCGAGAGTAGCTTAGGGCAATTTCTTAGCCACCGAGAAAGATGATCCTTCCCCCCGACTCGAGCAATACGAGTCTAGTGGCGGCTACACACATTCCTACACTATCGTTTGATTATCCCAGATTCAGATTTTGAGCAGTACAAACAATATTAACGTGAGCAGAAAAGAATAATTCTACAAGCATAAAGAAAAATTAGTTCTATTCTAACTCTACACAAACCATGAGTATTCGATTAGGAGCACTGCATGAGTTTCGAACGACTCAATCCTGAAATCCTAAGCCAGTACCACTATTTTAAAGTTTACACAAAACCAATAAATTTAACTAGGGTTGTGCGCGTGGGTAAGAGCGCACTCGTGTGGGTGATTCAGTGTGTGCAACCAAAAAAAATAGGAAATAAGTAAATAAGAAGCTGGAATGCAACAGAAGGTGCGGTGTAGTGACCACAGGCAGACTACCCCCCCCCCAGACTTAAAGTTGACAATGAATAAAAATGAACATTCCAAAGAGGAGAAATAGCTAGGGTAGGAAGTTACCTATGCTCAAAATTGAGCATACCAGTCGGGCAATGAGATGTCCAAGTGCGGCCACGTTGCCGCGCCTCTAATAATCCTGCACCTGCGATTAAAGGATGCAAGCCAAACAAAAGCTGGACATATATATATATATATATATATGAAGAAATAAACTGAAATCAAAACACAGCATAGGACCGAACGGTCCAACTTGGGTTGTCTCCCGAAAGCCCTTTTGTTTACCGTCCTTAAGGTGGACCAAATACCTGTATTAGCAGTTCAAATAGAGAGTTCGATACACAGCTGGGCTAGCACACCCAAATAATGAAATACAAACAAAAATTTAACAAAAGAAACACTATCCTAGATAACTGTTGGGTTTATTGTCTCCCAACATGACTTATTCAAAATCTGAGCATTTCCTAACTGATGGGCGAATGAAACTGTAAATGCTCAGGTAGAGGTTCATGGTCGCGCTGCGGTAGCGGGTACCGGAACGGAGATAGAACATAAGCCTCGATACCTGTATACATATAACTATCGGAAGTGTCGGGCATGGGCAGAAAGTAACTTGGGAAGCTCATCGGCTCCAACTCCATCTGCATCTGGTTACAATAAGTCCGAGGCCGCATTACAGGCCCTTGTACTGATTGGACCAATTCCATAATATGGTCCTGCATGGGAGTAGACACGAGAGCAGGATCAAGAAATAAACTAGAAGAATAACATAAATGGACCTCGATCTTGGGGATGATCCCGGAGTCATCCCCCGTCGGCGGAATTGTGGATGCTTCCAAACAGCTGTCTAAGCTAGTGCAGGAATGTTCTGAAGCTGCATCTACCTCGTCCATGCCTCGGGCATCCTCACATGGGATGGAGGTCACAACCTCTGCCACGGAGTCGTCCTCCTCGACTGGATCTAACAGAACGCGGGAAATGCTAATTTCCACCTGCGATTCAATCTCAGCAGCACTGTCAGAAGAAGAAAGAATGCTATGTAAAGAAGAAGGTGAAGATACGAAGCTTGGTAGGATGTTGAGCGCTGGCTCTTCACAACTAAAAGATTCTACGCTAGGTGAAGTATGCACTTCAGGAGTATAAATAGCAGTGTAGGAATGGGGATAAGCGCATGTATCGGTGCACATACCTGGGATGTCTTCTCCATAACATAGAGATGGCAATGGTACATACCCTGATACAGAAGGGGTGCTGCCCAAGGTTGAAGTGGAGACAATCCGAAAATCCGGCTCGTCATCCACCGCTAGCTCAGCTAGGTACGCGGCGCAATCCTTCAATGCATGATCCCAGCTTCGACAAAAAAGGCACTTCTTAGCTGGCTTTGGCGGTGCAACGGGTGCTGAAGCTGAATAAAAGTAGTGCGGCAATGGCTCCGCAGGTCGGTAGCTAACCAGCTTATGTCGACGATATGTCGATTCATAAATTTCCTGGCTACTATACTTCTGAGGGCATCTATCGCTAGCATGAGAGATGTCTCCACAATGACGGCAATTGATATTGAAATTGGCCCACATTGCAGCGATTTCAAATATAAGGGATACAACTACTTGGTATAGATTCTGCGAATAAAACTAACAATTCCATCTGACAGAATAACAACACAAGAGAAAAGGGATCAAAAACAACAAAACAACTCGTATCATGAAATTCTCAGTCATCTGGAGTCGCTCTACAGTTGCATTCCCCGGCAACGACGCCAAAAACTTGATGCGTGTAATACGGCAAGCGCACCAGTCGCACAAGTAATAAAGTTTTGGGAGTAAATCCCCAAGTGTCGGTCTCTTGAGGAATGCAATTAGCGTAGAACGACAACAGTACTGAGAATATCGTTATGAGAGTTAAAAATAGAACAAAAAGAAAATAGCGGACTCGGGAGATTGTGGATGTTTGATCTACTGAACTAGTAAAAGCTATGCGGGTCGACGGCACCGCTTCGCAAGGTGAAATGGGTTTGTCGGCCGCTATGCCGAACTTAAGTTGGGCGAGTGGAAGGGAAACTAATGGATTTCAGCGTTCTTGTGTGGATTGCAATCGGACAAGGCACATGAATGAAGTGGATGTGGGGTGAGTGAGGCGCATTCACAGACAAAACTCACAAGCATAAGAAGAAACTAACATTCCATTAACTAGAAAGTAAACTTGATATTCAGGGATGGAAATGTTCATTACACTGCTCAAAACATTCATAACACAGAGGAAGGGGAAGAGGAGTAAACCAAAAGAGAATGAAGATCCACCGCGGGTCGTGGCCGGAGTAGCGAGTTGTAAATCCGCTTCCGGGCTCAGTCCAAGGAGGCTTCCGGTACCAACGATCTGTTACCTCGAAGGCTTTTAAGTCCGTTCTCTAGGTTATCTACTTCACCAACTCTGCAGGAAAGATTGGAGTTAAAGTCACCAATGGCCGAGGGCTTCGCAGAAGTGTTGAAAAGCTTCAGAGTAAGTGGAAATGGCTTCCCGACGAAGGTGGAAGTGATGGAGCAGTTGGAGAAGTGAAAAGGCGATTCCCGCGCACTCTCCGATCGTAGCAAATGACAGGCGTTGACCTAAAACGCGGAGCAGGGCCTTTTATACGGAGACAACAGAAGCAGTGCACACTATCAGTGGCGCACGACCAGTGGTCGTGCGCACTGTTGGTCGATGATCGTGCGGCTTTTCCAAATAAACCTGCAACCTGGACAAGAAGCATCAGCATATACGTGCACGAGCAGTGGCGAACGACCAGTGGTCGTGCGCACTATGGCCAGTGCTCGTGCGATTACCGAGACAGGGTTATGAAAAAGGGGGTGTAATGCGCACGAACAGTGGCGCACGACCAGTGGTCGTGCGCAGTAAGTCCAGTGGTCGTGCGCTTACCCCAGGCTGATTCTATAGAAAACGTAGAGTAGTGCGCACGATCGGGGGCGCACGACCAGTGGTCGTGCGCATTAGATCCCCTGATCGTGCGCAGTATTCCTGTTTCACAACCATCCCGGAACACGCACACGACCCCTGTACCAGCAGAAGGGGCAGAAAGGCCACCAGAACGTGCACACCACATCCCCGAGATAGGGCTAAAGAATAACAACAAAATGGAAACATAGAAAGCACACAGAAGCGGGCATACAGTGCACTTAATCGTGAAAAAGGTACATAAGCACAAATAAGCAATAACGGTTCTCAAGTGTAGTGCTAAGACGATAAAACTAGCCCAGATGAGTCCAAAAATCAGTGTAAAATGTGGACTCATCATGAAGGACTTAGGGTGTTTAGTCTTTGTTTGGACTTGGGGTTTACCCCATGGATTTCTAGGGTGGAGTAATGCCCTAGGGTTGTTGTAGGAGGTAGTTGGACCCTTGCACCCCACATAAATAACTTTATGCCTAATTAGGCCCTTGCACCTTAAAAAATAATTTTGGAGTCCTATGACCTTGGTTTTCCATGTGACGATGGTATGAGTCATTTTTATAGTCATATTAATCTCTGGAATATTTTACACTATCTTGGGATGAGTTTACAAGTAGGTTTCTTCGTAAAGTGCACTATCATGGGTTTTCTTGAAGAATTTTTATATATGACTTGCTAACCTTGAAATTGCATGATATTTAGCCAGATATGATGTAAGACCATAACCAAGCTCTAGAAATTTTAGTATGAATGTTTAGATCAATATTTGGAGTACTTCATTTATAACCCATCAAATTGCTCTATTTATTTAGAAATTTCTTATGAATTAACCTCTTACTAGAAACTCATGAAATTTAGTTTGAGGACCTTTTATGACATTGTAAAGCTCTGTAAATTTTTATCGAATTTTTGGAAGTCTGTTTACAGAGGTTGCTTCACAAGGTGCATGTTTCTAAGTAAATTTAATTGATTTTATTTTAGTACCTTGTTAGCTTGATAAATTATGATCTTTGGTCAGAGGTCCTTTCTGGTCATCCTTAATATTCAGTAATTTTCCATAATTTTCTGATGATGTATTATAGTACTTCCTTCTTTACCCATAATTATTAGATTTATTGTGGATTAATTAATTAGAGGCCAAATATTTTATGAATAATTATGAAACTTGGTATTCTCTAATTTACTGATATCATATGAAGTTCATAATTTTTGGGTGGTCATAACTTATGTAAATCTAGTACTTCATGTTCAAAATTAGCTATGGACTTAATTTGGGAAAATTTAAATAAATGCCAATTAAGTTAGAAAAATTACAAGTTTCTGGACTTAGTCTAATATTGTCACTATAGACCCCCAATAATTATCTTAGGGCATTCAGATGAATATTTATGGGGGTCACCATTCCTGCATGTCATTTAGCTCACTAGGCCTGCACATAGCAAAACCGCAATATCGGGAAATCATGAGAACCTTGGGTATGGGGTAAAGGGGTATGTGGTATACTTAACCTATAGAGTATGACTGAGGGCATCAACATGGGTCACGTTGTGAGAGCCTGGTTGGCTAGGTTAAGGCCGTACCTAGGAGCGACGAGTGATCGCCTTTCCCTAGTGAGAGAGTCCAACTACTCCTAGGAATAGGCCAAGAGTCAAAGGAATTAGGGTTAGATTAAGTAAACTTACGATGGGGTTTAATTTTGGTTAGATACAATTAGTATTGAGTATCTTGCGAAAGGGAGCTTTGGGCTTTAGCGGTCGTAGTTCCTAGTGTCCTCGGGAGCCCCTCACAGGGAATGCCATGGACAGTCCAAGGTTAACATAAACTGTAAGAGTAAAATTGAATACAAGAGTAATTAGTCTTTATTGAAACTCCACTTACACTCACCTCTAGTATAGGGTTGATAATTCAACTTGGTCAAACGAGCGGTATCCTCGATGGTATTAGTTGTGAGCAGGTTAGCCCGGTGAGCCGATGACTCGGTAGGTGGTTTGACGGATGGGTTAGTATGGGGAGCCTATGGCTCGGAAGTTCTGGTTTGCATGTGCATAATATAAGGTGGTGGGTCTTTGTTACTTGACGGTCGTTCACGCCAATGTCGGTACAATGACTCGGCGAGTGTGGTTCACACATGTAAGACCCCCGTTTTTTCTTTTTAGAACCGCATGGTCTTAGGCCCAGAACCGCTGTTTTGCGGTGACACCTCCACGCCCGGGAAGGTCGTACTACAAAACGTCGATCCTACTGGCCATATCGATCGCAGAAAAAGTAGCAAGAGTGTAAATGAAACATGTCCACGGAAATCACATATATAGTAAATAATCTCCACGAAGGGAGAGTCTACAGAAATAATAGCAAAGGTAATGAAAATAGGGCTCATGCCCGTTACAACAATATCCTCACTACACATCACTCAGTGTGGAAGCAAAACTAAACATCTACTAATGATCGGGACTCACAGTCCCAGTTGTCTGAACTCCGGTGCTAGACTGTCCCATCTCCAAGCGTGCCGACCTCCGGGGCTGCTCCTCCATGCTGGGCTCCACGGTCCCCAAAAATGATATGGTTTGAAAACCGTTAGTCTAAAACATGACTAAGTCCTATCATCCCCCACCCCTCCCCCCATGACTCTTAGGCACCGGGCGGAGAGGAGGAAAGGGAAGCTCTGAAGGTGGAGAATGAACAAAAAGCAGGTGACAATGAAACTAATCTAACAGATCTATAAGTAAAAGTGGCAGTAATAAAAGTATGAAAAGCTGGACAAGTAAAATGTAACCCTAACTTATATGAAATCACATAAGCTAAGGGATCTTCTGCAAGGCTCCTATCGTATAAAGAGTCCCATACCAATTTATATGGTATGGTGTCGGTTTTCTAGTAAGCATGTATATATTTAAAGAATAATAACCTTAACTTATAAGCATGCTTGCACAAGCTTATAAACTAAGGGGTCGTTTTGTAGGGCCAATTATATAAAACATCCCATTCCACTTTATACAATAGGTATCCGGGTTATATGCAATGATGATGCTATGACATGCAAGTATGCCATGATGTGAAAATGCAAGTGCAACACACCCACTCGACTCTGTGCACACAGACCTTTAATTCCCCCTTTGTGGAGCCTAACCTCCCAGGATACCTCTATAGTGGCAGATGGAAGCGGTGGGTTGGGCCTCGCCCACCTCTAAACCAGTAATTGCACTACCAGTCAGACCTATCGTACGCCTTGACTCTGGTGCACTAAGCGGAGCTCCGACATACTCTTTGCCGGCAAGTACACCGGACGTATCTTGGCTAAGTGCAAAACCACACTTACCGAGTCGATGTATTGGCGTCGGTGCATCGACCCTCTAATACCAAAGACCCACCACCTTATACTTATGCACATGCAACCTTATGTATCAGCTAATGAGCGAAAGTTCCCCAGACCATCCCGTCCATCACAATAAACAACCGAGCCTAAGCTCCCCGGACTATCCCGTCCGTCACAATCAATAACCGAGCCAAAGCTCACAGGGACAACCTGCCCATCATCTAAACCCCCCGAGCCTACTGCTCGTGTGACCCAACCTAACATCCCAAATCATCGAGGTGATTGAAAGTTAATCCCTAGTTATGCTAGTTACTCTTGCAGTTTATTTTGCCTACAGTTTAGGTTAGCCCAGGACTGCCCAAGGCATACCCCATGAAGGGTTCTCGAGGGCACTATGAACTAAGATGTGCTGAAGCCCAAAGCTCCTTTTCGCAAGACACTTACTATTATTGGTTAATACCCGATTCCCGATCCCTTTTAATATTATTCTGGATGTAACCCTAATGTGTTTTGACCCCGTCTCTCCCTCCATAGGAATGACGATCTTTCGTCGATCCCGAGCACCACCTAATCTTAGACAACTCTATATCCTACTCATCCCAACTTCCAATGGTATACTCCAATCCACTTTACTAAAATCAGTAAACCACGATCCCATCTTCCTACAACCATTCCCCATGTTAGCTCGATTTCCGCAGTTTTAGTAAATGCAGACCACCTTATGCTATATGACGTGCATGATAGGAGGTACTCTAAATCCTCATCCAAACACCCTAAGATAATTAATGGAGGCCTATCATGATATTTATAGCCTAAATCCAGAAACTTGGAATTTTCCTAATTTATCTGACATTTTATTTATTTCTCCTAAAAATCCAAATGCCCTAGGTTGTATATGAAGTGGCCCTTACAGTCATGCAAAATGCTCCATAAAATTATGATAAATAGTAGGCAGCTAATTAACAGTAAATTCAAGTCTCCCATTATTTTGCAAGATTTAAGCCTTTGATTCATAATTTTAAATATAATCACATAGTTAACAGCTAAAGAAGTAAATGCTGTAAATAAGCTTCCAAAAATTATAAGAAAATTTAAGCATAACTAAAGTGCTCTAAAAAACTCCTGACCAAGTTTCCAAATTTTCCAGTGAAAAATAAACTCTAATTTTAATTTTGGTCAATAACCCTCTTCCATAAATCAATGAAACAACTACTGAAAATATTCATCTAAATATTATGATAAAATTTTCTTATGAGCATAATGACCTAAGTGCACTTTTGCATAAGTTTTACAATTTTCTAACCATCATTGAGCTCTGAATCTATTATTGAAATATTTGCATATTGAAAAGTTTGTGACGTAAGTACTAAAAATATGCATCTAAAAATTATAATAAAAATCATGTATGAGTATAATGACCTAAAACTTTCTCTGCCTAATTTTCACAATTTCCCACTAAACAGTGAGATCATTATAAACCAAAGACTATCAAGGGCAAATGTATGTAATACAAAGGAGGTACCAAATATATTGTTCCAATATTCCCAATAAATTTTCCAGAGGCTCATAATAAACCCATGACCATACTACCCAAGTTTCATAGCTTTTCATTAAGTTTTGATGGCCTATCTTACATGTTTAAGGGTTGTGCCCTAAATTAGGGTTAGGGTTTTGGGGAGTCTAACAACCTCTAAATCTCATAATGTTTTTACCAGAGGACTTTGACAATCCTAAAGTCCTATCCACCCAGTTGCAAGTCATTTTAAGGTCATTTGACCCCTTGACCCTCAAACCCTAGGTTTGCACACATAGAACCTACCCTTGTGTCCTAGGGCTCCACCCTTCAACTTCCACCCAATATCAGTGGAGGGAGTATTTTGTGTGCTAATACAGCTGAGTGCCAAGATCCATTACCTTTGGGTGAGGTTGGCCCACTCAAGAGCACCTAGGGCACTTAGCCCTAATTTGACCTAAAAGGGGCCAACACATGGCTACATAATTACCCTATCAAACCAAACCCAAAAGGGATGAAATTTTTACCAGATCCTAAACATACTCCCCAAGATCTCCCTCCAAAATTTGAGTGGTTTTTGAGGTGTTTAAGACACCTAATTAAATTACACATGATTTATTTAATTTTTCCAAAAAACTATAGAAAAATATCTCCATAAATTTTCATTTTTGGACAGGACTAGGTATCAGTTAGGGTGACTCCCTGTCCAAATTTCAGGTCCTTTGGATAAGAGATGAAGTGGGGGAACTCATTTTAGTCTTTGTCAAACCCTAGGTATAGACCCCACTAAAATGAGTGTCCTGGTCAAACCAAACACCCATATTAGTTCAAACCAATTTTAAATTAAAATACACCCATAGGGATACAACTTTTATGTTTACCACTTTTTCTATAGGTGACACTAGATATTTTTCAAAAATAGAAACATTAAATATATAGGCTGTGACAGAAATGAAATGAAATGAATATATAACCTATAGTTTAAATATTATTCAACACGAATCTTGGCTCATGATGGACGACATCTAGTCATCGTCTACCTCCAGCTGATGGCCAGGATCATCCTTACCTGGAGCCACTTCCCGGCCTAATTCCCGGCCATCAGGCCACCTCCCTGGCCGACCACCCCCACCACCACCTCCGTCGAGGTGGTGGCTATCACCAGGCTGCGACACAGCCGCCGGAGGGGCCTTTTCCGATGATCCCGACAAGAGGAAATTTCCCCAAAAACTAGGAAATTGAAAGCTTGGATCGGGCTCAATTGAGCCCGATCTTCATTCTAACTAAAACCTAAGATCTACCCACAGAGAGAGGAGAGGAGGAGGACCTTTGTGGTGGTCCGGAGTCGCGCCGATCGTCGGGTCATCATGGTGGTGGTGGCGCCGCTTGAGTTTCTGCAACTACATAGTGGAAGGGCTCGAATTCTTCAGGTAAATGGTGGGGAAAACTCCTCTCAGGCCACTGATGGTGTTTAAAGCCTCTGTTAGGGAGGGGAGAGGCCAAGTCATCAAGGGCCATTAATGGCCATTGAAGGGTTGGCTTGGACATGGTGGTTCTCCTCCCCTAGCCACTGCCATGATCGGAAAAACCCTTGGCCTCCTCTTAACTGACCAGGGGAGATGATTCCAGCAAGAAAAGAGGGCTCGTGGCCTTCCTAGCCATGAATGGCCCCTCCCATCATTTTCTCTCTCCTCCATTAAAGGGAGAAAATGAAGTTTCCTCTCTCCTAGTCATCAAGGCTAACTTGGTCAACCCCTTTCGGCTATTTGCAGTCCACTAATTCATATCATCACATAATTAAGAGTTGGTTAGCCCAAATGAAAGAGGGCTTGAGCTTGGGTTAGCCCATTTGGGCTAAGTTGACCTATATTGGACTAGGGTTGACCTTGGTCCTTTTGACCTTTTTAGGTATACCCCAATGGGTCCTTGATGACCCATTGGGCTCCCCTAGGGTCTAGGTAGGGTTAGGTAGGGTTGTCTTGGCACTTTGGGGGTCACTTGACCCTTAGGAAGGGTACTTTGACCAAGTTAGGGCTAGAGTTGACGTTTGGTCAACATGACCATTTGGGTTGACCCCAAGGGGTCCTTGGTGACCCATTGGCTTCTCCTAAAGTCTCGGAAGGGTAGTGTAGGGTTAACATTGCACCCTGAAGGTCACTTGCCCCTTAGTTAGGGCACTTTGACCACTTTAGGGCTAGGGTTGACTTGGGTCAACTCAGGCTCTAGAGTTGATCCCAATGGATCTTTGGTGACCCATTGACACCAATTTAGGTCTAGGAAGACCTTGGTAGGGTTGGTTGGGCTTATTAGGTGCACATTGCCCTTAGTTAGGGCACCTTGCCCAATTTAGGCATAGGATGGTCCTAGGTCAACTTGGCCACCCTGGGTTGAATCCAATGGACCCTTAGGGTTTTTCAATAGATTGGTGAGGTTATGGTGGGGTCTTGGAGTCATGGTGAAGCCCCTTGATCATCCCAACCTAATATTTAGAAATCTACTATTTACAGACTATAGTGATCCCACCCACATTCCTAGGTTCACTTGGTCTTCTTGGGCTTCCTAGGGTTTGTAATGACCTAGTCATGACAAAACCACTCCTACGGGGTCTAGTTGTCTGAGGGATGTCACACATCGACATCGGTATGATGAATCGACGAGTGTAGTTCACACATAGCCAAGGAAAGATTGGTGGATTTGCCAGCATGGTAAGCAGAGGCTTCGTGGTGTGTTATTCACGTTGAGGAGTATAATGGTCTAGGTTGGGTGGCGTGAATGCCGACCTAGTAGTGGGGTGGCCCAAACCACTGCCTCCATTTGCCACAGCGCGCGGTACCTGAGAGTTTAACTAACTCCAAAATGGGGGAACTAAAGGTCTGCGCACATAGAGTCGTGTGTGTGAGTTGCACTTGCGTGAACATATCATTTCATACTCATAACATTTCACCACACTCATATTTGCATAAAACCTGACACCCCATCGTATAACCTAGTATGGGATAGCTTATACGATGGGAGCCTTGCGAAAGACCCCTTAACTTATAAGTTTGTATGTGCATTCATATAAGTTAAGGTTATTTTTCATTATACTTTGCTCTCTTACTTTCTTTCTTTGCTGTCTTACTTTTGTATTATCATATTACTATTGTACACCTCTATAGTTCTGTTATATAACTGCTACTTTAGGTCCGCCTCCATCTGCGTTGACACTTCTCCACCTCAATATCTTCCCTATCCTCCTTCTCGCACTGTGCCTAGGAGTCATGGGGGAGGCGGGGATGATAGTTGGCTTAGTCTTTTGACTAACAGTCGGCGGACCATTATTTTTCAGGGTCTCCGGATAGGAGACAAACAACAGTCATAGAGGCAACACCAGCAGGGCATGGTGCACATAGAGGTGGGGCAGTCTAGCTTGAGAGGACCCGCTTCTGACTCTGTGAGTGATTAGTTTTGTTTGCTTTCGTGAGAGACCTTGTAGGGAGAATTTTGATGTACTGGGCATACGCCCATTTACCTTTTTGTTCGTCTTTTCAAAACTCTTTCATTCTGGTACATGCTGTGATTCATGCTATATATTTATATATTATGTGTTTTGTGGACTTGACATTTACTGTCTTCTTTTATAAGCTTCCGCATCTTTGGTGATTCTGTGTGCCGGCATGGTTGGCATTTCGTAGTGTCGACCTTCCGAGCGAAGGTGTCAACGCGAAATGGCAATTCTGTTCGTAAGACCCAGTTTCGTAGCAAAAAAGGGGGTCTTACAAATAGAACCCTAATTAAATCTGCTGGGACATTACTTGTAGATGCTTACTTGCCCCTATCCTTTTGGACAGAAGCAGTAATCACAATAAATTATGTTCTGAATAGAAGTCTAATTCATAAGCTAAAGGGTAAGTCCCCCTATGAATTACTTAAAGGAAAGAAACCTAAAGTAGATTATTTTAAAGTCTTTGGATGCAAGTGTTATATTCATAATAATAACAAGAAACACTTAAGGAAATTTGAAGCCAAAGCTGCAGAGTGAATTTTCCTTGGATATTCTCAAGTCAGCAAGGCTTATTGAGTTTTTAATAAATCAACCCTCAAAATGGAAGAACCTGTTCATGTAACTTTTGATGAGACTAACATGTTTTACAATGAGAAAGATTCTTCTACCATAGACTCATTGCAAGTACCCTATCTGTGTGAGAAGTTGGATGAATTAAACCTCAAACAAGAGGTTACTTTGCATCCCTCTCCACAGATTGATGAAGAAAGTGATGAAGAATATGTTGAAATTGTTGAACCAACAACAACAAATGTAATTCCACAAGAGGAATTAACTCCACTAGCTGTTGATGTACCAACTCCACCTACTAATCTTGTCACACTTAGAGATCACACTATATCTCAAGTGATTGGAGACATATCAGTTGGTGTGCAAACAAGGCATCAACTCAACCAAAGTCAGATGCATGCTTGCTTCATTTCTCAATTTGAGCCTCAATCCATTAAAGATGCATAACAAGATCCCTACTGGATTATTGCAATGCAATAGGAGATCAATCAATTTGAGAGGTGTAGAGTTTTGGATTTAGTTCCAAGACCCAAATACTACCTAGTCATTGAAACTAAATGGGTCTTTAGGAACAAGTTGGATGCACAAGGAGTAATAGTAAGAAACAAAGCTAGGCTGGTAGCCTAAGGATATTCACAGGAAGAAGACATTGATTATGATCAAACCTTGCTCCCGTTACAAGACTTGAAGCTATCAGGATCTTTCTTGCTTATGCTGCATTACAGAACTTCAAAGTATATCAGATGGATGTAAAAAGTGCCTTTCTTAATGGAGAACTTAAAGAGGAAGTATATGTTGAACAACCTCCAAGTTTTATTTCTTCAACTCATCTCTCTTATGTTTTTAAGCTGTATAAAGCCTTTTATGGTCTAAAGCAAGCTCCAAGAGCTTGGTATGAGACCTTGATTAGTTTTTTTAGAGCATAAGTTCATTAGAGGCATTGTAGATTGGACTTTATTTATTAAACATCGTAAATCTAAAATTTTTCTAATACAAATATATGTAGATGATATAATCTTTGGTTCTACTGATTCCAAACTATGAAATTTTTTTTCTGACATGATGTATTCAAAGTTTGAAATGAGTAGCATGGATAATCTATCCTACTTCCTTGGTCTTCAAGTAAAGCAAACCACTGATGGTATCTTTTTATCCCATTCTAAATATGCTAAAGAGCTACTTGAAAGATTTGGGATGTCAGATGCCTCAACTATGAAAACACCCATGCCCTCCAATGCTGTAGTTGATTCTGATGAACAGGGCAAACCAGTTGATCAGAAAACATATAGGGCTATTGTTGGGTCCTTATTGTATCTTACAGCTAGTAGGCTTGATATTATGTTTGCTACTTGTGTTTGTACTAGATTTCAAGTCAGTCCCAAAAAATCTCACCTTATTTTATTAAAAAGGATTTTAAGATATATAAAGAGTTATCCTAATCTAGGACTCTGGTATCCTACTGAGTCAGAATTTGAATTAGCTGGATTCTCAGATGCTGACTTTGCTGGATGTAGAGTTGACAGAAAAAGCACATCAGGAACTTGTCAGTTCCTTGGTGATAGACTTGTGTTCTGGTTTTGCAAGAAGCAACCATCTGTATCAACTTCAACTACTGAAGCTGAATACATAACAACAAGTAGTTGTTGTTAACAGATTTTGTGGATTCAAAACCAACTTCTGGATTATGGTTTTAACCTAAATAATTCAACCATATTTTGTGATAATACCAGTGTAATTTTAATTGCACAAAATCCAGTGCATCATAGTAGGACCAAACATATAGAGATAAGACATCATTTTATTAGAGACAATGTGGTCAAAAATAAAATTAATATTGTCTTTATCTATATGGATTTATAAAGGGCAGATATTTTCACCAAACCTTTAGATGAAAAAAAAATATCTGTTCTTCCTAAATCAGCTAGATATGATTAATGGAGAAACTTTAATTTTATTTTTGTTTGTGGTCGACGAATTGTCCATTTTTCATCGAACAGAGATCGACGATCTGTGAGCTCTTCGTGGAGTGTTCGTCGAACGGAGATCGACGAACCTTCCTCTGTGAAACTTTTCATCGAACGGAGATCAACAAAGTTTTTTTAGAAAATTTTTCGTCGAACGGAGAACGATGAAATGTTTTCTTCTCTTCAAACTTAGATCAACGCTTTTATTTCTTTGCGAGATTTTTCGTCGAACTAAGTTCAAAGTTTTTATTTTTCGTTGGACGAAGTTCGTCTTTTCATCTTCTGAAAACTTATAATTAGGTTTTCATTGAACTCCATCCCGCGCTTTCCAGTTCTCTTGCACTTAATCTTTTCTCTTTGCAGGATAATAATGACTGTTAACCCAGAAATCGGCGATCCTTCCCAAGGTAGCCAACTGGCTAGTCGCGCTCCTTAGATTCTCCCTTTTGATCGCGACAAGCCCCAGCGTAGGCGGACAGTTTTCCATGTACGTGTAGGTCCCCTTGCAACCGCATGCCCTACGGGACGGCGGGCTGTTCCCATAGGTCACCTTCGCAGGCCATGCGGTTAGGCCCGCTAACCGTGCAATGCTTTTCCTTGCATTAGTCAGCCAACATCACCACAAGGGGCGGCCTCCCAGTCCGCCAAAGGGGCTCCGGCCCCCTGCCGCTCGAGGGGCGGCGACCTCCTGCCGCCGTCCGCCGAGGCCGCCCACTAGGGGCGGCCTCCGCCTGCCAGGCCGCCCACCCGGGGCGGCCTCTGCTGTCAGCCGGGCGGACTCCACCCGGAGTCTGCCCAGGCCGCCCGCTAGGGGGCGGCCCGGCCTGCCGGGCGGACTCCACCCGGAGTCCACCCAGGCCGCCCGCTCGGGGGCGGCCCGGCCTGCCGGGCGGACTCCACCCGGAGTCCGCCCAGGCCGCCCGCTCGGGTGAGGCCCGGCCTGCCGGGCGTACTCCACCCGAAGTCTGCCCAGGCCGCCCACTTGGGGGCGGCCCGGCCTGCCGGGCGGACTCCAACCGGAGTCCGCCCAGGCCGCCCGCTCGGGGGCGGCCCGACCTGCCGGGCGGACTGCACCCGGAGTCCGCCCAGGTCGCCTGCTCGGGGGTGGCCCGGCCTGCCGGGCGGACTCCCCCCGGAGTCCGCCCAGGCCGCCCGCAAGGGGGCGACCTCCATTCTCTCCCGGCTTCCTACAGCCTGCTTCATTCGCCAACCTGGCGTACTCCAATTTCCAGTACGCGGAGTCCGCGCAGGTCGTCATGCTAACGTCACTGGGCCCCGTTTTTTGAAGATCTTCCCCGGGCCTATAAATAGCCCCTATTTCCTCTCATTCTGAGGGGGGATCCAGAGTTCCAGAGGTGGAGACAAGTCTTTCCAGCAGACCCTGCAGACTCCGTTTTCCTGTCCGTGCAGTCCTCCATCAGCCTGCCAGCAGACCCTGCGGGCTCAGTTTTCCTGTCCGCGCAGTCCTCCACAGCTTACCTGCAGCTTGCCAGCAGACTCTGCAGACTCAATTTTCCAGTCCTCCAGCAGCTAGCAACCTCTTTTACTTAGTCTCTGGCAACTTCTTTTCTCTGCTCTCTGGCAATTTCTTCTCCCTTAGCCGCCAGCTTCCCTTTGTACCCCTTTAATGATTTGTTGTGAAGGTGTACTTGTAAGCTTGTAACCTCTCGTTATTAATCAAAAGAAAGCCCGTCGCAAGAGTGACATTTAGGCCGCGGCGGGTGAAGTGTGCTGTTGCCGCTGCTAGCGGCCCCCTCTTCTTCTTCTCTACTCAGCAAGCCTTGCTCCTCTGATCAGCAAGCCTTGCTCCTCTGCTCAGCAAGCCTTGCTCCTCTGCTCAGCAAGCCTTGCTCTCTGCTCAGCAAGCCTTGCTCCTCTACTCAGCAAGCCTTGCTCTCTGCTCAGCAAACCTTGCTCTCTGCTCAGCAAACCTTGCTCCTCTGCTCAGCAAGCCTTGCCCTCAGCTCAGCTCAGTTCTTCTCGGCAACCAACCTGCAAGTGAAACCGTCACCATAACTGTCTGCTCGACAGCTCCTGATCACATATTCATGACCTACATGCACGTAAACGAGCTACCTTGACTGCTCAATACAAGTCTTATCAATCGCACGCTAATCTACATAGGAGGGTGTCGCGCTTCAAAGTCGTTGATTTGGTCCTAGTCCGGTTATTTCCTGAACGCTTGCCATCTGGCACCGTTAAAAAGTTGGCACCAAAGCGCGTCGGCCCTTTTCAGATTATAAAGAAACTAGGTGACAACGCTTTCGTGTTGGATTTGCCAGCTGATTGGGGTATCTCCCCTATTTTTAATGTCTCGAATTTGACGTCGTTTGTTTCTCCTCCACCTGAGTTGAATTCTTTGTCGTCTTCTCCCTCCACTAAAATTTCTCATGGTTTGGGGAGTGGTAGTTCCGATGATCTCTTTCTTTCGGTCCCCGCAGGTATAACATCAGATGGTACGTTGCCTTCTTGTATTCCTACTGCTGACATGTTTCCCAGGTTTCCAAAGACATTTCTCACTTCAGATATGATACTTGCTGCTGAGCCACTTACTACTCCTGATGGTGCTACCTACCGCTTCCTAAACTATTGGCATGACCGCCCCCTTCAGACGATTCTTGGGTACTCACGACAGAGCTTCAATGTTTGGATGCCGAGCTTCTCCGCCGCTATCTCTCAGACCACGCATCGTAGATACGTGATTTTGAGTGGGGGAGGATTGATGTCGCGGCCCCTCCGCCACTACCTGATGATGACCCGGTTGCCGAGGCACAACGTCACAAAGATCTTAGGTGCCATGATGATGCTAAGGAAGACCGCGTTACAACCTCCACCCGCGGCGTGCCAAATCCACCGCGCAGAATTAATTATCTTATTTCATGCACTTTTATTTTATATTGATGAATATAAAATTATTCCATGTTTGGATGATAATTTTATATTCATACATGTTGTGTAATTTTAATTTTGGACACTTTATATTTGTGGTCTGTATTTAACCAAACGGATGGATGAGATTACATCTCCATCATGGATGGTTAAGGGGTTGTTGTAACTCCTATATAAGGAGGCTTTTATGAGGATTTTATGATGACTTGAAGAAGAAGAAACCCTATTTTCCCCTTGGAAAATTTCGGCCAAAGGAGATCCCTTGCCCCCCCTTGGTGTGAAGCCTCCCCTTGCTACCTCCATCTCGATCGGTGCGACTCCGGCGTGGCTTCCTTCGGTGCGACTCCAAGGAAGAAGGTTGCAGCCCCATTCGGTGTGAAGCCGGTGGATCCGTGGAGAGAGTGAATCTCCCACTTTATCTTGTCTGATTGATGTTCTTGGTTGGGTAATCTCTTCCTCTCTTAGTGATTCTTGCTTTGAGTTTGTGGAGGTTTTGCGAACCGTCTTTTCCGTGATTTTTAAATACACCGCTTGCAAAATCTGATTCGACTTTGTTGCTATTGAATCTCTTGTATTCCGGATTGGGAATATCCTTTGCGGGAGCGAGAATTGGCCTAGCCTTGGCTTGCTCTCCAAGATCGAAACACTTTGTGTTAATAAGGGAATTAATCTCAACTGGAACTCGATCGCCATTTGAAGTTTGTCGCTGCTCCGAAAATAAATTATTGTTGCGTTTGAAATGGCTCAAGTTGATAAAATAGGTGCTTGTGTAGGTGCGGTGAGTTGTGTGCTTGTTGGAGAGGTAGGTCTTAAGGATGTTGTATCTAGTCTGGCTTACGGTGAGTTGTGTGCTTGTTGGAGAGGTAGGTATTAAGGACGTTGTATCGAGTCCGACATTTTTCTCATTCAGATTTGGGAGCCAACCCGACCCCTTTTCGCTCGCTTTTGGTCGTAGCCCTCCCCTCTAGCTTTTATGTTCTGTGACGATAGTTTCCGTTAGCGTAGTCGAGCACATATCGCGGTCTCCCCTACAGCCATTTGGTATCAGAGGTGGTCGTATAAATTTCCTAATTGAAACATCCTCGCTTGAGTCTTGCCGGCACGCACAATACAAACCACAAAAATAAACAACAACAAAATTTTTTTTACTGGTCTGCCAATAGCGCTCTAAAATCTGTATTTTTCAGCGAAAACTTCAAAAAAAAATTTTAAACGATCTACATATTACTCACGTCGGGAATCTATAAAAATATCCTATTTGCAATATATCTATAGCCCTAGGAAAAATCATCTTTCCGGATTTTTCTAAACCTGAATGCGTACTAGGATAGGATCGGAGTACACGACACTGTCTACGTCTAGGATGGCTGCGAGTGAGCGTGGGGATCCCAACACCGAGGGCATAGCAGGGCTACGTAATGAAATGACAGAGCTTAGGGGCATGTTAGCACATATCCTACAAAATCAAGCAAGGCCACCCCCGCCACCTGTTAATGTTGAGCAGCCCAACCGGCGCCAACAAACTCCTGATTCAGACTCTGATGGGGACTCTCCCCGAGTGCCCCCTCGAGACCACCGCCTCGATCGTGGTTTCGATATTACTAGGGCCGTTAAAATCGACGCACCCACTTATGATGGTATGGGAGATCCCCATATCTTCCTTACTTGGGTGATGGATATGGAGTGCTACTTCGATTGGCACACCCTTACGGACCATCAAAAGGTTCAGGTTTCCCGGATGAAGCTAACGGGACGCGCCAAAACTTATTGGCTGAATGAAGAGCATAGGCTAGGAGCCGGGAACGGAGTACCACTTATTGGATGGGCCGTGATGAAGAACCTGTTGACCGATCAGTACATTCCCGCGTACCATCGGACACAGATGTTCGACGAGCTTGGCACTCTACGGCAGGGATCAAATTCGGTAACTGAGTATATGGGAGAACTGAAAGACCGTATGGTGCGTTGTGACCTGAGGGAGATCCCCGTGGTCACCCTATCCAGATTTCGTAAGGGGCTTCAACCCGATATTCAGCAGAAGCTCTTATGATATGGTCATACGGATCTGAACACGGCGTTCAATGTCGCCGTTGATATCGAAAAGCACTTAGCCTCTAAGTCTCACTCCCGGTATTCCCATGCGAAGGGAAAGTCCACAGCTAGAGCATCTTCCTCCACTTATCCGGACAAAGGGAAGTTTCGGTCCACCGAGTCCTAGACTGTCGTGATCATTGCTAGGAACGCTAAGAACCCTGCAAGTGAGCGTATCCCCATCGGGAAAGTTAGCAAGTCTAACTCTACATGTTACTCCTACGGCATTCAAGGTCACTACGCCTTTGAATGCCCAAAGAAGACCAAAGCCATAGCCCTATTAGAGTCGACTACCGACCTTACTGATTACGTATATGAGGCTGCTGAGGAGAGTGACCCAGAAGGGGTCCCAAGTGATTTAGAGGACGATCACCCCTTATGGTGATGCGTTGTATCTTGACCACTCCCCGTCCGTTAGATGACGGAAGAGGACGAGTATATTTTCCCTGATCTTTAAGAGTGGCGAGAAGTTGTTCAAGTTGATCATTGATAGTGGCAGTTGTGTGAATGTCATCTCTGAGAATGTCGTTACACGTATGCACTTGACTACGCAGCCCCACCCAACTCCCTACCAAGTAGCTTGGATTAATAAGGTTACCATCCCGATCAACAAGCGATGCCTTGTACCCCTCTCGATCAAATCCTACACTGACGAGGTGTGGTGTGATGTCCTTCCTATGGACGTCTGTCACGTGTTGTTGGGGCGCCCATGGCTTTACGACCGCGACGTGACACACTTTGGGAGATCCAACACGTACGAATTTAAATTTAATGGTAAGGTCATTACATTGAGGCTGACCGTCCCGAAGGAGCCAGTAGCTTTGGCTAAGGACACCACTGTTCCGGTCGAGAGGAAGACGTTGAATCTAGTGGGTAGAAAAGAATTTGTGAAGGATCCCTTTCTTGACGGGATGATGTACGCACTAGTTCTTATGAGTGCGAAAGGGGATTCGAGAGCATTGGACGATTTTCCTAAAGAGTTACGGGTATTGTTGGATGAATATAAGGACGTGTACCCGGATGAGCTGCCTTCGGTGTTACCACCACTGAGGAATATACAACATGCGATAGACCTTATCCCTGGTTCCTCCTTACCGAACCAACCCCACTATAGGCTTCATCCCACCGCCCATAAAGAGTTACAGACCCAGATCGAGGATTTGATGAAAAAGGGGTTCATTAGGACTAGTATGAGCTCGTGTGCGGTACCTGCCCTTCTTACTCCTAAGAAGGATGGTACGTGAAGAATGTGTGTTGATAGCCGTGCTATCAAAAAGATTACCATCAAATATAGATTTCCTATTCCGCGATTAGATGACCTCCTAGATATCTTATCTGGCGCTACCATTTTTCAAAGTTAGATTTGCGGAGTGGCTATCACCAGATCAAGATCCATAAGGGGGACGAATCGAAGACTGCGTTCAAGTCAAAGGATGGGTTATACGAGTGGCTTGTGATGCCCTTTGGGCTATCCAATGCCCCCAGTACTTTCTCCCGGATGATGACACATGTCTTCCAACCTTATATGGGGAAGTTTGTGGTCGTCTATTTCGATAACATCTTAGTCTTTAGTACCACCACCGCTGAGCACGTCTCCCACTTTATCTTGTGTGATTGATGTTCTTGGTTGGGTAATCTCTTCCTCTCTTAGTGATTCTTGCTTTGAGTTTGTGGAGGTTTTGCGAATCGTCTTTTCCGTGATTTTTAAATACATCGCTTGCAAAATCTGATTCGACTTTGTTGCTATTGAATCTCTTGTATTCCGGATTTGGAAGATCCTTTGCGGGAGCGAGAATTGGCCTAGCCTTAGCTTGCTCTCCAAGCTCGAAACACTTTGTGTTAACAAGGGAATTAATCTCAACTGGAACTCGACCGCCATTTGAAGTTTGTCGCTGCTCCGAAAATAAATTATTGCTGCGTTTGAAATGGCTCAAGTTGATAAAATAGGTGCTTGTGTAGGTGCGGTGAGTTGTGTGCTTGTTGGAGAGGTAGGTCTTAAGGACGTTGTATCGAGTCCTGCTTACGGTGAGTTGTGTGCTTGTTGGAGAGGTAGGTCTTAAGGACGTTATATCGAGTACGACATTTTTCTCATTCGGATTTGGGAGCCAACCCGACCCCTTTTCGCTCGCTTTTGGTCGTAGCCCTCCCCTCTAGCTTTTATGTTCTGTGACGATAGTTTCCTTTAGCGTAGTCGAGCACATATCACGGTCTCCCCTACATCACCTAATTACTAGTGTTTTTATATATCTTTAGCTAAGGAAATGTTTCCTATTGTAGGTGTTGTAGTTGAGGAGGAGCCTTCTCAGATCCATGCTCAGAATGTTGTACCTCCTCCTATGAGCCATACTTCATCTACGTCCATCTCAAGTGAAGAATTTCTAAACCAAATCAAAACACTCTTGGATGCTCAGACCACAACACTCAAGGAGTATGTTGATCAATCAGTTGCCAAACTGAGTGATTACTTTACAACCAAAGTCAATGAAAATAAAGAATAAATCTCTCACTTAAACAAATAGGTCACCACCTGGTTTGATAGGGCTGGAACTGCTGGCATCAAACTGACCACCCTCATGCAATCCTTGGACACAAGCCAAAAACTCTCTACAGCTGACATATGATATGTCAAGAATTATGTAAGTACAACTTATGAGGTGATCAATGGTGTAGCATATCATGTAAATAACATATCACCAATGTTGTCTTCCAATCTATGAAGGAGGCAATACTTCTGAAAGATGAACTACTGGCTGACAATGAAAGAATATTCAATTCTATATCAAGCAAGAATGAAGCCAACACCACCTTACTGCAAAAGACCATCTTTGAAGAAGGCAGAAAGGGGGAGAGTAGCCATGCTAAGGCAGCAGTACTCATTGAAGATAAACCTTCAATGTAATTCAAGGCACCAGGGTGGCACTACACCTGCCCCTCCTGGATAGAAAGAGGCCAGAGGACCTAGACTTCCCAGCACAAGCTAGAATTGTATAGGATGCACAGCTTGCTACCAGTAGAAAGAGGGAAGGAACTCAAATGGCTGAAGAGTTCATGTCAAAGAGGAGAGTTGAGAATAGAGATGATCCAGACTATGAACAACAAAGTGATGTCTCCGAATCCATCATTATCAATGCTTGGGTAAGCCATGGACAAATCTTAAAGAATTGATAGCGTATATCCTTCTGAGGAATGTATAAAGCATCTAGAAAGAAATTCCCTAAGGGAAAGAGTATTCAAAGAAAATCTGGTAAGGAAGAGCAACCCCAAGAAAATCCTCACAGATATATTCCAAAGCCTTTCTTCTACTTCAATTGGCAGAATAACAAAGCTGAAAACTTGAAGAAGACTGCTGCAACTAAGGATGCTAGTGCAAGTTCATCAAAGAACAGCTGATAGAAGACTGCAAGACTTAAGCTTATTAAAAAATTATTTAATTTATGTTTTGTAATGAATATGACACTGTAAAAAATTTCAAATCTCTATTAAAGAAATGAACATGTTTTGGTCCTGACTACATTTATGTGACGAATGTGCATGAAATTTTCACTTACATGTCTGTGTTTTATAAATATGCTATTCCTTGACATATATCTTATAATCACAAATTTTACCTACTACAGTTTGAGTAAAGATATCTAAATTAGTTAATGATTAGATTCATCTTGATCATAATGTTTACCTAGTTAATGATTAATAAAATTTTTGTTGTTAATCATACTATCACATTGTCAATGATTGATAATTCACCTATACCATTGATCTTTCAATCATAGTGCTAAGCCATCTCATCTAGGGTGAGTTATCCTGTACTGGGATGGCTAGTTGTCATGATAATGTTTCATTATACCTATCATGATATTTCTTGTGTTGCACCTTAGAATGGATGTGTGCTCTGCCTTCTTCAAATAGGGGGAGATTGTTGGGAATTGTGCCCTACAATGTTCCTCAGGATTTGAAGAGGCATCACCAATCATGCTAAGGGGCATAATATTTTTGATGGGTGCCCTAGTTCATGTATGCAAGTAGTCCATGATTGTATAGGTGAAGAAAATGAGTTTGGTGGTAAACTCAAAATTCGTCGAGCTCAGCCTGAAGTTTGTCGAGCACAGTTTACAATTCGTCGAGCTAAGCTTAAACATTATCGAGCTCTGCTCAACACTTGTCGTGGTGAAGCCAAAAATATTGACTAAGGCAAAAAGCACTGAGACCGCTGAGAAGATCAGAGTTCGTCGAGCTCAGCACACAGATCGTCGAATGCAGCTAAAGCCAAAAAAATTGACTAAGGCAAAGAGCACTGAGATAGCTGAGATAGCTGAGACGAAGGCGTTGAGACCGCTGAGACAACTGAGAAGAATGTGTCAGCTTAAACGCTGAGATAAAACTAGCTGGATTTCTCTAAGTCCAGAAGCATTGAGTGAAGCAGGTTCACTCAACACTTCTAATGAAGAAGGAAGCGCTGAGACAAAACTAGCTGGATTTCTCTAAGTCCAGAAGAATTGAGTGAAGTAGGTTCACTCAACGCTTCTAATAAAGAAGGAAGCGCTGAGACAGTTAAGAGGTAAACTGCTGCGACAGAAGATAGTCTCAGCTATGAAGCAAAAACTACTGAGACAGCTGAGGAGATATCACTGAGACAGAAACTTGGCTCAACTGATAAAAAGAAAGCATTGACACAAAGGCCTATCACAACTATTAAGAAGAAATTGCTAAGACCGCTGAGACAGAATCGCTGAGACAAATCCAGAGAAAATTCACACGTCCAGAAGCGCTGAGAGACAAGACAAATGGCGTTGAGTGACTTAACATAACTCAACACTTCATGGATTTCTGGAATATTTTCTAAGTCCAGATGACGATCACCATTGCTAACATCATCAAAGTCAACTTACATGTAGCTGTTGCGGGAAAGCTGTAGTGGGGCCGAAAGCTGCCTTGTCCTTTTCTGAAAAAACTGGGTCACACCAAACCTTGGTTGGGCCCACATACATGTATGTCATTGATTCAAATCAACGAAAATAAAAAGGAAAAAGAAAAGGGATTAGGGCAACGAACAACGAATGAAATAGATCGAACGGAAAAAACAACAAACACGAAAATACTGAAAGGCGGCTGGACATCTTCTTCTCCACCAAGCTTGAAAGGTAATGTCCAGCTGACATAGTTGCTAAGGCAAAAGAAGTTAGCTGAAGCTCTTCAAGCTCAGCAAGTTAGTTCTTTCCAGAACAGAGGAGCTGATTCATCAATTCAACAAGCCGGTAGCTGCTCATCTGTGCAGCAGAGAAGAGGAATAATTCCTTCTATAATAAGTGTGTTGGACTGATATCTGCTTAATCCAACAGGGTAGACTCAGATATTTATCTCTGAGTCAGTTGTTTATTTTTTATTAACTATTATGTATTCTTTTCTTGTAAGATTCAATTTATTTGAATTTGAGTGTAGGGCACTTTGTGCCTGAGGTAGGTGACTAATTAGTCACTGAGGTAGGTGCCCTGTTGGGGTACTGAGGTACGATCCAAGTGTGGATCTGAGCTATAGGGCTTTATTGCCTGAGGTAGGAGAGTGTTGCGCTCTAAGGTAGGATCCAAGTGTGGATCTAAGGTAGGGTTGTCCTCCTAGCCTGAGTGTAGGGCATTGTGTTGGGTCCGACATTCCTTCACTTGACCCGTGGCGCTCTACTACTTATTTAAAAAATTAAGTAGTGTAGAAAGTAGCGAATAAGAAAGAACAAACAGATAGACTTTTGAATAATTGAAATTTTATTATCCAAAAAAGATATCATTTACAAAGGTATGACCTCCCTTATATAGAATGGAGGAGATATGAGAGAGAGTATACAAACAATGTGGGACTAAACATTTACAGTACAGAGCGGCTAGAAATAAAGGAGACCGCACAGGCCGCGCGGTTAGGCAGATGGGTTAACCGCTCGGCAACTCCAGCAGGATAGAACAGACCGCAATGGGCGACCGATAGACCGCCCGGTCTCCAGGCTTCAGAGTGAGACCGCCAGACCGCTCGGTCAACAAACCGCTTGATCATACCGCAAGGCCGCCCGGTTTAATACTTCAACACTCCCCCTCAAGCTGGAGCATAGATATCAATCATGCCCAGCTTGTCACAAATGTGGAAGAAGGAAGTAGAAACCGGCTTGGTGAAGATATCTGCCAATTCCTTGTCAGTGGTGACAAAGGGAGTACAAATCTGTTTCTTCAAAATCTCTTCCCGAATGAAGTGAGTCAACCTCTATATGCTTTGTTCTCTCATGGAAGACCGGATTTCTGGATATGTATATAGCGGCCTCGTTGTCACAGAACATAGGGAGAGGACAGTCATATACCTCGCCCAGGTCAAGCATGAGAGCCCGCAACCACTTTAACTCACACGTGGTTGACGCCATACTCCGGTATTCGACTTCTGCACTGGATCTGTAGACAACAGACTGTTTCTTGCTCTTCCAACTCACGAGATTTCCTCCAACAAAGGTACAAAAGCCTGATGTGGATTTACGATCGCCTTTGTCATCCGCGTAACTTGAATCTGAGTAGGCTTCAACCCTCAGATGACCATTCTTCTGAAAGAGTAACCCTTTGCCTGGTGCTGCTTTGATATACCAGGGTGGACTGAAGATGGCAGTTCCTGGGAGCTTGCATAAACTGACTGACCTTGCCTACAGCATAGGCGATGTCGGGTCTACTCACCGTGAGATTGATGAGTTTGCCTACCAAACGTCTGTACCTTGTGACATCAAATAGAAGAGGCGAGTCATCCGTCCACATTTTGTCTTCTCCAATAGGCATGGGAAACCGAGCCGGTTTGGCACCTGTCAATCCTGCTTCTTGTAGAAGATCAAGGACATACTTCTGTTGGGAGAGAACCAATGAGTCAAGTTTCCGAGAGATTTCTATCCCCAAAAAGTATTTCGGGGAGCCCATATCCTTCGTGACCAAGTGCTGACGGAGGTGCTTCTTCGTCAAGTCCACCCCATCTCGGTCATCGCCAGTAAGAAGAATATCATCCATATATACGGCCAAAACCACCAGTCCCGAGGACGTTTTGCGAATGAATAAGGAGCGATCGGCCGAACTCCTTTGAAAGCCGATGGTAGCCACAATACCACTGAACTTGTCGAACCATGCCCGAGGGCTCTGCTTTAGGCCATAAATGGCCTTCTTCAAATGACATACACGTGTCTCCCCCTGAGCAACATACCCAGGAGGTTGCTCCATATAGACATCCTCCTGAAGATCGCCATAGAGAAAGGCATTCTTCACATCAAGCTGGGAAATAGCCCAATCCCGGTTAACAACCACAGAAAGAAGAACCCGGATGGTGCTGAGGCGAGCAACCGGAGAAAAGGTATCAAAGTAATCAATGCCGTAAGTCTGAGTGAAGCCCTTGGCCACCAGCCGGGCTTTGTAGCGATCCACAGTGCCGTCAGGGCGAAACATCACAACAAAGACCCAGCGACAGCCAACCACATCAGTGCCCACGGGAGGAGGAACCAGGGTCCAGGTACCCCGTTCAGTAAGAGTAGCCATCTCCTCATCCATGGCAGACTTCCAATGAGGGAGAGCAAGAGCCTCTTGGTAGGTGCGGGGAGTAGTAGTAGTAGAGATAGCCAAGGCAAAACACCTGCGAGAAGGAGAAAGCCGATCATAGGAAACAACTATCGCAAGCGGGTGTTGAGTACACGCCCGCACCCCTTTGCGAAGAGCAATGAGAAGATCCAGGTCGACGGGAGCGTCAGCGACGGGAGCGTCTGCGACCGGAGCGTCCGTGGCAGAGAAGGCTGGCCCGGGACTAGAGAGAGACGACGGCGGAGAGGAGGGAGGAGGGGTGGGTGGTGAGACGGACTGGGAAGGAGTCGGTGGAGGAGGAGACGGAGGTGGGAAAACGTCGAGAGGCATGGAAGGAATAGAGATATCAGAAGGAAGAGAAGAGGTAGGAGAGAAATAGGAAGCATTCTCGAAAAAAGTGACATCTGCGGAGACAAACTGCTTGCAGAGAAGGGGGTCAAAGCAGCAATAGCCTTTTTGAGTGGTAGAGTACCCCAAAAAGACACACTTGGTGGAACGGGGGAAAGCTTGTCGCGGGTAGCGGAGGGAGCATGAACAAAGGCCGTACAGCCAAAGACACGGAGAGGGAGAGGAAAAGGTTCCTTGTGGGGGTAGAGAATGGAGAAGGGGGTCTGGTCGTGGAGAACTGTGGAGGGAAGGCGATTGATGAGATAGCAGGCGAGGAGCACAGCGTAGCCCCAGTAGGAGCGAGGGACGTTCATCTGCGTCATGAGAGTACGAGCAACATCAAGCAGGTGACGGTTTCTAGGCTCCGCCACCCCATTCTGCTGGGAGGTGTAAACACAAGTCGTTTGATGAAGCAGACCATGTTGGTGAAAGAAAGAGGAGAACTCATGATTCAGATATTCCTTGGCATTATCAGAACGTAAAACTTTAATAGAAATAGCAAATTGAGTCTGAATCATAAAATAAAATGATTGCCAAACAGAAAAGAGTTCAGAGCGATCTTTTAACAGATACACCCAAGTACAGCGTGAAAAATCATCTATAAAGTGACAAAATAGGAACTGCCCCGACCAACTGTGAGGGTAGGAGCAGGACCCCATACATCAGAATGAATAAGATCAAATGGGTGAGAGGAGCCACGGCCTTGCTTCGGTGGGAAGGAGGAGCGATGATGTTTTCCAAGCTGACACGCATCACAGTTGAGCGGAGAACTGGTACGAGGTAAGTGGGGCAGAAGCTGGCGAAGAATCCGAGGAGGAGGATGTCCAAGGCGAAGATGCCATCGAAGGAGATCTGTGGAGGAGGAGTAGGTGGACAGAGCGGAAACATCGTCGAGAAAGTAGAGGCCGCCGCTCTCAGTCCCAGTAGCAATCGTCCGCTGGGTCCTCGGGTCCTAAAAAGAACAAGTAGTGGGAGTGAATAAGACGGAGCACTGAAGTTGCCGGCATAAAGTAGTAACTGATAACAAATTGTACGGGAACTTTGGGACATAGAGGGTGTCCTCCAAGCAAAGCGATGGGGTGAGTTGAACCATGCCCGTCCCATGAATCGGGGACGGTGAACCATCCGCCACACGAACCGGGGGTAAGCGGTCATGTGTCTCAAGACAGGAGAAGCAATGAGGGTTGCCCGTCATATGATTGGTAGCACCGGAGTCAATCAGCCATTTACCTTGGGTAACGACGTGGGCACTACCTGACGTCGTGGCCACAGAGGCAGATGGCCGAGAAGAGGCGGAGGCCGAAGAAGGAGCATCACCGGAAGGGCGAAGATGAGGATGTTTCTGCCAGCAGCGGTCGACAGAATGGCCGGTACGACCACAGTGAGAGCAGAGGAACCGGGATGAACCCCGTCCGCCGGAGTGGCCGCGGCTACCAGGGCCCCCCCTCTGAGCTTGGTGAGCACAGGTCCAGTCCTTGTTAGCAGTTGTGGCAGGGAAGATTCCGAGAGTTCAGGACCCTATTGTGGGTCAAGCTGTCCATGTTCCCCCCGCTCCTCTGGTGCCTCCGGTCGTGGTGCCACCAGAGATGACCTTTATTTCTCAGTTTCAGCGACTTAGGCCTCCGACGTATGATGGCAAGGCAGATTACATGGTCTTAGACGATTGGATGATATCAATCGAGGAGATGTTCTCATACTCCGGGATTACTGATGATCAGAAAGTGATGTTAGCCGCATATCAGCTCAAAGGGTTGGCAAAGGGCTGGTGGCTGAGGGAGAAAGAAGGTCTGAAGGACGGGTGTTCCTGGGAGTCCTTTAAGGAGCTACTTCTGAACAAGTTTCTGCCATCGGTCGAGAGGGACCGTCTGATGAATGATTTCCTGCACTTAAAGCAGAGGCAGCTCACGGTTAGCGAGTACGAAATCGAGTTTAGTAAGCTAAGCCGATTTGCCCCAGACTTGGTGAGTTCCGATGAAAATAGAAGCAAGCGATTTCTGGCTGGGCTAAGGAGTGACGTCCAGCAATTAGCAAGTGCCTATGCTACATCAAGTTATGCTGGTATGGTGGAAGCTGCTTTAAAGGTAGAGGTAATTGATAATGCCAAGAATCGAGGTCAACAACTAAGAAAGGATAAAAGAAAGTCTGATGAGGGTAAGAGTACTCAGGTCCCTGACGCTACTCCGAGGAAGAGAAACAAAGAGGTATGCAGTTTCTGTGGCCGACCGGGCCATCCTTTTGAAAGGTGCTATCAAAGATTAGGAGCTCAGAAGAAAGAGCAGATTCATGCGATCCAAGGTATCCCAAAGAAAGACTTGTGCGCTCTTTTAGGATGTTAAGCATAAATGAAGTATTTTTCCGCTACGTATAAAAATAGTTTTCAAACCGTGGACTATTTGATCCACTGAGCCGAGGGATACGGCCAATTAATCAAAAAAATCAGTTTTCTATTCATTTTAACTTTTGATTTGAAGGATTAGAGTGTCGCCTGAGCGTCAGCAGTTATCCCCTGCTTGACGTGGCATCACAGCTCGTAGTTATCTTGTGCTCTGATTTATTTATTAATGAGAAAAATGCGGGTTGTGACAGTGGTTGACGCCCCCAGCAGCTACCATGCCATCTTCGGCAGACCTCTTCTAAATAAATATCAAGCGGTGCTTTACACTTACCACCTTGCCATCAAGTTCTTTGCAGATGGAAGGATGTGTCGGGTCAGGAGTGACCCAAGAAGAGCAAGGGAATGCTACGTCCGCACTGTCAACATGGTTGAAGCCAGCCCTTCCCTTGCTCCAACAGCAGCTGCAGAAGCCTCTCCTAGTTCAGAAGCTGCTGCTGATGAAGGTGCTCACCTGGAACCTGCCCAGGTGACGCAAGGAGTCCCCATTGCTGAGGGGGAGGAGAGGAAGCTCTCCATCAACTCAGAGTTACCTGAAGATCAAAAGGCCTAGTAGATTTCCTGCTTGATGAATAACCTGGATGTCTTCGCCTGGTCAGCAGAAGACATGCCAGGAGTGGATCCTGATGTTGCATGCCACCACTTGAATGTTGATCCCGGCTGCAAGCCTATACAACAAAAGAAGAGGGACATGGCTACGAAGCTTGCAGAGCCAATAAGGGAGGAGGTTGCAAAACTCCTCAAGGCTAATTTTGTTAAAGAAATTCAATATCCCACCTGGATATCAAACGTTGTAATGGTTAAAAAGCCAGGGGGAAAATGGAGAATGCGTGTAGATTTTACCAAACTTAATAAAGCATGCCCTAAAGATTGCTACCCCTTGCCTCGGATAGATTCTTTAGTTGATTCCGCGGTAGGGTAGTCTTATATGAGCTTTTTAGATGCGTTTTCTGGTTATCACCAGATAAGAATTCATAAGCCTGACGTTCCTCACACGTCGTTCATTACTAATGATGGTTGCTATTGCTACCTTGTGATGCCCTTTGGGCTTAAAAATGTCGGTGCGACCTACCAACGGATGATGGACCGTGTGTTTAACCATCAGAAGGGGAGGAACCTAGAAGTGTATGTAAACGATCTCTTGATTAAGAGTAAGTCGTTTTCGCTGCACTTGCGAGACCTAGCAGAGACGTTCGCTACTCTGTGTAGGTACAAAATGAAGCTTAACCCTTTGAAATGCACGTTTGGGGCAAGTAAGGGGAAGTTTCTTGGTCATCTCCTTACTCCGGAAGGACTTTCCCCCAATCCTGATAAAGTGAAAGCCATTCTTGATATGCCTACCCCTCGTTCGCCAAAAGAAGTTCAGCAGTTAGGGGGGAGGCTAGCAGGCCTTGCGAGATTTCTCTCTCGGGTTGGAGATAGGAGTGCTCCATTCTTCAAATCTCTCCGAGGAGCATCAAGGTTTGAGTGGACGGAAGAATGCTCCCAAGCTTTTGAGCAGTTGAAGATGCAACTGACCTCAGCCACCCTGCTTCAGAGTCCCCGGCCAAGAGAGATTCTTTTCTTATACCTAGGGGTTGGCCCTGAGGCCATCAGCTCCGTTCTTCTTCGGGAAGAGAGCAGAAAGCAATTCCCAATTTACTATGTCAGCCATATCCTGAAGAGTGCTGAGACACGGTATCCAATTTTGGATAAGTTAGCCTTGGCGCTAGTCATGTCAGCTCGCAGGCTTCGTCCGTACTTCCAAGCACATTCAATTCAAGTCGTCACCAATCAGCCTTTGAAGGGTGTGTTGGAAAAACCAGAACATTCCGGCTGACTAGCTAAGTGGGCAATAGAGTTGAGTGAATTTGAAATCTCTTATGTGCCCAAGACAGCCATTAAAGCTCAGGTCCTAGCAGATTTTCTAATTGACATGCCAGAGTCCAGTTCTGATCGAGCAGAAAGGTCACCTTTGTCTTGGACCGTATATGTTGATGGTGCCTCAGGCAGAAGTTCTTCCGGAGCAGGGGTGGTTCTCATCAATCCAAACAGAGTCAAATTGGAGTAGGCCATCAAATTTTACTTTCCAGTAACCAATAATCAGGCCGAGTATGAAGCTCTGCTAGCAGGCTTGAGGCTTGCAAGGGAACTAGGAATCGATCATGTTCATATCAAAACCGATTCTCTGGTAATGGCGTCACAAGTCCTTGGTAACTTCGAAACAAGAGAGCCAATCTTGATGAAATATGTAGCTCTTGTGAAGATAGAAGTCGGCAGGTTCAAGAGCTTTACCATCGAGCACATCCCCAGAACAGAAAATGAGGAGGCAGATTTTCTTTCCAAGTATGGGATGCCTTCAAGAGGAACAAGTTCCGAGCTCTTCTGCCCGGCAGTGGTGGAAGGAGATTTGATGCAAGTGGACCAACGTACCTCTTAGATGGACCCATTCATCCTCTATCTGTCAACGGGAGATTATCATCATTCAGTCAAAGATAAGAAAAAGTTCAGAATAAAAGCAGCTCACTACTTCCTAGTGGCGGGAGTCTTTACAGAAAAAACTTTCCTTTCGACCATGGCCCGATGCGTTTTAGAAGGAGATGCTCTAACTGTTTTGCAAGAGGTTCATTCAGGAGAGTGTGGAAGCCACTCGGGAGCAAGAACTCTTGAAAAACGAATCCTGCGGTAAGGATATTTCTGGCCCACTATGAAGAGAGACTCTGAGATCTATGCCAGAAAGTGTGTTCAATGCCAGAAGTTTGCTCCACTTCAGCACCAGGCTGCTCAGTCACTCAGATCGATCGCAACTTCTTGGCCCTTCGCAGTTTGGGGAATGGGCCTCCTCGGTCATTTTCACATGGCAAGCAGTCAGCAGCGTTTCATCATCGTAATGATCGACTACTTCAGCAAGTGGATCGAAGCCAAGGCATTGGCGAAGATAACTACTCCTGTCGTCAAGAACTTCATTTGGGGAGAGATTGTCTGTCGGCATGGGATACCTATGGCAATAATCACTGATAATGGGCCACAATTCAACAACTCAGAGATGATAGATTTTTTCAGGCAGATCGGAAAAGAGCTGCGGTTTACATCAGTTCATCATCACAGAAGCAATGGCCAAGTAGAAGCAGCCAACAAGCAGATCGTCAATTTGCTCAAAAAGAAAGTGCAGAATCTCAAGGGCAGCTGGGCTAATCAGCTTCCATCAGTCCTCTGGTCCCTTAGGACAACGCCATCATCCGCAACTGGGGAGACTCCATTCAAACTTTCTCATGGCTCAGAGGCACTCATTCCAGTTGAGTTTGAAGTCCCGTCACCCAGAGTTCTGCTTGCAAGAGAAGGCGTTGAGGACTGGCTTGAGTTGAATAATGAAGAGATGAGGTTCAGCTTGGAACACATCAAGGCAATAAGAGATCAAGCAGCCATAAGGCAGGAGGAGGTCAAAAGAAGGATGGCCGCTACTTTGATCAGAACGTGAGGATCAAACACTTCCAAGTGGGAGATCTAGTTCTAAAGAAGATTGATGCTGCTGCAAGAGCTGGTTCAATTAGAAAGCTTAATCCAAATTGGGCCGGCCCTTTTGTTATCAAAGAAGCGTTAAAGAGCGGCGCTTACCGCTTGCAGACATACGAAGGAGAGGATATACCACACACATGGAGCGGGGATGATCTCAAACGGTTCTATTCTTGAACCTCCTTTTTTTTTCTACTTTGTGTATCCTGTTCAAGAGTTATTATGAATAGAAACTGCTTGCTAACGCTTCTTCAAGTGTTTTGTCTATGTAATCATAACAGATGAAATGCTAAGAAAGAATTCAAAAACAGTTCTGCGCTTGAACTCTCTTTTCTTTCTTATGCTTTCTTTGCAAATACATTTTATTAATCAAAGGATCCATACTGACACTTTTTTCTAGTGTTTTCTCTCTCTCCCAAAGACCAATAACAGTTCCCTGATACCAGGAGACATCGCCGAGTTCAGCAAGACCTTCCCTAGAGCTGTTGTCATTAGCGTAACACCACGAAGACCACGTGTTGCGAGGAGATTTCACACCGTGTAGTAGGAGCTTGCAGGCTCTAGTGCGGTAGGATTCTGAACTTCGGATCCCGGATAGTACCTTACCCCACCTCTGCGTTATGGAGGGCAGGGTGGGTGTAGAGCTCTACCATGCTGCATTTGGGATATCGTTACAACTTTGATGATCTGGCGAGGAAAGCAATGCCATGCGCACCTGCCCACCGATCATCTTAGCTTGTAACCCTCGAACACTCCATGGTACCCTCAAGCAGTGCCTGCAGGAGACCCATAGCTTAGACTGTACTCCAGGCAAGAGGGCAGGGAACCGTTCCACCGAGTATCTTGCTCTTTGCAGGGAATCTTCTTAGTGTGGACTGGTTTTCTGTATCTGCTCAGTCCGCCAGCTTCTTCGGGTTGATCATATAGCCTGTGGCCTGGTGAGGAAAGCAATGCCATGTGCACCTGCCCACCTGGTCGCAAGCTATAGGTCATTTCTTCTGTTTAGTGCAGACTGGTTTTCTCTATCCGCACAGTCCGCCAGTTTTTTTTGGGTTGATCATATAGCCTGTGGCCTGGTGAGGAAAGCCATGCCATGTGCACCTGCCCACCTAGTCGCAAGCTATAGGTCATTTCTTCTGTTTAGTGCGGACTGGTTTTCTATATCCGTACAGTCCGCCGGTTTTATTTGGGTTGATCATATAGCCTGTAGCCTGGTGAGGAAAGCAATGCCATGTGCACCTGCCCACCTGGTCGCAAGCTGTAGGTCATTTCTATTATGAGTGGACTGGTTTTCTTTATCCGCTCAATCCGCCTGTTTGGGTTGATTTTATAGCTTGTATCCCGATGAGGAAAGTATGCCGCTCCGGCTCACCTGCCCACCTGGTCGCAAGCTATAAGTCATTTATATTAACCTGTGCGCGAACTGCGAAATCATATCAGATCAGTCCGCCGAATGGTTTCCAATATATTATCATAAAGTTTGAAAGATTAATAAGGAAATTGCAGACTACTATTAGATCTCAACAGAGTCCGCCTTATATTTCTTGTCGCGTTCATCCCTACGGCGGACAATGATTGAATTGATAGATGGAGTTTCCTAATCAGCAAGACCAGGAACTCATTATGAATGCTCTGTATCTCGCGGACTACTATTAGAGCTCAATGGAGTCCGCCTGACAATTTCTTCTCATTCCAACGACGGACAATAACTGTCTCTAATCAGCAAGTTAAAAAGCTGTGAGATTTATCAGCGTGTCGTGCGGACTGCTAAGTGTCGGTGCGGTGAACATGGAAAAAGAACATTGCAGGAAGCACACATGCAAAAATATCCTTTCTTTCTATTTCATCAAAAATTCTTTACATCTTTCTATATGTTCGGCAGACTGTGACCTTGCGTCCGCCCCATTTACAAAAACCAAAAAAGATAAAAGTACATTAATCATCCGCAGTCTTTTGTTTCTTTTCAGGAGGAGCAGGGCTCTCGCCAACAATATCAACTTCCAGAGAGTAGCACCCCGAATCGCTTCCACTGCTATCTGATCCTGTACTTGAGGCGGACCCGCTATGCGAGCTCCCGGTAGCAGAGGAGGATGCAGAGGTGTCGGACTCGGCAGACAGTTCCCCGCCTCGCTGGCTCGAGGCAGCGTTGTCCGCTGTTTCCTTGGCGCTTTGCACTTCGCCCTGCCTTCCGTCTTCTTCTTCTTCTTCTTCTTCCTCTACTTCCTTGCCTTCTTCCTCAATGATGTCCTTGCCCTTTTTAGCCCGCTCCATCGCCGCGACCTGCGGTGCCAACTCAGGGAAGAGATCCAAGAAAGGGACGCCATCCACTCCCTCCTTTGTAAAGCCGTCGCGGATAAGTCGCTCAATGGCGACCTCGACGGTCTCCTTCACGAAAGGCAGCATGGCGGCCTGAAAGCTGTTGTTTTCTAAGTCATAGGTGACCTGCGCAAAACAAAAGCAAACGTCAGACAGATCGCGGCGGATAGCAAATTAAGGCCGCTGCGAATTCAACTCACCCCGAGCTCTTCTCTTTGTTGAGCAACCCTTTTTCCCAACCGCGCATTCCTCTCCTTTAGCGCCTTATTATCTTTTTGAAGCTGTTCATTCTGCCTTAACAGGTCTCTGGCCAGGGTGGCTACATAGTGGTTCGTCACCACGCTGTTCGCAGCGGCCTGAGAGGCTAGCAGAGGGAGGTCGGCGGCGGGCTCCTTCTTAAGGTCACTCAAGTTGCGCTTTCCGTAGAGCGCGGAGATCGCAATATGTGCGTGGCGAGTTATCCGTGGACTCTTCCACGAAGGGAGCGCGGTGGATAGGCGGACGTGTTTGTTCTTGCTATGCTAGTGGACCATAGGGTTCCCCCTAAGATCCTTTTGGCTGACGCCAAAGCCGCTCATGGTGAAGCTTTCCGAAGAAGAGTAATCCGCCGCGGGATCCCCTTCCTCCTTCCTCTTCCTAGCGACTGCTTCTTTCTTCTCCTTCTGTGTAGGAACAAAGCCGCTAGGCATCTGCGGTAAGTTGGCGGGTACCGCCAAGGTCGCTGCAAAAAACAGATGGGTTAAACACCAAGGTCGCGGCGGATACAAAAGCTGAGTTCGGAAGCTACTTACTCTCTTCGGGCATAACGTCCGCTAAGCTCGCCAGTAGCAGAATGTAATGCTCGATGTCAAGCCTGGCATTGGCCAAGAACTCGACAATGGCGGATTCCAAGTCATCCAGTTGCACGCTTTTGAAGGCGGAGTCCGCGAGCACCTACGGATAGGTGTGCGCGAACCCTAGGTCGCCCTCAAAGATCAGGAACCTAGAGGTCCAATTGTGGATCTTGTTGGGAAGGCCCACCACCTTCATCCCCCTGCAGTAGAAATATATCACCCCCTTGTAGGGGCGGCCTCCAGAAGCGGTTATGGAGCGGACAGAGAATATCTTGCGGAAGACATTCATCGAAAAAGTGATCTTTTCAGATCGCAAATAGGAGATGAAGCTGCAGATCGCAGCGAGTGTGTTCGGCGCAAGCTGGCCATGCACCATTCCATAGTGCTCAAAGATGTCGGCGAGTTCCCATAGAAGCGGAAACTTGAATCCGCTATCAAAGTGGTCCACTGGGATGGCGATCTGGTTTGCAGTTGAGAAGTTTAGCCTTTCTTGATGGGCAGGAAGGCGGACAAGGATATTCGAGTTCGCCATCTTCCTCTCGACAAAAGCCTCCAGGTCGGCCTCTGTCAAGGTGCACTTCCGGTGGTCGGCAGAGTGGAAGGCGACAGCAGCATCAGTCCGCGCGAGCACCATTTTGCAAGTCGTAGGGTTCCTTTTACTTCAGCTGTTTCCTGCATAAAAGAAAGTGGAAGGCCCTATTTATAGCTAAAGGGTCTGACAGCTTTTTGACCAGGCCACACAGCTCACTGCTTCAATCCGCACAGTCCGCAAAAAATTAAAGCATAGCCAAACGATAACGCGGATACAAACACAGATTCACATGCCAAGGAAAATTCAAAGCAAAAAAGTTGTGGCCGACACAATTTTTTGTCCGCCCAGATCGCGCTTTTTCCCCCCGGCAGAAAATTCACAAGGAGCGGATACAATTTCAATCAACTTAGTTCACAGTATTTCCCACCTGCAGGTTTAATAACGAGAAGCGGGCATAGCATTAGTCCGCACAATTCGCCACAGATCACGCCAAGGATTAAGCTATATAATTTGCGGATATATAATCTGAGTCCGCATAGATCGCAACAGAGTTCAATCTACAAAGCTTTGTTTGAAACACAATTATACAAACAATTATACAATTGAACAAATAAAAGCTCGTGGCATCGCGGACTCAGCGGTCCCTAGTCTCGGTCCGCGCTGGCCTTTCCGCCCTATCTCTGCATAAGTGAGCTGCTTGGTCGCTTATCTGAAGAATCTCGCTATACACGCGGCAGAGGTGATGATGAGTAACGTTTATGGTCTGGTGCATATGGGCAGCTTGCCGATCTACCCGATTGAGGGGCACCTGATGAGTCCATTTTATATACCTATTTTCGGACTCATCTGGGCTTGTTTTTCGTCGCTTGCACTTCACTTTTAGTTCTTTATCATTCATATTTCATCTTGCCTATATTTCCATAGGAAGTGCACATTTATGCCCGTGGTTGTGTATTCTGTTATTTTTATAGTTTGTACTCCCTTTTGTGATTATCTGGAATGTCTACAAAGATTAGTGATTGGTTTTTCCTTTCGGTACAGGGGTCATGTGCGTGTTCCGGGATGGTTGTGAAACAGGAATACTGCGCACGATAATGGGACCTAATGCGCACGACCACTGGTCGTGCCCCCCTGATCGTGCGCACAACTCTACGTTTTCTAGAATCAGCCTGGGGTAAGCGCACGACCACTGGACATATTGCGCACGACCACCGATCGTGCGCCACTGATCGTGTGCATTGATTCCTCATTTCTGGAGTCCTGTCTGGGTAATCACACGGTTATTGGACTTAGTGCGCACGACTACTGGTCGTGCGCCACTACTCGTGCGCATTATCCCAGTTCTTCTTCCTGATATTCCATGCCATTGCGCACGAGCACAAGACATAGTGCGCACGACCACTGGTCGTGCGCCTGTGATCGTGCACATTGTTCATTTCTGCTTTTGTACAAATAGTGCAAGTCTCGCCCTAATCCAAAGATCCGAAGATCGCTCGTTTTCCTACGCCGTTTTCCGCCTTCTCCGTCATTCCCCTTCATCTTCCACCCTAGGGAGGTGCTCCGGGCAAGCTTTCACTGCCAAATCTGAGCCGGAGCTTCCTCTCGGCCTCGTCCATCATCTGTTGGATTCATGTCAAGTTTCAACGCCATAGCCATCAAGCAAAGGGAAGCTTTCAACTTTCGTCCGCTGTCGTGAGACGAAGAAGATGGGCCATTGGAAGGTGGTGACAGCCCTTCTCTATCCCGGACGCAGTTGAGGACCGAGCTTGGACGCGGAATGACAACCCGACGATTCCAACCGTGAATCCTCAGCAAGACTTCGGATTCGGTCGATCTCTTGACTTGTTCTTCCTTTATTGTTGTTTATGTGTTGTTGTAAACCTTATTTATAGATGATGTATGCTTATTTGTAAAACGTTCTTACAATTATGTCTATGTGATTGTTTGTGTTCGTTATTTACTTGAGGTGCGCCTATTATTCCATCCACCACCATCCACCCTTGCCGCACTAGCAATTGCTAGTGGCGTGCGTTGTGAAGAGGTGCTCACGACCCTCATTCTGCCGATTTAACCACCTCATCCGCTAGCCTTCTCGTCCATCCGCCTAGTGATTCGGTGCATAGCGGCCCGACTAGTCTTCCATCCCGCCTGGCGAAGCATCGCATAGCGGCGTTGCATAGGAGTAGTTGTTAATATTTTATTTTCTATTTCCGCAACATCAAAACCCCCCTTAGTTAGCTCCGACCTGAGGACTTCAATGTCAAGTCCTCCTCGAAATTAACTCCACCTTACTGTGTTCCTTGTGAGATCGATACTTGGGAAAACTCCCATTTTATATTACTTGTGCGAACGGTTCACTGTCGTGATCTATAGCATCAAGTTTTTTGCACCGTTGCTGGGGAACACAGTCGTGTGAGTTTTTGGAGAGGGAGATAATAGATTGAAGCCCTTTTCCATTTGTGCATATCATTTTTTTTATTTTCTTTTATTATTAGAATTTTTATTTTGCTTATTTCTTTTTTGCCCTTTTCTGATTTTTGATTTAGATAGCAGATCCGTGCTATTTTTATTTTAGCTGTGTAGCACTTTTTCAACAATTATTTTTGTTCGTGATGGATTCTGATGCTGAGTGTCGTATCCTTGACACTTTGCGCCGATCCATCGATGCCATTGCTGTTATGAATGCCGAGCATTGCATTCGGTGTTTGTTATGTCAAGGTGAGGGCCACATGTTGAAGGATTGCCCTCGTTTGTGCAAGCCTTCTCCCTCTGAGGGCATGTGCACAACAACCTCCCGTTCGCGGAAGACTGTTGTGGACAGGCCTACTAGGGTGTTGCCTGGCCCATACACTGACATAACGCACGTTGCTCCTTCTTTACCCGTTGAGATTACTGAATAATCTCTGGCCGCATACAACTCTTTCATGGGTCCCTCGATCCCTTTTTACGAGCTTTCCTTGAGTGATGATGATCACTCTGGTGTTAGCCAACAAAAAGTGGAGCAGAAACTCATGGAAGCTCCTGTATGGGACAATGAGATTGTTCCGGTCATCGACGGGGTGGCGTCAACGAATGATTTTGTGATGGGGCCTGCTCATTCAGTGCTTGATTTTGAGAGCAGCCTTGCCCCTCCGCAATTTTTGCCGGATTGTGCTACTCCATTTTCTTGTGAGTCGGTTGATGATGCCGTACTTGTTGATGATTCAGTGCCTGAGGTTGCGCCGAAGTGGGATGATGATTCCTCTATCTCCGACGGAGAAGGTGGATTTTCGGAACCCTTTTACGCACCCCGGTGGGATGAGGAATACCCTATTTCCGATGCGGAGGTTTGCACCTCCTTATTGGATGAGGCCGTTCTTCTTACCACCGTGGACCTTGAGTTCTTGGATTCCCCTCGGTACGACTCATATGATACCGACAGTGATCTATGCTTGGATCCTGCTGAGAGTGATACCGGGATCACTCTCCCATTTTCTGATTCTTTTAGTTCTTCTTCTCTTTTATTACTTGATCCCCCTTCTTTATCTGAGCCTGTGCAGGATGAGCCTCCACAGGTACGTTGGGATGACGATGAGCTTTGTGCTCATGCCGTTGCCATCGCCTCCTGCGGGCCTGTGATAGACGATACCTTGCTGGGCAATGATTCATTTTGTGGTGAGATGAGTGAGGACCAGGCCTCCTCCTCATCCTACTTCCTATTTCCTCTGCCTGCGAGGAGCAGGTATTATTATTTAGGCAGAGGGGTAACTGCTCTATCTCCGTATCGGTACTTGCTACCGCAACGGATATTAGGCCAGTTACCTGTGCACTTTTTATTTCATAGGCCCATTAGCTAGAACCTTTTAGTAGCCGAATAAGTCATGCTGGGATGACAATAACCCCAGTACTTATCTTTCATTTTCAGTATTTTGTTTTTCATGTCTATTTAGTTGTATTATTTCTTTGTAGTTTGTATATTTTTGTTTTGTTTTTGCGGAGCTCACCCCTGCAGGTATTCTTGATAACATCGCATTGGCGGGGTTCTGATTCTTCGTATGGCGGGCCTGCTTCAGGTTTTCACGCGTCTTCTGGTATGCTCACTAGCTGAGCATTGGGTAACCTCTTCCCTTAGCTCTTTCTGATTTGAATTTCTATATCATCTGCTGTATTGTTTATTTTAAGTCTGGGGGAGAGATCTGTTACCTATTGCACGTGCACATTTCATGTGCATACTAGAAGCTTTTATTGTTTTATTTTGCTTAGTTCATTGCATCACACACTACTGCACCTACATGAGCGCGTGCTTAGCTTTTTGCGTGCTGCGAGTTAAAATCATTTCTTCGTTAGATTTGGGAAAATTATGGTGCTGACATAGGATTGTGAGACGGAGTAAAATGTTGGCCTTGTTGTGATCCTAGTCAACTGCTCTCGTCTCGTGTAGAAATTGGAGTAGATTTAATTTTTCTGTATGCTTTTAGTTTTATATTTTTCTAATTGCGTAAATACTTTTTATTCTACTCAAAAGTTGGTGAATCCGGTGTGAATCCGACGGTAGCTTAGGGATGCGTGTAGACGGCCGTTAGGTTAGTATTGCTCGAGTCGGGAGGAGGGATAGTCTTTCTTGTTGGCTAAGAACTTGCCCCAAGCTATTCTTGAAGCATGGGTATAGGTTAGTCATGCATGAGCGTGATGTAGGCCATCATTTTGGCCCGGTTGAGCTTTGTACCGTTCCTAACGTCTTGTCCTCGCTAGCCCCGTTGTGCCTACCCCTCCTTTTGATTCATCTCCACCATGATTTCACCAAAGCCTCATAGCCAATCCTAGTCGCACACCCAAGTTGAGCTTCAGAGTTTTACATTTTAATGTTGGGATGTGATGTGGTGTTATTATTTGTGAAAATGTGGAAGTGCTCCCAAGTTTATATCTGCTGAATTGTGACCATAAGATGAAAAAGAAAAAAAAAAGAAAAAGAAAAATATTTGTAAAGAAAAAGAAAAGAAAAGAAAAAAAAAGTGAAAAGAAAAAGTTTAAATTGAAAATCTTTTTGGAAATGTGATTATTTTTGGAGTAGGCGGTGCACACACCGATTTGTAAAAGTTAAGTTTGGGGGTGTGGTGTACCCGCGTGTATTTTTCTTAGTAGAGGGATTCCTTTTATATTAGCTCCTTTAGGTTAGGTGCATAGCCTTCATGTTTATCCTTGTTTACCTCACCAAACCCAAGCCCCATCTCTTCACCTAAAATCCTACTGATTCGTGTGTGAACAAAACCAGTGCCGTGGAGAGAATGCGAAAGGGCAAGCATATGGTCACCGACATTGGTGGATTCCTTTGGAGGTTATCCCGAGCCCCGATCTTTAGCAATGCTTGCCTAGCGATTAGTCTATTTTCTCCCTACGCATGACCGGATGATTCACCGTGATTACATTTTTGAGTAATAATAAAATGTTGATACGCATTGTGAAAAGTATAAACTATTTTGTATACTTAGAAATTTCTTCTATTATATTTTTACGCACGCGAGCATGCGACTTCGCATGGTACTCTGTATCGCAATTTCCTTGTTAGCTAAATCATTTTCCCTATCTGCTTAGATTTTGTTTGCTCGGGACGCGCAAAATGTTAAGTCTGGGGGTGTGATGAGTCCATTTTATATACCTATTTTCGGACTCATCTGAGCTTGTTTTTCATCGCTTGCACTTCACTTTTAGTTCTTTATCATTCATATTTCATCTTGCCTATATTTCCATAGGAAGTGCACATTTATACCCGTGGTTGTGTATTCTGTTATTTTTATAGTTTGTACTCCCTTTTGTGATTGTCTGGAATGTCTGCACAGATTAGTGATTGGTTTTTCCTTTCGGTACAGGGGTCGTGTGCGTGTTCCGGGATGGTTGTGAAACAGGAATACTGCGCACGATCATGGGATCTAATGCGCACGACCACTGGTCGTGCGCCCCTGATCGTGCACACTACTCTACATTTTCTAGAATCAGCCTGGGGTAAGCGCATGACCACTGGACATATTGCGCATGACCACCGGTCGTGCGCCACTGATCGTGTGCATTGATTCCTCATTTCTGGAGTCCTGTCTGGGTAATCGCACGATCATTGGACTTAGTGCGCACGACCACTGGTCGTGCGCCACTACTCATGCGCATTATCCCAGTTCTTCTTCCGGATATTCCATGCCATTGCGCACGAGCACAAGACATAGTGCGCACGACCACTGGTCGTGCGCCTGTGATCGTGTGCATTGTTCATTTCTGCTTTTATATAAATAGTGCAGGTCTCGCCCTAATCCAAAGATCCGGAGATCGCTCGTTTTCCTCCGCCATTTTCCGCCTTCTCCGCCATTCCCCCTCATCTTCCACCCTAGGGAGGTGCTCCGGGCAAGCTTTCACCGCCAAATTCGAGCCGGAGCTTCCTCTCGGCCTCCTCCATCATCTATTGGATTCATGTCAAGTTTCAACGTCATAGCCATCAAGCAAAGGGAAGCTTTCAACTTTCGTCCGCTGTCGTGAGATGAAGAAGACGGGCCATTGGAAGGTGGTGACAGCCCTTCTCTATCCCGGACGCAGTTGAGGACCAAGCTTGGACGCAGAATGACAACCCGATGATTCCAACCGTGAATCCTCAACAAGACTTCAGATTCGGTCTATCTCTTGACTTGTTCTTCCTTTATTGTTGTTTATGTGTTGTTGTAAACCTTATTTATAGATGATGTATGCTTATTTGTAAAACGTTCTTACAATTATGTCTATGTGATTGTTTGTGTTCATTATTTACTTGAGGTGCGACTATTATTCCATCCACCACCATCCACCCTTGCGACACTAGCAATTGCTAGTGGCGTGCATTGTGAAGAGGTGCTCACGACCCTCATTCCGCCGATTTAACCACCTCATCCGCTAGCCTTCTCGTCCATCCGCCTAGTGATTCGGTGCATAGCGGCTTGACTAGTCTTCCATCCTGCCTGGCGAAGCATCGCATAGAGACGTTGCATAGGAGTAGTTGTTAACATTTTATTTTCTGTTTCCGCAACATCAAAACCCCCCTTAGTTAGCTCCGACCTGAGGACTTCAATCTCAAGTCCTCCTCGAAATTAACTCCACCTTACTGTGTTCCTTGTGAGATCGATACTTGGGAAAACTCCCATTTTATATTACTTGTGCGACCGGTTCACTGCCGTGATCTATAGCATCAGCACCATTGGCTCCGCCGCCGGCCTCGGTTCCTCATCCGCAGCCTGTTAGACACCGCCTGCCGGTGCGGCAATCTCTGGAGCAGCGCGATCTGACAATCGCGGCCTCTGCTCAGCAACCTCAGCAGCCCGCTTCCCCTTTTCTTCGCGCACTGACGCCAAGTGCTTGCCCTTATAGAATCGGACATCATCCACGAGCCTCTTCTTCTCCCTTTCAGACCTCTCCAGCGCCCTCGAGATGCTGGCAATCTGGTCTTTTAGGGCTTTCTCGCGCTCTGCGGATGCTTTCTCACGCGCCGCGGACGCCCTCTCGCGCTCCTCTGACTTCTCTAACTCTGCTTTAACACATTGCATTTCAGCTTGGAATTTCTTCTCTAACTCTTTAATAATGTTCAGGCTGGGCGGCTCATCCCCCGCGGATTCCACATGCGAGACCGCTTCAACACCAGTATTCGGTGTAACTACGATCTCGCCACTCTCGATGGAGCCCGGCGACGACTTTCTACCTGCAACAAACAAAGTCAACTCCACATTTAAAGGCAGTTCGCGGCGGACTCAAAGAAAGGATAAAAGATCACATTTGGATATAGCCGCAGCGAGTTGCCGACTATCGAAAGAGACAGGCCGCCTTGCCCGCTCCGGGTCAAAAACGCTTAACCACTTCTTCCATTCGTGATGAACCTTTGCTCTTTTCTCAGCAGCCAAACTTTTTGAAACCACAATATCGTCCGTCTCGGTGATGATTTTGATTGGTCATGACGTCCGCGGTGGCGACCTGTAAAGCCACTGATGCTTAAAGTATTTAGGCGCCGGTTGAAGTTTACCTGACCGCAGTAGCTCCGCAGCAGTCCGCAGATCCTCAGCGGTTTTATCCTCCGCGACCTGCTTCGAGGCCACCTCCACCGCAGCAACATGAGCAGCAATTTGTTTCTTCTGCTCCTCTATCTTCTGCTTCAGCCTCTCCCTCTCTTCTTCCTCCGCAGCGGACAAAGAAGGGATTTCGCTATCTTTTTTCCCAGTGTCTTTCGCCTCAGATTGCTGTAGTACAATCAGCAGGGATTCATTGATTAGATCTATTTCGTTGACGTCTATAGAGTCGAGCATCTCATCAGTGGTTAGACTGACCGTGGAGAGGGAATTATCTCCCTGAACTTGGGCTTCCGGTGTGACCAGATCGCTGTCAGGAACTTTTTTGTCGCGTGGTCTGTGTTGTAAGTCCGCATCTCCAGTCCGCTTGGAGACATTCTTCTCCTTCATCGCGCGTAGTTTCTTCTCAACCTGCTCGGCAACGGTCGACCCGTCCCTCTTCCTCTTCTTTCTTTTAGTTATCTTCTCAGCAGAATCTGCAGCGGACGCCCCTAAGTCAGGCTGGCTTTCGCGGACGGCCTCAGGGTTCACAACAGTCAATGCCTTTGAGGGCGCATCGTCTTCTCCCTCAGTTCGCCTATCTTCTTCATCCAAGTTAACAATGGGCACCTGGGCATTAAGAGAAGATATGTCAGCCTCAATGTGTTCACCAACAGTGTCCGCCGAGGTTGCAGTTTTCTGGGAAGGGGCAGAGTCTGACAGGGTCACCATCTTTTCACTTCTCAGTGGTTCAGCGTCGACTGCGGCATCCTCGCGAGCAGATATATCAGCACGGCGGACTGCTTTCTCCGCAGGGTTTTGGCTGTAGGAACTCTCTCCTGTAGGGCGGACAGGATCCTTTCTTGTCGACCTCTTTATTATCTTCTTGGTCTTCATAGGCGTTGTCAGTGCTGACTCGACTTTTGCAGTGAGACTAGAGAAGAAAGCTCCGAGCCTTGTCATGCCGTACTGGAAAGTGGAGACCGCAAGTGGTGAATAGCGCCCCGTGTCGATCGGGATTTTCAACAGTTCTAGGACCTCCAGCGATATTTATAGCGCTGGCAGCATTTACGAGGCTTGCGGACTCGGCGGTTAAGAAAACATTTTCGAAGTTTTCTGGAAACTTAAAAATGTGCGGGGATTATGTTAACCCCTCAGTCCGCAACATCCTGCAAGATGCTAAAACCCCCTTCCAACACTCGCGGACTCGATTTGGCAGTCTGCCCAGTCCGGCAAGGTAACCAATCGGCCATGGTACCCCAGCAACAGACTCAAGGATCTGTCCGCTCAGTCCGCCACGACTTGGGATATCAGATTCTCTACAACGGCGGACGCAGTGTCTCGTCCGCCCAGGCCGCCGCCCTCCAGCAGGATCGCGCCCAGCAGTAGTAGAAGCTCCAGTCCGCGAGCCCAGTCCGTACCTTCTGCGTGGACTGGCGTGTTCTTTTCTTTTTGCTTCCCGTCACCACTGCCCGGTTCTCCTGTACTCCGGACAGCCGGTTATTTTATCCCTGCCCGTTTGGGCAGGCCCCCTATCCTATAAATAGGGGGGAGGTGGTGCACCCAAGGCACGCTGACTCGGACCTAGGATCCTACTTATTACAGGCTGTGGAATCGAATCTTGTGCCTTGAGGACTGCTCCTCGCTCTTCTCTTATCAACCTTTTCCTTTCACTTGTAACCAAGTCTTTCTTCAATCAAGGGAAAGCCCGTCGCAAGAGAGGCATTCAGGCCGCGACGGGCAAAGTCTGTTGTTGTCGTGGCTCACGGCCCTGCTGTTCTTCCTGCCCTCATCCGCTTAGTAGATCACTACTCGCAGTCTCTCTATTCCCCGGTGTTCGAACCGTTAGCTGGTGGTGCTCGACCCCCCTTTGTGTTTTCGTGCATCAACACCTGTTGACTTGGCTGCATTCTAAGCTTGCCACTTCATGGCTTTGACTGAATAGGCTTTACTCAGCGCTATGAGTCATCTGGCGTTGAGTGAGTGATCTTCGCTCAATGCTTGTGGACTTGGACAGCTTTCTGTCATTCCACCACTTAGGTAAAAACTTACCTGACTTAGCCACTTAGGCTATCTATCCCATCATTGCTTATTGGGACAATCTACAATCATTAAATTTGAACACAAGTTAGATCACCACATGTTTATACATTGTTTACTGGTCCTTCTTCAAATCCATGACATTGGGATCACTGGACTCAACAATCTCCCCCTATTTGAAGAAGTCAAAACCAAAGCCAATGTATACACTAACACACTTATGCTATATATATATAATACATCATCACATCATAATTCAGATAAATCATAGACATAGCAAATGACGTAGTAGATAAATCAAAATCATAGAAATTGATGAGTCAGAAAAATCATAATTATGACAAGTGATTGTTTTATTAATCATATAAGGAATTAATGTTTGTGCAATTAAACAAAATATCACATCCCTTTGCCCTGTAAACAGAACCTAAAACTTTTTAAGTTTCAGGTTCCCTTATCATAATCCCGCTGCTTTCGGATTTCTTAGCTGCTTTGTCTTCTGCTCCAGCTATCTGCTTTCCCTTCTTATCTGCTTCATCAGCAGCCTTAGCCTTAGTAGCTTTTTCTTTTCCAGCTTCAGCTTCAGCTTTATCCTTTTGTCTCTCAAAATAGCTGAAGGGCTTGGGAAAGTATTTAGATGGTTCCACAACATTAAGAGTGGGAAGATTGGCCTTTTTGTTCCTCCAAAAAATCCTTCTTTCTGTGTCCCTCTTTTCCATCTTATCCCATTAGTTTTGTTATACCATTTTCATCTGTCTGATTTCTTATTCTTGACCTGATCCCAAGCAAGCAAGATAATGGATCTGTACTCTGGGCTCCACTGCTCGAAATCAGGTCGTTTATCCATTTCTTCTTTGTATTTTCTCTTTCTCATCCTGACTTCCTCTTCAGTTTCAACAGTTTCAGCAGTCATTTCTCTTGTCTGTAGTGCCTAGTCTATAGTGGGGCTGAAGGAGGGAATTTCAGCAATAGTGGACTGCACTCCCTGCTGATTACCAACATTATCATGATCTTCTATATCATCCCATACTCCTGATTATCTTGTGCAGGTTCTCTGTTGAAAGTCTCTAGCACTTGAGCAGACATCATTGGGATATTGTCATATTGCACTGGCTCTAATACCAGTGAGCCTCTCATAACATTTGTTTCCCAGACCATGTTTTCAGTATTGGTCCTTTTGGCTTCTCTCTCCCCCTTTTTGGCTTCTTCAATCAATTTAGTGGTCTGGGAGCTGCTTGCCTTGCTTCTTTCTACATCCAGGTAGTTTACTCAAGCAATTACATGATTCTTGACTTCCAACATGTGCTCATCAAGCATCTTGGTGCAGGCATCCATTTTAGTGAAGATTTCAGTGTTTTCTTCATTTCTCAAAATTTTATCATTTTCAGGGATTGTCATACTATTCTTGGCTTGAGTTACTTGATTTTTTGTGATAATAGCAATGTTCTGGCCTGACACATCCAGCTTCTCCATTGTAAAGTCTACAGCTCCAGCAGATCTTGTGAATAATTTGACTGTTTCTTCTTTCAACAGATTAAGTTCAAACCTTATAGATTTGATCTCAGTTGCCAGATCATTTCTAACATCCTTGAGGGCATCATCCACATAATTTTGTAGTGCCCGCCTTTGCTCATCCAGCATACCCTTTAGCTGGGCTAAGAAGGTTGGTGGCAACTAATCAACTCTGGTAGATGTGCCCTCATCCAGATCTTCTTGTACAGGCTTGCTCCATTTTTCTTGAGCTGTGTCACTCTTGAACTGTTTGTTTTCTGGATGTGGTGAAGAGTGTGCTTCCTCAGGACTACATTCCTCTTTCTCAGATTCTGAAACTAAATCATGTACTTCATGAGCAGGGAGATCATATGGTATCTCCCCCTCAACCTCTGCCATGCTTTCATTTGCATGCAGATCAGCAGCAGCAGCAACAACAACAACTTCTTTGTCAGTTGTAGCAGATAGTACAACTATTGGAGGAACTTTTAGTTGCTCCCTAGAAATAATGCATCATGCATTATCTCTTGTATCTGTTGATCCCCCTCAATCTAAGTATTCCTTATCTCAGCACATGAAACTTCCTAACTTTAACTAGTTGAAGCTCTTTTTCAGACATAGCAGTCTCTTTATCTGAAACAAGTTTGATCACCCCCTCACTCTGAGGCCTAGGAGCATCATCATTATCAGACATAGGCATATGCCTATCTGCATCTTCCAATCTGGAGGCATCTTCCTCCAATCTTGTAGATATTCTGTCAACTCCTTCCTTTGCAACAGATTCAGCTAACTCAGCAGCAATCTCATCAACTTCAGGAATAATATCTGACTCTAGTATGCTTACATGACTAAGAGGGGTGAGATTAGAAGAGGATGATACCTAAATATTCGTGTCCCTCCTGGACTCTTCAGCAGTTGATGATAGTTCTGGATTATGAGGCTCTTCTTCCTCAGATGAGCTGCTAGAGGGGATGGGCTCAGTAGCAACAATCTTCTTTCCTTTCCTTTCCACAGCTGGGGTTGAAGAACACTATCCCACCTCTCCAGCATCTTGATGTCCATTCTTCTCATGTGGTGAATTCTTGCACCAAGCTTCAAGTCCAGGAATTCTAGAACTGTATGTCGCAAAAATATGGAAAAAATTCTTCCTAAATTTCTGTTCAGCAAGACACTCCACTACCCTATCAAACACTACTCTACCTGAGTCAGCTCTTTTGGACATAATGACTCTAGCCATAGCCTCATACATCTTCTTTTAGATCTTGTCATTGGACCCTGTTTTGCAGAGCAAAGCCTTCCCAATTACATCGGCTAGGAACTTACCCTTTAGGTTCAGTTACCTTCTCAAAATGGATTCAAAGGTGTGCTTAGACAGTCCACACCATTTTACCTCAAACTTTATGTCTTCCTGAGACAATTTATCCTCGTCATCAGTTGCGGTGAACTTTATCAGATTTAGGGCCTTAGCCAGCCTTCTTGGGGTTATCTTAACTCTTGTTCCACTTACAGTAGTCTTGATTTTCTCTCCTTTAGTATCTCCTCTGATGTTGGAGAATAATTCGAGAACTTCCCGCTTTCAAAGTAAACAGGGTTCCGACAGTAGGAATTCTAGGTCAGAAATGCGGAGAAGATGAAGAACAAATTGTACCTCTTCAAGAGCATCCTTGAATCCATTTCGAACAACCTCTGCTCCTTCAAAGATAAATCCTTGTCCCATGGGTGCCATTTTGCTGGAGAATTTGAGAAGGCTTGCGAAAATGGCTTTCCATCGATTCAACAAATATGGGCAGGAGAGGGTAAGGAACAGTGACTTTGCTTATTGCACAAGGTCTTCTATTTATAGATATTTCTAAAAATAAGGCGGAAAGTCACTAACCTATTTTGTTGATTAATCTTGATCAATGGACAAGATTGAAACCCGACACATATCTGCATGCCATCCTTTCTACAATTTTTGTTGAGTAAGCTTATTTTGCTCAACAAAAGCTTTCTTTTGCAATTAGATTGCAACTAGCCCGTAACAGTGTTGGCCTAATCTTTTAGGGGTAAGATTGTCCTGCAGTACACATTCTTATATGTGTTCTATTGGTGTACAATTATACATAATTTCAACTGTGAGTGTATTAGCCCCCAAACTCAATTGATTAAACCAATTTTTTGGTACCTATTTAACATAGTATTGCACATGTAATATGTGTCTTTTGGTATGTTGGGACTAGTTACTACTTGTGGCATAGTGAACATGAGACCCACTAACATATTTATTGAGAAGAGTTGTTTAGACTATTGTTCTTACATCTTCTTAGTCATTTGTTTCAATTACCTTATCACTAACATGCATTGCAAATTTAGCAACTAAATAGTATAATTAAATCTAGGTGAATTCTACTTAACTCTACCCTGTAGACTTGAAGCCCATACTGGATTCATAGTCTCTGAGCATACCAACAACTTTACTTCTGATCTTCAGCCTTTGATGTGCATCTGGATTTCCTTTGCAAGCTCCCCCTTAATAATTGCACTTGTCTTTGAGATCTTGTGCATGATGATAAGTTGTATCATTCCTTGTACCAAGACTTAGGTCTGGTACATCTCTGTCCAAGGACCATTAATGGTTATGGCCACTTGGACTATCCTGCAAGACAGAAATTATCTTACCTTAGGAACCCAAGCTGACTTGGGTCCTAGGTTCTTGTTAGTTGAAAATGCATATGTCTACCTACAGGAGACTTGTCAGGAAGACTTTCTCTTGCCCATGAGGGTTGTGCCAACAATCTATGGAAAAGTGGCCCACATTGCCACAACACCAGCACTCATGAATATTAATCTTCTATTTTGAGAATGTATGACAACATGCTTGACTGCAGACTGAATAGAAGGAAAAGCAACTTCCTTGTTCCAATTTCTCTTAGTCATAGTCTGACTGAGAGTAGATCTGTCATGAGAAGAGCTTGGTTTTTTCACAAGGTCTATCAGCAGCAGTTCTATTTCCAGAGGACATGTTGTTGGTTCCCTTAGAAGTTTCCAAGTCTTGCTTCATGGCAGATTTACCCTTGGTTAGAGTGTGTGTAAGGAGACTTTGAGAAAAAGCCACTTCCTTGCTCAAGAGTGACGGAGGTGGTGCATTAAATACAAAAGGTCCAGGATGGGCCTTTTGCACTTCTTCATTGGGAGAATTCTGAGCACTCAGTCCCATGTCATTTCTTCTTCCATTGTAAGGAACTTTTATAGTCTTACAAGGAAGATTCCCACACCTCCAGTGACCACACTTACAGTCTTGGTCATGCCTGCTGGATGGGAGAATTATCTTGTGAAAGGTTTGTTGAAGCCAAGAAAAATCCTAACCTCAGAATTCGGACCAAAGCCGCCTAAGGTTACCGACTCAGAAGCTAGATCTGACGGCTAGGGTGACTAGGATGAAGAATCAGGTCAAATAGGACCCCAGATGTTGCGGCAGGAAGGTCCCGCCACGTACCCGGATGCTTGAAAGGAGTAACCCCTTCTCAACCAAAGATGACAGAACTGGGTACGAGGGAAGCTACCTGACAAAGTCGCAAGGTAGCGACTTGCTCTCTAAGGAAAGGGAATCCAAAGGCTCAGCTAGTATCTCAAAAATGAAGCATGCGAGTATCCTGCCGAGGATTTCTAGGTGCCTCACCTCGTACCCATGGGTTCCTATTTATCGTAAAATCCAAGGAGGGGGGGTCATATTTATACCCCACCCCCTGGCGACTAGGCAACTTCCAGAGGAACTCGCATGGGCTGGGCGAGTATCTCGCCTAGTCCCCTACCTGGAGAGGTTGCGAGGGGAGCTTGCCTATACCCGCACAGGCTGTTGGAACACCCTATTACTAATTTGGGTCAGGATCACTATGTCTCTAGGAACCTTTGTTTGACCTTCTGTATAGCTTAATAGGTCAATTAGAATTGAGTCTAAGGGTTAGTAGTGTAGGTTTGGAAGCTGCCCTGAAGACCAAGTTTTTTCTGTCTGGAGACTAAGTCTGATCGTCGAGCTCAGCACGACGATTCGTCGAACTCAGATCGACGATCGTCGAGCTCAACTTCGATAGATCGTCGAGCTCCACTCGACGATCGCTGAGCTCAACTTCATAATATCGTCGAACTCCATTCGACGATCGGTGAGCTCAGTTCGACGATCTTGACTCTGCATTGGATCTTTATCTCTGAGCTCAGTTCGACGATCTTTGAGCTCAGATCGACGATTATTCTGCTGCTTGAGTTTTCCAGTTCGCTGAGCTCAGCTCGACGATAGCAGAGCTCAGTTCGACGATTTCAGTTAACTTCCAGAATTCAAATTCAAATCAGACAGGAGTTATTATGCAATTAATTCAGAGATTTGCTAGCCGTTTTTATTTATTTCTGGACCAAGTTTCAAGGGATCTTTCAAGGAAAAATTCTGTGGACTTTCCTCCAGAAGAGTTTTTGCAATTAAGGATGCAATCAATGCAGATCAACGACTATCTTTGACAGAGAATGATATTCTATTCAGGAACAGAGAATAAAAGACAGAATGTTTTTGAATCAATATAGATGATATACAGAGATTAACAAGGAGAGAATACACAACATAGATTACAGAGACTCTTTCAAAATCTTCTGTCAAAAAGAATTCTGAAGAACACTCATCAAGAGATCAAGCTTTCAAAAATCTTCAGATCTCTTCATCTTTCAAAGTGTTCAAGGCCAACATCATTTCAAGACTCCAGACACTCAACATTTCAGCCATTGCTGAAATCATCTATTGCTGGAGTTCTACCTTTGAAGGCCTATCACCCTCAAGCAAAGCTTTTCTTCCTGAAGATTTCAAGAATTTAGGGGGAGCTTTGACATCAATCCACATAGTCTTCTCAGTTGTTTGAGAAAGAGAAGGCTGCCATCACTCTCTCACCCCCACTCTGTAAAGGGTTTCTCAAACTCCCTTCAAAAGTTTGAAACTGGTTTTTGAGCACCTTGTCAAAAGCTCATTGGTGGCAAGACACCTGATCAAAAAATCTGCTTTGGTTTTTGAGCACCTTATCAAAAGCTCATTGGTGCCCAGGACACCTGATCAACTCATCCTGCAGTGGATTCCTACCTAGGGTGGTAGAAGAGTGGATGTACCCAAGTTTGGGGAACCACTATATTTCCTTGTGTCCTCTGGCTCTGCTTGTTTACTTTTTGTTTCTGGCCTTGATTTGTCTTTGTTTAATTTTTGCATAGCTTAGTTCTGTGATTAGATTTATATTTGCTTCACTGTTCACACTTATTACAACAATTGTTGTAAAAGTTTTTAAAAGTACTAAAACACCATATACTCTATTCACCCCCCCTCTAGAGTATATCAGATCTAGTTGCACTTTCAATTGGTATCAAAGCGAGGTTAGTTAAACATACCATACCTGATTGGTTGTACAGGCTAACACCTGAACCTAAAGATCCCAAACTAGATCTGTTTTCTTTGGTATTTTATTATTAGATTTTGTGTGCACAACTCATGGCCCAAAACAAAGATTATGCTAGCACCAGACCTCCAGTGTGCAATCTGTCAAAGTTTGCACTTTGGAAGGCAAGGATTAGACTCTACATGAATTCTATTGAGGAAGATATATTTAATTCTGTTTTGACAGTGTGCCCAAGACCCCCAGAAAGTACAAGTACAAATGCTGTTCCACCTCCATCAGGAACAGATGCTGACATCAAAAAATGGAAAGTAGCTGATGCCAATGCTATGAACATCCTAGCCCAGATAATGTCAGATGACATATTCCAAAAGGTAGCTGAATGCAACTCAGCCAAGGAGATTTGGGACAAGCTCTCAGAAATTATCTCAGGCTCAGCTGATGAGAGAAAGGACAGAAGATCCCATCTCATCTCCCAATATGAGAACTTCAAGAAGGGAGAGACTGAGTCAGTGGGAGACATGTACAACAGATTGAGTCTAATTGTCAGTGAACTAAGGACATTGGACAAAGAGATTTCTCTGACAGAACTCAATGACAAGATCCTAATGTGCTTCCCCAGCACTTGGGATTCAAGAATTTGGCCAATTAAGGATGCCAGAAGTCTAAATGAGATCACCACTGAAGCCTTGTTGGGCAAGCTCAAGTCTTATAAGCTACTCATCAAGAAAAGAGAGGAAGAGCAGAAGGCTTCTTCACCAGCCACAAGGAAAGAGAAAACCATAGCCTTCAAGGCAACTGAGGATCTGCCTGAAGACAAGAGCACAGGCAATGATGAACTACTCAGCTTGTTGGCCAAAAGATTCTATAAGATGGCCAGAAAGGACTTCAGAAGAAGATCATACAAGGAGCAGGACAAGCCAAGGTATGACAAGTCCATTAGCAACAATAAAGATATTATCTGCTTTGGTTGCAGGAAACTAGGGCACATAGTTCCTGACTGTCCAGAGAACAAGAACAAGGACAGAAGGGACAGAAAAGAAAGAAGAAAGGAGAAGGACCCCAAAAGGAATGGAAATAGCAAACCTTCTTCAAGCAGGAATAAGCATACAAGAAAAGGGTTTGTTGCTGAATCCTGGAGTGAGACTGAAGAGGAGTCAGAAGCCTCTTCCAGCTCCAGTGATGATGAGGATGATGTAGAAGAAAAGGAGTTCTGCATGATGGCAATCAATGCCTCACAGCACAATTCAGAGGAAGAAGAGTCAGAGTCAGACTCAGAGACTCAACCTGAAGAAGATCAGGTAATTAGTTCTTTTGATTTTAGTTCAGAAGATTTTAAATCTGAATTTAAAGCACTGTGTTTAGACCTGCTAAAGTCTGAGAAAGAGATTATCTCTCTCAGAAATCAATTATCTGAACACAATGTTTTAAAGTCAGAAAACATCAAACTCTCTCAGGAGTTGAAGAACTGTAGGGAACAGATAGCTACACTGAAAAGTGAGCTCTCTGAGGCCAAGAAGCTTGAAGAATCCCTTAATGGGAGAAGCATCAAGCTGATGGACATCACAAGCACAGTGAACTCTAGATTCAACAGTACACTGGGCTTGGGTGCTTCATCCAGCCAACCTATAGTCCTAACAACTCCCATCAAGTTTATTTCTAGCAAGGGAAAGGGAGTTGTAGAGGTTGTCAGGAAAAATTCTGATCTGCCTCAGAAAACTAAGTCCCAGCAAAAATCGTTGAACGGAGATCGACGATCGCCGAATGAAGATCGACGATCGCCGAACGCAGCTCGACGATCTCAGGAAACATCGTCGAACGCAGGTGGACGATCTCAGCCAAAGTCGTCGAACGCAGCTCGACGATCTCATATACCTGACCTCACCCATAGTCGACCGTCGAACGGAGCTCGACGATCTGACCCAAGATCGTCGAACTCAGCTCCAAGATCGTCGAACAGAGGTCAGAACTCTGGAAACTTTTTCAAAGGCAAATCAAAATTGAATCCTAAGGGTTCTTCATCCCAAACCTTCAACCCTTATACTGAATGGATATTACCTCCAAGGAGATATCATCCTGAAGGATATAAGAGTCAGCCAGGGATGTCTTTCATTTCTGAATTTAGAGGTTATCAACCTAGGCCCAAGGTAAACTGGGTCAAAAACAAGTGAATTGTTTTATGTGCAGGTGAAGACCCATCCAACATCTAACCAGCAATGGTATTTGGATAGTGGGTGCTCTAAGCACATGACAGGGAACAAGGACAACCTCACTTCCTTTAGAGCCAAGCTTGGACCCAAGGTTATCTTTGGTGATTCCAACTTTGGACAAACTAAAGGATATGGTGCAGTCCAGATTGGTTCAGTAACCTTCAAGAAGGTAGCTTATGTGGAAGGACTGAAGCACAACCTAATCAGCATCAGTCAGCTGTGTGATGAAGGCTACCAGGTGACCTTCAGCAAAACCTTATGCAAAATCAAGTCAGAGGACAACACAACTGTGTTGACAGGTATAAGGAAAGGTAACATCTATTTAGTAGATTTTCTTTCAACTGATATAGATATTTGCCTGTTTAATTCAGTCTGTAGACCAAATGTTTTATGGCATAAGAGACTAGGACACCTAAACCTTAGAACTATTGCTAGGCTATCCAAGGACAACCTTGTTATAGGACTACCTTCTGGCCCCTACAAGAAGGAAGGACTCTGCAAGGCCTGTCAATTAGGCAAGCAAACTAAAAACAGTTTTAAGTCACTTAATAAGAGTGATTCACCTAGGATATTGTACCTGTTACACATGGATCTATTTTGACCCATCACAGTACAAAGCCTAGGAGGGAAATCTTACACTTTAGTAATTGTAGATGACTTCTCTAGATTCACTTGGGTGTTCTTTCTAAGGAAGAAGTCTGATAACTTTAAGTGTCTGACAAAGTTTCTCAAATGTATACAGATTGAGTTCAATACTCACATTGCCCTGATCAGAAGTGATCATGGGACAGAGTTTGATTCTTTTCTTATGCAAGAGTTCTGTCAGAGTGAAGGGATCAGGCATACTTTCTCAGCTCCTAGAACTCCTCAACAAAATGGGGTAGCTGAAAGGAAAAATAGAACCCTTATTGAATCTGCCACTACATTGTTGTCAGATGCTCATCTACCTCTATCCTTTTGGGCAGAGGCAGTGAACACCTCCAACTATGTTCTGAACAGAAGTCTGATACATAAACTGAAGGGAAAGACTCCCTATGAATTACTCAAAGGGAAGAAACCTAAAGTTGACTATTTTAGAATTTTTGGTTGCATTTGCTATATTCACAATCATGACAAGAAATACTTAGCAATATTTCAAGCCAAAGCTGATGAAGGAGTGTTTCTGGGATACTCCATGATCAGCAAGGCCTATAGGGTCTATAATAAATCATCTTTGAAAATTGAGGAATCTGTTCATATTTCTTTTGATGAAACTAACATGTCTTTCAAGGAGAAGATTTCTTCTACCATAGAATCTTTGCAGGAACATTCTATAGTTGAAGATATGAACAAGTTACAGGTTGCTCAAGAAGAAGAAAGCAGTGAAGATGAAGGGAATGCTCAACATATTGAACCAACACTTGAAGAGCCAGTTGTTGTACCACAAGAGGAAACAACAACACAGGTTGGTGAACAATCAACACCCCCTGTTGATTTAGTAACATCAAGAGACCATCCAATTACCCAAATAATTGGAGAACTCTCAGCTGGTGTGCAAACCAGAAATCAGGTCAACCAAAACCTGTTGCACACTTGCTTCCTTTCTCAAATTGTACCTCAGTCCATTCAAGATGCAGAGCAAGATACACACTGGATCATTGCAATGCAAGAGGAGTTGCATCAATTTGAGAGGAACAAAGTATGAGAACTAGTGCCAAAGCCTAAGGATCATTCCATTGTTGGAACAAAATGGGTATTCAGAAATAAACTGGATGATCAAGGAGTAATAATAAGGAACAAGGCAAGGCTAGTTGCCCAGGGATATTTTTAAGAAGAAGGAATTGACTACGACCAGACTTTTGCACCTGTTGCAAGATTGGAAGCCATCAGGATATTTCTAGCTTATGCAGCGCACAAAGGCTTCAAAGTCTATCAGATGGATGTCAAAAGTGCTTTCTTGAATGGAGACATCAAAGAGGAAGTTTATGTCAGACAACATCCAGGTTTTATCTCTCCAACTTATCCTGATTATATTTTTAGACTGAACAAAGCATTATATGGTCTCAAGCAAGCTCCTAGAGCATGATATGAGACCCTAGCATGCTTTCTCTTGGAAAATGGTTTTATAAGGGGTAGAGTAGACCAAACTCTTTTTATTAGAACCCATAAGTCTCATACCCTACTAGTATAAATTTATGTAGACGATATCATTTTTGGTTCTACTGACTCAAAATTGTGCAGAAGGTTTTCTAACCTGATGCATTCTAAATTTGAGATGAGTAGCATGGGTGAGCTATCCTTCTTCCTAGGATTGCAAGTCAAACAACATGCTGAAGGCATCTTTATTTCTCAAACCAAATATGCTAATGAACTGGTTAAGAAATTTGGTATGTCTGAGGCATCTTGTATGAAAACACCCATGCCTACCAATGTTGTATTGGATGCTGATGAACATGGGAAACCTGTTGATCAGACAACATATAGAGCAATGATTGGCTCTTTACTGTATCTTACAGCTAGTAGACCAGATATAATGTTTGCTACATGTATATGTGCTAGGTTCCAAGTAAGCCCTAGAGAGTCACACCTAACATTAGTAAAGAGGATTCTCAGGTATGTTAAAAGTTGTCCAAATCTAGGTCTCTGGTATCCAAAAGATTCAGCATTTGATTTAACTGGATTCTCTGATGCTGATTATGCTGGATGCAGAATTGACAGGAAAAGCACCAGTGGAACTTGTCAGTTCCTTGGTGACAGACTTGTCTCTTGGTTTTGTAAGAAACAAACATCTGTGTCAACCTCAACTGCTGAAGCTGAATATATGGCTGCAGGAAGTTGTTGTTCACAAATATTGTGGATTCAAAACCAACTCCTAGACTATGGTTACAACTTAGAGAAGTCTAAAATCTTTTGTGACAATACAAGTGCTATTTCTATAGCTCAAAATCCAGTCCTCCATAGTAGGACAAAACACATAGAGATAAGACATCATTTCTTAAGGGATAATGTTGAAAAACACAAAATTGAATTACAATATATCCCAACTGATTTACAAAGGGGAGATATTTTCACCAAGCCTTTGGATGAAAAGAAACACACCTTCTTCCTAAATCAGTTAGGAATGTTAGATGGAGGAATCCTTAAATAATATCCAAGATTTTGAAAGCTAAAAATTGACCAAGACTAGGCAAAAATTCTGATTTTTCTTAGTGTCTAGAATTTTTCTGATCTCTGAACTGCGCTCGACGATTTCCCCCAAGATCGTCGAACGGAGATCGACGATTTCCAGAATCGTCGAACTGAGTTCAGCGCCTCTCAGATAGTATGAACTATCTCTTCCGGTCAATGATCGTCGAACGGCGCTCGACGATTATGTTCACTGAACGATCGTCGAACGGAGCTCGACGCCTTCCAAGATCGTCGAACGGAGATCGACGATGTTGGAGTCTCTTCAAATTCCTTTAGAAGCCTCGATCGTCGAACTGAGTTCAACGATCTTTCCAATTCTGCGTCGAACCCTAATATAAAACTCTTTTTTTCGCCGTCGTTCTCTCTTGCGCTTTCGATTTCTCTGCAAGGATTTTCTTTCCCTCCAAACAGTTCTACGCTTGGTCGTTTTGTTTGTTGAATTTTTGCAGGTACAATGGCTGTGTCCGTTGCAGTTCTAGCCGCCATGAAGTTCGATGCTGGATTCGACATTGATCTGGAATCTTTCAACACTACTGACCAAGTTTTCCAAGACATTCTGAGTTTATTCAAGGATCAGAACTTGTCTGCCCTCATGACCACCAGGATAAAGCTGGCCTCAGATGAAATCAAGGAATGGGTTTACACTGCTCATAATCTGGACAACTCTACTATAGTTGGCTCCATTGCTGGAACTCAGGTACCTCTGACCCCCACCATTTTAACAGAGGTTTTTGGACTAAGGAATGGAGATGATTCTGCTGAGTTATCTGGAGAGGAGTTTGCTGACATACTTGCCAGGATGGGTCATCCAGAGGGAAACCCTAGCAAGTTATTCAAAAGGAACTTGTCTGTTGAGTACAGGTTCCTAGCAGATGTTGTAGGAAAAGTTCTGTTGGCAAAGCACTCTGCACATGACACTATCTCCAGACATCAGCTCTGCCTCATGGGAGCTCTGGTAGATAAGAAAAGTTTGAACTGGGGAGAGGTCTTCTTTGAACTAATAAAGAAGAAAATCAACAAAAGCTTTGTTAATTTTGGAAGGATTATTGGAGTCTTCCTGCAAACAAGGTGCCCTACCTTGCTGGTCTCCTCTGGAGTGCACATCAATGCCTCCAAGAGACTCACCTGTGCCCTCTTTGGAAAGTGGTACAGGCAGATAAGCAAGCCAAGCAGGCCCTCCTCTAGTGCTCCTTCAGGCACCAGGACTCACAGAGTCACTCCCCCACAGGTCTTTGCTCCTGCAGAAGACCTGGCTGCTGCTGTTGCTGCTTCTTCTCCTCCTCCAATTCCAACCCTACCTCTTCCATCCACCATTCCAGCTTCATCCCCCATTACCATATCCAGCCCATCTCCAACATCAATCCCATCTCCAGACCCAATTCTACCTCCACCTGCAGACCACTTCCACCCATTATTTTCATACCCTCCACCAGATATCACATCATCACCATCCATACCATCTTTCACCCTTCTGGATGACTCCTACATGGATGATTCCCCCTCATCTCCTCCTGAGTTACCCTCCTCCTCCACATCATTCCAAGATCTCCTCCTCCACATCATTGACCAACCAACATTCACTCCATCCATATCCATCCCCTTGTCCTCCATATCCACCATCCCCACTCCTGAGCCATCCATCCCTCCACTATCCAGCCCTCCACTTCCAGCATCCTCAGCCATCCCTATTCCATCTACCTCTGCTCCTGCTGTTGAGCATGTAGACCTCTCAGCCCTAGCTAACAAGTTGTATGAGCTAATTGCCCCCAGGCTCTCTCTGCTCTTAGAGACCTCTTTGGCTCCTCTACAACTGTCAGTGGCAGCTCTCTCTGCCAGGCTTTCCTCCCTCCTTCCTCAGGCAGCACCTCCAGCAGTGTGCCTTGATACAGATGTATCTGCATCTAGGCAGGGGGAGATGCCATATGAAGCAAGCCTTCATGCTGTTACTGCTGCTGCTTCTGCTCCTGCTGCTGATGATTCTGCTCCTGCTGCTGATGATTCTGCTGCTGCTGCAGATGTTCTTGTGTCTGCTGCCCCCTCTGTTGTTGCTGCTAAGCCTCCTACTCCAGTTCTGGCACTAGACCTAAAGTCCTTGCTTTCAGCTTTTGATTCTGCCTTTTTCAGTTGTTTGCCCACGAGTAATGCTGTCCAGCCCTCAGAATACCTATCTAAGGCACTGGTGCCTTTCTCTGGCTGTGACCCCAACATCATCTCTTCTTTTGTATACTCAGTGATTGCTGCTGCTGCTGCTGTTGAAGAAAGGACTGCCTTTGCTTCTGAAATTGTTGATGCTGCTGCTGAAGATGTTCTCACTGCTGCTGAAATCCCAATTGCCTCTGATAAGCAAACATCCAAGGATCTTTTGATGACAGAGGCCATTGATGTTGAGCCTGCTGCAGATTCTGATGATATTACTACTACTGTCACTACTCCAGCTTCTATTGCTCCTTCTGTTGCTCCATCTGTTGCTCCATCTGCTGCCCCAACTGCTGTTGTCCCTGCTGCTGCTACTTCTGCCTCTGCCTCATCTGCTGCTGTTCAGTTGAAGAAAGAATTGATGAAGAAAATAGATGCTATATATGATGACCAGAGTTCTGAGTCTGATGAATTCAAAACAGACTCTGATGATTCAGCTGCTACTATTGCAAGGAAAAGGAAAGCTAGGAGCAAGGCAATGAAAAGGGTTCCTCCTGCAAAAGTCAAGGATAATAATGATATTCCTTATTATATTCTGCATAACTGCCAAATTACTGAACATTGGATGCAGTACTCTAAAAATCAGCTGAAAGCAATGAAGAAGAAGAGAAAGTATGAGAAGGGCTCCTCCCAGTTCCAGCACCCTCATCCTCGTCCACCACCTCCTCCTGATGCAGGTGCAGGTGGCAGCTCTGCAAGTCAAGCCCCAGCTAGAAGCCAGGCTCCCTATCAACCCCATGCTAGATCATATCAAAGGGAAAGCCAATCTAGGGGTTCTTATTCTAGGAGAGGAGGATACAGGGGAAGTCAAAGAGATTTTCAGGTTTATTCTAAAGGGCATTCCAGGCAACACCCATACTCCAGCGGAGGACATAGTCCTGCTGATACTACTTCTGGTCCATTCCCCTACAAGCTCAAAGAAACAGTGTCTGCCAGGCCTCCTCAAGACAATTCTTCCAACAGGTATGAGCCACCTGTACCATTTGAGGACCCTGAAAAGAATCCATCTGCTTGGACTGCTAGGATGAAAGAAATGGCTGCATTAGATCAAATCAAGAAGGCCAGAGAACAAGGTTTAGACACTTCAAATATTTCTACAATGTCAGAGCAGAGACAGAAGGAACTAGAGAGATATGCTTCCAGCAAATTCTTTGATGCAGACAGATATATGGAATTGCATCCTGCTGCTGTGGTTCCCAGGCCTGCAAAGCAAACTTACTTGGGTGCAGCAGATGACACCAGGTCCAACAAGGAAGCCCAAAACCCTAACAGAGAAATCAAGATGGTTAAAGGCAAAGAGAAGAAGTGACTGTGTAAGGTGACAATCTTTGGATTTTCTGACTGCTATCTGGATGCCATATATATATATATATATATATCTCTGTGATGTTTCTGCAATGTCTAGCTGTTTTTTTTATGCTTTTCTGATTGTATGTTGTTATTTGAATTTTCCAAAGTCTGTAAATAGTTATCCTAACCCAAATAGGGGGAGATTGTTGGAACACCCTATTACTAATTTGGGTCAGGATCACTATGTCTCTAGGAACCTTTGTTTGACCTTCTGTATAGCTTAATAGGTCAATTAGAATTGAGTCTAAGGGTTAGTAGTCTAGATTTGGAAGCTGCCCTGAAGACCAAGTTTTTTCTGTCTGGAGACTAAGTCTGATCGTCGAGCTCAGCACGACGATTCGTCGAACTCAGATCGACGATCGTCGAGCTCAACTTCGACAGATCGTCGAGCTCCACTCGACGATCGCTGAGCTCAACTTCATAATATCGTCGAACTGCATTCGACGATCGGTGAGCTCAGTTCGACGATCTTGACTCTGCATTGGATCTTTATCTCTGAGCTCAGTTCGACGATCTTTGAGCTCAGATCGACGATTATTCTGCTGCTTGAGTTTTCCAGTTCGCTGAGCTCAGCTCGACGATAGCAGAGCTCAGTTCGACGATTTCAGTTAACTTCCAGAATTCAAATTCAAATCAGACAGGAGTTATTATGCAATTAATTCAGAGATTTGCTAGCCGTTTTTATTTATTTCTGGACCAAGTTTCAAGGGATCTTTCAAGGAAAAATTCTGTGGACTTTCCTCCAGAAGAGTTTTTGCAATTAAGGATGCAATCAATGCAGATCAACGACTATCTTTGACAGAGAATGATATTCTATTCAGGAACAGAGAATAAAAGACAGAATGTTTTTGAATCAATATAGATGATATACAGAGATTAACAAGGAGAGAATACACAGCATAGATTACAGAGACTCTTTCAAAATCTTCTGTCAAAAAGAATTCTGAAGAACACTCATCAAGAGATCAAGCTTTCAAAAATCTTCAGATCTCTTCATCTTTCAAAGTGTTCAAGGCCAACATCATTTCAAGACTCCAGACACTCAACATTTCAGCCATTGCTGAAATCATCTATTGCTGGAGTTCTACCTTTGAAGGCCTATCACCCTCAAGCAAAGCTTTTCTTCCTGAAGATTTCAAGAATTCAGGGGGAGCTTTGACATCAATCCACATAGTCTTCTCAGTTGTTTGAGAAAGAGAAGGCTGCCATCACTCTCTCACCCCCACTCTGTAAAGGGTTTCTCAAACTCCCTTCAAAAGTTTGAAACTGGTTTTTGAGCACCTTGTCAAAAGCTCATTGGTGGCAAGACACCTGATCAAAAAATCTGCTTTGGTTTTTGAGCACCTTATCAAAAGCTCATTGGTGCCCAGGACACCTGATCAACTCATCCTGCAGTGGATTCCTACCTAGGGTGGTAGAAGAGTGGATGTACCCAAGTTTGGGGAACCACTATATTTCCTTGTGTCCTCTGGCTCTGCTTGTTTACTTTTTGTTTCTGGCCTTGATTTGTCTGTGTTTAATTTTTGCATAGCTTAGTTCTGTGATTAGATTTATATTTGCTTCCCTATTCACACTTATTACAACAATTGTTGTAAAAGTTTTTAAAAGTACTAAAACACCATATACTCTATTCACCCCCCTCTAGAGTATATCAGATCTAGTTGCACTTTCACAGGCCTTCCGCGATCTTGTATTGTTGGGTACATTGGTTAAATGTACCTGATTTGAAGAAGCCTCACCCAACTCAATGATATACATCATAATGTATTTGATGTATGTTGAGTTTACTTGTGCAGGTTAAGTAATCACTGGACTGAAGCAAAAAGTTTCTAAGTCCATGTGTCGACACCCAGAGGGAAAGTGTCGACACTTAAGAAGACTTGTGTCGACACCCAGACAAGCAATGTCGACACATGAAGTCAATGTGTCGACACCTGGGATGCAGAGTCAACACCAGAAAGAAAGTGTCGACACAAGGAGCTGTGTCGACACTCAGTGAAGAAAAGTGCAGACAGAAAGTGTCGACACAAGAAGCTGTGTCGACACCCAGTGAAGCTATGTCTACACCAGAAAGTGTCGACACTTGGAGCTGTGTCGACACTCAGCAAAAGTCAGCAGAGACTAAGTTAAAGTGTCGACACCCAGAACAATGTGTCGACACAATAAGAAGAGTCAGCACTTGAAGAAAGTGTCGACACCAAAAACAAAGTGTCGACACTCAACATAAGAGTCAACACATGAAGTAAGTGTCGACACCTAGAACAATGTATCGACACTCAGCTGAAGACTCTACACTTGAAGAAAGTGTCGACACAAGGAGCTGTGTCGACACTTAGTAAAGAACAGAATTATCAACAAAATATTCTAATTACAAGTGTCGACACTAAGGGAATGTGTCGACACTCAGCTGAAGTCTCAACAGAAGAATCAAGTGTCGACACAAGGAGCTGTGTCGACACTCAGCAAGTATCAACATAGAAGACTATGTGTCGACACCAAGAAGCTGTGTCGACACTTAACAGATTCAACACAAGAAGTTGTGTCGACACAAAAGGTGATGTGTCGACACTTAGAAGAATTCAGTTAAAGATAGAAGATCAAGTACTTGTGTCTACACTCAATTTCAGTGTCGACACCTGAAGAAGAATCTGTGTCGAGACATACAAGGAGTTGTGTCGACACCTTGTAGACTTGTGTCGACACTTACATAGCATGTGTCGACACTTGGACTATAAGTGTCGACACTTAAAGACAGAAAGTCTCGACACTTTCAGATAGTTAGAGATTTTCAATAAATGACTGGATGACTTGACAGCTGCCGTTCCAGCCGGTCTACAACACCTGCCAGAGATGTCAGAAGACAGTTATGAACCGGACCAGACGGTTATCATGAAGAAGGCCTATAAATAGGCACCTACAGTTTACAGAAACTAGAGTTCAGATTGTTGAAAAACAAGTTGTTAAAGTGGTACATAGAGTATCAACACAAGAAGATCTTGCAGTTGAAGTGCAGATCTAAGAAGTTGGAGAGAGAGAGCTCCATCCAAGAAATCAGCCTTTGGAACTAGGCTGAGAAGAAGGGTTCAGATTTATTCTGAATTCTAAGTGGCAGAGGTCAAGGAACAACTGCAGAAGGATTCATTCTTATTCAGTTCTACTTTCAAGAAGCTTTGAAGAAAGCTAAGTCAGATTGGATCCAGCTGAGTTCTTCCAAGAACTCATCAAGAAACTCTCAACTCCCCTCTCTTGTTTCTGAGTTGTAGAGTTAATATTTGTAAAATCATTTTAACTTGTAGGATCCTTTGGATCTGAGTGAATTGTAAGCCTGTATTTATAAAGGCCGAGGGTAGGGCTTGAGAGCCTGAGTGTAGGAGATTGAAATCTCTGAGTGTAGGCCTTGTTGGCTGAGTGTAGGCCTTGATTGGCTGAGTGTAAGCCTTTGTGGCTGAGTGTAGGCTTTGGGAAAAGCTGAGTTGTAAGGCCTTGGGCCTGAGGAGTAGGAACCAATTTGGGTTCTGAGACAGTGGAGAAGTTTGGCCGAATCTAGTACACTGCTAGATAGGCGAAGGGGGAAAGTGGATGTACCCAAAGCTTGGGGAACCACTATAAATCACTGTGTCTGCTGTGCTGTGATTGTTATTTGCTGTGTATGCTTTGTTATTGCTGTGCAAAAGTAGTTAGAAATCTGTGATATAACTGATTGCTGCCATTAAAGTTTAATAAGGATTAGGTCACCTATTCACCCCCCCCCTCTAGGTGTTTAGGTACCATATCTTTCAAGTGGTATCAGAGCCAGGTTCCTCAAAAGGACTAACAGTCTGAGGAGATCCTGATTGGCAGATTCAGTGTAAGGCAACATACAGATTCAAGAAAATACAGATTCAAGAAAATCAAGAAACATGGGTTCCTCTGAGAATCACAAGGAATTGGGTTCCATGAAATTGCCCATATGCAGGAAAGAGATCTTTGGGATCTGGAAGGAAAGGGTAAGGCTGTTTATGGATGCCTCAGACCCTAGAATCTACATCACAGTAAAGGAAGGGCCTTATGTGCCCATGAAGATTTCAGTTCTAGATGCAAATCAGAGAACTCCAAAGGATTTCTCTGAGATGACTAAGGATGAGATTGTCCTAGCCACCATGGACAAGAGGGCACAAAACATTATAGTAAGTGCCATAGATGATGCAACATTTCAGAATCTTATACACTGTAAGACAGCCAAAGAGATGTGGGACACTCTTATAGTGTATATGGAAGGATCTGAAGAAGTTAGACAAGATAGAAAATCCTTGCTAAATCAGGAGTATGAGAGTTTTAGACAAGGAAAGGGTGATAGCATAACTGAGTGCTATAAGAAGTTCTACAGAATAGTGAATGAACTCATGTCTTATGGAAGAGAGTTCAGTAACTATGAACTAAATGACAAGTTCCTAAGGTCCCTAACCAAAGATTGGGACACCAAGATCTGTGCCATAAGAGAAATGGCTAAGTTGGGGGAAATTCCTCCTCCTACACTATTTGACAAGTTATTGTCTTATGAAATGCAATTGACAGTGAGAAAAGAGGAGGAGAAATCAACAAGAACTGAGCACAAGGAAAGAACAGTAGCCTTCAAGACAGAAGCCTCCAGGAAGTGTAAAAATAAGTCATCAACTCCACCTCCAAAGGTAGTTGAATCTGAGTCAGATGAGTCAGTCAACACCAAATCTGCAAGCAGTGAAAGTGATGAAGACTTTGCTGCTTTCACTAGACACTTTCAGAAATTCCTGAAGAAGAAACAGTGGAGGTCAAGGCCTTCTACTTCAAAAGAAAAAGAAGATTTTTATCAAGATAAAAAGGCTTCAAAGAAGGACAGGAAGAGGACAAAATCTAGCAAGGCAACTGGTTCAAAGATTGTGTGTTATTGCTGCAATAGACAGGGCCATGTTATTGCAGACTGTCCTGAAAAAAGGAAAGAATCTAGTGACAGGAAAAAGACTTATTTCAAAGGCAAGAAAGAAAAGTCTTTTGTTACTAAGAAGGAGAAGACTCTATCAGATATCTCTTCTTCAGAAACTGAGTCTGAGGCTGAGGCCTACATAGGGCTGTTTGCTGAAGAAGAAGAAGAAGAATTCATGCAGATAATGGAGTCTATCTATGAATAAGAAGACTGTCAGTGCCAAGGACTGATGGCATTGACTGAGAGTGACCAAATCCTGGAGCAGCCAGGACCCAGTAAGGTACAAAGTTCAACTCTTAGTTTAGTTTCTTGTTCTAGTTCAGAATCAGATTCATCTTCATCAAGTGATGAGAATGTATCTGAGTCAGAGGATGATATTCATCAGCTTATAGATGAATATAAGGTGCTATTGCAGGCTTACAAGAAAAACAAGTCCCTAGCCAAAAGTCAGGCAAAGGAAATTGCTGATCTTAAAGCTGCTGCAACAGATTTTGAGAAGCAATTTGATCAAAAGCTTAATGAGATAGCCAGACTGAAACACATTACAGTAATTCAGATGGGGACTATCACTTTTAAGAATGATCAAATCAAGAGTCTGGAGATCAATCTTCAGAAAGAGAGAGAGCTTGTTGCTAGGTTTTCTAAACCTAAGTCAGTGCTACCTTTAATTGATGAATTTGTTCATCATAAAGGCAAGGCTGGACTGGGCTTTATTAGACCTGCAAGGACTGGGCAGTCCAAGTCTAAGTCCAAGGGCAAAGCCCCAACATTCAACAAGTCTGCTGTAGACAAGACAGCCAAGACAGTACCTAAGCAAATGTACAATAAGTTTGAATGTTGGTGTTATGGCAAAGTTGGCCATTTTGCAGTGGACTGTTGGCACAATGCTAGTGCCAAAGTGAGTACCAAACTACCTGTTGAAAAGCCAGTAGGTAGCTTTGTCAGATTGCAAACTAACAAGTACCAAGGACCCAAGAATTCTTTGGGTTCTAAGGTTCATTAATCTGTTTTGCAGGTGAGTCCAAGTGGCCATACCCCAACATGGTACTTGGACAGTGGATGTTCCAGACATATGACTGGAACTAGAGGATTACTAAAGGACTACATACCAATAAAAGATGGTCCAAAAGTCACCTTTGGTGGTTCTGAAAAAGGAATCATCAAAGGATTTGGTAACATTTCTAGCAACTTGGTTACCATTACTCAAGTGGCTTATGTTAAAGGGTTGAAACACAACCTAATAAGTATAAGTCAATTAAGTGATGTAGGGTATGACATCTCATTTGTTAAAAATGGTTGTCATATCAAGAGGTCAAGTGATCAAGAGATCATTTTGACAGGTTATAGGAAGAGGAATGTCTACTGCCTAGACATTATGATTGAGAATAATGGTTCTCCAGTTTGTCTTGTAGCTGATGAGACAGTCTCTCATTGTGTCAAATGACACAAGAGGCTATCCCATCTTAACTGCAAGACTATTAGCAAACTCTTTAGCAAAGAGTTAGTGAGGAATGGTCCTCAAGTTAAGTGTGTTAAAGATGGTATTTGCTCAGCTTGTCAAAAGGGTAAGCAGACTAAATCCACCTTTAGAAGCATAAAAAACAAAGATGCTGTGAGGTGTTTATACCTCTTGCACTTGGATCTCTTTGGTCCAATGCCAGTTCACAGCTTAGGTAGGAAGGTCTATACCTTTGTAGTTGTAGATGACTACTCAAGGTTTTCCTGGGTGTTCTTCTTAAGACAGAAATCTGAAACACCTAGTTTCTTCTATAGCTTTGTCAAGCAAATTCAAAATGAACTAAATAGTACAGTGGTCAAAATTAGAAGAGACCATGGTACTGAATTTCAGTCTGATAGCATGACAAAACTATGTGAAGACTTTGGGCTATTTCAAGAATTCTCTTCACCTAGAACACCTCAGCAAAATGACATTGCTGAGAGGAAGAATAGAACCTTGATAGAGGCTGGTAGGACCCTATTAAGTGATACATCACAGCCAGAGTATTTCTGGGCTGAAGCAGTTAATACTGCATGTCATGTTATAAATAGGGCTACCATCACTAAAAGGCTTAACAAGACCCCCTATGAAGTTGTGAAAGGCAGGAAACCAAACCTATCCTATTTCAGGATCTTTGGTTGCAAATGCTTCATACTTAACAATGAGAAGTCTTACTTAACTAAGTTTGCTGCCAAGTCCCAAGAGGGAATTTTTGTTGGGTACAACAATAATAGTAAGGCTTATAGAGTCTACAACTTGACTACACAAGTTGTAGAAGAATCTGTGCATGTAGTTTTTGATGAGACTAAACTTATTAACAATGAGTTGTCTAGTAGTGTATGCAGCCCCACAGGTTTAACAAAGAAAATGGACAAGCTTACTATAGAAGAAGTGCCTGCTGTAAGACAGCAAGGAGAGGAGAGTAGCTGTTGTCCAGGGGGAGAACTACATGTGCCAATTGCTGATGAAGTACAAGGAATACAGCATGATGGAGATGCTGAAGAGGTTCAACCAGAATTTAGGATGCCTCCAGCCAACAGACATCTAAGAGATCATCCAGTAGAGCAGATTATTGGAGATCCAAGACAAGGAGTGCAAACCAGGAGCAGATACATAAATGCAGCAATCTACTCCAGCTTTCTGTCTCAAGTTGAACCTAAGAAATTTGAAGAAGCAATACTGTATCCACAATGGACTGAAGCAATGCAAGAAGATCTTAATCAGTTCAATAGGTGCAAGGTCTGGGAATTAGTTCATAAACCTAAAGACCACAATGTAATAGGAACTAAGTGGATCTACAGGAATAAGATGGATGAACAAGGGGTCATCATTAAGAATAAAGCTAGACTGGTTGCTAAAGGATATAGGCAAGAAGAAGGTATTGATTTTGATCAAACCTTTGCTCCAGTAGCTAGACTGGAAGCCATAAGAATGTTCTTGGCCTATGCAACCTATCAAGGATTCAAGGTTTACCAAATGGATGTCAAGTCAGCATTCCTAAATGGTAATCTTAAGGAAGAAGTCTATGTGGAACAGCCTTCAGGTTTTGTTGATCCAACTCTATCTCATCATGTCTATAGACTTAGGAAAGCTTTATATGGGTTAAAGCAAGCCCCTAGGGCTTGGTATGAAACCCTATCTAGTTTCCTCATTGAGAACAAATTCTCAAGGGGAAAATAGATAAGACTCTATTCCTTAGGGAATCTAGAGGCAAAGTAATACTAGTCCAAATATATGTAGATGACATTATATTTGGGTCTACTGAAAGCAGCCTTTGCAAAAAGTTTGCAAAACTTATGCAAGGTCAGTTTGAGATGAGTAGTATGGGAGAGCTGAAGTTTTTCTTGGGTCTCCAAGTTAAACAGACTGAGAGTGGTTTATCCATTTGTCAGTCCAAGTTCACCCTAGAACTCATAAGGAAGTATGGTATGGATTCATCCAGCACCATAAAGACTCCTATGGGGTCAAGTATGTCTCTTAGCAAGGATGATGCAGGGAAACCTGTAGATGAAACCTTGTATAAAGGGATAGTTGGCTCCCTATTATACTTGACTGCTAGTAGACCTGACATCATGTATGATACATGTGTTTGTGCCAGGTATCAAGCCTGCCCTAAAGAGTCTCATTTGACAGCAGTCAAAAGAATATTGAGATATCTAAAGGGCACTCCCTATCTAGGCCTCTGGTACCCTAGGAATGGATATTTTGATCTAACATGTTATTCAGATGCAGACTTTGCAGGATGCAAAGAAGATAGAAAGAGCACTACTGGAACCTGTGAATTCCTAGGTGGGAGACTAATTTCATGGAGTAGCAAAAAGCAAACCAGTGTGGCTATTTCCACAGCAGAGTCAGAGTATGTGGCTGCAGGAAGTTGTTGTGCTCAACTTCTGTGGATACAACATCAGCTAGAGGACTATGGATTTCAGGTAAGTAGAACTCCACTTTTCTGTGATTCTACAAGTGCTATTTCAATAGCTAATAACTCTGTATCTCATAGTAGAACTAAACATATTGAAATTAAATATCATTTTATTAGGGAGCATGTAGAAAGAGAAGATATTTTATTAGAATATGTTAAAACTGATAATCAAGTAGCTGATATGTTTACTAAGCCCCTAGAATAAACTACGTTCAATAGATTCAAAATTGAACTAGGAATGATAAACTTAGAGTAAGTTTACAGAATTAAAATTGGCTAAGTAAAAAGGTGTCGACACATAGACAAGTCTATATCGACACAGTATAGTAGTGTCGACACTTCAGGAAATACGTGTCGACACATGTAGGATGTTGGTGTCGACACTTCAGAATGTTGGTGTCGACACATGTCCAGTAGGTGTCGACACATCCAATGTGGTGTCGACACTTAAGTTTTACTCAGAATTTTCTAAGTAAAGTCTCGACAATGTGTCGAGTTATGTTGTGTCGACACATAACCAAGTGTCGACACATAAAATCTGTGACTAAACTTGTGTCGACACATATGTGTCGAGACATTATAAGTCAGTGTCAACACTTATTGCCAGTGTCGACACATTTTAAGTTAACTATCCCGCCTGTTCATCTTCAAAATCAGAAAGGTATAAATAGGGTTCGGTCTTTGTTTGTCGACACGCTTTCAAAGTTTCGAGACCAAAACTATTGTGTCGACACCTCTCTTCTCTCAAGACAAATTCTACAACCCTAATGGCGCCTAAGCTAGAGGAGAACGTCAACGAAGGATATGAGCTGGTGCGCGGCGCTTTCGACGATGCTGATGCAGAAATCCAGGCGGTCGTAACCCTAGTTGTTGATTCAGGGTTAGAATACTTAGTTTCTGAACCTACAAAGATTTGGAAGAAAGAGGTTCTTGAATTTCTAAATGGAGCTGAAGTAGATGAGTCTGGATACAGAATCAAATCCAGAGTTCATGGAACGAAGGTCAAGGTATCACCAAAGAGTCTAAGGAAGATTCTACAGCTTCCAAAAACTCAAGATGAAGAAGAAGTTACTGCATCCAAGACCAGGGAAGCTCTAACCTGGTGTGGTCTGGATCCTAAAATGAAGATAAGTTCTGTTTTTAACAGGAAAGGCATGAACAGCCAAGGAAAATTCATGTCTGAGATTGTTGGTAAGGTCTTACTCAGCAAGCCTGGAGGGCATGACAGAGTGTCTACCTATATGTTTGGAATAATGACAAGGATTATCTTCTCTCTTAAGACTGACTGGTCTATAGTAGTTTATGAGAAAATCAAGGAAAGCTTGAAGAAGCCCAATCTGGGCAGAATCTTAAGTCTCTACCTAGCTGGTACCATACCAGAGGTAATGAATACTGCTGCTGGCAGCAAGATAAATCATATGAGGAAGATGGATCAAAGGATCTTTTCTAGATGGGACAGGGTGTTGTCCAAGGAAATGCCAACCCCAGAGAAGGCAGTTACTGAGAAGGAGATTCCTCCAAAGAAAAAGAGAAAAACTGCTCCAGTGGCACAAGAGTCCACCAGCAGTTCTGAAAGTGAAGAACAAGTTGTTTTCACTCCAGATGACCAAGAGGAAGAGACTGCCGTGAAATCTCCTGCTCCTCAAAAGGCTGCTGAGATCCAGGGGGAGCTGCCTCAAGCTAGCCCTATCCACAAGGATCACAGCCAGGGGGAGCCTCCAGTTGTAGAAGAACCCTCTACACTGGAAAGTGAGCAAGCCACCACCATCATACAAGAGGTACTCACTGACCTAAATACTTTAGAATATCTTATAGAAGATGCTGATTTATCTGATGTTCCTCAGCAAACTCAGCTGGATAGACCAGTACCAGATGTTGTTGAAGATGACACATATGTTGTACAAGTGATTCCTGATCCAGTGGTTGAAGAGCAAAGACTGTCTCCAGCTCCTTCACCACCAGAATACCCAATGGAAGATTTATTCCTAAATCTTGATCAAGCAGATTTTGAAAATGAAAAAGATAATGCTGCTGCTGAGGGGGAGCAAGTGCAAGTTCATGAAGAGCCTATAAGGCCAGAAACTGGGAAAGCTCCAGTTGAATAATCTGAGAAGCCTTCAAGCCCTAAGGACAGGGTTGACATAGCCAGCTCCTCAGAATCTGAAGATGAGGAGGCTGCTAAGGCTAAGCAAAAGAAAATCTATGTCTTCAAGAGAAGAAGTCAAAGTTATAAGAAAGCTTTGCAATCTATTGCCCCACAGCCTATAGTTCAGCAAGCTCCAACTGTTGATTATAGTGCTTTGATGATTGCCATGCAGATTAAATTGGATGAACAAAGAAAGGCAATAGAGACTTATATGGATGAAGGGCAAAAATCCTTGCAATTTGATCTTGCCCAGGACATAAAGTCTATCAGGTTTGAGATGAACCTCAACAAGAAGGAGATGACTGAATGTTTCCACAAGGGTGGCAATGCAGTGGTGTACTTGGCCACCCACCAGGAAAAGATTAAGGCACAGGTGGATGACATAGCATTGAAACAAGGATATGTTCTTGAAGATCAACTTAGAATGAATGACAATCTTACAGCTTCACATAATGCTATTGTCACTGAATTAAAGAACAAGGCTGCTGAACCTTCTACTTCTACTGCTGCTAAAGCTGAATTTGACAAAGCCTTTCAAGAAGAAATTTCTGCTGTTAAGTCTGCAATCCAAGCCTCCCAGAAAGCCATCTCTGAACAACTTCAAAAGCTCAAACCATTCTTTAAAGAGGGAATCAGATACTTGGATAGTCAAATAAGATTTCAAAAGGATGATGTCAGAGATCATATGGCTCGAGAAGTCATAAAGGGGGAGAGAGTTTTAGACAAAGCTAGCTCTGATCATGCCAAATGGATATCTAATTCCATCAGAGCTACACTGGGCTATCCTCCACTCTGTGATGATGACAATGTTGCTGAATCTGGGATTCAAACTGCATATCTTGGAGGTGAGCAACCAGAGGTAGCTCAAGTGATCTATCCTCCACCAGATTTTGACATGGTGCAAGCTGATATTCATCAGATGTATAGCCCAACTGAAGGGAAGTCTAATGTTATTCTGGATAAAGTGGTTCAGCCTATTCTGAAGCCATGCAAGAGGCATTACAGAAGGAGGAAGAGACAAGGTTGTCTAAGAAGAGGTTTAGGGAACAAGCAGAACAAAGGCCAGACTTTGAACAGTGGAGCCCTACCTCTAGGAATATAATATTAACTGCCTGGAAAGCTGCCAAGGATAACACTCATGACAGGAACAAGTGGTTTTCTGAAGCTGAATGGAGAAAACATGAGATCAGGCAGGAAGCAATAGTTCAGTATAGAAGGAAGGCAAAGATGGAAAAGCTACCTCCTACTGCAGTGGAGCGTAGCAAGTACTTTCCTAAGCCATACCATTATTTTGAGAGACAGAAGATCAAAGATAAAGAGCTTAAAAAGAAAGATCTAAAAGGCAAGAAGCCTGCTGATGCTGAAACTGCTGATGCCCCTGTCAAAGCTCAAGTTCAAGCTGGCAAGGGAATAGTTATCAAGGAACCTGAACAGAAATAGTTTAAGAATTTACTTGAAGATTATTTTGTAATCTTTTGAATGTAAAACATTTTTGTGAACTACTGAAAATGTATAAGACAAATGTTAGAATAATATGTGATCAATATATTTCATGATTGTTCTGTGAATATGTCTATTTCTTATTTGTTCTGTGTTGATGTATGTGTATACATGTGTGATTTATACATGTTTATGTTTACCCTGCTGTACATTATCCTGCTTTACATCATTTTGTAATTTTTAATTATGAATGGTGTATATCATTGACTAAGGGTTATGACTTCTCCAAATAGGGGGAGATTGTTGGGTACATTGGTTAAATGTACCTGATTTGAAGAAGCCTCACCCAACTTAATGATATACATCATAATGTATTTGATGTATGTTGAGTTTACTTGTGCAGGTTAAGTAATCACTGGACTGAAGCAAAAAGTTTCTAAGTCCATGTGTCGACACCCAGAGGGAAAGTGTCGACACTTAAGAAGACTTGTGTCGACACCCAGACAAGCAGTGTCGACACATGGAGTCAATGTGTCGACACCTGGGATGCAGAGTCAACACCAGAAAGAAAGTGTCGACACAAGGAGCTGTGTTGACACTCAGTGAAGAAAAGTGCAGACAGAAAGTGTCGACACAAGGAGTTGTGTCGACACCCAGTGAAGGTGTGTCTACACCAGAAAGTGTCGACACTTGGAGCTGTGTCGACACTCAGCAAAAGTCAGCAGAGACTAAGTTAAAGTGTCGACACCCAGAACAATGTGTTGACACAACAAGAAGAGTCAGCACTTGAAGAAAGTGTCGACACCAAAAACAAAGTGTCGACACTCAACAGAAGAGTCAACACATGAAGTAAGTGTCGACACCTAGAACAATGTGTCGACACTCAGCTGAAGACTCTACACTTGAAGAAAGTGTCGACACAAGGAGCTGTGTCGACACTTAGTAAAGAACAGAATTATCAACAAAATATTCTAAGTACAAGTGTCGACACTAAGGGAATGTGTCGACACTCAGCTGAAGTCTCAACAGAAGAATCAAATGTCGACACAAGGAGCTGTGTCGACACTCAGCAAGTATCAACATAGAAGACTATGTGTCGACACCAAGAAGCTGTGTCGACACTTAACAGATTCAACACAAGAAGTTGTGTCGACACAAAAGGTGATGTGTCGACACTTAGAAGAATTCAGTTAAAGATAGAAGATCAAGTACTTGTGTCGACACTCAATTTCAGTGTCGACACCTGAAGAAGAATCTGTGTCGAGACATACAAGGAGTTGTGTCGACACCTTGTAGACTTGTGTCGACACTTACACAGCATGTGTCGACACTTGGACTATAAGTGTCGACACTTAAAGACAGAAAGTCTCGACACTTTCAGACAGTTAGAGATTTTCAAGAAATGACTGGATGACTTGATAGCTGCCGTTCCAGCCGGTCTACAGCACCTGCCAGAGATGTCAGAATACAGTTATGAACCGGACCAGACGGTTATCATGAAGAAGGCCTATAAATAGGCACCTACAGTTTACAGAAACTAGAGTTCAGATTGTTGAAAAACAAGTTGTTAAAGTGGTACATAGAGTATCAACACAAGAAGATCTTGCAGTTGAAGTGCAGATCTAAGAAGTTGGAGAGAGAGGGCTCCATCCAAGAAATCAGCCTTTGGAACTAGGCTGAGAAGAAGGGTTCAGATTTATTCTGAATTCTAAGTGGCAGAGGTCAAGGAACAACTGCAGAAGGATTCATTCTTATTCAGTTCTACTTTCAAGAAGCTTTGAAGAAAGCTAAGTCAGATTGGATCCAGCTGAGTTCTTCCAAGAACTCATCAAGAAACTCTCAACTCCCCTCTCTTGTTTCTGAGTTGTAGAGTTAATATTTGTAAAATCAGTTTAACTTGTAGGATCCTTTGGATCTGAGTGAATTGTAAGCCTGTATTTATAAAGGCTGAGGGTAGGGCTTGAGAGCCTGAGTGTAGGAGATTGAAATCTCTGAGTGTAGGCCTTGTTGGCTGAGTGTAAGCCTTGATTGGCTGAGTGTAGGCCTTTGTGGCTGAGTGTAGGCTTTGAGAAAAGCTGAGTTGTAAGGCCTTGGGCCTGAGGAGTAGGAACCAATTTGGGTTCTGAGATAGTGGAGAAGTTTGGCCGAATCTAGTACACTGCTAGATAGGCGAAGGGGGAAAGTGGATGTACCCAAAGCTTGGGGAACCACTATAAATCACTGTGTCTGCTGTGCTGTGATTGTTATTTGCTGTGTATGCTTTATTATTGCTGTGCAAAAGTAGTTAGAAATCTGTGATATAACTGATTGCTGCCATTAAAGTTTAATAAGGATTAGGTCACCTATTCACCCCCCCCCTCTAGGTGTTTAGGTACCATATCTTTCATGTATGTTGACTTTGACTTTGTCTTGACTTGTTGAACTTGACTTCTGCTGACCTGGCTATGGTAGGACCCACCCTCGACGAATATGGGTTGTACACAATCTCCGCTCTTTTCGAGCGACGTAGGAGCTTGGAAAGAAAACATCCAACACTTATTTGGCGAGCTGTTGTGCCGAGTATCTGGGTTGCTCGCGTTTGATAACTGCCTGTCGATATCTATAAATATGGGGGGGGGGGCTGGTTTCTCAGCTGGATGTTCAGTGCTCGCGTATAATGTCGGACGCCGAGAAATTTCTTCATGACAGCCTCCCATGCTAACCGGCATGCTCGGCATTGCTAAGCCCAAAAGACTGTCCGAGGGAGATGCCGTCGCCGACTTACCCCCCCCCCCCCCCCCCCCAGCCCTAAGAAGAAGAAAGTTAAGAAGTCCAAGAAGAAACCCGCCTCCGATGACGATAACTCGCCGCAACCTCCTTTACAAGCCACAACTTCCACCGGCAATCCTGCGTGCTCAGCTAGCACTCTAAGGCTGCTCAGCGCTCTTGGGCTCGACGAGTGTTGGGTTTCTCTATAGGGTTGGCACAATGCTTGTGCACGAAGCGGAAAAGTAAAACATCAAGAAAAACCCAAAGAGATGTGGATCGGGCCATGAACAGTTGAATCAAGAAGTTAACAAAACTAGGCAAAAATTACCTCGGTGGCGTTGAGTCACGACTCAACGGAGGAGCTCCAAACTTTGTCTGCTTGCTGGTGGCGAGTTCTACGCGGAATAGTATCCACGTTTCTGCAGAAGTACACACGGGCGGGAGAACGCCGAGCTTTCCGTCGCACGGAAGATCGGGAAGGAGAAGACCGCACCTCGGCTAATCCACGGACTGCTAGGTCCGCGCCAGGAAGAGCAGCACCAGCGACAGTCGCCGGAGAAGAGGTGGCAGCGGAGCGAACGCGGTGGCGGAACACTTTCCGGCGGCGGGATCAGGATCGGCGGAACGATCGAGCGGAACCTTTCCGTCGGGGTCGATTCACACAGTAGCCAAAAGGGATATCCCCGATAAAACCTAAGTGTTCTATTTATACTAGAGGTATAAATAAACCCTGGAAAATCGCTATCCGCAGACCACCCAGAACTAGGGTTCAGAATCGGCGAGTATGAATCGGTGAGAATCGGCGACAATCGGCGAGAATCACTGAGCAGGTTCGGTGAGAATCATTCGACGAGTATCACATTGGATCGGCGAGAATCAGAGTACAATACTCGACGATTCTCGCCGATCGTCGAGCTACGCTCGACAACACATAATGATACTCGACGATCGTCGAGCCGCGGTCGACGACAATCGTCGAAGTAGTCGATCGTCGAGAATAAACAATTGATTCTCGACGATTCTCGTCGATCGGCGAGAATCAGGGAGACGATTCTCGCCGATCGGCGGGAATCAGAAGACCATTCTCGACTAATGTCTTTGACCCTCGGACGACGAACCTAACCAGCCCCTCAAGGCAACCTTTGCCCAACCCGATGATCCTATAAGGCAACACTTTGACCATAACCCTATTCAGGTCGGTGATTGGTAACCTTTACCAACACAGTCAGTCATCCAACTTCTCCACATCTCTTATGTGTGACCCTGCAGACTCATATTGCGTTGGCAATGAGATCACATGTTTGACCACTTCCAGATCATCATGGTAACTCCAACAGACTCCCACTTGATCTCGAAAGTATCAAACCAAAAACCTCACAAACAATGAGCGGCATCTAGCAATGCATCATTGCTCCCCAAGCAATAAGAGTTCATAACTCATAAGCCTTTATGACCAATGTATCAGTGTTGTCTTTGTCCCTTTGTCCCTTACATCCTGAAAGAACTAGAGGCATGGACCGTGTCACCCTCGTAATAGCTCAATCCAAGTTTTCTTGATCCAGGACGGACTTCCAGAGAATGGTGAGTACAATATCACATATTGACTCAACCAAGCATGGCCATGCATTTCTCAGTCCAGTTCCATCAAGGGGCCCATGGATGCAACTCCTGTCATACAGGAGGACAAATTCCATATCTGCTCACACACAAACACCCAAATGATTCATAACATGCCCAACAACCACCCTTATCATCAACCTTTCTCAAGGAAGACCTTAGATGGCATCAAAGAACGCTCTTCCTCACTTGATGAATGCTGTGACTTCAGGTCAAAGGACCACAACACCATTGTCAATTGAGACCTACTCGTGACACTATTGGATGACAATCCACAGAGTAGTCTCAGGTTGGGTCTGTCCAGTACAACTTGTTCACTAACAAGTACCCACGTGATGACTTGATATCACAATATCATGACCTGTGAGAACCAGTCATCAGTCAACACACGTGCTAGCCTTCATGTATCATCATCACCCTTTGCTTCCATGATGATACTCGACCAGGGACCTTTTAAAGAATGAAGCTTCAAATAAATCATGGGCTCTCACATTCAAGTCACGTACTTGATGTCCCATGGAAGCGAACATTCTAAGGGTGTCAATTATGTTAACATTTAACTATCATATAGAAAAAGACATAATAAAAGAACTTGCCATTAATTATAAAAGAAAAACTAGGTACACAGTTCATCATATGAACAAACAGCCAACAAAATACATATTTACATGCAATCCACAAGATCCTCGCTAGAGTTGATCATTTAGGTATCGCATACCCATCGATCTAGTATGACCATCATGCTTTCTCTGCGCGAGAGGATTTGTCAGCGGATCCGCAATATTTTCCTCAGTCGACACTCTGCAAATGTTTACATCTCCTCGTTCGACAATCTCACGAATAAGATGAAACCGCCGGAGTATGTGCTTGGAGCGCTGATGAGATCTAGGTTCCTTAGATTGTGCAATTGCACCATTGTTATCACAGTAGAGAACTACGGGACCAACAATGCTAGGAACTACATCAAGCTCGCCGATGAATTTCCTAATCCATACAGCCTCCTTCACTGCATTAGCTGCTGCGATATACTCGGCCTCTATTGTAGAATCAGCAACTGTCACTTGCTTGGAACTCTTCCAGCTCACAGCTCCTCCATTCAGGCAAAACACAAAACCTGACTGAGACTTGGAGTCGTCTCTATCAGTTTGGAAGCTAGCATCCGTTTAACCGCTTACAACGAGCTCTTCCTCTCCACCATACACCAAGAACACGTCCTTAGTCCTTCTAAAGTACTTCAGGACATTCTTGACTGCAATCCAGTGACACTCACCGGGGTCTGACTGATACCTGCTAGTCATGCTCAAAGCAAAGGAGACATCGGGTCGAGTACATAACATCGCGTACATGATTGATCCAATTTCCGAAGCATATGGAATCAACTTCATGCGGTCCTTGTCTTCACAAGACTTTGGACATTGGTCCTTAGAGAGATTCACACCATGAGACATGGGCAAAAATCCTTTCTTGGACTCAAGCATGTTGAACTGCTTCAACACCTTTTCGATGTACGTACTCTGGGTCAAACCCAGCAACTTCTTCGATCTATCTCTATAGATCTTAATACCAAGTATATAAGTCGCTTCACCCAAATCCTTCATTGAAAAGCAGTTCCCTAGGTTGTTCTTAACAACTTTCAGGGTAGGAATGTCATTCCCAATCAACAGTATGTCATCTACATACAATATCAGGAAGACAACAATGCTCCCACTGATTCGCTTGTAAACACAAGGCTCATCTTCATTCTTGATGAAACCAAACTCTTTGATTTTCTCATCAAAACGAAGATTCCAACTTCGAGAGGCCTGTTTCAGTCCATAAATGGACTTATTCAGCTTGCATATTTTAGTGGCTTCATCTGGGGATACAAAACCCTCGGGTTGTGTCATATACACTTCCTCAAGGAGGTTTCCATTAAGGAAAGCCGTTTTGACATCCATCTGCCAGATCTCGTAGTCATAATACGCAGCAATAGCAAGCAATATCCTAATGGACTTTACCATGGCAACAGGGGAAAAGGTCTCATCATAGTCAATACCATGAATTTGCTTGAAACCTTTAGCCACCAGTCGCCCTTTGAATGTCTGTACATTCCCATCCATGTCGGTCTTCTTCTTGAAGACCCACTTGCACCCTATGGGTCGTACCCCTTCAGGTGGTTCCACCAAGTTCCAAACTTGGTTTGCATACATGGAGTCCATTTCGGATTTCATAGCCTCAAGCCATTTGTCGGAGTCCGGTCCATTCATAGCCTCTTGGTAGGTTGCTGGTTCATCATCATGATCCATAAGCAACACATTACCTATTTGAGACACGAGAAATCCATATCTCTCAGGCTCAAACCTCGGTCTACCAGATCTACGTAGGACTTGTGTTCCCTGAGCAGGTTCTCTAGCTACAACATCTTGTAGTCCTGACTCAGAATCTAATTCCGGTTCATTCACTACATGTGGTTCTTGAACTTCTTCAAGCTCTACCTTTTCAGTCTTTCTTGATAAGAACTCTTTCTCCAAGAAGACACCAGTCCTTGCGACAAACACTTTGCCCTCAGACGGTAGGTAAAAGTAATACCCTTTCGTTTCCTTAGGATATCCCACCAAATAACATTTATCCGATTTGGGTTCCAGCTTGTTAGGCATTTGACGTCTCACGTATGCCTCACAGCCCCAAATTTTAATGAACGACATACTAGGACGCTTCCCAGTCCATATCTCATATGGTGTCTTCAGAACCGTTTTCGTTGGAGCGCGATTCAATGTCATTGCAGCAGTCTCTAAAGCAAAACCCCAAAAGGAAACAGGCAAGTCTGTATGACTCATCATCGAACGTACCATGTCTAACAGAGTACGATTTCTCCTCTCAGACACACCATTATGTTGTGGCGTTCTAGGTGGAGTGAGCTGTGATACAATACCACACTCTTTCAGATGATCACGGAACTCATGACTCAGGTATTCGCCACCTCGATCAGATCGGAGTGCTTTAACCCTTTTACCCAACTGGTTTTCTACTTCATTTTTGAACTCTTTGAACTTTTCAAAGGTCTCGGATTTGCACTTCATAAGATACACATATCCGTATCTACTGAAATCATCAGTAAATGTAACAAAGTAGAAATACCCTCCTCTAGCCATGGAACTCATGGGTCCGCATACATCACTATGTATAACACCCAAGAGATCCTCAGCCCTCTCAGTATAACCAGTGAAAGGAGCTTTAGTCATCTTGCCTAACAAACAAGATTCGCATCGCTCAAATGATTCATAATCAAATGAGTCCAAAAGTCCATCTCTATGGAGTTTGGATATGCGCTTCTCGTTGATATGACCCAAACGACAATGCCAGAGAAAAGTAGGGTTCGAGTCATTTGTTCTTAGTCTTTTATTATTTTCTACATTATAGATCAGATGGTCCAGGTTCAAAACGTAAAGACCATTAAACAATTGGGCTACAGCATAACAAACATCATTCTTAAATATAGAACAACAATTGTTCTTAATTATAAAAGAAAATCCAATCATGTCCAAACATGAAATAGATATAATGTTTCTAGTTATCGCCGGAACAAAATAACAGTTATCTAGTTCTATTACAAGCCCACTGGGCAAAGAAAGACGATAAACCCCTACGGCTACAGCAGCAACTCTTGCTCCATTGCCGACATGGAGGTCCACCTCCCCTTTACTCAACAATCTTCTCCTTCCCAGTTCCTGCACATTTGTACAAATGTGAGAACCACATCCGGTATCCAATACCCAAGATGAAGGAGCAGAAAGGTTTATCTCTATAACGTAAACATTAGAAGCGGAAGTCATACCTCCCCTCAATTTCTGCAGACCCTCAATATACGAAGGACAGTTCCTCCGCCAATGACCAGCCTTGCCACAGTGGTGGCATTTCCCTTCCTTCACCGTGCTCTTCTTCTTGATCAGTGCTGAAGACTTGGGCTCAAGATATGACTTAGGTCCTACCTTCGTCTTCTTAGATCCCTTGGCTTTGCCCTTGCCCTTATGCACCATCAGTATGGGGCTGGCAGGCTTGGCCTTCTTCATGTTGATCTCGGCAGTTATTAACATGCCTAGGAGTTCGGGCAGTGTTTTGTCTATCTCATTCATATTGTAGTTCAAGACAAACTGCTCATAACTGTCCGGCAACGATTGCAGGATCAGATCCGTGGCCAACTCTTGACCAAGAGGAAAACCCAGCCTTTCAAGGTTCTCTATATACCCAATCATCTTGAGTACGTGAGTCCCTACTGAGACTCGAACTCCCATCTTGCACTGAAACAACGCTTTAGTGATGTCGAACCTCTCTTGACGAGCCTGCCCTTGAAACATTTTCTTGAGGTGCTCGTCAATCTCCTTGCACCCCATGTTCTCATGTTGCTTCTGAAGCTCAGAGTTCATGGTGGCAAGCATAAGGCACTCGACATCCAAAGCATCGTCAGTATACTTCTTATAAGTATCCTTCTCAGCACGGGAAGAATTCCCGGTCGGCACCTCGGGGGCTTCTTCTTCCAAGACATAGAGCTTTCGCTCTTGCCTGAGAACAATTCTCAGGTTCCGATACCAGTCCATATAGTTTGTCCCGCTGAGCTTATCCTTCTCAAGGATGGCTCTCAGAGACAGCGTGGAGTGTGAAACACTTGCCATGGAATTCTACAAGAATTTATGCAGAATAAAATCAGTACCTAAATTTCAATTACAATTTATTCTAATTAGGACTTCAATTAAAATACTCCCACTATTTTATTCGAAATGATAGCCCTCACTAACAATTCGGAGAGTTCAAGCGAGCTACTCTCTTAGTGGACAAGATCCGTATTTCACCAACACAATGAGTCCGCTTTGGCGTTCCTCTCATGATGTGGTTATTTAGGTAGGCAACGCTTGCCAATTGCATCCTCATGCAATTCTTGTATGGTTGGTGAATAACTCCTTATTCGCATCCATCTTATGGTGCATGCCAACCCTATGCCTCTAGGCACTCAACCTTTGAGGTCACCTAGTTAAACTGGACCCGATGTCGACAGTGGGATATCACAATTATCCGCTCGCACCCTTACCAAGATAGATTAATGCACCTTGCTTTGGCAAGCCCACATTTCATCGATCGAGGCAGGAAGAGTGTCATCCATCGGAAGGCATCCGAACACTTAATATTAAAAGAAGGGATTTCAATTTTAGGTTAACAATTAACCATGATCAACATTTGATCAATGTGCACATCCAAAGAAAAACAATTCTACACCACATGCATCCCTTATGTGCACATCCTTACACCATCAACAATTTGATAGAAGGAAGGGCTAAATTTGAACATCCAGAAATTTCCAAATCCTCAGATTTACATGCATTGGACAGAAGGCAAAGACAACTCAACTTAAGCAGTAGACAAGCTCATCTCTCTATGTTGGATTCAAAATCCAAAACATACTCGAGGGATGGTTACTGCTAAGGAGACAACAATTTCTAACACTTAGAAATACCACCGAAATTCCAATCGTTCTTGGCGAAGTGCCAAGACTAAATCTAGACATTTAGAACGCTTCTAAATCTCTAGGTTTACACGCACTGGAATGACCAAACTTCCAAAACAACAGTCATGGCCGAACCTGGCTCTGATACCACTGTTGGGTTTCTCTATAGGGTTGGCACAACGCTTGTGCACGCAGCGGAAAAGTAAAACATCAAGAAAAACCCAAAGAGATGTGGATCGGGCCATGAACAGTTGAATCAAGAAGTTAACAAAACTAGGCAAAAATTACCTCGGTGGCGTTGAGTCATGACTCAACGGAGGAGCTTCAAACTTTGTCTGCTTGCTGGTGGCGAGTTCTACGTGGAATAGTATCCACGTTTCTGCAGAAGTCCACACGAGCGGGAGAATGCCGAGCTTTCCGTCGCACGGAAGATCGGGAAGGAGAAGACCGCACCTCGGCTAATCCACGGACTGCTAGGTCCGCGCCAGGAAGAGCAGCACCAGCGACAGTCGCCGGAGAAGAGGTGGCAGCGGAGCGAACGCGGCGGCGGAACACTTTCCGGCGGCGGGATCGGGATCGGCGGAACGATCGAGCGGAACCTTTCCGTCGGGGTCGATTCGCACAGTAGCCAAAAGGGATATCCCCGATAAAACCTAAGTGTTCTATTTATACTAGAGGTATAAATAAACCCAGGAAAATCGCTATCCGCAGACCACCCAGAACTAGGGTTCAGAATCGGCGAGTATGAATCGGTGAGAATCGGCGACAATCGGCGAGAATCACTGAGCAGGTTCGGTGAGAATCATTCGACGAGTATCACATTGGATCAGCGAGAATCAGAGTACAATACTCGACGATTCTCGCCGATCGTCGAGCTACGCTCGACGACACATAATGATACTCGACGATCGTCGAGCCGCGGTCGACGACAATCGTCGAAGTAGTCGATCGTCGAGAATCAACAATTGATTCTCGACGATTCTCGTCGATCGGCGAGAATCAGGGAGACGATTCTCGCCGATCGGCGGGAATCAGAAGACCATTCTCGACTAATGTCTTTGACCCTCGGACGACGAACCTAACCAGCCCCTCAAGGCAACCTTTGCCCAACCCGATGATCCTATAAGGCAACACTTTGCCCATAACCCTATTCAGGTCGGTGATTGGTAACCTTTACCAACACAGTCAGTCATCCAACTTCTCCACATCTCTTATGTGTGACCCTGCAGACTCATATTGCGTTGGCAGTGAGATCACATGTTTGACCACTTCCAGATCATCATGGTAACTCCAACAGACGACATCTCTAATGTTGACTCCCCTGACGCGAGCCTCCTCGGCTCGCTCGGCATCCCTAAACTCTCCATGACCCTGGCCCCAAAACTTGCCTCCACTTCGGCACCGCAGCAGGTTGAAGTCGTCAACCTGCCAGGTCGCCATGTTGCCACTTCTACATTGTTGGTCGTTGACACTTATCGTTGACTTTGCTTTGATACTCGCAGATTCCCCATAGGGGGGTGCTGATGCGACTCTGAATGTCGCACCGCTGAGCTCCGCGCCGCTGCTTTCCCTCTCTGCCGAGAGACTAGTCAGGACCGCGCACACGGTCTGGATCCATGTCGGCTCCACGAGGACACCTGAGGCCTCGGTTCTTACGGCGAGCAAGGAACCATCCCTGAAGGGTCCTCCGCCAAAGAAAGTGGCGCCGACGAGCAAGGAGATGTCGATGATGGATCCTCCGTCAAAGAAAATGGCTCCGGTGAGCAAGTAACTTCCGACAAGCAAGGCCCCGCCCGCCCCTGTGCGAGATCCTGCGATGTCGACGACGAGTTCTGCTCTGCCGCCGCCGCCTCCGAATATCGCTACCATCCCGTCGGTAACTGCATCTTTGCCGCTACCGCCGCCTCTTGTTGTGCCTTGCCAAGATGCCGTGACGTGACTTCCTCCGTCTCCTCCGCTGAAGAACCTACAGCAACCGGCGAGTTCGTCGCTTCCCCCACCTCCCTCATCGTAGCCTGTGGTTGATAAGATGGTCAAGCCACGACCGAGCTACTTCCCGCCGAGAGTGGGAGATCCCGGCCATGGCGGTCATGGGCAAGGCAAGGCGGCCGAGCACGCTGGCTGCCCATCTTCCGATCGGCGAGATGCTCCAACTCAAGGCTCTTCCCCACGCCGATCTAGATCTCCTCGCCGCGATAAGTGCTGCCACTGATGTTGCATCTGGCGAATAAGTGCCCTATTCCTAATCAGGCAACTTTCTTACTCTGACAGATCGGTCGACGACTCAAGGGGCGGCCTTCATCGACGCCTTTGGGTTGTCGGGCAGCGAATATCGCCATGCCGCTGTTCGCGCCTACATGGAGCTGTAGAGCAAGTTCGACCAACTAGCGATCTGCGAACCCCATCGGCGAATATCATCCCTGGAAGTGCAGGTGGCGAAGATTGAAGAGCTTCGGAGTACTATGGAGAGCTATGAAGCCGACTTCCACATGGTGAAGGAGAATGATTGCCAGCTAGTGAAAGATATTGTACCTAATCACCTAGAGGGGGGGGGGGGGGTGAATAGGTGACTTAAATCTTTTTAACTTTTTAGGCAGAAATCAGATTATAACACAGAACTATATCTACTTTATCACAGCACACAATCAGCAATCACAGATTTCCACAAGCACACAGTAGACACTCAGATTTATAGTGGTTCCCTAAGGTTTGGGTGCATCCACTTTCCCCCTTCGCCTATCTAGTAGTGTACTAGATTCGGCCAAACTCCTCCACTATCTCAGATCCTCAGATCTTACACTCAGAACCGCAAAACAAGGTTCCTACAGCTCAGGCCCAAGGCCCTACAACTCAGCTTCTTCACAAAGCCTACACTCAGCCACCAAGGCCTACACTCAGCCACAACATGCCTACACTCAGAGATTCAAATCTCCTACACTCAGGCACTCAAGCCCTACACTCAACCTTTATAATTACAGGCTTACAAAACTCAGATCCCTAAGGATCCTACAAGATAATGTGAATACAAAATGTTAACTCTACAACTTAGAGAAAAGAGAGAAGAGTTGTGAGTTTCTTGATGAGTTCTTGGAAGAACTCAGCTGAAATCAATCTGACTTGGCTTTCTTCAAAGCTTCTTAAATGTAGAACCCAATAAGATTGACCTCCTCTGCAGTTGATCCTTTATCTCTGCTACTTAAGGTTCAGAACAAATCTGAATCCTTCTTCTCAGCCTGGTTCCAACGGCTGACTTCTTGGATGGAGCTCTCTCTCTCTCCAACTACTTAGATCTTCACTAGATTCTTCAAGGAATAGCTAGATCTTCTTCTTGTTAATGATCACTTGAACTTGTGTTCAATCTTTCAATCATCTGTTTCTGTAGACAGTATAAGCCTATTTATAGGCCTTCTTCATGGTAACCGGCTGGTCCGGTTCATAACTGATTTCTGACAACTCTGACAGGTGCAGTAGACCGGCTGGAATGGCAGCTGTCAAGTCATCCAGTTAGTTCTTGGAAATTATGTAACTGTCTGAAAGTGTCGAGACTGTCTATCTTTAAGTGTCGACACTTATAGACCAAGTGTCGACACAAGTTGATTAAGTGTCGACACTAGCCTACAAGGTGTCGACACAACTCCTTGTGTTGTAGAATGCACTTCGCGACACAGCTTCTTCTTCATGTGTCGACACTGATATTGAGTGTCGACACAACACTTTGTTCTTCAGCACTTTGTTGACTTCTTGTAAGTGTCGACACAACAACTTTGTGTCGACACATTTTCATGTGTTGAACTTGTTTAAGTGTCGACACATGTCTTCAGTGTTGATAATTGCTGAGTGTCGACATAGCTCCTTGTGTCGACACATTCTTCTTCTGTTGAGACTCTGGCTTCGTATCGACACATCTCCTTAGTGTCGACACTTGTACTTAGAATTTTCTTGAACTTTGCTAAGTGTCGACATAGCTCCTTGTGTCGACACTTTCTTCAAGTCTTGAGTCTTCTGCTAAGTGTCGACACATTCTTTATTGTGTCGACACTTTCTTCAAGTGCTGAGTCTTCAGCTGAGTGTCGACACATTCTTTCTTGTGTCGACACTTTCTTCAAGTGTTGACTCTTCTGCTGAGTGTCGACACATTCTTTATTATGTCGACACTTTCTTCAAGTGCTGAGTCTTCAGCTGAGTGTCGACACATTCTTTCTTGTGTCGACTCTTTCTTCAAGTGTTGACTCTTCTGCTGTGTGTCGACACATTGCTCTAGGTGTCAACAGTTATACTTAGACTCTGCTGACTTTTGCTGAGTGTCGACACAGCCTCCAAGTGTCGACACTTTCTGATGTAGACACAGTTTCTCTGGGTGTCGACACAACTGCTAAGTGTCGACACTGCTTCACTGCACTTTTCTTCACTGAGTGTCGACACAGCTCCTTGTGTCGACACTTTCTGTCTGGTGTCGACTCTGCATCCCTGGTGTCGACACAAGTACTCCAACTATCGACACTGCTTGCCTGGGTGTCGACACAAGTCTTCTTAAGTACCGACACTTTCCCTCTGGGTGTCGACACATGGACTTAGAAACTTTTTCTTCTTTCCTGCAAATACTTAACCTGCACAAGTAAACTCAAAACACATCAAATACATTTTTGATGTATATCATTGAGTTGGGTGAGGCTTCTTCAAATCAGGTACATTAGAACCAATGTACCCAACAATCTCCCCCTATTTGGAGAAGTCATAACCCTTAGTCAATGATATACACGATACAGAATAAAATCATAGTATGATGTAAAGCAGGATTATATATAGCAGGGCAAACATAAACATGTATCAATCAAACATGTATACATAGACATCATCACAGAACAAATATGCAATAGATTTAACATATAACACATTGTTCTAATATCTTGTCATATTCATTTTTAAAAGTTTACAATGTGTTTAACAATCAAAATATTACAACTATAAACTCAAGAAAAAATTCTAAGCTATTTTTGTTCAGCCTACTTGATCACTATTCCTTTTCCAGATTGTACTTTGGCTTGAACATAAGCTTCAGCAACTTCAGCATCAGCAGGCTTCTTGCCTTTCAGATCCTTTTTCTTTTGCTCTTCAGCTTTGATCTTTTGCCTCTCAAAATAATGATAAGGCTTGGGAAAGTACTTGCTAGGCTCCTGAGTAGTAGGAGGTAGCTTTCCCATCTTGGCCTTTCTTCTATATTGGACTATGGCTTCTTGCCTTGTCTCATGCTTTCTCCATTCCAATTCAGAAAACCATTTATTTCTGTCTTGAATGTTATCTTTTGCAGCTTTCCATACAGTTAAGATAATGTTCCTTGAAGTGGGGCTCCACTGCTCAAAGTCAGGTCTTTGTTCAGCTTGCTCCCTGAACTTCTTTTTAGACAATCTGGTTTCTTCTTCTTTCTACAGAGCTTCTTGCATAGCTTCAGATACTGGCTGAACCACCTTTTCTATGATAACATTTTTCTTATCCTCAGGTGGGCTATACATTGTCTGGATATCAGCATGTATCATATCAAAATCTGGAGGAGGGTAGATGACTTGAGCCACTTCAGGTTGCTCCCCTCCTAGATATGCAGGATTAATCCCAGATTCTGCAACATTATCATCATCACATAAAGGAGGATAACCAAGAGTAGCTCTGATAGAATTGGATATCCACTTGGCATGATCAGAGCTGGCTTTGACTAACACCCTCTCCACCTTTATGACTTCTCTAACTATGTGATCCCTCAAATCATCCTTTTGAAATCTTATTTGGGCATCCAAATAGTTGACTCTATCTTTAAAGTAAGGTTTCAACCTTTGGAGTTTGTCAGTTATGATCTTCTGAGAGTCTTGTATGCCAGTCTTAACAGCAGTTATTTCCTCTGGGAATGCTTTGTTAAAGTCTGCTTTAGCTGTAGCATGAGATGGAGTCAGTCCAGCAGCTATGTTCTGCATCTCAGTGATAATGGCATTGTGAGATTCTGTTAAGTTGTCATTCATTCTGATCTGATTCTCTAGTACATAGCCTTGCTTGACTTCAAGTTCATCTACTTGAGCTTTTATCTTTTCTTGATGAGTTGCTAGATAGACTACTGCATTCCCTCCCTTGTGGAAGCAGTCTGTCATCTCCTTCTTATTAAGATTCATTTCAAATCTTATAGACTTTATATCTTGGGCTAGATCAAATTGTAGAGACTTGTGCCCCTCATCCATATAGGTTTCAATAGCTTTCCTATGCTCATCAAGCTTGATCTGCATAGCAACCATCAGTGCACTGTAGTCTACTGATGGAGTTGGCTGTAGTGCTTGCTGTGGTGCTATGGTTTGCAAAGCCTTCTTATAAGTTTGGCTCCTTCTTTTGAAGACTTGAAACTTCTTTTTCTTAGCTCTTGCTGCCTCTTCATCTTCAGAAGCTGAGGTGCTTGCAATATCTACCCTGTCCTTAGGGCTTTGAGGTAACTCATTCTGCACTTCTGGTACCTTCTCAGGTTCTTGCCTTGCAGGTTATTTCAGAATTTGCACTTGCTCCCCCTCAACTGGAGCATTCTCCCCCTCAGCAGTAGCACATTCCTTGTCAAAATCTGTTTGATCTAGATTTAGGAAAAGATCTTCCATTGTATATTCTTGTGGAGAATGGGCTGGAGAAAATCTTGGCTCATCTACCACCGGATCAGATACAACTTGAACTGTAACAGATGTGTCCTCCATGACAACATCTGGGACTTGATTATCAATCTAAGTTTGCTGATTAACATTATTTAAGGAATCAGACAATACATTATCCTCTATAGAGAAATCTAAAGAATTAAGCTCAGTGATTACCTCAAGGATGATGTGTGTTGCTTGCTCACTTTCAAGAGGAGTTGGCTCTTCCACCACTAGAGGCTCCCCCTAGACTGAATCCTGGTGTAAGGGGCTAGCTGGTGGTAGCTCCCCCTGTCTCACTGCAGCATCTTGTTGAGCTGGAGACCTCTCAGCATTTCCTTCTACATTCTCTTCTGGAGTAAAGACAACTTGCTCTTCACTATCAGAGCTGCTAGATGTATCCTGAGCCACTGGGACAGTTTTCTTCTTCTTCTTTAGAGGTGTTGCTTTCTCAGGAGTTATTTTCTCAGGGGTTGGCATCTCCTTAGACAAAATCCTGTCCCATCTAGAGAATATCCTCATGTCCATCTTTCTCATATGATTGATTTTACTGCCAGCAGCTTGACCCATAACCTCTGGTATACTACCAGCTAGGTATAAACTTATTATTCTACCCAAATTGGGTTTCTTTAGACTCTCCTTAATCTTTTCAAAGACAACAATAGACCAATCAGTTTTTAAGCTGAAGATTATCCTGGTCATGAGATTGAACATATGGACAAATACCCTATCATGCCCTCCAGGCTTACTTAAGATTACTTTTCCAACAATTTCTGATAGAAATTTTCCTTGGCTGTTCATGCATTTCCTATTGAAAACTGATCCAATTTTCATTTTTGAATCCAGGCCACACCATGTTAATGCATCTCTGGTTTTAGAAGCAGTAACTTCTTCTTCTTCCTTAGTTCTTGGTAACTGTAGTACTTTCCTCAAACTTTTTGGTGAGACCTTCACTTTTTCTCCATGGACCCTGGACTTGATCTTGAATCCAGATTTGTCTACTTCAGCTCCATTCAGGAATTCCAGTACTTCTTTCTTCCAGATCTTAGTTGGCTCAGAAACAAAGAATTCTAACCCTGAGTCTGCAACTAGGGTTATCACGTTCTTGATCTCTGGGTCTGCATCACCAAACGCGTCTCGCACCAGTTCATAGCCTTCATTGACGTTCTCCTCGAGCTTTGGCGCCATTAGGGTTTGAAGAATTTGAACTGAGAGAAGAGAGGTGTCGACACACAAGTTTGGTCTCGAAACTTTTGAAAGCGTGTCGACAAACTAAGGCAAAATCCTATTTATACCTTTCTAGGTTTGAAGATGAAAGGGCGGGCAGCTAACTTAAATTGTGTCGACACTATTGATAAGTGTCGACACCTATGTGTCGACACAAGTTTAGTCAACAGATTATATGTGTCGACACTTGTTTATGTGTCGACACCACATAACTCGACATTTAGTCGAGACTTTACTTAGATAATTCTGAGTAAAGCCTAAGTGTCGACACCTTCTTGGTTGTGTCGACACCTACTTGTCATGTGTCGACACTAATTTTCTGAAGTGTCGACACTAACTCCCTAGATGTGTCGACACTTTTTTACTGAAGTGTCGACACCAATTTTCTGTCTCGATACAGACAACTCTGTGTGTCGACACTAATTTACTTAGCCATTCTTATAAACTTATTCTAAGTTTATCATACCTAGTTCAATTTTAAACCTATTGAACTTAGTTTCTTCTAGGGGCTTAGTATACATATCAGCTAGTTGATTATCTGTTTTAACATATTCTAGTAAAATATCTTCTTTCTCTACATGCTCCCTAAGAAAATGATATTTTATTTCAATATGTTTAGTTCTACTATGGGAAACAGGATTATGTGCAATTGATATAGCACTTGTAGAATCACAAAAGAGTGGAGTTCTACTTACCTGAATTCCATAGTCCCCAAGCTGATGTTGTATCCATAGAAGTTGAGCACAGCAACTTCTTGCAGCCACATATTCTGATTCTGCAGTGGAGATAGCCACACTTGTCTGCTTTTTGCTACTCCAAGAAATCAGTCTTCCACCTAGGAATTGACAGGTTCCAGTTGTGCTTTTTCTGTCTTCTTTGCATCCTGCAAAGTCTGCATCTGAATAACCTGTTAGTTCAAAATCCCCATTCCTAGGGTACCAGAGGCCTAGATAAGGAGTGCCCTTTAGATATCTCAATATCCTTTTGACTGCAGTCAAATGAGACTCCTTAGGGCATGCTTGATACCTTGCACAGACAAGTGTAGCATACATGATATCTGGTCTACTTGCAGTCAAATATAATAGGGAGCCAACTATCCCTCTATACAAAGACTCATCTACAGGTTTCCCTGCATCATCCTTGCTAAGAGACATACTTGACCCCATAGGAGTCTTCATGGTACTGGATGAATCCATACCATACTTCCTTATGAGTTCTAGGGTGAACTTAGACTGGTATATGGATAAATCATTCTCAGTATGTCTAACTTGGAGACCCAAGAAGAACTTAAGTTCCCCCATACTACTCATCTCAAATTGTCCTTGCATTACTTTTACAAACTTTTTGCAAAGACTACTTTCAGTAGACCCAAATATTATATCATCTACATATATTTGGACTAGTATTACTTTGCCTCTAGATTCCCTAAGGAATAGAGTCTTGTCTATTTTCCCCCTTGTAAACTTATTCTCAATGAGGAAACTAGACAAGGTTTCATACCAAGTCCTAGGGGCTTGCTTTAACCCATATAAAGCTTTCCTAAGTCTATAGACATGATTAGGTTGAGTTGAATCAACAAAACCTAATGGCTGTTCCACATAGACTTCCTCTTTTAGATTACCATTCAAAAAGGCTGACTTGACATCCATTTGGTAAACTTTAAATCCTTGAAAGGTTGCATAGGCCAGGAACATTCTTATGGCTTCCAGTCTGGATACTGGAGCAAAGGTTTGATCAAAGTCAATACCTTCTTCCTGTCTATAACCTTTAGCAACCAATCTTGCTTTGTTCTTAATGATGACTCCATGTTCATCCATCTTGTTCCTAAAGATCCACTTGGTTCCAATTATATTGTGGTCTTTTGGTTTAGGAACAAGCTCCCAGACCTTGCACCTCTTGAACTGATTCAGCTCTTCTTGCATTGCCTCAATCCAATGAGGGTCTAGGATGACTTCTTCAAACTTCTTTGGTTCAACTTGGGATAGGAAACTGGAGAAGAGCACTGCATTCAGATTTCTGCTCCTTGTTTGTACCCCTTATCTTGGATCACCAATGATTTGTTCTGCTGGATGATCTCTTAGATGCCTATTGGCTGGAGGCATCCTAGTTTCAGGTTGAACTTCTTCAACTTCTTCATCTTGTTGTACTCCTGGTACTTCTTCTGCATTAGGTACATGTAGTACTCCCCCTGCACAGCAGCCACTATCTTCTACTTGCTGTCTTGCAGTAGGTTCTTCTTCTATAGTGAGCTTGTCCATCTTCTTTGTTATACCTGTGGGGCTGCAAATACTACTAGATAACTCATTGTTAATAAGTCTAGTTTCATAAAATACTACATGTACAGACTCTTCCACAACTTGAGTAGACAAGTTGTATACTCTATAAGCCTTACTGTTGTTGCTGTACCCAACAAAAATTCTCTCTTGGGACTTGACAGCAAACTTAGTCAAGTAAGACTTTCCATTGTTAAGTATAAATCACTTACAACCAAAGATCCTGAAATAGGATAGGTTTGGTTTTCTGCCTTTCACAACCTCATAGGGGGTCTTGTTGTGGCTTTTAGTAATGGTAGCCCTATTAATAACATGGCATGCAGTATTGACTACTTCAGCCCAGAAATATTCTGGTAGTGATGTATCACTTAATAGGGTCCTACCAGCCTCAATCAAGGTTCTATTCTTCCTCTCAGCAATGCCATTTTGCTGAGGTGTCCTTGGGTGAAGAAAACTCTTGAAATATCCCAAATTCTTCGCATAGTTTTGTCATGCTATCAGACTGAAATTCAGTACCATGGTCACTTCTTATCTTGACCACTGTATTGTCTAGTTCATTCTGAATTTGTTTGACAAAACTATAGAAGACACTAGATGTTTCAGATTTTTGTCTAAGGAAGAACACCCAGGAAAACCTTGAGTAGTCATCTACAACTACAAAGGTATAGACCTTCCTACCTAGGCTGTGAACTGGCATATGACCAAAGAGATCCATATGCAAGAGGTATAAACACCTCACAGCATCTTTGTTTTCAATGCTACTAAAGGTGGATCTAGTCTGCTTGCCCTTTTGACAAGCTGAGCAAATACCATCTTTAATACACTTAACTTGAGGACCATTCCTCACTAACTCTTTGCTAAAGAGTTTGTCAATTGTCTTGTAGTTTAGATGGGCTAGCCTCTTGTGCCATTTGACACAATGAGAGACTTTCTCATCAGCTACAAGACACACTGGAGAACCATTGTTCTCAACCATAATGTCTAAGTAATAAACATTCCTTTTTCTATAACCAGTCAAAATGATCTCTTGATTATTTGACCTCCTTATATGACAACCATCTTTGACAAATGAGATATCATATCCTACATCACTCAATTGACTTATACTAATAAGGTTATGTTTCAAACCTTTAACATAGGCCACTTGAGTAATTGTAATATAGGAGTTAGATATGTTACCAAAACCCTTGATGATTCCTTTTTCAGAACCACCAAAGGTGACTTTTGGACCATCCTTGATGGGTGTGAAGTCCTTTAGTAAACCCCTTGTTCCAGTCATATGTCTGGAACATCCACTGTCCAAGTACCATATTGGGGCATGGCCACTTGGACTCACCTGCAAAACAGATTAGTGAACCTTAGAACCCAAAGAATTCTTGGGTCCTTGGTACTGGTTAGTTTGCTTCCTAACAAAGCTACCTGCAGGTTTTCCAACAGGCAGTTTGCTACTCACTTTGGCACTAGCATTGTGCCAACAGTCCATGGCAAAGTGGCCTACCTTGCCACAGCACCAACACTCAAACCTATTGTACCTTTGCTTAGGTACAGTCTTAGCTGTTTTATCTACAGCTGGCTTGTTGAGAGTTGGGGCTTTGCCTTTGGACTTGGACTTAACAGTCCTAGCAGGTTTAGAAAACCCCAGTCCAGCTTTACCTTTTTGATGAACAAATTCATCAATTATGGGTAGAACAGACTTTGGTTTAGAAAACCTAGCAACTAAGTCTTTCTCCTTCTGAAGATTAATCTCCAAACTCTTGATTTGATCATTCTTAAATGATATAGTCCCCATCTGAATCACAGTTATGTGCTTCAGTCTGGCTATCTCATTTAGCTTTTGATCAAACATCTTCTCATAATCAGTTGCAGCCATTTTGAGACTTGCAATCTCCTTAGCTTGACTCTTGGCCAAGGATTTGCATTTCTTAAATGCTTGCAACAGAACTTTATATTCATCTATCAATTGATGAATATCCTCTTCAGACTCAGATGCACTCTCATCACTTGATGATGATGAATCTGATTCTGTACTAGCACAAGAAATTGAACTGAAAGAACAATGTTGTACCTTACTAGGTCCTGGCTGCTCCAGGATTTTGTCACTTTCTGTCAATGCCATCAGTCCTTGGCACTGACTGTCCTCTTATTCATATATAGAGTTCATAATCTGGATGAACTCTTCTTCTTCTTCCTCAGTAAATAGTCCTATGTATGCCTCAGCATCTGACTCAGTTTCTGATGAAGAAAAGTCTGACAGACTCTTATCCTTTTTGGCAACAAAAGACTTTTCCTTCTTGCCCTTGTATTGAGTCTTTTTATTGTCATTAGACTCCTTCCTTTTCTCTGGACAGTCTGCAACAACATGTCCTTGTCTATTACAGCAGTAGCATACAATTTTTGAAAAAGTTGCTTTGCTAGACTTGGTCTTTTTCCTGTCTTTCTTTGAAAAGTTTTTATTCTGATAATAGTCTTCTTTACCCTGTGAAGTAGATGACCTTGTCCTCCACTGTTTCTTCTTTAAGAACTTCAGAAAATGTCTTGTGAAGGCAGCAAATTCCTCATCACTTTCACTGCTTTCAGACTTTCTGCTTGCTGACTCATCAGATTCAGTTTCAGCTACTTTTGGTGGTGGAGTTGGTGACTTACTTCTATACTTTCTAGGGGCTTCTGTTTTGAAGGCCACTGTCCTTTCTTTATGTTCACTTCTTGTTGATTTCTCCTCTTCTTTCCTCACCATCAACTGCATCTCATAGGATAGCAGTTTGCCAAATAGTGTTGGTGGAGGAATTTCTGCCAACTTTGCCATTTCCCTAATGGCACAGATCTTGGTGTCCCAATCTTTTGTAAGGGTCCTTAGAAACTTATCATTGAGCTCATAATTACTGAACTCTCTGCCATAGGACATTAGCTCATTCACAATCTTATAGAACTTCTTATAGCATTCAGTTATGCTATCAGCTTTACCTTGTCTAAAACTTTCATATTCTTGGTTGAGCAAAGATTTTCTATCTTGCCTCACTTCTTTAGAACCCTCCATATACACTATCAAGGTATCCCACATCTTCTTAGATGTCTTGCAGTGTATCAAATTCTGAAAGGTAGCATCATCTATAGCACTCACAATGATGTTCTGAGCCCTCTTGCCCATTGTGGCTAGAACTATCTCATCCTTTGTCATTTCAGAGAAATCCTTAGTTGTTCTCTGATTTACATCTAAGACTGACACCTTCATGGGCACATATGGCCCCTCTTTCACTGTGATATAAATCCTAGGGTCTGAGGCTTCCATAAAAAGTCTCACCCTTTCCTTCTAGATGCCAAAGATTTCTTTTCTGCAAATGGGTAGCTTCATGGATCCCAATTCCTTATGATTCTCAGTGGAACCCATGGTTCTTGATTTCCTTGAGTCTGTAATTTGACTTAGACTGAATCTGCCAACAAGATCTACTCAGACAGTTATGTCCCTTTTTGAGTAACCTGGCTCTGATACCACTTGAAAGATATTGTACCTAATCACCTAGAGGGGGGGGGGTGAATAGGTGACTTAAATCTTTTTAACTTTTTAGGCAGAAATCAGATTATAACACAGAATTATATCTACTTTATCACATCACACAATCAGCAATCACAGATTTCCACAAGCACACAGTAGACACTCAGATTTATAGTGGTTCCCCAAGGTTTGGGTACATCCACTTTCCCCCTTCGCCTATCTAGTAGTGTACTAGATTCAGCCAAACTCCTCCACTATCTCAGATCCTCAGATCTTACACTCAGAACCCCAAAACAAGGTTCCTACAGCTCAGGCCCAAGGCCCTACAACTCAGCTTCTTCACAAAGCCTACACTCAGCCACCAAGGCCTACACTCAACCACCAAGGCGTACACTCAGCCACAACATGCCTACACTCAGAGATTCAAATCTCCTACACTCAAGCACTCAAGCCCTACACTCAGCCTTTATAATTACAGGCTTACAAAACTCAGATCCCTAAGGATCCTACAAGATAATGTGAATACAAAATGTTAACTCTACAACTCAGAGAAAAGAGAGAAGAGTTGTGAGTTTCTTGATGAGTTCTTGGAAGAACTCAGCTGAAATCAATCTGACTTGGCTTTCTTCAAAGCTTCTTGAATGTAGAACCCAATAATATTGACCTCCTCTGCAGTTGATCCTTGATCTCTGCTACTTAAGGTTCAGAACAAATCTGAACCCTTCTTCTCAGCCTGGTTCCAACGGCTGACTTCTTGGATGGAGCTCTCTCTCTCCAACTACTTAGATCTTCACTAGATTCTTCAAGGAATAACTAGATCTTCTTCTTGTTAATGATCACTTGAACTTGTGTTCAATCTTTCAATCATCTATTTCTGTAGACAGTATAAGCCTATTTATAGGCCTTCTTCATGGTAACCGGCTGGTCCGGTTCATAACTGATTTCTGACAACTCTGACAGGTGCAGTAGACCGGCTGGAATGGCAGCTGTCAAGTCATCCAGTTAGTTCTTGAAAATTCTGTAACTGTCTGAAAGTCTCGAGACTGTCTGTCTTTAAGTGTCGACACTTATAGACCAAGTGTCGACACAAGTTGATTAAGTGTCGACACTAGCCTACAAGGTGTCGACACAACTCCTTGTGTTGTAGAATGCACTTCTCGACACAGCTTCTTCTTCATGTATCGACATTAATATTGAGTGTCGACACAACACTTTGTTCTTCAGCACTTTGTTGACTTCTTGTAAGTGTCGACACAACACCTTTGTGTCGACACATCTTCATGTGTTGAACTTGTTTAAGTGTCGACACTTCTTCTTGGTGTCGACACATGTCTTCAGTGTTGATACTTGCTGAGTGTCGACACAGCTCCTTGTGTCAACACATTCTTCTTCTGTTGAGACTCTGACTGCGTGTCGACACATCTCCTTAGTGTCGACACTTGTACTTAGAATTTTCTTGAACTTTGCTAAGTGTTGACACAGCTCCTTGTGTCGACACTTTCTTCAAGTCTTGAGTCTTCTGCTGAGTGTCGACACATTCTTTATTGTGTCGACACTTTCTTCAAGTGCTGAGTCTTCAGCTGAGTGTCGACACATTCTTTCTTGTGTCGACACTTTCTTCAAGTGTTGACTCTTCTGCTGAGTGTCGACACATTCTTTATTATGTCGACACTTTCTTCAAGTGCTGAGTCTTTAGTTGAGTGTCGAGACATTCTTTCTTGTGTCGACTCTTTCTTCAAGTGTTGACTCTTCTGCTGTGTGTCGACACATTGCTCTGGGTGTCGACACTTATACTTAGACTCTGCTGACTTTTGCTGAGTGTCGACACAGCCTCCAGGTGTCGACACTTTCTGATGTAGACATAGTTTCTCTGGGTGTCGACACAACTGCTAAGTGTCGACACTGCTTCACTGCACTTTTCTTCACTGAGTGTCGACACAGCTCCTTGTGTCGACACTTTCTGTCTGGTGTCGACTCTACATCCCTGGTGTCGACACAAGTACTCCAAGTGTCGACACTGCTTGCCTGGGTGTCGACACAAGTCTTCTTAAGTGTCGACACTTTCCCTCTGGGTGTCGACACATGGACTTAGAAACTTTTTCTTTTTTCCTGTAAATACTTAACCTCCACAAGTAAACTCAAAACACATCAAATACATTTTTGATGTATATCATTGAGTTGGGTGAGGCTTCTTCAAATCTGGTACATTAGAATCAATGTACCCAACAGCTAGCGATCAACAATCATCGCCTCTAGCTAGTTCTCTTTGAGTTTGCCGGCTTCCGTGCGAGTATGGGCTCCGTTGTACGGCTGACAAGGATGGAGGAGCAACTTGTAACACCCCAAAGCCCAGAATTTGGCAAAATTGGGTGACACGTCCTGGGACACGGGCGTGTCCTAGGGCGTATCTTTCTTGGGTGGGCATTCGACAAATTTCAGGTCGACGAAGTTGCTTTGGTTAACGATTGTCGAGTTCAGAGTACACGACCTGTGATACGGGTGTGTCACATGGCGTGTCCTCGCGGGTCGACGACTTTTAGCTCGACGAAGTTAAGCTGGGACGTGTTTAGTGCCGTGTATGGGCACATGGCCTGGGACACGGGCGTGTCACAAGCCGTGTCCCTCTCAGGTTGATGTCGATTTTGTGCAGCCTGAAGAACAAGGCCACATACACGGGCATGTCTGAAGGCGTGTCAGGTGATACGGCCCGTGACACGGGCATGTCACATGTGCATGTCACTGGACTAGATAAGTCGGTTGAGCACCGCTTGGGGCACACGGCCTGGGACATGGGCGTGTCATAGGCCGTGTCAGGTAAAAATGCTCTGCTCGACGAACTCCAAGCTCAGGTCGACGATCGCTGAACTCAAGACAGCTCGACGAAATAAGAAACTGAGCTCGACGATCTGCGAGCTCCGGTCGACGAATTCTGTGCTATCAGCTATAGTTGGTAGAATTAATTACAGTCAATGCCCATGACATTTAATGTTGAACATTCCTAATAGGAAATAGCCGTCAAAGGCAACATTAAATGGGGTTGTTTCAGAATTTAATTCAGGATTAATTCCCAAGACATCGTCTACTCTGGGGAATGCTTCTACCGTCTTCAAGACAAATGAATTCAAATGTCTGAATTCAATAGAGAAGAGAATAGACACACAGTGAAGGCTTTCCATTTTACAAAAAAGGAGGAACTCTACATCAATCTATATACTCACAGAGTTCTTCTTCTGCTCCAGACTTTTAAAGAGACAGACAATCAATATCAGTCTAAGAAGCTTGCTGGAGACATCATCAATCTGAAGGCCTACTCACCCTGAAGCAAAGCTTCCAACCTTCCTGAACAACTCAATATTTCAGGGGAAACTTTGACATCATCAAATCCACTAAAGTCTTCCCTTAGACTATTGACAGAGAAGAAAACATCACTCTCTCCCCCCTCCTGTATAAATGGTTCTTTAACTCCCTTCAAAAGTTATTCTTGGTTGCAAGTCTACTGATCAAAAGACTTGAGGATTGGTTTTTGAGCACCTGATCAAAAGCTCATTGGTGGCAGTCACCTGATCAAAACCTGCAGTGGATTCCTACTAGGGTGGTAGAAGAGTGGATGTACCGAGTTAGGGGGAACCACTATATATCCTTTTGTCTTCTGTGTTGCTTGCTCTGTTCTTTACTTTTGTGTTGTGATTTTCTTTTCTGAGAATATAGATATAACTCTAACTAGTGCAGGTTAAGATCTATCTCTAACTTTCAGAGTTGTTCGATCAGCTGGTGGGGTCAATCATCTACTCCAAGTTGGTGTTGAGTATTGTATCCACAATGTACCTGATTTGAAGAAGCCCCTGGACAAGCTAAGGTCAATAGACAATGTATTTGATAAAATCTTTCAAGTTGTACTTGCAGTTTTTCCACGCTAAGTGCACACCAATGTCAGGGTGCAGTAGGTCAATATACACGGGTCTGCATGACGTAATCCCTCGTTGAGCAGATCAGTGTGTTGGCCTACGTGTACTCTCTCTATTGGAGTGCACTTACTTTCAAGTACAGGGCCGTGTTTATGCAAGAGAAGACAAGGAGCAAGGATGGGTCAAGGAGCAGCTCTTGGGTGGAAAGACGAAAATTCGTCTAAGTATAATTCGACGAGAATCACCAAGTGATTCTCGCCGAATCGTCGAGAATCATTAGTGATTCTCGCCGACTCTTTTCGGCTACCTCAAAACGGTGCCAAGTAAGATTCGGCGAGAATCACTAGTGATTCTCGCTGAACCCATCGCAGAGCAGATCATGAATACCAAGTAATATTCGTTGAGAATCAAAAAGTGATTCGGCGAGAATCACTAGTGATTCTCGACGAATCAGCGAGAATCGAGAATCACTAACTGATTCTCGCTGATTCGTCGAGAATCACCTACGATTCTCGCCGATTTTTACTTAGCGATTTCTCTAGAAGTTCCTAAACCGGATTCTGCGGCTGACAATGTTCTGGACCGGGACTTAAGGATTCTTCTTGTGGGTCCCACAACGGTCATTTTGAAAGCGTCTACAGTATATATATACGGGTATTTTGAACGGAATATACACAGAAAAGAAGTCGAGCACGATCTAACCCTAAAATCGCGAGTTTCGCTCCGCCGCCGCCGTCGTCGTCGCTCGAGCAAGTTGGTCGCCGCTGTTGATCGCGTTTCTTCCCGATCTCCGGCGACAGAAGCTTAGCCAAGCTTAGAGTCTCACGCGTCTATCCAGAGATCCCTTGTCTCTCGATTTGTTGATCGGGAAAAACTTCCCCGTCCAAATCGATCGAGACGACCGATCCTCGTGTGACCGTTGGTAGACCTAGCTAGCTTTGCTACGAAGTTTGGATCTCCAAAGTATAGCAGCCGTACGTCGTCGTCGTCGCCGATCCCGTGAACCTAGCCGCCGCCCTTCTTGCCGCCGCCGGTTCCGGGGAGATCCTCTCCAAGAGAGTCTAGGGTTGTGGACTTTTCGTGGACTTCAAGAACACGTCGTCAACGAAGAGGGACACCTTGTCTCCAAACGTAGTTTGTATCTTTTGTACATTCTATTTTATTTTTTTTGTAAAGGAACGGTGGTTCCATTTTGTAAGGGTTGGGTGCAACCCGTTTTGTGGGAGTGTTGACTCCCACGTGTGGAAGGGTTCCTTCCGATAGTGCAAGGATTGGATTTCAATCCTGTTGGTGAAGAGGCCGAGTCTTCCCTTGTTGGGAGATAGGTCGAAGGGGGAAAGTGGATGTACCCAAATCGGGGAACCACTATAAATTGCTTGTGTATTCTGTGTGCTGTGCTGTTTGTTTTTATTGTGCATGTACCATTTTAAATTCCGCAAAAATGCTGCACGTCACCTATCCCCCCCCATAGGTGAAGATAGTGGACACTAGGTGAACTTTCAAGTGGTATCAGAGCGAGGTTACTCATCAAAAAGGGTAACACCTTGAGTTGAATCCTACCACTAGTGTCAAGAAGAAGACAAACATCTACTATGGACGGGCTCAAGTACACAGGCAAGATCCCAGTGTGCACCAGGCTCAACTTTCCTATCTAGAAGGAAAGGATCAGGTTCTACATGGAAGCAGTTGATCCTCGACTCTTCATGATCGTGGAGGAGGGACCTTATGTCCCCACTAAGGCATCCACCATTGATCCGACCCAGAAAGTGCCAAAGAAACTTTCTGAAATGGACAAGGACGAGATGGTACTAGTAGGACTTGACAAGAGGGCGCGAAACATTCTGGTCAGCGCGGTTGATGACTCAATGATGCAAAACTTCAGCAACTACAGGACATCACAGGAGATCTGGCAAAGCCTGATCATCCTAATGGAGGGCACGGATGAAGTGAGGGATGATCGGAGATCCCTCCTGAACCAGAAATATGAGGCCTTCAGACAAGGGCCTAAGGAAGAGATCGGAGTCACCTACGAGAACTTCCTCAAGATTGTCAATGCCCTCAAAGGATACGGAAGAGTGTTCACCAATGGTGAACTCAATGATAAATTCCTTAGGTCCCTTACTAAGGAATGGGACACAAAGATCTGCGCCATCCGAGAGTTTGGCAGACTAGCTGAAACAGACCCGCAAATCCTGTTTGGGAAGCTGATGTCCTATGAGCTTCAGCTGAACACCAGGAAAGCAGAAGAAGAAGCAGAGAAGGCTGCAGCCAAAGAAAAGACTGTGGCTCTAAAAGCCAGTCACTCCAGAAAAGGCAAGGGTGCGGTTTCATACCGTGCCAGGAAAAAGGATGAGGAGGAGGACTCTGAGCCATGCTCCTCCAGCTCAGAGCTGTCGGAGGAGGATTTCTCCCTCATCACTCGAGAGTCCAAGAAGTTCCTCAAGATGAGGAATCAAAGAAAGAGAGACGGCTCCTCCTCCAGGCATCAGAAGAAAAATTATTCTTCTGACAGGTATGCATCTAGACCGAACAAACATCGCTCCTCTGACATTATTTGCTTTGGATGCAATAAGCCAGGACACGTCGTGGCCGACTGCTATCAAGGTAAGAGAGAAAAAGGGAAAGAAGAGGAGCACAAATCCTCTAGAGATAAGAAGAAGGAGCGGAGCTACATCGCCAAAAGGCCAAAGACACTGAGTGAGTCTGATTCCTCAGACTCCAGTGATGATGAGGAAGCCTACTTTGGGCTGGTGGGTCGCTCTGACTCATAAGGGGAATGCCCCCCATTTATTGGGAAGATAAAAGCTCACACCCCTCTCTCCGACTCCGACTCTGATCCTGAGTCTCAGGATGATGAACCTGAGGATAGCCTTTCGGCCCGTGAAGCTGAGCTCCTCGAGAAGTATGAGCTTCTGCTCAACAATTTCGAGGAGTGCCGAAAGAGATTGAAGGCTGAGAAAAAGGAAGTAAAATTCCTTAAGGGTGAGTGTGTTTCCCTAAGGGAAGAGGTTACCAGTTTGATCTCTCTCCAACAGGAGCACCTTGACCTGACCTCAAAGCATTCAGAGTCTCTGAAGCTCCTTGATCTTAAGCAGGAGGAAGTCGACAAGTTGGAAGAACAACTTGCGGCAGAAAGGAAGATCGTCAAGAGCTTCTCTATGCCAAAAACAGTTCTTCCAGTTGTTGATACCTTCTCTGCTCAGGCCAAAGGAGCTGGCTTGGGGCATGTAGGGGTATCTGGTTCCTCATCCAGGAGAAACAGGAACCAGAGGAAGAATAAGGCCGCCAAGAAGGCCTCTGCTGATGAAAAGGGAAAGGCTCCGCTCAGTTCTGTTGCGTTCAGAAAGCCTAGATTTCCTTGCAACCAACATGACTTTGAATCAACCTTTGGTCATCATTTCCGGCCCTCGGTTACAAAGACAAAGAGCCGATATGATGGTTGGACCTTTCCCCGAAACTTCGGTGAGAGTGCCCTCAAGGCACCTTATGAGGAAATCCACATGGGAAATTATGGTCAATTCTCTAGCGGCCATAATGGAAAGCAGGCACCAAAAGCCAAGCCTGTTATACAGAAGGTGACGAAGTCATGTGACTGCTGTCACCATGAGGCCTCCACCTCTAGATCCAAGGCCCTAACTGTGCCCACCGTTCCCAGGGTAAGGCAGGAGCCTAGGAAGAGGTACAACAGATTCGACTGTTGGTGCTGTGGCAAAGTCGGTCACTTTGCCGTGGATTGTTGGTTTAATCCAAGGCATTACGAGACTCCCTATGTTAGTAATGCGAGGCCGACCACTCGTAGGGTTAACCAATTGAGTGGGAGTGTGCTAACCAGGAATCTAGGACCCAAGTTCGATTGGGTTCCTAAGGCAAATTAATTTTGTTTTGCAGGAATGTCCAAAGGCCACCAAAACGCCGATCTGGTATTTGGACAGTGGATGCTCCCGGCATATGACTGGGACAAGAAGCCTGCTGCGTGATTACACTCCAGTCGAGAATGGACCCAAAGTCATCTTTGGAGGGTCAGATCGAGGAGTCACCAGAGGTTACGGTATGATTTCCAACGGTATAATCTCTATCACCGACGTGGCTTATGTTGAAGGGTTAAACCATAACCTGATCAGTGTAAGTCAGTTATGTGACAAAGGTTATGACGTTAAGTTCTGTAAGGATAAATGTCTGATAATTTCACGTACCTCTTCTGAGACGGTATTATCAGGCATTAGGAGCAGAAATATATTCTGCTTAGATTTTCTCAGTATAGATTCATCTACCCCCGTATGCCTGGTGGCAACAGGCAGTGCATCTCTTTGTGATCAATGGCACAAGAGATTGACACATATTAATTTCAAGACAATTAGTATGCTGTTTTCTAAGAACTTAGTAAAGAATGCTCCCAGTATCAAGTGCATCAAAGATAGCCCCTGTCCTGCATGCCAGATGGGCAAACAGACTAAGGCTACCTTTAAGAGCATCGCAGACAAAGACTCTTCCCGATGTCTTTACCTTTTACATATGGACTTGTTTGGTCCAATGCAAGTTCATAGCTTGGGAGGCAAGTCCTATACGCTAGTGATAGTTGATGATCATTCTCGGTTTACATGGGTGTTCTTTTTGAAACGAAAGTCAGATACGTTTGACATCTTCACTAGTTTTGTCAAGCAGGCTCAGAACGAATTTAACTGCTCAGTGGTCAAAATCAGAAGTGACCATGGAACAGAATTCGAATCTGGTGCTATGACAGAATTTTGTGAAGAACAAGGTATCTTTCATGAGTTTTCCTCCCCACGCACTCCTCAGCAAAATGGAGTTGCGGAGAGGAGAAATAGAACTCTCATTGAAGCCTGCACGACAATGTTGAAAGACGCTTCTCTCCCGGAATACTTCTGGGCAGAGGCTGTCAATACAGCTTGTCATGTACAAAACCGAGCATTGATCAACAAGCATCATCGTAAGACGCCTTACGAGCTACTGAAAGGCAGGAAACCAACCATGTCCTACTTGAGGATTTTTGGTTGCAGATGTTATGTACTGAATAATGGGAAGTACCCGCGTACTAAATTTGGTGAAAAATGCTTCGAAGGCATATTCATGGGCTATAGTTCCCACAGTCGGGCATATAGGGTCTTCAAAAAGAAAACCCTAGTGGTAGAAGAATCAATAAATGTTGTATTTGATGAAGGAAGTTTGCTTAACAGCAATTCTTCCAGTGGTATTCTTGAAGATGCAGGTGCACGACTTGAACAGCTGAGTCTGGATGAGACCGCTAAAGATGACACTCCTAAGTACGTCAAAGTTTCCACCTCCACGTCATCTGAAAATGTTGAAGATCAAAATGGAACAAATCTCTTAGAAGAAGGAGAAGCCCAAGAAGTAGTCGAAGCTCCAGACGCCAGACTTCTAGAGCTCCGGCACGTGAGGGATCATCCTAGAGATCAGATCATTGGAGATCCTCGTGTCGGTGTCAGAACTCGAAGAGGTACTATTAATGAAGTATTGCATATTAGCTTCCTGTCACAGGTTGAGCCAAAGAAGTTCGACGAGGCGAACAAGGATGCGGCATGGATTCTGGCCATGCAAGATGAACTACATCAATTTGAACGTTGCAACATTTGGACGCTAGTTCCCAGACCATACAAGCAGAATGTGATTGGCACCAAGTGGATCTTCAGAAACAAACTGGATGAACATGGTGTCATCGTAAAGAACAAGGCCAGGCTGGTGGCTCAAGGTTACAGACAGGAGGAGGGGATTGACTTCGACCAGACCTTCGCACCAGTAGCAAGGCTCGAGGCAATCAGATTGTTCCTGGCGTATGCTTCACACAAAGGATTCACAGTCTATCAAATGGATGTGAAATCAGCATTCTTGAACGGAGACCTGAAAGAGGAAGTATACGTCGCTCAACTCCCAGGTTTTGTCGATCCTACTTATCCCAATCATGTTTATTTTCTTAATAAAGCCTTATATGGGTTGAAACAAGCTCCACGAGCTTGGTATGAGACTTTTTCTAGTTTTCTTCTTGAGAACAAGTTCTCCAGAGGTAAAATAGATAAAATATTGTTTCTCAGGGAAGTCAAAGGCAAGATTTTGCTGGTGCAAATCTATGTCGATGACATAATATTCGGCTCAACGGACAACAATCTTTGCAAAAAGTTTTCTAAACTTATGCAAGGAAAGTTTGAAATGAGCAGTATGGGAGAATTCAAGTATTTCTTAGGACTTCAAGTGAAACAGTTTGAGGATGGAATCTTCATCTCTCAGACGAAGTTCACAAATGAACTCCTTAAGAAATTCGGTATGGAGAGTGCAACCTCTATGAGAACTCCAATGGGATCCACTATGTCTCTGGATAAGGATGAGAAAGGTAAACCTTTCGATGAAACCAAATACAGAAGCATCATTGGATCCCTGCTCTACCTTACTGCCAGTAGACCGGATATCATGTTCTCCACATGTGTCTGTGCCAGATATCAGGTGAACACTAAGGAATCTCACTATGTCGCTGCGAAGCGAATTCTAAGATACCTTAAAGGTACTCCCAATCTTGGCTTGTGGTACCCGAGAAACAATGATGTCGAGCTAATAGGTTTTTCAGATGCTGATTTTGCAGGGAGTAGGGATGACAGGAAAAGCACTTCCGGGACGTGTCAATTCCTTGGAAGAAGGCTTATCTCATGGAACAGCAAGAAGCAGAATTGTGTAGCTACCTCCACAGCAGAGTCTGAGTACATCTCGGCAGGAAGCTGTTGCGCACAACTCCTATGGATCAGAAACCAGTTAGCCGACTACGACCTTCAGTTCAAGGAAGTTCCAATGTACTGCGACTCCTCTTGTGCAATTGCAATTGCCAACAATCCGGTATCGCACAGCAGAACGAAGCATATTGAAGTGCGCTACCACTTCATTCGGGAGCATGTGGAGAACAAGGACATCTCTCTCTGTTATGTCCCCACGGACAAGCAGATTGCTGATATATTCACAAAGCCCTTAGACGAGGCCAAGTTCAATATTTTCAAGACTGAACTGGGGATGCTCAATTATGAGGAATGAAGACTACAGAAGCTCCAGGCTCGTACACGATCTGAGGGGGAGCAAGGAACTCAAGTGTGAGCACAGACGCAAGAACTGAGGGGGAGCAAGGGGTCAAATGCTACCGACCCCGATTTGCAGAAGCCGAAAAGGGGGAGATTACCCTCTCGGCTAAGGCTAAGGTGGCTCCAAGCTTGTTCCCAAGAAATTGGTATTGGTAATGGATAACTCACTCAACTCTATTTCAAGTTTATGGTTTTCATTCCCATATGCTCTATTCACCTTAGCTTGTAGGGTTTAGGCTTCTTCAAATAGGGGGAGATTGTTGGGTATTGTATCCACAATGTACCTGATTTGAAGAAGCCCCTGGACAAGCTAAGGTCAATAGACAATGTATTTGATAAAATCTTTCAAGTTGTACTTGCAGTTTTTCCACACTAAGTGAACACCAATGTCAGGGTGCAGTAGGTCAATATACACGGGTCTGCACGACGTAATCCCTCGTTGAGCAGATCAGTGTGTTGGCCTACGTGTACTCTCTCTATTGGAGTGCACTTACTTTAAAGTACAGGGCCGTGTTTATGCAAGAGAAGACAAGGAGCAAGGATGGGTCAAGGAGCAGCTCTTGGGTGGAAAGACGAAAATTCGTCTAAGTATAATTCGACGAGAATCACCAAGTGATTCTCGCCGAATCGGCGAGAATCACTAGTGATTCTCGCCGAATCGTCGAGAATCATTAGTGATTCTCGCCGACTCTTTCCGGCTACCTCAAAACGGTGCCAAGTAAGATTCGGCGAGAATCACTAGTGATTCTCGCCGAACCCATCGTAGAGCAGATCATGAATACCAAGTAATATTCGTTGAGAATCAAAAAGTGATTCGGCGAGAATCACTAGTGATTCTCGACGAATCGTCGAGAATCACTAACTGATTCTCGCCGATTCGTCGAGAATCACCTGCGATTCTCGCCGATTTTTACTTAGCGATTTCTCTGGAAGTTCCTGAACCGGATTCTGCCGCTGACAATGTTCTGGACCGGGACTTAAGGATTCTTCTTGTGGGTCCCACAACGGTCAATTTGAAAGCGTCTACAGTATATATATATACGGGTATTTTGAACGGAATATACACAGAAAAGAAGCCGAGCATGATCTAACCCTAAAATCACGAGTTCCGCTCCGCCGCCACCGTCGTCGTCGCTCGAGCAAGTTGGTCGCCGCTGTTGATCGCGTTTCTTCCCGATCTGCGGTGACAGAAGCTTAGCCAAGCTTAGAGTCTCACGCATCTATCCAGAGATCCCTTGTCTCTCGATTTGTTGATCGGGAAAAACTTCCCCGTCCAAATCGATCGAGACGACCGATCCTTGTGTGACCGTTGGTAAACCTAGCTAGCTTTGCTACGAAGTTTGGATCTCCAAAGTACAGCAGCCGCACGTCGTCGTCGCCGCCGATCCCGTGAACCTAGTCGCCGCCCTTCTTGCCGCCGCCGGTTCCGGGGAGATCCTCTCCAAGAGAGTCTAGGGTTGTGGACTTTTCGTGGACTTCAAGAACACGTCGTCAACGAAGAGGGACACCTTATCTCCAAACGTAGTTTGTATCTTTTGTACATTCTATTTTATTTTTGTTGTAAAGGAACGGTGGTTCCGTGTTGTAAGGGTTGGGTGCAACCCGTTTTGTGGGAGTGTTGACTCCCACGTGTGGAAGGGTTCCTTCCGATAGTGCAAGGATTGGATTTCAATCCTGTTGGTGAAGAGACCGAGTCATCCCTTGTTGGGAGATAGGTCGAAGGGGGAAAGTGGATGTACCCAAATCGGGGAACCACTATAAATTGCTTCTGTATTCTGTGTGCTGTGCTGTTTGTTTTTATTGTGCAGGTACATTTTTAATTTCCGCAAAAATGCTGCACGTCACCTATCCCCCCCCATAGGTGAAGATAGTGGACACTAGGTGAACTTTCAGTTGGATTTGAAGTCTGGTTACGACCAGTTGAGGATTCGAGAAGGTGACATTCCCAAAGCCGCATTTAGAACACGTTACAGGCATTATGAGTTCACAGTAATGCTGTTTGGGCTATGCAATGCGCCATTGGTGCTCATGGACTTGATGCACCGAACGTTCCGAGAGTACCTGGACCTATTCATGATAGTATTCATTAATGATATTCTGGTCTACTCTCGATCTGAAGCCGATCATGAAAATCACTGGTGGTTGGTGTTGCAGACGTTGAGAAAGAATCAACTCTACGCCAAGTTCTCGAAGTGCGAGTTTTGGCTATCGTCGGTGTCTTTTTTGGGCCATGTGGTAAGCGAAGAGGGCATAGCAGTGGATCTGGTAAAGATAAGAGCCATACAGGAGTGGCCAGTGTTGTCCTCTGTCGCTGAAGTCAGGAGCTTCCTTGGACTAGCAGACTACTATAGAAGATTTATTGCAAACTTCTCGTGGATTGCTTTGCCTCTAACCACACTGACGAGAAAGGAGCATAAGTTCGTTTGGACGCCGGTGTGCGCACGAGCTTTTGAAGAGCTGAAGTGTCGGTTGACCACGGCGCCTGTGTTGACATCACCATGTGGTACTGATGGATTTGAAATCTACAGTGATGCTTCTGGGAGCGGCTTAGGCTGCGTTCTTCTACAAAATAGGAAAGTGATTGCTTATGGCTCTCGCCAATTGAAGGTGCATGAGAGAAATTATCCAGTCCATGACTTAGAGTTGGCGGCAATGATTTTTGCACTAAAGTTATGGAGGCATTATCTGTATGACGTGAAAGTGGAAATTTATATGGACCACAAGAGCCTAAAGTACTTGTTGGAGCAGAAGGACTTGAATATGCGACAATGAAGGTGGCTGGATTCCTTGGGCACTATACCTTTGCGATTCATTATACATCCGGAAAGGGAAATTTTGTCGCTGATGCCTTGAGTCGGAGAGCTCTGACAAGAGCAAGCTAGTTGTAAAGGCATGATGAACATCTAATCCAGGTGCTGAAAGCGTTAAGGATTTCTTGTGTTGACAAGAATGCGATAGCCGATGCATGTTTGAACTAGACGGAGGTGCAGTGTGACCTTGCAGACAGAGTTTGACGAGGAACGGAGCTACATGAGAGTCTCCAACGCTATGCCAAGGATGGGCCAGCGGATAAATTTTCCTGGGATGACGGTATATTATGGAGAGAAGGCCGTTTGTGCGTCCCGAACTTGGGCAAATTGAGGGAAGATTTGACGTAGGAAGCGCACTATACGAAGTACTCAATTCACCCCGGGAGCACAAAGATGTTCAGAGAAATGAAAAAGCTGTTCTGATGGCCAGGACTGAAGAAAGATGTCGCTCATTATGTAGGCAAATGCCAGACTTGTGCTACGGTAAAGGCAGAATGCCAGAAGCCGGGCAGTTTCTTGAAGTCGTTGATGATTCCGGAATGGAAGTTTGATGATATTTCCATGGATTTCGTGCATGGGTTGCCGATATCTCAGCGCGAAAATTATTCCATCTGGGTGGTTGTGGATCGGCTGACGAAAGTGGCACACTTCCTTCCGAATAGGCGGGACGATTCAGTCGAAAGTTTGGCAAAGCTGCATGTTGAACAAATTGTACGGCTATATGGTGTTCCTTGGAGCATCGTGAGCGATCGAGATGGGCAATTTACTTCGAGTGACTGGAGGCTAATCCATCAGCTGTTGGGCACAAAATTGGCATTCAGTATGACCTTTCATCCCCAAATAGATGGCCAAGCTGAAAGAACCAACAGAACGATGGAGGATATGCTCTGGATGTGCGCCCTGGATTTTTGGAAGAGATTGGAAGATCATCTCTATCTGGTGGAGTTTGCCTACAATAACAACTACCAAGAGAGCTTCGGTATGGCATTGTTTGAAGCATTGTATGGTCGGAAGTGCCATACTCCTTTAGCTTGGTTGGAAGCAGGTGAAGCCAAACTGTATAAGCGTAACGAAGTTGAGGAAGCGAACTCGACAATATGCACTATTCGAGAAAAGCTACTGATAGTTCAAGATTGCCAAGCGAAATACTACAACACCAATCACCAGAATATGGAATTTGCGGTAGGCGATTGGGTATACTTGAAGATCAAACACTTCCAAGGCGTGTCCAGGATTCGATGTCTGAAAAAGTTGAGCCCACGGTACCATAGGCCATTTGAAGTGGTGGAGCGAGTTGGAGAAGCTGCCTATTAGCTAGCTCTGTCGGCAGACTTGAGTGGATTACATGATGTGTTTCACATCTCAGTGCTGCAAAAAGGCATGAAGGATCCAGCTCAAGTGATCGAGAATGATCGTGTACCGATTGAGTATGGGCTAACGACGAAGGTTAGGCCCATCGGATCGAGGATCGTGCCGAGAAATAGTTGCGGAACAAGACGATCGGGATGGTCAAAGTCCGATGGGAAAATTATGGCCGTGAAGAACTCACACGGGAACGAGAGCAGACCATGCGAGCTGAGTTTCCCGAGCTCTTTGTATAACTATTTTGCAGTGTATCTCTAGTTGTAATGAATGTTTGTGAAATGAAATCCTTCTATGAGTTCCTTACTTTCTGTAAATTTTGGGGAGAAAAGTTTTGTAAGGAGGGGAGGGTTGTAACACCCCGAAGCCCAGAATTTGGCAAAATTGGGTAACACGGCTTGGGACACGGGCGTGTCCCAGGGCATGTCTTTCTTAGGTCAGCAGTCAATGAATTTCAGGTCGACGAAGTTGCTTCGGTCGACGATCGTCGAGTGTAGAGTACACGGCCTGTGACATGGGCGTGTTATAGGGCGTGTCCTCGCGGGTCGACGACTCTCAGCTCGATGAAGTGGAGCTGGGGCGTGTCTAGTGCTGTGTATGGGCACACGGCCTGGGACACGGGCGTGTCACAGGCCGTGTCCCTCTCAAGTTGATCTCGATTTTTTGTAGCCTGAAGAACACAGACACAGACACGGGCGTGTCTGAAGGCGTGTCAGGTGACACGGCCCGTGACACGGGCGTGTCACATGGGCATGTCACTGGACTGGATAAGTCGGTTGAGCACCGCTTGAGGCACACGGACTGGGACACGGGCGTGTCACAGGCCGTGTCAGTTAAAAATGTGATTTTGTGGCAAAATCGTGGCTATCCAAATCTTCTGCTGGGATCTGATGGCTGAGGTGCCTCCCTGATTCCTTAAGGCCGTGGATGAGAAGGAAGTTCTCATTTGTATTTTTACCTTCATCTTTATAAAAGCCTAGAGAGAGAAAGAGAGGAAGAAGGAGGAGGAAGGAGAGCCAGCGACCGGTGGTGATGCGGAGTTCCGACGAGAGATCCGAGGCCAGCGTTGTGGAGGAAAAGCCATTGCGGCACTTTCCAGCCAGTTAGGAGCTCATAGCACCAAAGCGGACTTCGAGGGTAACGACTTTTCTTCCTAGCCATGTGAAGGCTTCCTTTTTGGCATGTGTATATCATTCCCTCACCAGAGGGTGGCTTGTTATGGGAGTCTCTTGGGTTGATTCATGGAATCCCCAACCATTTGCCATATAGATCCGGAGGAGGAGTACGGAATAGGCATGTTGTGTGAAGCACATCTGGACAGGTTGGTCTGGATTGGTGATGTTGTATATATGCACCGGATAAGACTCCGTGATAAATGTGTAGTTTAAGGAGTCGACGGGTTAGACCTGCGAAGGGCAGTAGCAGGAAGTACTGAAGTGGTAGTCCAGAAAAATACCTTTGTGATGCTTGTGCTATTGGGTTATACCTGTGAAGGGGAGTAGCAGGAAGTACTGGTGTGCCTAGGAAATACCCTTTGTAATTCTTGATGTTCATGGGTGGTACCTATGAAGGGGAGTAGCAGGAAGTATTGGCGTGGTAAGTCAGGAAAATACCCTTGACATTGTGATATTGCGGGGTTGTACCTGTGAAGGGAAGTAGCAGGAAGTACTGGTGTGCCCAGGGAAGACCCTCTGATGTTGTGATATGAATGGGTGTGATGGAAGTACTGGTGTGCCTAGGAAAACACCTAATTAACAGGAACGGTGAAACTAACCCGCGACTCTTATTTAGCCACGAGTACGCCGTACTTGGTGATGGCAAGGCGATTTGAGCAACGGTGGGTGGATGATCCGACCTGCGTTATGTCCGTCCGACATGAGACCTGAAAGTGCGGTCTGTTGGATCGAATAGCAAGAGTCTTAGGCCTGCGCATCGTGATACAATGGGGGGCTACGGGCCAATCCCGGTTCACTAAGACTATAATCTTCGGCCGCACGCCATGGAGTAAATGCTCAATGTTTTACCGTTGGGTTGCGACCCTGATACGGTGGTGGGCAACTGGTTCGCCGGTACAACAAGAATGTGCCCTGAGTGCACGGATCAGCGGGCCATGGTGCTGACAGTTTTGATGGAATGTTTGTGCGTGAGAGCATATTGTATGATATATATATCTGCATGTGAAATGCTATGCCTGCAGGGAAGGAATACCACCGCCCCGGGAAAGCGGTGGGGTCGTTATAATTTGGTCAGCTGAATGCTGACCGTTGGTTGTTTGCCACCATTGGGTGGGCTGTCCCTGTGCAGGTGCTGGAGAGCCAAGCGGGACGCATAAAGGCTAAAGTCCCTGCTGCTGTTGCTGCTGCTGCCGCTAGCCATTGAAGGCTAAAGCAAAATGCTTTGCTTATTTATATGTGGCCGGCCTGCGCGCCAATGTTTGAGGCTACTGTTGTGTAAAGCCCTGTATGGCCATAAGGCCAGTTGACTTTGTATTTACTACGATTGTTTATATAAATGTGGAGCTTTTATATGGTGGACATTCATATGTGTGAGTTCAGCTTCATGTTATAGGCTTCTGCTAGAATGCAATGAGTTAGGATGCGCAACTCTGGTATCACTACATGACTTCCCCGCCTGTTTTATGGTATATGATGTGGGGCCCCAACGGGAGATTCTCATATATACCTGTGAACGTATGGAGTCGTTACACAACTGCGGCTTATCGATGATGCAATGTCGCTGGCAACGAAGCACTATCAGCAGGCGCGCGAGATGGGCTAGGCTGGGCGACATCCTCATCCACTAGAAAGACCTCCAAGGCCTTAGACGTTTTCTTTTTTATTTGAAACTCGCCATATCTTTCTGATGTTTTTTCGATATTTGTTGCAATGTGGCGACTTTATCACGCAGGTTTTGAGTACCGTTGTGATATTCTTGGGCAATATATGTGCCGAGATTCATTTGTTCGCCAAAAATGCGACTTAGTCTGATACTCGCCATTGTGAATATATACCCCCCTACCTTCACCTATAAATAGAGGGGGTAGGTAGGACATAAGTACGCCTTTGCGATTTCCAACCCCTAGCTCGCGAGTATCTTTTTCTGCTCGCGCGCTTTGAATTCTCTTCCTCTTTCGCTTTTCCTTCTTCTTCATCTCGCCAGCACCCGTCAGCTCGCCAAACTCGCATAAATGGTGGGAGACGATGCCAGCGCTCGCCGACAAACCCATGCCGCCAATTTCTCTGATGCGGCCTTCAAGAAGTCGATCAATATAGAGCGAGATTTAGAAAATTTTAGGGAGAGGCTTTTGCGGGAGGGATATTCTGCAAGGCTCCCTAGTCGTAGCGAGCGACTTAACACCCACATAGAGGGTCAGCTAGTCCTGCATCTTCGCCATTTTGATGCCGGCCTGCGACTTCCACTATGGTCGGAGTATTGCAAGATCCTGCGATACTTTGGCATCGTCCTGGCGCAGATCAACCCTAATGATGTGGCGATCATCATAGGGTTCCTCTGCTACTTGCGCGAGGAGAGGGTCACCTTTGACCTTTCTGTCTTTCGCAAGATATTCGCCTTTGCCACAACCAGCGAGGGCATGGTGTACTTCAGCAGTCACATCTGCACCTTGGTGGGAACGGCGAATATGGTCCACCGCTAGAGCGAGCTAATAGTCGTCATCGAAGGCGACTTTGATGGCGTCCTGGGAAGGCCGCACCAACCTGCCGCTGACGCCTTCCTCCCGCCGATATTGGAGGGCGTCCACGAGCAGCTGTTTGTGTAGTTCCGTGGTCACCGGTTCGACGTGATATTCTGCTGACTAAATGTCAACACCCTGCGGGAGATTCATTCCAAGGAGGATAAGCTTGAGAGAGAACCATGTTTTTACATACTCGCCGTGATATGTGTAGCTCGGTACAGATTTACTCAGCATTTTTTGCTGTGCCGTGCGAGCTCCCCGAGAATCCGCTCCCTCCGGCAAAGGAAGTCGCCACCTCGCTTCATGAGACCAACCCTCCGGCTGATGTCGGCGAGAATAAAAGGCTTGCCAAGGGCAAGGGGAAAGCTAGTTCATCGGGCCCCGTGACCAAAAAAGCGAAGGTGTCATCGCCGCAACCTGACGACCAAGAATCGCTGTCGCTGGATGCTCGGCTTCCCCACTTCCATCCCAACTTCAATTTAGGGCAAGGGGCGGTTGACGCCTGTGGTTGCCTGCTGGTGACATGGTCGGCGGACGAACACCTGGTGGCGTTAAGCACCAACCTCCCCTCTTGGTCGACAAACTGGGAGGACAAGGGGGAGGCCTTTGCCATCCTCCATGCGCTATATGGGCGAGGCGACGCCGAGTCAATGCTGGACCTCAGTGAGGAGGAAATTGCCCAGCAGGCATCTGGCTCGCTCGTGCGAGCCATCGAGCTGGAGCACTACGCGACAAGGAAACTGCTTGAGACGACCAAGGCTCTGAAGATCGTTAGTAAGCAGGCGATTTATCTCGGCATGGAGTCCGTCCGCTGACAAGATTATGAGGTAAGTCGCCTCCTGCACACGATATTGGTGTTGTCGGACTTGGATTCTTTTTTGCTGATTCTATTCTTTGTCGCAGGCTGCCGATATTGAAATCGCCAAGAAGCTTTCTGAGTACGAGGCGAAACTCGCCAAGTCTCAGGCTGACCTGGAGGTAGCTCAAATCCGCGGAGCCGAGATGGAATCTCGCCTAGCCGTCTTAGAAGCTTGCGCAAGTTCTGCAGCCCCTCAGCCGCGGCTGGAGGACAATCCTCACAATGCAATACAAAGATCTCTCCTTTTCAAGGAGGAGAGGTTGTCAGTCTGCCGCGAGATAGCCCGTTCGGAGGGCAATGTCGTACTCGCGAGGATGAGGATCAACGGAAAACTCGATGAAGGGGAGAAGCAATTCACTGTGGACGATCTCATCCCTGAGCTGCTCGCCGAGGCAACAACCTCGTTAGATCGCATACCTTCATCGTCGTCGGGCTCCAGCAGCAGCGGTAGCGGTAGCAGCAGTGGTAGCAGTGACCGCGGTGAGGAGGAGAGCGAGGAGAGTGGCGAGGAAGAGGAAGATGCTGACATTGGAGATGAGGAATATCAGCCTGATACTGGTGACGATAAGTCCCAGTTGCTCGCCGATATTTGTCATACTCGCACAAGGCAGTTAGCGACATTTTGTTTTAGCTGACTTTTGTAACTTGTAACATTTTTGAAATATATATACAAGTCTAAATTACAATGCGATCATTTTCTGCTTTCATGTTTATTTGCTAATGATACTCCCTAGGCTTATAGGCTCGGGGAGAACGAGTGCTCGCGACGCTTTACTCGCATGTCGATATCATGCAAAATCGCATTGTTATTGCCCTCACAATCGTTCTCGTTCCAACAACTCGCATCTCGATACTCACCTATATCCTGCTCATGTACTCGTCGTATCATACTCGCACGTTTCTTATGTCATGCTCGCATATTCGCCGATACTTGCTCGCATGCTCGCCATGCCTGCCTGTACTGGGGGTGGTAATCAGTTGACACTGAAAGTGAGGGATAGATACAGTTTACTCTGGTGGGGGGGTGAATAGAGTATAATAAAACATTTGTTTAGATATATTGCAGAATTAAAATATTGATACTTATAAGAAAGAGGTGAAAGCAAGAAACTATCACAGCACAAGGCACAAAGAAAACACAAGGCAATCCAGACGACACAAGAAATTTTATAGTGGTTCCCCAAATCTGGGTACATCTACTCTTCTACCACCCTGGTAGCATTCCATTTAGGTTTTTGATCAGGTGCCCTATCACCACAAAATCTGCTTCAGGTAGATCTAGAAACCCTTCAGGCTTTTGATCAAGTGCCTAAAAACCAATAGGTTTTTGATCAGGTGCCCTATCACCAAGGAGTTTACTTTTGAAGGGAGTAAGAACCCTATACACGAGAGGTTAAAGAAAAATAGATGACAATCTTTTCTTTCTCAAACACAATGAGAAGACTATGTGGATTTGATGATGTCAAATCTCCCCCTGAGATATTGAGTAGTTTCAGGAAGAAGGAAGCTTTGTCCAGGGTGTAGGTCTTCAGATTGATGTTGATTCAAGTTCTCTGTAGATTGTTGAAGCCTGATGAAGGAAGAAGACTAGAGAGATTTGTGTGTTCAGCAAGTTCTTCTTCTTCCTTGTATTTTGGCAAAGCAAGAAACCTTGAGAGCAAAAATATGATTGATTTTCTGACTGACTGTGTGTCCTGTTGTCTCTGTCTTTTTAAGTTCTCTATATATTTGGAATGACTAACGACCTGGATTTGAATTCCCAGACAGAACTTAATTCTCTATAAGAATTTAGGAGCCCAAACGGGTAGAATGGCTGGCAATCATAAATGCACTTCCATAACTATCTTGACAAAATATTCTGTGAATACCATAATCAATGCTTCATGTGATACGGCTATCAGCCTTGAGAATGTAAGCATTAATTATCAGAATATATTTGCCTTGAAATGATTTATCATAACCAAAATAAATACTTCTAACCGGATTGAGAGATTGATAACTGTAGGCAGTAAAAAATCGTAGAGCTTGGCTTAGAGATCGTCGAACTGGGTTAAGAGATCGTCGACCTGAGAGCAACTATCGTAGATTTGAGATAACTACTGAGAAGCACAAGATCGTTGACCTGAGCTCGTAGATCGTCGAGCTCAGTTCAGAGTAGAAGACTCTGAGATCATCGATGGGAGATCGACGATCATCGAGCTGAGAATTGTTTATGGACTTAGAATATTTTCTGGAATGACATACTGAAAAATCTAGAAATCGTCGACCTGAGAACTTGGTTCGTCGACCTGAGAATTTGATTTAACCTTCTCAAACAGCTTCTGTGAACTGTTTTGACAGATGGTTCTGGGTGTCGAGACAAGTCCTTCTGATGTCGACTGATACTGTCGACTAATAATCTGTGAACTGGGTCGACACAAATCCTTCTTGTGTCGACTGAGCTAGTGTCGACTAATATTATCTGTGTCGACTGATAGTCTGTGTGTCGACATAAATCTTCTGGGTGTCGACATAGCCTTTCTGTGTGTCGACATAATTCTACTACTGGTGTCGACACAGCTTATTCAAAGTGTCGACACAATTTTGCTGAGTGTCGATTGATGTAGTCTGTGTCGACACAACTACTTGAGTCTCTGACAGGCTGTTGTAGGCTGATCCTTGTGATGTTGACTCTTGGCCTAGACTAAAGAAATAAACTTATGACCCTGACTATACATTTTGTGTCAGTCCAAGCAAACCTAATAGTGATCCTTACCCAAATTAGAACTAGGGTTCCAACAATCTCCCCCTATTTGGGTGAGGACACTATTTATATAACACAAAAAGAATACAAAGTAATAAACTGGAGCATTTGCTTCTGCTGTTGCTATTGCTGATGTTGTTGTTGTTGAACCTTTCCCAAACCCGTGTCATTACAATCTGTATCATCATAATCTGCTTCTGCTATTTCTGGAATGCTACTGCTGTTGGAACTGCTGCAGCTTCATTGGTCATCTATATGTGCACAAAATTTCTGAAACACTTCTTCTTCCTGTACTGCTGGAGGAGACTGAGGTTGAAGGTCTGCTGAGGCTGAACCTGCTGCGTCTTCATTGGACACCTCCCCCTGCCTGGTTTCAGTGAAAACTGGAAGCAGGCCCCTAGATGAAGAAGGGATAGAGGAAGCATAAAGGGAATAGTCATTTGTTGAGGAAGAGTAAACCCATTCTTTGATCTCAGCAACAGATAGTTTGATCCGTGTAGACATGAACTTCTTCAGACCCTGATCATCACATAGCTGTAACATTTCGTGAAAAATGAGATCATAGTGACTGATACCCATTGAAAGATAGGATCACAGCGACTGATCGGTTCAAAGTCGACGTGGAAACCAGTGTCAAAATTCATCTTTGAAAGAGCCGTCGTAGAAATCGCCATGGAAGATCTGTAGACTCAAAAGAGAAGAGATCAAGGGCAAAGAGAAAATAGAATATGAAAACGCGGGACAGAGATCGAAGAGAAACCTACATATAGGTTTTTGGATAAGAAAAGATGATCTCTGTGCGATGATAAAAGCAAAAACGTCGATCTTAGGTCAAAGATTAATTTATAAACAAATAATATCTTTGGTCTCTGATCTCAGTCGGAAATTGATAGTCGAGCATAGCTTGACGATCAATTAACTGAAGCAAAGTCGTCGATCTCTGGTCGATAATTTTTGTCTTCACACAGAGCTGTCGTCAAACGTAGTTCGACGATTTAGCTCAAGAGCTGTTCGAAGATCGTTGATCTTCGTTCGACGATTTAGAAACAGATCCAAAAACAGAAGACAAAAATTAAATTAATCATTCCCATTGATCATTCCAAGCTGATTCAGGAAGAACATGTGCTTCTTTTCATCAAGGGGTTTGGTGAAAATATCTGCGCTTTGAAAATCAATGGAGATAAAGTATAGATTAATTTTCTTTTTGTCTACATTATCTCTAATGAAATGATGTATTATATCTATATGCATTGTTTTTGAATGATGCACTGGATTATGTGCTATAGATATAACACTAGTATTATCACAGAAGATGGTTGAATTTTTTAGATTGAAACCATAATCTAAGAGTTGGTTTTGTATCCACAAAATCTGTGAACAGCAACTGCCAGCAGCCATATATTCAGCTTCAGCAGTAGATGTTGATACAGAGGTTTGCTTCTTGCAAAACCAGGATGCAAGTCTATCACCCAAGAATTGGCAAGTTACTGAAGTGCTCTTTCTATCCACTCTGCATCCAGCATAGTCAACATCTAAAAAGTCAATCAACTCAAATGCTGACTCTGTTGGATACCAGAGTCCTAGATTAGGACAACCCTTTATATATCTTAAAATCTTTTTTATGAAAATAAGATGAGATTCTTTAGTGTTCACTTGGAACCTAGCACATAAACATGTAGCAAACATGATATCTGGTCTGCTTGCTGTTAGATATAGTAGGGATCCAACAATGGCCCTATACCTGGTCTGATCAACATGTTTTCCATGTTCATCAGTGTCTAATACAGCATTGGCATCAATGGGAGTCTTCATAGAAGATGCATCAGCCATCCCAAACTTCTTAATAAGCTCATTAGCATATTTAGATTGGGATATGAAGATACCATCAGGAGATTGTTTCACTTGGAGACCAAGGAAATAAGATAACTCTCTCATGCTGCTCATCTCAAATTTAGAATGCATTAGATTAGAAAATCTCTTGCACAATTTGGGATCAGTAGAACCAAATATAATATCATCTACATATATTTGTACTAATAAGATTTTATCATGATGCAATTTTGTAAAAAGTGTTTTATCTACCATGCCTCTAGAAAAACCATACCGTAAAAGAAAGCTGGCTAAGGTCTCATACCAAGCTCTTGGAGCTTGCTTTAAACCATAGAGAGCCTTATGAAGTTTAAAAACATGAGAGGGGGAAGTTGGAGAAACAAAACCTGGAGGTTGTTCTACATAAACCTCTTATTGTAGTACTCCATTTAGGAAAGCACTCTTGACATCCATCTGATAAACTGTGAACTTTTTGAAAGCAGCATAGGCCAGAAAAATCCTTATAGCTTCTAGCCTGGCAACTGTAGCAAAGGTCTGATCATAGTCAATTCCTTCCTCTTGCCTATATCCTTGAGCAACAAGCCTAGCCTTGTTCCTCCAATCATACCTTGGGCATCAAGCTTATTCCTGAAAACCCACTTAGTTCCAATTACTGGATAGCCTTTAGGCCTTGGAACCAAGTCTCAAACTCTATATCTTTCAAATTGATTTAGTTCCTCTTGCATTGCAATGATCCAATGGGGATCTTGCTCAGCATCAGTTATGGATTGAGGTTCAATTTAAGAGAGAAAACATGCATGCATCACATCGTGGTTGAGTTGATGCCTTGTCTATACACCTGCTGATATGTCTCCAATTACTTGGATCTGGGGTGATCCCTAAGTGTGACAAAATCAGATGGTGGAGTTAGTTCAGCAACAGCAATTGGAGTCAATTCCTCTTGTAGAATTACTTCTGCTGTTGCTGGAAGTTCAGTTTCTTCCATATAGTCTTCTTCACTGTCTTCATTTGTAAGACCCCCCCTTTTTTCAACACTGGGGTCTTAGGCCCAGAACCGCCATTTTGCGGTGACTCCTTCACGCCTTGAAGGGTCATCACCACAAAACGCCGATTCTGTCGGCCAATTCTATCACAGAAAAGTAGCAAAACAAAGTAAATGCAAACTAGCAGTCCACAGGTAATCACATATCATAAAGATAATCTCCACGAAGGGAGTGTCCATAGAAAAACACATCAGAGTAGTAAAATACGGGATTATGCCCAGTACATCATGTCCTCACTACAAATCACTCATGCGGAAGCAAATGCTAAAGATCTACTCAAGGTCGAGACTCACGGTCCCGGCTGTATGAACTCTGGAGCTAGACTGCCCCATCTCTAAGCGCACCGGTCTCTGGGGCTGCTCCTCCATGCTGGGCTCCACGATCCCCTAAATGATGCGGTTCGAAAACCGTTAGTCTAAAATACTAAGCCCTATCATCCCCCACCACTTCCCCCATACTCCTAGGCACCGAGTGGAGAGGAAGAAAGGGGAGGACTTGAAGGTGGAGAATAATCAAAACAGATGGCAATGGTCCTATACTAGCAATACTATAATAGATATTGACAATAAGATGAAATATGAAAAGTAACCTTCACTTATGTGAGAACACATAAGCCAGGGGGTCTTCTGCAAGGCTCCCATCTTATAAAAAGTAACATACCAATTTATACGTTGGGGTGTCGGTTATCAAACAACAGTAAATATATATCAAAATTGACCTTAATTTATAAACTTGCTCACACAAGCTTATAGACCAAGGGGTCGTTTTGCAGGTCCTAATGTATAAGCGTCCCATTCCACTTATACATTAGGTGTCAGGGGTTAAATGAATCGATTATGCTATGACATGCAAGTGGGTATGATGGAACATGCAAGTGCAACACACACACCCGACATTGTGCACACAGACCTTTAGTTCCCCCTTTCTGGAGTCGTAACCTCCCAGGATACCTCCGTATTGGCAGACGGAAGCGGTGGGTTGGGCCTCGCCCACCTCTAAACCAGTAAAGCACTACCGGTCAGACCTATCGTATGCCTCAACGCTTGGTGCACGAAGCGGACTCCTAGGTACTCTTGCCGGCTGGCGCACCAGACTTCTGTTGGCGAAGTGCTAACCACACTTGCCGAGTCAGCGTATTGGCGTCGGTGTATCAACCCTCCAATACCGAAGACCCACCACCTTAATTTCCTTTCCTTTTATGCACATGCAAATTTAGCGTAATCAAAAATCGAGCCGAGGCTCCCCGGACAAATGTCCATCTCAAACAATCGAGTCGAAGCTCCCCGGACCTAAACGTCCGTCTCTTAACCATCCAAGCCGAAGCTTCCAACTATCTTCCAGTGCTATCAGTGTTCGTGAAATGTGCAACCCTAATTACTAAGTTACTCTTTTCAGCTTGTTAATACAGTTTACGTTAACCCAGGACTGCCCCCGGTATTCCCTGTGAAGGGCTCTCAAGGGGCACTAGGAACTATATTGGGAATACGCCCAGCGTTCCCTTTCGTAAGGTACTTATTATTATTATTGGTTGATTCCCTTACCCTTTACTTTCTCATGTTACGATAGGTTAATCCTAGGGTGATTTGACTCTACCTCACCTCGGGGAGGACGATCTTTCGTCGCACCCGAGCGCCTCTAAACCCTAGCCAAAACAACACCTACTCATTTTATCTTCCAATTATGCTCCTAATTCTATTTATCCCTTCCAGCAAACCAACAAAACCCAACTCATGTGCTCTAATTCATATTCCAACTTATTTCCTGCAGTTTTACAAAATGCAGACCACTTAAACTATATGACCCGTAAAATGGTAAGTATACCAAATGATCATCCAGTACTCATATACTAATTATTGGAGGGCTATACTGGCATTTGTAGCCTAAATCCATAATTTCCTAACTTTTATAATTTAACTGATAATTTATTTATTTATTCTAATAACCAAAAGTTCCATGTTTGAACATGAAGTACAAGTTTTAGAAAAGATAAAATTTCACAAAATTTATGTTAAATGCAAAATGAATAATATTCTAAAAATCCAGAATCTTCCAATTTTCAGCAAGATTTAAGCCCTTAAATTTTATTTCAAATTTATTCCATAGTAAATCATTTTAAGGGGATGCACAACAATAATACTTCCAAAACTTCAGAGAAAATTCCAGGATGATTATAAGGACACATAAAACCTCTAGATAAAGTTTCATAATTTTTTAGAAAGAATCATTCTCTAAATTAATTAAATATCAAAGTCTCAAAATTATGGACTTGTAAAGGTAGTACTATAAAAATCTTTCTAAAAATTATGAATAAATTTCTACAAGTATATGTTGGCCTGAAATGATCAAAACCTAAGTCTCATGAGTTTTCAACAGATATATCATCAATAGTTAATTTTATTCTACCAAAGCTCCTTTCCAAAACTTGTGAAGGAAGTACTAAATATAATCAAGTAAAAATTATAATAAAATTCAGGGATATTCACTTAGGCCTGGATTATCTTCTGACCAAGTTCCATCAGATTCAAATGAAGAGAATAACCAGAAGTAATTTAAACATCATTTTGGGCCCTTTGGTATTTAACAAATGAAGTACCAGAAATATAATCCATAAAATTCTAGTAAAATTACCAGGGGTTCTAAATGGTCTAAAACCTACTCTACCCATGTTCCATAACTTTTGGTTAAGGTTTAGTGGCTGAATTTACAATTTTGTGTTTCTACCCTAAAACTAGGGTTAGGGTTTTGAGGTGCCTACCTTCCTCCCAGTCCCCTAAGATTTCTTCCAGATAACTTAGGTTACTCTACCTTTTACTCTACTGAGTTGTCATGGTCATACAAGGGAATTATCCCCTATGTCCTTTACAACCCCTAAAAGTCCTTCCTTAGGGTTTGAGGTTGCACCCTAGGGTAAAACAAACCTAAATCACCCCATTTTACTTAATAGGGTGTCATTGGACATACTAAGTCAGTGTCCAAGACCTTAGCCTCTGTTGATGGGAGGTGGCCACCCTACGCCCATGGTGCACTTTTAATCAAAAATACCTCCTTGAGGCCAAACTAGGATTTGGTGATTCACTAACCAAAACCTACCCAAATGCATTGAAATTTTATACAAAGCTAGCTATTGATTCCCGAGATGACTCATTAAAATTTGGGAGGGTTTGGAGGTCATTAGACCACTTAATTAAAATACCCTAGCATTATTAAATAAAAGTAAAAACTTTAGGAAACGTGTCTCAAAAAAATCCCAATTTTGGACAAACACTAGGTGTAGGTAAGACAGATCCCCTGTCCAAATTTCAGCCCATTTGGACAAGGGATGAAGGGTAAGCATCCATTTGAACCTCAGGACAGCCCTATGTACAGGTCCCACCAAAATGGGTGCCCTGGTCCAACCAAATGGCCAAAGTGGTCCAAATCAATTTTGGATTAAAATAGACCCATAGGGATACAACTTTCATATTGAAAGTTATCCAACCTAGTGGACCTAAGTATTTTTAATATTTATTTTAATACAGCCCAGTTTACAGGACAGAAAATTCAGAAATCAAAACTTAATAAAAGAAATGATCTGCACGGATCTTAAAGCAAATCGTGGGGCTCCTGGCCATCTTCTTCCTCCAGCCAAGGGCCATGATTGGCCGAACCTGGAGCTTATTCAAAGAGCATTTCCCTGCCACATGGCCACCTCCCTGGCCTGCCACCACCGCCACCACCTTCGTTGAGGTGGGGGCTATCGCCGGGCGGCAGCACGGCCGCCGGAGGGGCGGTTTTCGGCGAACTCACGAGCTATAAAAAGCCATGAAAAAAATGAAATTTTCCTCACTCGATCCGGCTCAATTGAGCACGATTTCTCTCCTAATTTATCTAGGATTCTAGCCCATGAAGAGAGGAGTAGAGGAGGACCTTTAACCGAGCTTGTCGGCGAGTGTGGTGGTGGTGCGCCATGGCCGGTGGTGGAGCTTTCCGATGCTTGCAACTTCACTACCAAACCGCCCGGATTCTTTAGGTGAAGGGTGGAAACGATTTCTCTTGGCGCAGGGAAGCTTTTAAAAGCATCAAATGGGGGGGGGGGGGAGGGAGGGTCATGGCTTCAAATCCATTAATGGCCATGAAAGGGAATTTTGGTTTTGGAGAAAATCAATGGAAATTCACCTCCCCTTTGTCCCAATTCGTTTGGAAACTCCTCAAAACTGATAGGGGAGATGAATACTAATTAATTGGTGAAGAATGGAGGGGTGATTCACCTTCCCCACCATGAATGACCCTCTCTTTCTTCTTTCTCTCTCTTCCCTATTGGAGGAATTGATTTCAGCCACCTTGGGTGGCCAGACATGGCTATTAAACTCCTCAAAACTGATGAGATGGAATGTATTCAGCCTTTGGAATCAATTGGAGAGGCCCTTGGTTTCCCTTGGCCATGAATGACCTCTTTTCTCACTTTCTCTCTCCTCCATTAAAGGGAAAAATGGAGCTTTCTCTCTCCTACTCATCATGGCCGAATTTTGATCTCTCCTCCAGCCTATTGGCAGCCCACTAACTCATATTAATAATAAAAATGAGGTTAGCCCATGTGGGGGAAATGGGTTTGCGCTTGGGTTAGCCCATTTGGGCTAATTTGACCTAACACTAGAATAGAGTTGACCTTGATCAACAGGACCATTTGGGTTGACTCCAATGGGTCCTTGGTGACCCATTGGCCTCCCCTAAGGTCTAGGAAGACTTGCGTAGGGTTGGTTGGGCATCTTGGGGGTCACTTGACCCTTAGTTAGGGCACTTTGACCCTTTTTGAAGATAGGGTTGACTTGGGTCAACTTAGTCTCTTTGGTTGACCCCAATGGGTCCTTGATGACCCATTGACCTCCCGTAAGATATAGAAAGGATTGGGTATGGTTGTCTTGGCACTTTGCAGGTCACCTACCCTTATGAAGGGTACTTTGAACAAATTAGGGGCTAGAGTTGACTTGGGTCAACTTGACCTCTAGGGCTGACCCCAATGTGTCCTTGGTGACCCATTGACCTCACTTTAGGATTAGGATGGCATGGGTGGGGTCCACTTGGCTAGGGGAAGGTCAATTGACCATAAGTAAGCTAGTTTGACCCATTTAGGGTTAGGGTTGACTTGGGTCAACTTAGTCTCTTTGATTGACCCCAATGGGTCCTTATGGCTCTAATGAGCCTCCCAAAATGTTTGGTGGTGTTGTGGTAGGGTCTCGGGGTCAAGGTGTAGCCCCATGGTCATCCTAAACTATTGTTTAGAATTCTACTATTTGCAGACCATGATGATTTTTAACTCCATGTCTAAGCTCACTTGGTCTTCTTGGGCTTCCTAGGGTTTTGTCATGACCTAATCATGACAAAAAAAATCTTAGGGGCCTAGTTGAAAATGAGATGTTACATCATTTGCTTGTGGTGAGGCATGAGATATCACCTTCTGGGTAAGATTTAAGTCATCCAGCTTTTTACATAGACTTGGTACCTGCAGATGATCACTGATAGAAGCTTCCTTCTCCTTGTAAAACATATTAGCTTCATCAAATGTAACATGTATTAACTCTTCAATTTTCAAGGATGATTTATTGAGAACCCTATATGCCTTTCTAACTTGGGAATATCCTAGAAAGATTTCCATTATAGCTTTGACTTCAAAATTTCTATGTTAATCTTTGTTGTTATTATGTATATAACTGATACAACCAAAAATTCTAAAGTAGTCTATTTTAGGGTACTTTCCTTTGAGTAATTCATAGGGAGTCTTACCTTTAAGTTTGTGTATCAAACTTATATTCAGGACATAATTTATTGTGCTTATAGCTTCTGCCCAGAAGGATAGAGGCATGTGAGCATTAGCAAGAAATGTGCCTGCAGTTTCAATGAGTGTTCTATTTTTCCTTTCAACTACCTCATTTTGTTGAGGAGTTCTGGGAGCAGAGAAGCAGTGCCTGATAACTTCCTTCTCACAGAATTCTTGCATAGGAAGAGATTCAAACTCAGTGCCATGATCACTTTTGATTAATGCAACTGGAGTAGAGTACTCAATCTTTATGCATTTTAGAAAGTCTGTAAGAACTTTGAAATTATCAGACTTGTTTCTCAATAAGAAAACTCAAGAGAACCTAGAGAAGTCATCTACAATAACTAAAGTATAGTACTTCCCTCACAGGCTTTGTACAACAATTGGTCCAAAAAGGTACAAATGAAGCAGATACAAAATCCTAGGTGAATCACTCTTATTAACTGATTTAAAACTATTTTTAGTTTGCTTGCCTTCTTGACAAGCCTTGCAAAGACTTTCCTTCTTGTAGGGGCAAGAGGGCAATCCTCTAACAAGGTTGTCCCTAGAAAACCTAGCAATGTTTCTTACATTTACATGTCCTAGCATTTTATAACACAAAGTATTATTAATGCTAACCTGATTAAATAAATAGATTTCTGAACAAGCAGAATTAAAATCAACTAAATTGATATTTCCTAACCTAATACCTGATAACACACTAATGCTGTTTAGAGAAATATTGCATTTAGATTCAATAAAACATACCTCATAATCTGCATCACATAGATGTCCTATGGATATCAAGTTATGTTTCAGCCCACTTACATATACCACTTTCCTGAAGGTGACAGCTCCAAGTGTAAATTCTCCATAGCCTTCTGTCTGACCAAAGCTTGAGTCTCCAAATATAACCTTTGGACCTAGCTTTGCCTTATAGTCACTTAGATTGGCCTTGTTTCCTGTCATGTGCTTGGAACACCCACTATCCAAATACCACTTATCCTGTATGGTAGGATAGGTCTTTATCTGCAAAGAAAACTTATATATTTTGAACCTAGGTAACCTTGGGTCCTGACTTCTTTTCATACTTAAAACTTGAAATATAAGAGTATACAGGTTGACTTTTATAACCTAAGGGATGAAATCTCCTAGGTGGGATTATCCAGTTAGTTAAGAGATTGAAAGCTTTAGGGTTGGAATTCTTATTGAAATTTCTGTTGAAATTATAGTTTTGATAGAACTGTTTTGGGTTCGACGATTTTAGTTCAGATCGTCGATCTGCGTTCAACGACCAGCATTGATTTCGTCGATCTTGGTTCTCAGAATAATAGTGCTATTATCTGGGTTCCACGATCGTCGATCCCTGTTCGACGATACATAATGATGTCGTCGATCCCCGTTTGCAGAGTGTTTAGGCTTAAGCTCTGGGTTCTGAGATCGTCGATCGTCGCTCGACGCATAATGCTGAGATCATTGATCTTGGTTTGATGATTTTTGTTCAGACTTTGCTTTTTGTTTTTCTTTATTTATCTCAACTTGTTTTAAAACTTTGTTAACTATTTTAATTTGTTCTGTATTCTTCTTACCTTTATCTGAAATAAACTTTATAGGTTGTGAAAGGTGGTTTTTCTTAATAATTGGTGGTTCACTGGATGATGCACCTAATCCTAACTTACTTCTATTAAGTCTAGCATTAAGTGTGCTGGTAATTTCTACTAGCTGTTTGCTTCTTCCATTCAGTGATTCCTCTAGCTGTTTTGCTTTACTTAATTCAACTTCCAGAAAAGTGATTTGTTCACTATACATGTCTATTTAATTTTTCAATTTAAGGTTTTCTGATACCAAGCTATCATAATGAAATTGTTTATCTCTGAGAAGGTTGATTTCCTTCTCAGATCTAATCATATCACTACACATAGATTTAAAGTCATTTTTAAAATCTTCAGAGGTAAAGTAAAAATCTTCCAAAACCTGATCACAATCTGAACATTCTTCAGATTCTTCTTCTTTTGAGACATGCCCTGAAACATTGATGGCCATTAAGCAGATTTCTTTGTCCTTTGCTTCCTCTTCATCTTCACTAGAGTTGGAGGAAGATGATTCTTCAGTGTCACTCCATGTTTCTGCAACAAACCCTCTCTCCTTCTTCTTGTGCCTGTAGGAAGATGGTTTGCTGGAGTGATTCTTGGTGTCTTTCTCCTTTCTCCTTTCCTTATACTTGTTTTCTGGACATTCTGGAAGAATATGTCCAGGTTTCCTGCAACCAAAATAGATAATCTCCTTAGAAGGGGTTTTATCATACCTTGGTTTATCATCACTCCTTGATGATTTCCTTCTGAATTCTTTTCTCCCCATCTTGAAGAATCTCTTTGCAAAGAGACTCATCAACTCTTCATTTGATGGAGAAGTTTCTGATTCTTCTGAAGCTTTGAAGGCTATATTCTGCTCCTTCCTAGTTGGTCTAGCAGTCTTTTGTTGCTCAGCTTCTCTTATCTTTAGCAGCTGTTCATAGGATTTCAGCTTTCCTGGGACTGATTCTGTAGTCATCTCATGTGTGTTTCTGGTCTCTCTGATAGGCCAGATTCTAGAGTCCCATGAGCTGGGGAAGCACATGAGAATCTTGTCATTTATTTCTGTGACTGAGATGTATTTGTCAAGAGTTTTCAGCTCATTAATAATGAGACTGAGTCTATTGTACATCTCAGAAACTTGCTCAGTTTCTTCCTTTTTAAAATTCTCATACTGGAGATGAGATGAGCTTTCCTGTCCTTCCTTTCATCTATTGATCCTACAACCATCTGGTTTAAGGAATCCCAGATGGCCTTAGCTAATTCACATTCAACTACTTTCTGAAATATATCATCAGACATTGTTTATGCCAGTATGTTCATGGCCCTTACATCAGCAATCTTTGCTTTCTTGTATGCATCATTGTAGTTTGGAGGAGGTACTGCAGTCATGTTTGTGGAAGTACTTGCAGGGGCAGCTGGTGGTGGAGATATTTCTGTTAAGATAGAAGCAAAACTGTCTTCATCAATAGAATTCATATAAAGCCTGATTCTTGCCTTCCAGATTCCAAACTTTTACAAGTTACAAACTGGAGGTCTGGTGCTTGCAAATTCCTTGTACTGTGCCATGGTATAACAAAGAATAGAGTAAACAGATATCTATTAGAGATCTTAGGTTCAGGTGTTAGCCTATACAACCTTAAAAACACACCCTCTGATACCAATTGAAAGTGAGGGATAGATACAGTTTACTCTAGAGGGGTGGGGGGGGGGTGAATAGAGTATAATAAAAAATTTGTTTAGATATATTGCGGAATTAAAATATTGATACTTATAAGAAAGAGGTAAAAGCAAGAAACTATCATGGCACAAGGCACAAAGAAAACACAAGGCAATCCAGACGACACAAGAAATTTTATAGTGGTTCCCCAAATCTGGGTACATCCACTCTTCTACCACCCTGGTAGGAATCCACTTAGGTTTTTGATCAGGTGCCCTATCACCACAAGATCTGCTTCAGGTAGATCTAGAAACCCTTCAGGCTTTTGATAAGGTGCCTAAAAACCAATAGGTTTTTGATCAGGTGCCCTATCACCAAGGAGTTTACTTTTGAAGGGAGTAAGATCCCTGTACACGAGAGGTTAAAGAAAAATAGATGACAGTCTTCTCTTTCTCAAACACAATGAGAAAACTATGTGGATTTGATGATGCCAAAGCTCCCCCTGAGATATTGAGTAGTTTCAAGAAGAAGGAAGCTTTGTCCAGGGTATAGGTCTTCAGATTGATGTTGATTCAAGTTCTCTGTAGATTGTTGAAGCCTGATGAAGGAAGAAGACTAGAGAGATTTGTGTGTTCAGCAAGTTCTTCTTCTTCCTTGTATTTTGGCAAAGCAAGAAACCTTGAGAGCAAAACGATGTTTGATTTCCTGACTGACTGTGTGTCTTGTTGTCTCTGTCTTTTTAATTTCTCTATATATTTGGAATGACTAACGACCTGAATTTGAATTCCCAGACAGTACTTAATTCTCTACAAGAATTTAGGAGCCCAAACGTGTAGAATGGCTGGCAATCATAAATGCACTTCCATAACTGTCTTGAGAAAATATTCTGTGAATACCATAATCAATGCTTCATGAGATACGACTATCAGGCTTGAGAATATCTGCATTAATTATCAGAATATATTTGCCTTGAAATGATTTATCATAACCAAAATAAATACTTCTGACCAGACTGAGAGAACTGATAACTGTAGGCAGTAAAAAATCGTAGAGCTTGGCTCAGAGATCGTCGAACTGGGTTAAGAGATCATCGACTTGAGAGTAACTATCGTAGATCTGAGATAACTGCTGAGAAGCACAAGATCGTCGACCTGAGCTCGTAGATCGTCGAGCTTACTTCAGAGTAGAAGACTCTGAGATCGTCGATGGGAGATCGACGATCGTCGAGCTGAGAATTGTTTCTGGACTTAGAATATTTTCTGGAATGACATACTGAAAAAGCCAGAAATCGTCGACCTGAGAACTTGGTTCGTCGACCTGAGAATTTGATTTATCCTTCTCAAACAACTTCTGTGAACTGTGTCGACAGATGGTTCTGGGTGTCGACACAAGTCCTTTTGATGTCGACTGATACTGTCGACTAATAATCTGTGAACTGTGTCGACACAAATCCTTCTTGTGTCGACTGAGCTAGTGTCGACTAATATTATCTGTGTCGACTGATAGTCTGTGTGTCGACACAAATCTTCTGGGTGTCGACACAGCCTTTCTGTGTGTCGACACAATTCTGCTACTAGTGTCGACACAGCTTATTCAAAGTGTCAAAACAATTTTGCTGAGTGTCGACTGATGTAGTCTGTGTCGACATAACTACTTGAGTCTCTGACAGGCTGTTGTAGGCTGATCCATGTGATGTTGACTCTTGGCCTAGACTAAAAAAATAAACCTATGACCCCGACTATACATTTTGGGTCAGTCTAAGCAAACCTAATAGTGTTTCTTACCCAAATCAGAACTAGGGTTCCAACAGACACCCTGCAGGAGCCAAGCTTAACTAGGGGTGGGAATCAGTCGACTCGAGGAGGCAAGTAGTCGATCTGTAGGAGAGAAGCTCATACAGAGATCTCGTACTATGACATCACTCCGACGAGGAACTTGATTTCACTCGAGGAGTTCTTTGGCCAATATACAGGAGAGGAGCTCATGCAGGGATTTGGAGTTATGACGACACTGCCACTCGAGGTCTTCAAATGTTGGAGTCGACAGCTCTCAGGAGCCTTGCCCAACTAGAGTGGTATATGTCGACTCGGGGAGGAAAGTAGGCGGTTTGCAGGAGAGGAGCTCGTACAGAGATCTCAGACTACGACATCACTCCAACGAGGAACTTGATATCACTCGTGGAGGTCCTTGGCCAATATGCAGGAGAGGAGCTCGTGCTGGGACTTGGACTTTTGGTGACACTACCACTCGAGGACTTCGAATGTTGGAGTAGACAGCTCTCAGGAGCCTTGCTCAACTAGAGTGGTGTATGTTGACTCGGGGAGGCAAGTAGTCGGTCTGCAGGAGAGGAGCTCATACAGAGATCTCGGACTATGACATCACTCCAACGAGAAACTTGATCTCACTCGAGGAGGTCCTTGGCCAATATGCAGGAGAGGAGCTCGTGCAGGGACTTGAACTTATGTCGACACTACCACTCGAGGACTTAATATACGGTTAGAGTTGTCCTTCCTGTTGCTTTAAGAGATTGACAATGAATTAATCACATCAATATCTTTGAGGATGACAAAATTATAAAGCGAATGATGATTTCGCCGCCGTCAAGTTGAGAGGTTGGCGTCTAACCCTGTTCCTGATAGTTCCTTCAGCCGGAGGAAAGATGAAATCGGGGGTAGCTAGGCCGACATGCAAGGGTGGAGCTGATCTCGACCGTTAATGTAGGGGTCCGGTATTACAAGGGCGCTTATATCTCGAGATATCGTCTCATCATCTGCACTGGGCTTTCTAGGAGAAATAGGTCGAAGGCACGTCTCCCAATCCGACCGTTGATCATCTCAGCTCTGCCATCCGACTACGACAGTACACGCACGAGAGTGGGGTAAGGTTTATCAGAGGGTCCTCCAGGATGCACTTGCGAATAACATCTTCCCTTGGGCCTATCTTTGCCCTTTGTCCGATTATCCTGCCTTTGAAATCAGTGGGGCTGTTGCCCAAATGAGAGCTTGGTAAGGTCGATCCTCCCTCAGGTCCGAGAGGTTGGGGTCTAAACCTGTTCCTGCTAGTTCCTCCAGTCGGAGGAGAGATGCAATCAGGGGTAGCTAGGCCGACATGCAAGGGGGAGCTGATCTCGGCCGTCAATGCAGGGGTTCAGTCTTACAAGGATGTTTATATATCGAGGCATCGTCCCATGGTCCGCACTGGGCTATCTAGGAGGAACGGGTCGATAGCCAGTTTCTCGGATCGATCTCGGAGCAGAACCTTAAGGCCTCAGAAATCTTGAGATGGAAAAGCAAAAAAGAGAAGCCAAGTAGTTGCTCTCCTTCCTGAAGCAAATAGTACGCAGCTTTGTAGCGGAACTTCCTTTGATCCCCCTCGCTGGCAAGAATTTGACCTGTTGTCAGGAAAGAAACATAAACGGATCCCTCCAGGACGTCCTCTGCTCGATCTCCATCATCTACCCTTCCTCGATGGATGGTCGGAAAAGTTCAGTCACGGTCCCCCCAGCCCGGGGACCATACTTGCCGAGGTAGTCAGCTTCTGAATTCTCCTCTCGGGGTACGTGCTTGGCAAAGAAATATTGAAACCCCCCGATCAGACCTTTCACTTTGATCAAGTAACATTGTAAAATCGGATCGTTCACCTCGAACTCGCCTCTGATCTGGGATGCGACTACCATTGAGTCGGTGAAGGCCATGATATCACGGATTTCCAACTCCTTGGCGAGACACAAGCCGACCACCATGGATTCATACTCCACCTGATTGTTGGTAACTGTTAAGAGGATCTCGACTGCTTGCTCGATCCTAGTTCCCTAGGGGCTTACGAGGACCACTCCGGCTCCCACGGAATATCTGCCCGAAGCCCCATCCACAAACATCTTCCAGGAGACTGTGCTGGAAGAGCCTTCCTCTCTTTCCACCTCGGTCGAGAAGTCGGCAAGGAAATCTGCCACCGCCTGCGCCTTGATTGCCACCCTTGGAGAGTAAGAAATATCGAACTCGCTAAGCTCCACCGCTCACTTTGCCAACCTGCCAGAATGCTCCACTCCATCCAAGTAACTCCGTAGAGGATGACAGAGATGACCCTGATGGAGTGAGCTTGAAAATACGGATGGAGCCTACGAGCTGAAACCACCAATGCAAACACCAGCTTCTCCAAGATAGGGTATGTCACTTCTGCCTGCTGTTGCACTTTACTCACATAATAGCCAGGGAGCTGCCTCTTGCCTTCATCCCGGACCAACACCGAGCTAACTGCTTCCGCCCCGACTCCCAGATAGAGACAGAGATCCTCATTACCCCGCGGGTCTCCTCACACTCCGCTGTCCACTCGATCTTTTGATTCCCTTGAAGGGTCTTGAAGAATAGAGAACACTTCTCCCACGCCTTGGACAAGAAACGGTTAAGGCCTGCCAGCCTTCCAAACAGCCTCTGAACTTCCTTGGGATCCCTTGGTGATGTCATCTCTAATATGGCCTTCACCTTGTCTGGATTAGGCTCCACCCCCCTGAGAGTGAGGAGGTGACCTAGAAACTTCCCTCTTCCTGCACTGAAGATGCACTTGGCCGGGTTGACTCGCATCTTGTACTTTCTCAGAGTAGCGAAGGTCTCAACCAGATCCATTATGTGCTCTGTGACACTTTTACTCTTGACAAGGAGGTCATCTAGATAAACCTCCAAGTTCCGCCACTTCTGCTCCTTGAAGATTTGATCCATCATCCTCGGGTAAGTTGCGCCTGCATTCTTGAGCCCGAAGGGCATCATCATGTAGCTATAGTAGCCATCACTGGTTATGAAGGAGACGTCCCGATAGTCAGGGGGATTCATCCGGATCTGGTTATACCCTGAAAAAGCATCAAGAAAACTCATCACAGGAAACCCGACGACGGAATCAACCAATGCGTCGATTTGAGGCAAGGGGTAGCAATCCTTTGGGCAAGCTTTATTCAACATTGAAAAATCAATACATAGACACCAGCCCCCTTTGGGCTTCTTCACAACATTGCAGACCCAGCCTGGATACTGGATCTCCAAGACAAAACCTGCCTCCAACAGCTTCTCTACCTCTTCTCTGATCGGCTCGGCCAGCACGGCGGCGCACTTTCAATGCTTCTGACGAACAGGAGCCACCGCGGGATCCAGGTTGAGGCGATGACAGGCAACATCAGCGTCTACCCCTGGCATCTCGGCGGCGCTCCATGCAAAGACGTCGACGCTGTCCTGCAGGCAAGCAACCATCTTTATTTTCCCTCCTATTGGCAGGGATCTTCCGACCTTCAGCAGTCCCGGCTCTCCTCCTCGAGAGATCACCTCTATCTCCTCCACCTCTTCAGCAGCACACAGTCCCTTCTCCTTCTCCAATAGCTCCTCCAATTTCTCCACGTCGCCCATCCAGCTGATGGTGCTGACGACATTCAGGTAGCATTCCCTAGAGGCCTTGGGATCTCCCCTGATCCTGATCTGAACATCTCCTCCTCAGTACTTCAGACACTATTGGTAAGACGACAGAACGGCCCTGAAGTAGTTGATAAGGGGTCACCCGAAGATGGCATTGTACCCGCTCGACACGTCGACGATGATGAAGGGGCATCAGATCGACGTCCCGCTGAGTGTAACTAGCATCTCCACTGCTCCCTCCACCTCTTTCTTCTCTCCCGAGAAGCAAAAGAGCGGTCCATCTGCAGCCTGGACCCGGGACGCTTCCACCTAAAGCCCAACGAAGGTTCTTTTGAAAATTATATTCACTGAGCTACCGTTGTCCGCAAGGATTTGGTCGATGGTGAAGTATTCGATAGCGGCTTGAATCACCAAAGCATCATTGAAGGGATTCTTGTTCCCCAGCATATCCTCCTCTGAGAACGTGATCTCCTCAAATGGCGCTGGGGTCTGTGACGTCAACATGACATTCTTCCGATAGATCTGGTGGAGACTCCCCTTGCGGGAAGGTCCAAGCCCGACCCCTCCATTGATCACGCCTACATGCCCACCTCATGGGCCATGTATCACTTCCCCACGACCTCTCAGGTCGACTCGATCTTCATTCCTCCTCCTCGCTGGAGCTTGGAATGCCGCTTGCCCCACCGGGGCCTCCTGCCTCTACTACTGTCTCTCTGCAGCTCCTGCCCCCAGTCTCCTCCTTGCTTCCCAGAACTCGGAGCAAGCCAAGGTCTCGTGCCCCTCTACTCGATGGATATCATAGTAGAGGGGAATTTATGCCTCCTGACTCATCTCCCGCTGCTCCCACTGACGTCGTTTATTTTCTTGGCGAGCGATGGCCATCGTCTCACTTCTTCCTCCTCCTCAGCCCCCTCTTGCCGGTTAACATTCCTCCTCTCCTCCTGGTAGTGTTGCCTTACTGGTCTCCACTGGGGGCAATTCTCGGGATACTAGAATCGCCTTTCCCCCCTTCCTCCTTCCCGAGCCTCCGTCGGCCTCCTTTATTCTTGTCTTCGAGGCCTCTCCTGCCACCTCTCTTCAACCCTCCTGGGTTCCTCTCTCTTCCTTCTTTCCTCTCTCCTGGGCTATTCCTTCCTCTTCTCCTCCCGCCTTCCCGGCGACCTCCTTGCTTTCGACCCCGAAGGTCCTGCTCTTCCTCTCTCCATCGTATCCTCTCCGTCCAGCCTTGCTAAGAAACCCATGTTCTTCTCCTCTCCCCGAACAAAAGTGTTCGCCTTCTCTATCATATCTTCGAAAGATCTCGGGGGATTGGACCCCATCTCTAGACTGAACAGTCCCTGCTTCAACCCGAACTTCAGGGCCACCATCAGAGTAAAGTTGTCCACCTCTTCCACTTCCAAAATCTCCACCTGGAAGCGATGATGTAATGACCCAAACTCTCATGCTGTCCTTGGTTGATTTTGAAGAGATACATCTCTTCCTTCTTCATCTTCTTCGATGTCGCGAACCTCGCCATGAGACCCCGACGCAGGTCTGAGAAGTAATATACGGACCCTGCTGACAGTTGATGGAACCAATCCCTGGCGTTGCCCTTGAGGGTGATGGAGAAGAACCTGCACTTGAATGCACCAGACGTGTTGTGGATGGAAAAGGCATCTTCAAATCACTGGAGATGTCTGACAGGGTCGTCTCTGCCAGAGTAGTAGGTGAGAACGGGTTCCCTGAACCCTTATGGAACTGGGGCAGCGAGGATCTCATCACAGATGGGGCTCCTCCCTCCCTGGTGGTGGGGAGTTTCATCCTCGTTGGAGACGTCATACTCGCTGTAGTGCCGAGTATCTCTGCATCTCGCCGGCGACATTGGATCCTGAAAGCGGACTCCTTGGCTGCTCGCCGGGTAATGTCATGACTGCATCGGTCACTCTTCCCTTGCCCAAGCGGGCTCTTTCCCTGCTCGTCTCGGCGGCGCTTCCTCCTCCACCGGTGTCATGCGACGGGGAGAAGTCGTCGCGACATCTGGGCGATGAGCAAAACCGGCGAGGATGGTGAAGGATCAAGCGCATACCCAACTGCACCAAAATCCCGGACTGTTGGAGAGGGCTCTACTTAATTTCTTTAAATAAGTAGCAAAGCGCCATGGGTCAAGTGAAGGAACGCCGGACCCAACAATCCCCCCACCTCCCCCGGCTTCCAGCATAACCCGTCGGCTCAGAGGTGGAGTTACCACATGGCCCACCTGGCTCAGAGGTGGGGTTACCACATGTCCACGGTTGCCTGACCCGCCGGACCCACACAGGTAGAAGGGAAAAATCAGGATTTAATAGCGCCCCCCCCCCCCCCCCCCCCGGTCTTGAACCCGTGACCTCCTCTGATACCAATTGAAGGATCAAGCGCATACCCAACTGCACCAAAAGCCCGGACTATTGGAGAGGGCGCTACTTAATTTCTTTAAATAAGTAGCAAAGCGCCACGAGTCAAGTGAAGGAATGCCGGACCCAACAGATGGTTTGCTCGATCCTCTTCGCGAACTCTTCAAACGCTACAACTGTCACAAACTCGCCACCTTGCGTGGCATCTCCACCTACTGCCGAGTTGCCGAATAACTCTCCTTGCTCGCCACCAATGGCCATCTCACACAACCTCTAAACTTTCCTCCTTGGCTGCGATCCACGCTCACCGCACCAAGTGTTGAAACCAAGAAAAATCCTAACCTCAGAATTTAGACCGAAGCCACCTAAAGTTACCGGCTCAGAAGCAAGATCAAACGGCTAGGGTGACTAGGATGATGAATCGGGTCAAACAGGACCATAGATATTGTGGTAGGAAGGTCCACAACATACCCGAATGTTCGAAAGGAGCAACCCCTTCTCAATCAAAGATGGTCGAACTGGGTACAAAGGAAGCTAGCTGACAAAGTCGCAAGGTCGCGACTTGCTTTCTATGGAAAGGGAATCCAAAGGCTCAGCTAGTATCTCAAAAATGAAGCGCGCGAGTATCCTGCCAAGGATTTCCATGTGCCTCACCTCGTAACCCTGGGGTCCTATTTATAGGCAAATCCAAGGAGGGGGGGGGGGTCATATTTATACCCCACCCCCCTGGCGACTAGACGACTTCCAAAGGAACTCGTATGGGCTGGGGAAGTATCTCGCCTAGTCGCCTACCTGGCGAGTATGCGAGGGGAGCTCGCCTATACACGCACAGGCCTTCCACGATCTTGTATGCTGACTTTGACCCCTGTCTTGACTTGTTGACCTTGACTTCTGCTGACCTGGCTGTGATATGACCCACCCTCGACGAATATGGGTTGTACAAGGTTGACTGAGGAATGACAGGAGCTTGGCCTCTTCTCTGAGATTGGATAACTTTAGAGATGCAATCAGACTCAAATTTTCTATTGATAGCATCCATCTTAGAGAAATTGGTCACAATCCACTTCTCCCTTTCAAGTTTTTCTTCAGGATCCTTGATAATAGAGTCCTTATATTTTATGGACTCAACATGGATATCTACCATGATCTTCAGATTGGCTGCTTCCCTCTCTTTTAGATATAGCAAAGATGAAGCTTCATCATGCTGGGAAGCAGTCATCTATTGGGAGGCTATTTCCTCTGCTTGTTTCTTAACAAGCAACTTGCTTTGCTTGAAAGCTTTCAGAAGTGCGGCATGATTTTCAATCAATTGACTGATATCATCTTCTAATAGAGGACACTCATCATCACTTGATGAGGATGCATTAGATCCTGAGCATGACTCATATTCAGACTCTGAGGATGAGCTAGATGGAGAATATAGCTGACTTTTTCCAGGCAGGATTCTTCTTCTAGTGTAGCTGTCAGTTCATGGCTCCTACATTCACCTTCCTCAACTTCATCCACCTTTGAGTCACAATCTGAATGTGATAGAGGGGCACTGATCTTTGCTCTTGTATCTGGAAATACTTTGTCTTTTGGAAGAGCAGCTAGTAGTCCAACGGTCTTCTTGCCATTTTTGATGATTTGAAGCTCCATTCATCTCCACACCTTATGGTTCTCTTTTGAACACATAATTTAAAACCCTTTTAGCTATCCTTTAAGGTCTACTCAGATTGTTAGGTCCTTTTTGAGTAACCTCCCTCTGATACCACTTGAAAGTCTTTATTTCAAGGATAGCTAAATCACATAGAGGGGGAGGCGGGGGGGGGGGGGGGGGGTGAATAGGATTATTAGTCCTTAATGACTATTTTTGATTCTATTTTATTTAATTGCTTTATTGGTAGATTAAGTTTTACTTTCAAGATAAGCTACCTGCACAAAGAAAGCAACACAACAGAGTACACACAGATTTATAATGGTTCCCCAATCTTTGGGTACATCCACTCTCCTCCCACCTTTCCATCTTCCTATTCATCAAGGCACTTCTCAAAAACAGTGCTCCAAAGAGCTTACACCTTTGATCCCTCAGGATCTCTCAGTCTCCTCCAAGAATTACACCTCAGCCACAAAGCCCTACACTTAGTGATACAAGTATCACCTACCTTATGCAATTAAGCCCTACCACTCAGGCTATGGAGGATAACCCTGCCTCAGAGCAAACTTGCTCCTACAACTCAGAGACATTCACTCTCCTGCAGTTCAGGCACAAATGTCATACCACTCAGTGATCAACTGATCACCTACCTCAGAGCAAGTTTGCCCTACCTCTCAGATCCACAAAGGATCCTACAAGATCGAAGTGGGTTGTTGAGGTTATTGATTGGACACAAGAAGAATTCCTCTGTGCAAATCTACCTTGACTGAGTTAGACTCGGCCCAACTTTGATAAAAGGAATATTTTCCTGAGTCTACTTTTCTAGACTAAGTACTCCATAACCACAACTACTTCACAGCAACAAGTATATCCACTTGAGCTGGAAGTGACTTGCAGAACACTGATCTGCTCCTTTCTGAACTGATCCAAAAGCTCAGCCCACTCTTCTTCACATCAACAATTATGTACATGCTTTGGCTTATGCTGGAAGCAACTTGCAGATTAGCTTCTCTGTACCTTTCTGAACTGAGCCACCTGCTCAGCCCTATCTCCTTCTTCACAGCTCCCCAAGAGAATGTTCTTTATGATTTGTTGGCTGGGTCTGTGAAGCACCTGCAGTAAGGGTAGGCCCTAGCTGCTATCTCTTTTTCAGTGAATCACCATGAACTTGCTAGCTGGTGTGGATGAAGATAGCACCAATAATCTTGCTGTTGAAGATGTTGATATCAACAGCCAGCTTGATCTGGCTCCAGACTTGTTTGTCTTGGGATCTTTGTTCTTCAGCCACATCCACAACAATGGTGATAGGGAAGAACTACTGTAACAACACCCCCTTCTATAAAGAGCTTCTCCTTTTTTTAATGTAACCCAACGGCTCTTTTAGCAGTCAGTCTCAATCCATTAATGCAAGATGCATCCTTGCTTTAACGACCAACTGACATACAGTAGGCCTGCAGTGCTTTTTTCATGTATTGTGGCTTTGTCACTCACAATTTGAATATGGTGGACTTTTTGACTTGCTGACATCAGCACATGAATACTTAGTCAAAATTCAAGCATCAGCAGTATAGGCATTAAGTGAATGAGCTTCACTCAATGTCAAAGTACTTTGATAGTTTTGTCTATCTAGGCCTTGACAGTGTAGAGTGAGTAAAGCTCACTCGACATTTTTGCCTTAACCCTTTCTGCAGTCTCTTCTGTATGCATGTTGCTGAGAGCGTTGAGTGAACATATTTCACTCAACGCCTTGTGCCTTAGCTACATTCTGCATTTTAGGCACTGAGAGCATTAAGTGAACATGCCTCACTCAACGCTTTCTGCCTTAGCCATTTTTGCTTCTTCAGCATATTAAGTGTTGAGTGAGCATGCCTCACTCAACGCTTTTTTTGCTTTCACTAATTCTATGTCATTGCGTTGAGAGCATTGAGTGACTACGCCTCACTCAACCCTTTCTGCCTTAGCCAGATTTTCTATTTCAGAATTCAGTTTGAGCTCGACGAACTTAGAATGCAGTTCGACGAACTTTGAGCTCAGCTTGACGAATTAGTAATAGCTTAGTTTGACGAACTTAGAGTTCAGTTCGACAAACTCTGAGCTCAGCTCGACAAATGAGTGAAAGTTCAACTCGATGAACTCAGAACTTAGTTCGACATACTCTGAGATCAGCTACTCTGCAATTTTGAAGCTAAGGCGTTGAGTGAGTAAGAAACACTAAACGCCTATGTACATAGCCACTTTTCAGCTCATTTTTCTTTAGGATTTGACAGTATTAACCTGACTCATAGCCTTTTGTTGTATAGCGTTGAGTGAGTTGACTTCACTCAATTCCTGTGGACTTACCCACATTCTAAGCTTGCCACTTAATGGCTTTGACTGAATAGGCTTTACTCGGCGCTATAAGTCATCTGACGTTGAGTGAGTGATCTTCACTCAACGCTTGTGGACTTGGACAGTTTTCTATCATTCCACCACTTTGGTAAGAACTTACCTGACTTAGCCACTTAGGCTATCTGTCCCATCACTGCTTACTGGTACAATCTGCAATCATTAAACTTGAACACAAGTTAGATCAGCACATGTGTATACATTGTTTGTTGGTCCTTCTTCAAATCCTGGACATTGGGATAAATGGATCCAACATAAACCTTAAGTTCTTAATTAAATTGAAAAAGAAGACCTTTAATTATTTAAAAACATTTTTATGTCTCAATGCTCTTCGATACCGATGACTAAGATCGATTAGCCACTCATCGGAATGAGGACGACTTATGAGTTTGGTGTGGCGTGAATTCTAAACTAGGCCCTGAAGGGTTAAAAAAAATAAGAAGAAATAAGATAACCTAACATTAGAAAGAGAAAAACTACTAAAAAAGAGAAAACACACGCACTCAAGCAAACTCATAATGAAGTAAAAAAAAATTAGTTACAGAAAAAAAAATTGCATAATTGAAATCACAACTCCGACTCAAACAAGTAGGCGGGAAATGACAAGTCCTACTCAAACGAGTAGGCGAGAAATTAAAGCTGAAAATGACAAGTGCTACTCAAACGAGTAGGAGGGAAATTACAAGTCCTACTCAAACGAGTAGGCGGGAAATGACAAGTCCTACTCAAACAAGTAGGCGGGAAATGACAAGTCCTACTCAAACAGTAGGCGGGAAATTAAAGCGATAAAATGACAAGTCCTTTTCATAAACGCACACACACAACTTGAAGGAAAGCAAGACAAAGCTAACTCATACACTCACACACAAGCAAAAAGGAGAAAAATAAAGTGATTGAAAAACTAAAATGATTACGTTTTTACAGTAAGAATTTGCTTGAAATGCATAAAAAGTAAAAATAAAAATTGTTGGCAAAATAGTTTTTAAGTAAATGTGAAAATTAAAGGGTTGAAAAATTGAAATAACATATAATCCATTTTTATAACTTTGTAAAAATGTTTAAAAGGTGGAAGAAAGTGAAAAAGAAGCAAAAGTTTTATAAGCTAAGAAAAGAAAATCTAAGTTAAAGAGAAATAAAAATCACTTTCAAACCATTTTTTATAAATCCATAAGGATGAATAAAAAACAAAAATCCTAAATCTAAACATATCTAAGGAATATGATAAGGAAAAAAAGCTATAATAACGATTAGTAAATTTGAGAAAATCTGAAATGAAGCTAAGCAATTTGATGATTTGAAAACATAAGTTCCACAAAGCTAACTCATACACACACAGAACTGTATAAAAAATAAAAATGAAGATACATAAGATTGCTGAAAGAGAGGCACTCAGAGGCTTTCCAGTACAATATAAGGATGAAAAACTGACAAATTTTATTAAGAAGAAAGTCTGATTAAAATGCTAAAACAAACACAAAGAGAAGGGGGAAAATAATCCTTACATAGCACAAAATGTCTCCTAGATGCAGCCCAAACAACAAAATGGCTCAAAATTTTGAACTCATGGCCCTTACAAGAAGGTTCTATTTATAGGCAAAAAAATCGTATTACACGCCCACGCCCCTATCATGGGCGTGTAGGGGGGGATGTAAGTACTGGCGCTGAGGTGAAGCCGAGAATTTATTGGCGCTTGACTTCGGGGCATTCCACGTGGAGGTCACGGGTGTGTCCCTGCGGTCACAGCCATGTCCGGAAGGTGTATCTGGCAAAGGCATCTAGTCGTTGCATCGCTGGCGACGTCTTGTCTGGGGCAGCTGGGGTGGTCACGTGCATGTAGCATATTGACACGGGCGTGTTGGTCAATTCATCGAACGCCGATCGTTGAACTGAAGGCGTCGAGCGTCGAGTGGAGTGACATGGGCCGTGTTAGACAGAACACGGGCGTGTTAATATGGGACACGGTCGTGACTTGACTTTGGCATTGCAGGCGACAACTTTCTACTGGAATCAAAGTTACACGGCCCGGTCATGGACGTGACCTATGTGACACGAGAGTGTACTTTGAGAAATTTGGCATTTTTTGAAAAGTCCTGAAAAATAAAATAAACTTTAGTTATAAGAGTATAAACAAAAGGAAACATATTTTTGAACAAAAATAACTAAAAACAACGAAAACAAGCTAAAACGACCTAATTAAAGTACTGAAAATACGTATATTTACAACTTATCTGCGGCATGGAGGCCGCCTGCCTACTACAACATACGCCACCCGGATCTGGGCTGCTAGGAGGCTTCCGGATCTGTGTGGCCAGAGGGTGGGGCAACAGTCCTCTCTCTGTGGCAAAAGGCACCGCCTGGATCCAAGCGGCCAGGAGGCCACCAGATCTAGACGACTGGGGAGGAGGGTTGTCGGAAGGCCGCCCTCCCCTCAGGGAGAGGTCAGGCACAACACGTGACCAGTGGCTATTCACGAACATGTGCAATCCCGAATCGCGCGCAGGCGCACGCAGCCCCGGACCGCATGCAGGAGCGCGCGGCCCCGTACCGCGCGCAAGCGCGCGAGGCACCAGAGCACACGCAGGTGCGCGCGTTTATTGTGTGTGCCCAGGTGGTGTCACGCGCACCCTCGCGCGCGACCGGGATCCTTACATAGGCGGGGGTGCATGTGTGGCCTTATGGCGGCACAATGTTGACCGTGCGAGGCAGACACTCATGTAAGAATGTGCGTGTGCGCATCCAGCTATTGGGGTTGCGCTCGTAGAACCCGCAGTTGGACAAGACCTGTTCAGGGGTGATGCAAAAAATGAACGAGTAAGCAACACAAAAAATGGATGGTGAGAAATATTTGAGTGATTGTTTAAGAGATGGGGCCCGTTCAACATTGAGATAATGCTGAAAAATTAAATTTTATTTCAAATCTCCTCCATAACACACTATCTTTTAATATCTAGAAAAATAGTGATCTTATGATTTGAAATAAGAATATTCACAAATATTACTCTAGCAAGAGATTGCCCGATAGTTACAATGTCTCTGCCACGTGTTGTTCTCGGGAGCAGTGACTTCGCACTTGTATAAGAAAAAGTGTTACCACTTCGCACTTGTATAAGAAAAAGTGTTACCACTTCGTTTAATTGTACTTTGAATGTGTGAGAGAGAAGGTGAGGAGTACAGGTGTTCATAAAAATAGGGATCGGGGCACTGGCTCGGGAAAAAGCCTGGCTAGGCCCGATCCTGAGCTTGCCCTTCCCGGGCCCAGGTCAGGTTTTTGGGGCATAATAGGGTCCTTATATAGGCTCAAAGTCCGTCCTGAGTCAGGCCCGACGAAGCCTGGGCACCAGGCCTGTCCTGGGCGTGGAACCCAGGCTAGTGGGATAAATGAAACCATGCCTATTGACAAGATTTACTCATAGGCAGGAAATCTCACCTATTAAATAACCAGGTTAGTCTGGGCCCGGACCGGCCTTGGAGGCCTTGGCAGGCTCCCGCTTGGAGATGGAGCCCGAGCCCGACTAAAGCCAAGCTCGGTCCCGAGCCAGGTGGCAAAGCCCGGACCCGACAGGCCTAGTCCTGATCCTGCTTTTTGGCCAGGCTTAGTGAGGAGTCTGGGAATGGGAGAGTAGTGGAAGTGAAGCAAAAATGTAAAATGAGCATGAATAACACTACAAATTAAAAAGTGTAATATATGTTTATTTATACAAGTGACAATGCACGATCAATCAGTACAATACCTCGACTCTGACAATATCTCCTATTGTGCTCTCCGGCTCAGGAGCACACGAACTTCATATGACGTTGTTGCTGGTCGCCCGATTTTCCTCCAGTCCAAAGAATCGGACCTCCTTATCTCCAAGTCAGATCTGACATGCAAAAAGTCAAATTAAAACCAAATAACAATGACACAGAGAGTTTTTGTTTTTGAATAGCCGGAAAGAGTGAATACCCATGTGGCCCGATCTATGCTGGGCCGAAATCCACTAGTTCAGTTGTTATTACAAGTGTCAGAGTTCCCCGGAAAGCAACATGTCACATCTTACGTTATAAGCATGAAGTCTTACATCTTACAACTAAGTCCTTTGGGCTTTGAAGAGATCGATCTCACGAGCATCTACGAGCGCGTTCTTCGAAGTCCTTTCTTGTGACCGCTCATTCATTCGTGACATCAAAAGAGAGAGAGAGAGAGAGAGAGAGAGAGAGAATTATGAGCGTTGGAATAATCTAAGTCTCACATCCTCTATGGAAAAACTCTCTAGTATCTCAAGTTGTTTGTCTTCAAATGAAGACCAAATGGTCTTTTTATAGCTTTCTTGAAGGGATGTGTTGGTAATTGGGCCCTGTTGTATCATTAGTTGGAAAATGACATCGCTCACTTCTGGTCTCCCTGATCACCAATTTTCCAAAAATGACGGACATGGCCCCCCCTCCTCTCGGGGCAATCTAGGCATGTTGTCAGGTTACGGTGGCGACCAAAGATGGCGGAGGCGGCGGACATCTGTGCTCACCGAACATAAAGAGTCATAGACGATGTCTCAGATGACGATCCTGACACCAGTATCGAGAGATGGCTTAGTCTTGTTTGCATTTTTTAAAGCGTTATATCTCTTTCTTGCATTTTGCTTTTGTTGTTGTAGGCACGACGTACCCCCGCAAATCTACCTTTTCCGATAGCGTTACAGAGTTGCTCACTTGTTTGATCCTTGTGAATCTCGTTGAGCATGAGTTCAACACAGCGCATTGAGTTGTGACCTCCAATGGGCATTAGTCGTGGGGGCTGATGCTCAAATGTAACACATAGGATCGTTTACCTCCTCTGTCCTAATGATGCCAGAAGACCCATAGTCAATTTTTAACTTAGTGGTGCAGGAGGGATCGTGGTCTTTCCTGAACGAACTTCATAGGACGATTTGGGACTGCTCTTACCTTGAGGTGTAGAGCGAACTTTGCCTTTTTTGCTTAAGCAGAAAGACTCATGGTCTATTTCATTGGAGGTGGTGAATAAACTTCATTCGTTCGTGCCTTGGGACTCGAGGTCTGTCCTATTGGAGGTGACGAATAAACTTCATTCGTTCGTGCCTCGGGACTCAAGGTCCGTCCTATTGGAGGTGGCGAAGAATCTTTATCCGTTTGTGCCTTAGGAGGACTCATGGTCTTTCTGGTTATAGAAGGACTTTTGTCCATCTTGTCATGACAATAGAAGGTGCAAAACAACTTTCCTCCATCTTTCCTTGACAATAGAAGGACATGGGGTTTGTTCTCCCAGAAGGATTTTCGTCCATCTCGCCTTGATGGCAGAAGGACATGAGGTTCATTTTTTCAAAGCTCTAACTGCAGTGGTATGAATCAATGAGCAGTTGCGTTGTTGTTGAAACGAAAGATACAGGTGCTCACGAGCTTCTTCTCGTGGATTATTCTTGAATAAGGAAATATTGTAGGAAGTGCGGGAGGTTGGCCTCTCCATCCTCCCCCCAAGCCCATCTTAAGCTAAGCATTGTTTCTTTAGGGATTACGCTCTAATTGGGATGTGACGGATGAAGGAAGCAGATTCAAACTGCCTCTTAATCTACCCGTAGAATGTGAAAGTATCTAGTGTTTACCTAAATCACCTAAAAGGGAGTGAATAGGTGATGTTTGTGTATTTTTGCGGAATAAAAATACTTTAAAAAAGAAATCACACAAAACACATAGAATTATAGTGGTTCCCCGAGTTGGGAACGTGCACTGTCCTGCCTTGCCTATCTACCAAGAAGCGCTATATTCAACTACTTCACCTTTCTTAGATTTCAACAAATTTTACACTTCAGAGCCGCAACTCCTACAACTCGGTGACAACACTCCTACTGTATAACCTTGTATTCACTGAATGGGTCTTTCCCCCAGGGCAGGTAACTCAAGACCCTTTCGCCAAGGCAGACAGAAAGGCTTCCGCTTAGGTAGGAGAAAATTCTTCCACCTGTGTAGGCGGAAAGCCACTAGAGTTGCTAAAACTCTTTAGTTTTAGGCGTCGAGTGATCACCCTTAACTCGATGCTCTCAACGCTCTTTGGTTTTAGGTGTCGAGTGATCACCGTTCACTCGGCACTCTTGGCTCACTTCGGTTTTAGGCGTGGAGTGATCACCCTTCACTCGACGCTCTTGGCGCTTTTTGAGTTAAGGCGCTGAATGATCTTTCTGTACTCAACACATCAGTTCTTAGACCAATTTCCTTGGGCGGCGCAGACCCACATTCAGCCAGGTAACTCAAGAGCCTTTTACCGGGGTAGGCGAAAGGTCTTCCACCTAGGTATGAAGGAAGCCTCTCGCCTAGTATGGTCCAGAGGTAAATTTACCTGGTAGTCCTTAGAGGTCTGCATTTATCTCCTCGAATCGCAGAGTTTGGCTGTTGGAAAACCACTTTGGGCTGCATATAGTCTTTTGGAATAGAAGCGCTACGTTGTTGACAGACCAGATTTCAGGATTTTATAAATAGACCGACAGGGTACCTTAGAAGGCATGATTTTCTCATTTTCTAAAGTCTTATAATACTTTCTGAGGTATCCTTAGCTCAGCTCTTGGCTAATAAGGGAAAGCTCTCTGAGATCTTTCGGATTAGTGGAGGGACCTCCGTGTTGTAGCCTAGGGTCAGTTATTTAGCTCCTTGTGGCTGGTCAGGGGTCTGGGCTTGGGAGAATAGGTGTTAGCTGCACCCCAGGGTCCGAACTCTCGTTGGGGGCTAATTTTTGGTTCCAACATTTCTAGTTGGGGACCGTAGCTGATACAAGAAAATCTCAGGCTAAGTCTCATGGCTAGAGGCGAGGACGAGGGAGCAGGCTCAGGGGGTTCTCCACCTTCGATGAGTGGGGTGATGATGGGGATGATGGAAGACTTCAGGAGGGAATTCTTGCAGACCATCCATTTGGATTTCGCTGCGAGAAGCGACTGGGCAATGCATCCAATTCTAGTAGTTACGGCCCCTTGTTTGGGCAAAAATGCTCTCAGACAGCGTCCCAGGAAGGAGATTCCTGCGGAGAGTACTGAGAGGTTTATCGCCGAGCGGGAACTCTTCCCCGGGCAGGCCAGTGCTGACAGGGATAATAAGTCGAGGCCGCATGATGTGCCCTCTCTCCAGGTTATGGGCGCGAGCCTTTCAGTGAGCTGATCGTCTCAGCTCCGGTTATAGACGGGTTTCGAGAGCCCGATATATCTTACTACATGGGCAGGTATGACCCAATGCAACATGTTCAGTGGTTCGAGGATGTCATCTCCATCAAGCAGATGTCGGACGCCTTCAAGTGTAGGCTCTTCGCTATCACTTTGAAGGAGAAGGCTAGGGACTAGTTTCATCAACTTACCGCAAGTTCCATCTATTGCTTTGAAGATTAGCGTCGTAGGTTCCTGTTGAGGTTCTCCACGTCGAAGAAGAGGAAGAAGGGGGAGGAGAGCTTGTTCGCCATTAATCAAAAGCCGGAGGAGACGCGGGGACACTATGTCAATCGGTTCCAGGAGGAGATCCTTCTAGTTCAAGAGTTCCCGGGGTACACATTGATGCTCGCATTTACCATGGGATTGAGATCTGGGTTCTTCAGCATGGAGCTGAAAAGAGTGTCCCTCTCTTTTGAAGAACTGAGGGAGAGGGCGGCGAAGGAGATAGAGATCGAGGCGGCCAACCCAGCATTTGCCAAGAAGGTGGCCAAATTGGCGGAGGAGGATGTGAAGGAGCAAAGATCAGGGAAGCAGAGAGAGAAGAGAAAGGAGAGGAGGTGAGAAGAGCCCCGAGGTCAGGGGAACCATGGGCAACACCAAGGTTAGGGGCCCAGGGAGATGAATAACCGGTTGGCCTGGCGGCCTCAAGAAGGTCACCCCCCAGGGTCAGGGTGGAGGATTCCAAGGTGGGGAGAACTTCCGCAGTCAGGTAAGGTTTAATCCGCTTGCTTGGAGGCTGGGGCAGAGTGCCCCTCTCCCATAGTAGCAGGAGGTGATGGCGATCGTCCGAGCAAGGGGAGAGAAGAGGAGCTCTTGGAGGAGAAAGGAGAAGAGAAGGCAGGGTGGTATTGCATTTTTGTGACTTTCATCAGGTGGAGACTCATGTGATGGCCACCTGCTATTGGGTATTGTATCCACAATAGCTCGGATTTGAAGAAGAGCCCAGTTAAGCTAAGATGAATTGTGACTGTATTTGATGTTGCTTTCTAGCTATATACTTGCAGGTCTACAATGCCAAGTACACACCAATGTTAGGTTACAGTGAGTGATAATCACAAGACTATACAATATAATTCCTCATTGTGCAGGCCAAGGTGTTGACTCACGCGTAATCTCTCTATTTGGGTGTACTTTTATCCCAAGTACAGGAGAAGACTTAAGAATTATGAAGAGGTAGACCCAAGAAAATAAGAAGTTTACCCAAGTAAAATTCAGCGAGTATGGTTGAGCATACACATTGAATTCGTCGAGTATCGTTGATGATACACGCCAAATTCGTCGAGTATACTTACCATTACCCGTTGAATTTGTCGTATATACTTAGGTAAAATTCGTTGGAGAAATAGAAAAATACACCAAGTAAAATTCATCGAGTATCGTCGTGCATACTGGTCGAATTCATCGAATGTATCTAATGAAACTTGCCGAATTCGTCGAATATGATAAGTGATACATGCCAAATTTGTCAAGTTCAGTTGAAACTACTTGTCTAGATTTTTCTAAGTTCAATTCGTCGAATATCAAGCGTGTAGTGTGTTGAGTCATCTCAACAATATTCAATGAATGCAGTCTTTGACGTTGAGTCAATTCAATCTGTCATATATCATGGCATCGAGAGCATTGAGTCATCACGACACTATTCGACGAATGCTGCCATAAGCATTGAGTGATCAAACAGAGTTGAGTGTGTCGAGTCTAATGACATATACTCGACGAATTTGTCGAGTATGCCTGATGATACTCGATGAATTCATTGAGTATGCCTGGTGATTCTCGACGAATTCATTTATTGGAACCCTAGTTCTGATTTAGGTAAGGATCACTATTAGGTTTGCTTAGATTGACCTAAAATGTATAGTCAGGGTCATAAGTTTATTTCTTTAGTCTAGGCCAAGAGTCAACATCACATGGATCAGCCTACAACAGCCTGTTAGAGACTCAAGTAGTTGTGCCGACACAAACTACATCAGTGGACACTCAGCAAAATTGTGTCGACACTTTGAATAAGCTATGTCGACACCAGTAGCAGAATTGTTTCGACACACAGAGAGACTGTGTTGACACCCAGAAGAATTGTGTCGACACACAGAACGGCTGTGTCGACACCCAGAAGATTTGTGTCGACACACAGACTATCAGTCGACACAGATAATATTAGTCGACAATAGCTCAGTCGACACAAGAAGGATTTGTGTCGACACAGTTCACAGATTATTAGTCGACAGTATCAGTCGACATCAGAAGAACTTGTGTCGACACCCAGAACCATCTGTCGACACAGTTCACAGAAGCTGTTTGAGAAGGATAAATCAAATTCTAAGGTCGACAAACCAAGTTCTCAGGTCGATGATTTCTGTCTTTTTCAGTATGTCATTCCAAAAAATATACTAAGTCCAGAAACAATTCTCAGCTCGACGATCGTCGATCTCCCATCGACGATCTCAGAGTCTTCTACTCTGAACTGAGCTCGACGATCTACGAGCTCAGGTCGATGATCTTGTGCTTCTCATCAGTTATCTCAGATCTACGATAGTTGCTCTCACGTCGACTATCTCTTAACCCAGTTTGACGATCTCTGAGCCAAGCTCTACGATTTTTTACTGCCTACAGTTATCAGTTCTCTCAGTCCGATCAGAAGTATTATTTCAAGGCAAATATATTCTGATAATTAATGCTGACATTCTCAAGGCTGATAGCCGTATCTCATGAAGCATTAATTATGGTATTCACAGAATATTTTGTCAAGACAGTTATGGAAGTGCATTTATGATTGCCAGCCAATCTACCCGTTTGGGCTCCTAAATTCTTGCAGAGAATTAAGTACTGTCTGGGAATTCAAATTCAGGTCGTTAGTCATTCCAAATATATAGAGAACTTAAAAAGACAGAGACAACAAGACACACAGTCAGTCAGAAAATCAATCATCTTTTTGCTCTCAAGGTTTCTTGCTTTGCCAAAATACAAGGAAGAAGATGAACTTGCTGAACACACAAATCTATCTAGTCTTCTTCCTTCATCAGGCTTCAACAATTTACAGAGAACTTGAATCAACATCAATCTGAAGACCTACACCCTGGACAAAGTTTCCTTCTTCCTGAAACTACTCAATATCTCAGGGTGAGCTTTGACATCATCAAATCTACAAAGTCTTCTCATTGTGTTTGAGAAAGAGAAGACTGCCATCTATTTTTCTTTAACCTCTCGTGTACAGGGTTCTTACTCCCTTCAAAATTAAACTCCTTGTTGATAGGGCACCTGATCAAAAAACTATTGGTTTTTAGGCACCTGATCAAAAGCCTGAAGGGTTTCTAGATCTACCTGATGCAGATCTTGTGGTGATAGGGCACCTGATCAAAAACCTAAGTGGATTCCTACCTGGGTGGTAGAAGAGTGGATGTACCCAGATTTCGGGAACCACTATAAAATTTCTTGTGTCGTCTGGATTGCCTTGTGTTTTCTTTGTGCCTTGTGCTGTGATAGTTTCTTGCTTTTACCTCTTTCTTATACGTATCAATACTTTAATTCCGCAATATATCAAAACAAATTTTTTATTATACTCTATTCACCCCCCCCCCCCCTCTAGAGTAAACTGTATCTATCCCTCACTTTCAATTGGTATCAGAGGATGTGTTTTTAAGGTTGTACAGGCTAACACCTAAACCTAAGATCTCTGATAGATATCTGTTTACTCTATTCTTTGTTATACCATGGCACAGTACAAGGAATTTGCAAGCACCAGACCTCCAATTTGCAACTTGCAAATGTTTGGAATCTGGAAGGCAAGAATCAGGCTTTATATGAATTCTATTGATGAAGACATTTTTGCTTCTATCTTAACAGGAGTACCTCCACCACTAGCTACCCCTGTAAGTACTTCCACAAACATGACTGCAGTACCTCCTCCAGACTACAATGATGCATACAAGAAAGCAAAAATTGCTGATGCAAGAGCCATGAACATACTGACACAAACAATGTCTGATGATATATTTCAGAAAGTAGCTGAATGTGAATCAGCTAAGGCCATCTGGGATTACTTAAACAAGATGGTTGCAGGATCAGCAGATGAAAGGAAGGACAAGAAAGATCATCTCATCTTCCAGTATGAGAATTTTAAAAAGGAAGAAACTGAGTAAGTTTCTGAGATGTACAATAGACTCAGTCTCATTGTTAATGTGCTGAAAAATCTTGACAAAGACATCTTAGTCACAAAAATAAATGACAAGATTCTCATGTGCTTCCCCAGCTCATGGGTCTCTAGAATCTGGCCTATTAGAGAGACCAGAAACACACATGAGATGACTACAGAATCAGTCATAGGAAAGCTGAAATCCCATGAACAGCTGCTGAAGACAAGAGAAGATGAGCAACAAAAGACTGCTACACCAACTAGGAAGGAGCAGAATATAGCCTTCAAAGTTTCAGAAGAATCAGAAACTTCTCCATCAAATGAAGAGTTGATGAATCTCTTTGCAAAGAGATTCTTCAAGATGGGGAGAAAAGAATTCAGAAGGAAATCATCAAGGAGTGATGATAAACCAAGGTATAATAAAACCCCTTCTAAGGAGATTATCTGTTTTGGTTGTAGGAAACCTGGACATATTCTTCCAGAATGTCCAGAAAACAAGTATAAGGAAAGGAGAAAGGAGAAAGACTCCAAGAAGCACTCCAACAAACCATCTTCCTACAAGCACAAGAAGAAGGAGAGTGGGTTTGTTGCAGAAACATGGAGTGACACTGAAGAATCATCTTCCTCCAGCTCTAGTGAAGATGAAGAGGAAGCAAAGGCCAAAGAAATCTGCTTAATGGCCATCAATGCTTCAGGGCATGTCTCAGAAGAAGAAGAATCTGAAGAATGTTCAGATTGTGATCAGGTATTGGAAGATTTTGACTTTACCTCTAAAGATTTTAAAAATGACTTTAAATCTATGTGTAGTGATCAGATTAGATCTGAGAAGGAAATCAAACTTCTCAGAGATAAATAATTTCATTATGATAGCTTAGTATCAGAAAACATTAAATTGAAAAATGAAATAGACATGTATAGTGAACAAATCACTTTTCTAAAAGTTGAATTAAGTAAAGCAAAACAGCTAGATGAGTCACTGAATGGAAGAAGCAAACAACTAGTAGAAATTACCTGCACACTTAATGCTAGACTTAATATAAGTAAGTTAGGATTAGGTGCATCATCCAGTGAACCACTAATTATTAAGAAAAACCACCTTTCACAACCTATAAAGTTTATTTCAGATAAAGGTAAGAAGAATACAGAAAAAAATTAAAATAGTTAACAAAGTTTTAAAACAAGTTGAGATAAATAAAGAAAAACAAAAAGCTAAGTCTGAACAAAAATCATCAAACCAAGATCGACGATCTCAGGATTATGCGTCGAACGACGATCTCAGAACGCAGAGCTTGAGCCTAAACACTCTGCAAACGGGGATCGACGATATCATTATGTATCGTTGAAAAGGGATTGACGATCGTGGGACCCAGATAATAGCCACTATTATTCTAAGAACCAAGATTGACGATATCAATGCTGGTCGTCGAACGCAGATCGACGATCTGAACTAAAATCGTCGAACCCAAAACAGTTCTATCAAAACTATAATTTCAACAGAAATTTCAATAAGAATTCTAACCCTAAACCTTTCAATCCCTTAACTAACTGAATAATCCCACCTAGGAGATTTCATCCCTTAGGTTATAAAAGTCAACCTGTATACTCTTATATTTCAAGTTTTAAGTATGAAAAGAAGCCAGGACCCAAGGTTACCTGGGTCCAAAATATATAAGCTTTCTTTGCAGATAAAGACCTATCCTACCATACAGGATAAGTGGTATTTAGATAGTAGGTGTTCCAAGCACATGACAGGAAATAAGGCCAATCTAAGTAACTATAAGGCAAAGCTAGGTCCAAAGGTTATATTTGGAGACTCAAGCTTTGGTCAGACAGAAGGCTATGGAGAATTTACACTTGGAGCTGTCACCTTCAGGAAAGTGGCATATGTAAGTGAGCTGAAACATTACTTGATATCCATAAGACATCTATGTGATGCAGGTTATGAGGTATGTTTTACTGAATCTAAATACAATATTTCTCTAAACAGTATTAATGTGTTATCAGTTATTAGGTTAGGCAATATCTATTTAGTTGATTTTAATTCTGCTTGTTCAGAAATCTGTTTATTTAATCAGGTTAGCAATAATAATACTTTGTGGCATAAAAGGCTAGGACATGTAAATCTAAGAAACATTGCTAGGTTATCTAGGGACAACCTTGTTAGAGGATTGCCCTCTTGCCCCTACAAGAAGGGAAGGCTTTGTAAGGCTTGTCAAGAAGGCAAGCAAATGAAAAATAGTTTTAAATCAGTTAATAAGAGTGATTCACCTAGGATTTTGTATCTGCTTCCTTTGGACCTTTTTGGACCAATTGCTGTACAAAGCCTGGGAGGGAAGTCCTATACTTTAGTTATTGTAGATGACTTCTCTAGGTTCTCTTGAGTTTTCTTCTTGAGAAACAAGTCTGATAATTTCAAAGTTCTTACAGACTTTCTAAAATGCATAAAGATTGAGTACTATACTCCAGTTGCATTGATCAGAAGTAATCATGACACTGAGTTTGAATCTCTTCCTATGCAAGAATTCTGTGAGAAGGAAGGTATCAGGCACTGCTTCTCTACTCCCAGAACTCCTCAACAAAATGAGGTAGTTGAAAGGAAAAATAGAACACTCATTGAAACTGCATGAACATTGCTTGATGATGCTCACATGCCTCTATCCTACTGGGCAGAAGTTGTAAGCACAGCAAATTATGTCCTGAATAGAAGTTTGATACACAACCTTAAAGGCAAGACTCCCTATGAATTACTCAAGGGGAAGAAACCTAAAATAGATTACTTTAGAATTTTTGGTTGTATCAGGTATATACATAATAATAACAAAGATTATCTTAGAAAGTTTAAATCCAAAGCTACAATGAGAATCTTTCTAGGATATTCCCAAGTTAGCAAGACATATAGGGTTCTCAATAAATCATCCTTGAAAATTTAAGAGTCAATACATGTTACATTTGATGAAGCTAATATGTTTTACAAGGAGAAGGAAGCTTCTACTAGTGATCATCTGCAGGTACCAAGTCTATGTAAGAAGCTGGATGACTAAATCTCACCCAGACGGTGATATCTCATGCCTCACCACAAGCAAATGAAGACAGTGAAGAAGTCTCTATGGAAGAAAGTGAACTTCCTCCAATAGCAGAAGTAATTCCACAAGAGGAATTCACTCCAATTGTCGTTGCTGAACCAACTCCACCATTTGATTTTGTCACACTTAGGGATCACCCTAGATCCCAAGTAATTGGAGACATATCAGCAGGTGTACAGACAAGGCATCAACTCAACCATGATGTGATGCATGCCTGTTTTCTCTCTCAAATTGAACCTCAATCCATAACTGTTGCTGAGCAAGATCCCCATTGGATCATTGCAATACAAGAGGAACTAAATCAATTTAAAAGATGTAGAGTTTGGGACTTGGTTCCAAGGCCTAAAGGCTATCCAGTAATTGGAACTTAGTGGGTTTTCAGGAATAAGCTTGATGCCCAAGGTGTGATTGTGAGGAACAAGACTATTCTTGTTGATCAAGGATATATGTAAGAGGAAGGAATTGACTATGATCAGACCTTTGCTCCAGTTGCCAGGCTAGAAGCTATAAGGATTTTTCTGGCCTATGCTGCTTTCAAAAAGTTCACAGTTTATCAGATGTATGTCAAGAGTGCTTTCCTAAATGGAGTACTATAAGAATAGGTTTATGTAGAACAACCTCCAGGTTTTGTTTCTCCAACTTCCCCCTCTCATGTTTTTAAAATGCATAAGGCTCTCTATTGTTTAAAGCAAGCTCCAAGAGCTTGTTTGAGACCTTAGCCAGCTTTCTTTTAGGGCATTGTTTTTCTAGAGGCATGGTAGATAAAACTCTTTTTACAAAATTGCATCATGATAAAATCTTATTAGTATAAATATATGTAGATGATATTATATTTGGTTCTACTGATCCCAAATTATGCAAGAGATTTTCTAATCTAATGCATTCTAAATTTGAGATGAGCAGCATGGGAGAGTTATCTTATTTCCTTGGTCTACAAGTGAAACAATCTCCTGATGGTATCTTTATTTCCCAATCTAAATATACTAATGAGCATATTAAGAAGTTTGGGATGGCTGATGCATCTTCTATGAAGACTCCCATGGCTGCCAATACTGTATTAGACACTGATGAACATGGAAAACCTGTTGATCAGACCAGGTATAGGGCCATTGTTGGATACCTACTATATCTAACAACAAGCAGACCAGATGTCATGTTTGTTACATGTTTATGTGCTAGGTTCCAGGTGAACCCTAAAGAATCTCATCTTATTTTCATAAAAAGGATTTTAAGATATATAAAGGGTTATCCTAATCTAGGACTCTGGTATCCAACAGAGTCAGCATTTGAGTTGACTGGATTTTCGGATGCTGACTATGCTGGATGCAGAGTGGACAGAAAGAGCACTTCAGGAACTTGCCAGTTCTTGGGTGATAGACTTGTATCCTGGTTTTGCAAGAAACAAACCTGTGTATCAACATCTACTGCTGAAGCTGAATATATGACTGTTGGCAGTTGTTCTTCACAGATTTTGTGTATACAAAACCAACTCTTAGATTATGGTTTCAATCTAAGTAATGCAACAAGCTTCTGTGATAATACTAGTGCTATATCTATAGCACATAATCCAGTGCATCATTCTAAAACAAAGCATATAGATATAAGATATCATTTTATTAGAGATAATGTAGATAAAAAGAAAATTAATCTAGACTTTATCTCCACTGAATTTCAAAGAGCAGATATTTTCACCAAACCCCTTGATGAAAAGAAGCACCTGTTCTTCCTGAATCAGCTTGGAATGATCAATGGGAAGGATTAATTTAATTTTTGTCTTCTGTTTTTGGATCTATTTCTAAATCATCGAACGAAGATCGACGATCTTCGAACAGCTCTTGAGCTAAATCATCGAACTGCGTTTGACGACAGCTCTGTGTGAAGACAAAAATCGTCGACCAGAGATCGACGACTTTGCTTCAGTTAATTGATCGTCAAGCTATGCTCGACTATCAATTTTCGACTGAGATCAGAGAACAAAGATATTATTTGTTTATAAATTAATCTTTGACCTAAGATCGACATTTTTGCTTTTATCGTCGAACATAGATCATCTTTTCTTTTGCAAAAACCTATATGTATGTTTCTCTTCGATCTCTGTCCCGCGTTTTCATATTCTATTTTCCCTTTGCCCTTGATCTCTTCTCTTTTGAGTCTACAGATCTTTCATGGCGATTTCTACGGCAGCTCTTTCAAAGATGAAGTTCGACACTGGTTTCTACGTCGACTTTGAACCGATCAGTCACTGTGATCCTATCTTTCAATGGGTATCAGTCACTGTGATCTCATTTTTCACGAAATGTTACAGCTATGTGATGATCAGGGTCTGAAGAAGTTCATGTCTACACGGATCAAACTATCTATTGTTGAGATCAAAGAATGGGTTTACTCTTTCTCAACAAATGACTATTCCCTTTCTGCATCCTCTGTCCCTTCTTCATCTAGGGGCCTTCTTCCAGTTTTCACTGAAACAGGAAGGGGGAGGTGTCCAATGAAGATGCAGCAGGTTCAGCCTCAGCAGACCTTTAAGCTCAGTCTCCTCCAGCAGTACAGGAAGAAGAAGTGTTTCAAAAGTTTTGTGCAGATATAGATGACCAATGAAGCTGCAACAGTTCCAACAGCAGTAGCATTCCAGAAATAGCAGAAGAAGATTTTGATGATACAGATTGTAATGACACATGTTTGGGTAAGGTTCAACAACAACATCAGCAATAGCAACATCAGAAGAAAATGCTAAAGTTAATTGCTTTGTATTCTCTTTGTGTTATGTAAATAGTGTTCTCACCCAAATAGGGGGAGATTGTTGGAACCCTAGTTCTGATTTGGGTAAGGATCACTATTAGGTTTGCTTAGACTGACCCAAAATATATAGTCAGGGTCATAGGTTTATTTCTTCAGTCTAGGCTAAGAGTCAACATCACATGGATCAGCCTATAATAGCCTGTCAGAGACTCAAGCAGTTGCATCGACACAGACTACATCAGTCGACACTCAGCAAAATTGTGTCGACACTTTGAATAAGCTGTGTCGACACTAGTAGCAGAATTGTGTCGACACATAAAGAGACTATGTCGACACCCAGAAGAATTGTGTCGACACACAGAAAGGATGTGTCGACACCCAGAAGATTTGTGTTTCGCACACAGACTATCAGTCGACACAGATAATATTAGTCGACACTAGCTCAGTCGACACAAGAAGGATTTGTGTCGACACAGTTCACAGATTATTAGTCGACAGTATCAGTCGACAACAGAAGGACTTGTGTCGAAACCCAGAACCATCTGTCGATACAGTTCACAAAAGCTGTTTGAGAAGGATAAATCAAATTCTCAGGTCGACGCACCAAGTTCTCAGGTCGACGATTTCTGTCTTTTTCAGTATGTCATTCCAGAAAATATTCTAAGTCTAGAAAAAATTCTCAGCTCGATGATCGTCGATCTCCCATCGACGATCTCAGAGTCTTCTACTCTGAATTGAGCTCGACGATCTACGATCTCAGGTCGACGATCTTGTGCGTCTCAGCAGTTATCTCAGATCTACGATAGTTGCTCTCAGGTCGATGATCTCTTAACCCAGTTCGACGATCTCTGAGCCAAGCTCTACGATTTTTTACTGCCTACAGTTATCAGTTCTCTCAGTCCAGTGAGAAGTATTTATTTTGGTTATGATAAATCATTTCAAGGCAAATATATTCTGATAATTAATGTTGACATTCTCAAGGATGATAGCCGTATCTCATGAAGCATTGATTATGGTATTCATAGAATATTTTGTCAAGACAGTTATGGAAGTGCTTTTTTGATTGCCAACCATTCTACCCGTTTGGGCTCCTAAATTGTTGCAGAGAATTAAGTACTGTCTGGGAATTCAAATTCAGGCCATTAGTCATTCCAAATATATAGAGAACTTAAAAAGACAGAGACAACAAGACACACAGTCAGTCAGAAAATCAATCATCTTTTTGCTCTCAAGGTTTCTTGCTTTGCCAAAATACAAGTAAGAAGAAGAACTTGCTGAACACACAAATCTCTCTAGTCTTCTTCCTTCATCAGGCTTCAACAATCTACATAGAACTTGAATCAACATCAATCTGAAGACCTACACCCTGAACAAAGCTTCCTTCTTCCGAAAACTACTCAAAATGTCAGGGGAAGCTTTGGCATCATCAAATCCACATAGTCTTCTCATTGTGTTTGAGAAAGAGAAGACTGTCATCTATTTTTCTTTAACCTCTCATGTACAGGGTTCTTACTCCCTTCAAAAGTAAACTCCTTGGTGATAGGGCACCTGATCAAAAACTTATTGGTTTTTAGGCACCTGATCAAAAGCCTGAAGGGTTTCTAGATCTACTTGAAGCAGATTTTGTGGTGATAGGGCACCTGATCAAAAACCTAAGTGGATTCCTACCAGGGTGGTAGAAGAGTGGATGTACCCAGATTTGGGGAACCACTATAAAATTTCTTATGTCGTCTGGATTGCCTTGTGTTTTCTTTGTGCCTTGTGTTGTGATAGTTTCTTGCTTTTATCTCTTTCTTATAAGTATCAATATTTTAATTCCGCAATATATCTAAACAAATTTTTTATTATACTCTATTCACCCCCACTCCCCTCTAGAGTAAACTATATCTATCCCTCACTTTCATCATTGAGTGTGACTTGTCGCCATTGTGTTGACTGTGATGCCGGCCTGCTAGTCATATTCATCGTATATCAAGATGCATTCGGCGAGTATCAATATGATACTCGACGATACTCGACGAATTTGACTTAGGTCATTTTTCCGAAATTTTTAAAAACAGTTCACGGGTTCAGTTGGCCGTGCACAGTAATTTTTAGGGTTCTGTTTTTGTAAATCCTTTCTAGCCGTTGCTTTTATTCACTCTATATATATGTTAGGATGAATTTCAAAATGAAGAATCTTGCAAATCTTGCTAACTGCTTTTTTCAAAATCACAAGGCTTTCCAAAAATGCAAACCGACGGCTCGACATTTTCCGATCTCGCGATTCTTCTCTTTCGTCCGCCGACAAAATGCCAGATTCATCATCTTCGACTTTCACGATTGGATTACTTCTCTCAAGATCTATACTCCTCTTGATCTAGTCGTTCAAAGATTGAAGGTTCACGATTCAAAGTCTTCAAAGCTTTCCACTTTCCAAGTTCTCCAAATCTTAAGATCTACTATTTTGAAGAACGTTGGAGCGAAGAATTGTCAACATTGTTGTATTGTAATATTCATATAGTATTGTAGGAGATTGTTTCTCTGAGTTTGTAGATCCTTTTGTGAATCGAGTTTGTAGATCCGTTTGTGGATCAAGTTTGTAGATCCTTTTATGGATCAAGTTTGTAGATCCGTGTGTGGATCGAGTTGTAGGAGAGTTTGTTCTCTGAGGTGTAGGAGCATTGCTCTGAGTTGTAAGATTGTTGATAATCTAAGAAAGGTGAAGTATCCGAATCTTAGCCTTCGTTGTAGATGGGCGAGGCGGGACAATGGACGTACTCAATACTGGGAACCACTATAGATCTCTGTGTTTGTGTGTTTGTTTATTTTTGAGTAATTTTTTTAATCCTCGAAAAGACACAAACATCAACTATTCACCCCCCACTAGGTGAGTTAGGCAGATGTTATATACTTTCAATTGATATCAGAGGGGCATTTTGTTCGATAAAGCTAAGACCTTGAACAAGATTCCTGATCTAGCATTCAGAGATTCCGCATATTCACCATGGACAGAAGAAAGGACATGTCATCCATGAAGCTGCCTCTATGCACTGTTGCTTTATGGAGACCGGGCGGTCTAGCGGTCTGATTCTGGCGGTTTAGAGACCGAGCGGTCTGTCGGTCTCTCTCCTGTGGTTTGGTGGCTGGACTGTTGTTGTGGTTATCCGGGAGGTCTGATGGTTTGTCTCAGGCGGATTAGAGATCGGGCAGTCTGGCGGTCTCCTATGGCGGCTTGTTCTCTGTTTCTTGTGGTGGCCGGGCCGTTAGCCTATTCGTCTAACTGCGCGGCCTGTTCGGCTTGTTTTTATGTTAAACAACTTACACCTGTAATTATTTAGTCCCACATTGCTTAATTGTAATCTCTCTCATCTCCTCCATTCTATAAAAGGGAGGCTATACCTTTGTAATAGATACCTTTTTGGATAATAAAAATTTTGTTACTCAAATTTTTCGGTCTCTTGTTTTCTGTTCGCACATGCACTAAAGAAAATTTTCCCATTTAGAAGGAAAGAGTCAAGTTCTTCATGGAAGCTGCTGATCCAAGATATTTTCAGATAGTGGAAGAAGGGCCACATATTCCTTTTCAAGCTTTAGCTCTGAATCCGACAATTATAATCCCTAAGAAAATGATGGATCGAACGAAGGATGAAATTTCCTTGGTATCCTTGTATAAGAAAGCGAAGAACATCATTGCAAGCGTAGTGGATGACTCTATGCTCCAAAACTTATTTCACTGCAAGTCGGCCAAGGAGATGTGGGATTGCTTAGTAGTTCTGATGGAAGGGACTCAGGAAGTTCGAGACGATTAAAGATCTTTGCTAAATTAAGTGTACAAAGCATTTAAGTAAGGATCAAGTGACTCTATTGCTCACAACTTCGAAAAATTTTCAAGGTCATCAACAGCCTCAGGAATTATGGTCGTACATTCACTAATGGTGAGCTCAATGACAAATTCCGAAGATCCCTAACTAAGGACTGAGACACCAAAGTTGTTGTTATTAGGGAATTTGGAAAGCTGACGAAGATTAACCCCTAGAACCTGTTTAGAAAATTTCTCTCCTACGAACTCTAGATGAAAACCAGGAAGAAGGAGGAGCAAAGCAGCAGAACTTATAGCAGAGAAAAGTCAGTGGCTCTGAAGGATGAAGGGTCGAGAAAGTCTAGATATGTGTCACCCATAAGGACACGAGCCCCCGAGACTACAGAAGACTCGGAGCCAAGCACGTTCGGCTCTGAGCTATCTGATGGAGGATTTTCTCTTATCTCTAAACAGTTCAAGAAACTGCTGAGCAAGATGAGACAAATGAAAAATCGGTCATCCTCTTTAGATTGCAGAAGATTACATCGTGATTGTGATCGAATGATGAAAAGCTACAACAAAGAGTACATGTATAAATCAAAATCAAACAAGCAATTTTCATCTAACATTTTGTGCTATTATTGTAATAAGGCAGGACTTGTAATTGCGGAGTGTCCCAATAAGAAGAAGGAATAAAAGAGATCCTTAAAGGGAAAAAGAAAAGGAGAAAAGAGCTTCGTCACCAAGAAGTCGAATACTCTCAGTGATAGTGATTCGACTGAGTCGAGCTCAGGAAATGAGGAAGCCTACTTCGGGCTTATGACACAATCATATGAGGAAGTGGGCGACACCGAGTACCACGGGAAGGTAAATTTGCACACCAAACTCTATGAGTCTGAAACGTCCACTAATGGTCATGAAGACTACTATTCTGATGAGCACGAATCAAAATTGATATCTCAGCACGAGCACCTATTGAAGGCTTTCGACAAATGTCGTAAGATAGTACGAAAACAGTCAAAAGAGATTGCCTCCCACAAGGTAGTGGAAGCTAATCTGAAGGAATAAATTTCAAAATTACTTCCTCTCAAAGATGAAGTCCAATCCCTGAAAGAGGAACTCAAGGGCTCCGCTGAGACATTAAGCCTAAAAGAAAAATACCTTGATGAGCTAGAAGAGAAGCTCGCGGTGAAGTGAAAACTCGTTGAGAGTTTCTCCAAGCCAAAGACTGTTCTCCGTCTTGTTGATGAGTTTTCAGCTCAGAAGAAGTGTAGTGGTCTTGGCCATGTAGCTGGAAAGCGTAAGGCTTCCAGGAATTCTAGAGTCAAGGAAAAGGGGAAGGCACCCATGGGTCAACCCTCATTTTGGAAGGTAATCTTCCGGACAAATAAGTTTGACCTTGAGTCGTCCTTTGGTCATCATGCGAGTCCTACCTATGCAGAGCCCAAGAATAGATACTAAGGATGGACACGTCCCCGTAATTTTGGTGCCAGCTTGTTCAAAGAACCTTATGAAGAAATTGACATGAAGAGTTATGGTCCGTATGTACATGTCCATAACAATAATAAGGCACCAAAAGCCAAGAAAGTTGTACCTAAGGCTAAGGTGATGGCAAACCCCTATGTATGCTGCAAATAGGAGGCCTCCACCTCAAAGAATGTTGCCCCTGCTAGATCTCAGCTCCAAATGGTAAAGTAGGAGTACAAAAGGAGTTACAACAGGTTTGACTGTTGGTGCTGTGGCAAAATTGGTCATTTTGGCGCAAATTGTTGGTTCAATATTGCTAATTATATAACCCCACGAGTTAGTAATGCGAGACCGACCACTCGTAAGGTTACTGTTCCTAGTGGTGTTCAGTTGGCCAGGAACCAAGGACACAAATACATTTGGGTTCCTAAGGTAAAATGATTTGTTTTTGCAGGTATGTCCAAAGACCACCAAAAATTCGATCTGGTATTTGGATAGTGGATGCTCTTGGCACATGACCGAGACAAGAAGCCTTTTACTTGAGTATACCCCAGTTAAAGATGGACCAAAAGTGATCTTTGGAGGGTCAGATATGGGAACAACAAAAGGTTATGGTATGATTTCCAACGGCGTAGTCTCTTTCGTAGACATAGCTTATGTTGAAGGATTACACCACAATTTTATAAGCATAAGTTAGCTATGTGATAAAGACTACATTATAGAGTTTTGCAAGGACAAGTGTTTCATAAAATCATTTACAAATTTGGAGACGGTCTTAACAGGCACTCAGAGCAGAATTATTTTATGTTTAAATTTTCCTTATTTAGACAACTCTACCACGGTGTGTTTTATGGCTAAATGTAGTGCGTCTCTCTGTGACCAATAACACAAGAGATTAACACATATTAATTTCAAAACTATAATTATGTTATTTTCTCACAACTTAGTGCGTGATGCTCCTAGCATTAACTGCCTTAAAGAGAGTCCATGCCACTCCTGTCAAATGGGTAAGCATACACTGGCTGCCTTCAAGGGTATTGCTGAAAAAGATTCTTCACAAGGCTTATACTTGCTTCATCTGGACTTGTTCGGTCGTATGCCTATTCACAGTTTAGGAGGCAAGGTCTACATGTTAGTAATTGTTGATGATTACTTGCATTTTACTTGGGTGTACTTTCTGAAACACAAGTCAGACACTTTTGATTCTTTCACTAATTTTTTCCGACAAATTCAGAATGAATTGGACTGCTCAGTGGTCAAAACCAGAAGTGACCACAAAACAGAGTTTGAGTCTGGTGCCATGACAAAATTTTGTTACAGTCAAGGTATCTTTCATGAGTTTTCATCCTCGTGCACTCCACAGCAAAATAGAGTTGATGAGAGAAGGAATAAAACCCTAATTGAAGCATGTCCAACCATGTTACACGACGCTTCACTTCCGAAGTACTTCTGGGCTAAAGCAGTCAACACAGCTTGCCACGTGCATAATAGAGCATTTATGATGGAGACGACGACCCCCAACATGATGAAAACGGCGACGTCCTGCATACAGAACATTTTCCCCGCCTCCAGTAAAAGACTTGTGGCGCCATTGTGATCTAGTGGAGCGATGCTACAATCTCCGCCCTCAGCGCAAGACTGCAACTTAAATTTTATTTTAATTTATTTGCTATTTTATGAGCGTGTTTATTTCATCTATTGTTTAAAACTATGGTGTGTGTGTTATATTTATATTTCGGCTGCATGTAGCAAAACTCTTGGATGTAAGCCTATATAAGGCCATGATGTGTTTATTTTCATTTCAAGTTGAATGAGAAATTGAAATTCTACCTCTAAAGGAATCTTCCCCCTCTCCCTCCTATTCTAAATTCGGCCCCCTCTAAACCCTAGCCTTCTCCCTCTTCTTGGCCGCCAACCTCCACTCCCTCCCTCATTCTCTCGACCACCCAACCCTCCTTCTAAGCCGCCAACCCCCTAGCCTCCTCTCCCTCTCATCCATAGCCGATCACCCTCCCACAAGCACAACCGAGCACCCCTTCCAGCTTCAAGGATGAATCTGTCCACCCTTTCTCTCTAGGTGGCTAGATCAAGGTGCTTGTGACAAGTTCTCGTGGATCTCGGCCAAGGCGTGACGCGACGAAGGAGGACGGGTTTTCCTCTCGATCCGGCACAACTCTGGCGGAACCATGGAAGGGTGACTCAAGTGAGATAACCAGAATCATTTATTCCGGTTGGGGTAATGAAAATCTCTACCTTTGTGTGATTCCTTCCCTAGATAATCTCGTGGTGGATGTTCTTGGTGTTGGATTTAGAATCGTTGAATTTTCGTGGTTTTCTTCGATTGTTTGTGTTCGTCTTAATTGAAAATAATTTCTGCAAAGGTTTGGCGAACCTCGTAACTTTTTGTTTGGAGAGATCTACCTTTTCTAGGATCGTACTTTTGGTAGATCTCTATTGGTACAACCTTCGCTCTCTTGGACCAGGTGGGTCCTTTTAGCCGGAAGGATATTGGCCTATCGCCTCTATCCGATCCTAAGCAGTTTGGCTACCCATACGTTAGCGTTAACGTGATAATATTGCGCGGAGTGTGCGTGGCGTGGTAGTTTGTCCGAGTGGAAATTCAAATCCTAGAGAGACAAAACGTGTTAATCCGTAGATCTCCCAACGTCAAGGCTTTGGCCTGCATCAATTTGGTATCAGAACCAGGTTCACGTCAATTTCTTAATTGGCACCGTCCCCTAGATTTTGCACATCGGCACACACTTTTCTTGTTCATTTTCGAGTCAAAAGTTTCAAAAAGAAATTTTGCTGGTCTGCCAATAGCGGCCTAGATTTCTTATTTTTCAGCAAAATTAAATTTTTTTTTAATAATATTCTTTTTTTTTTCCAGTAAGAAAACACACACAAAATTTTTTTTTACCCTAGCCATTAAGGGGAACAATTCCTTCTGTGTTGTGTCGTTGAGTCAGTTTTTTCTTTCTGCATGCGCATTAGATTGGGCACTGAATATTCCCCATCTTCCTCCCAAATGGCGGGCCAGCGGGAAGCGGGTCACATTCCTGCAGCGATTGAGGAACTCCATCAGGAGTTCAACGATCAGTTTATGCAGATTAGGGAGATGCTTCATGAATTAAGACTGAATCGAGCGGCTCCCCAAAATCAGGCCGCCAATCCGCTTGATGAAGGGAATAATAATCAAAACAACGAGCAAGCCCCACGTGCACCGTATGAGTTTGACATTACTAGAGTCGTCCGAGTCAAGCCCCCATATTATGATGGAATGTGTGAACCCCAAGTCTTCCTGGTCTGGGTGATGGAAATCGAATGCTACTTTGAGTGACAAAATTTGACGGACGCGGATAAGGTACGAGTGGCGCGAATGAAGTTGCTAGGTAGAGCCAAGATTTTTTTGTTAAATGAGGAACATCATCTGAGGGCTGACAATGGTGACTTACTTTTTGGTTGGGCATGCATGAAGGCCATGTTGACGGACCAGTACGTCCCGTCGTACCATCGAACGCAGATGTTTGATGATTTGGCCACCCTTAAGCAAGGGAGTCGGTCGGTCTCGGAATACATGAGTCTTCTTAAGGACATGATGGTTAGGTGCGGTGTACGAGAGATGCCTGAAATCACCCTTTCTCGGTTTCGCAAGGGGTTAAACACCGACATCTAGGGCAAGCTGTTGTGTTATGGTCACACCGACCTAAACACTACTTTCAATGCTGAACTAGATATCGAAAAGCACAACGTTTTTAAGAATAAGTCTCGTTCATATCAGAAAGGAAAGTCCATCTTAGGACCGCCTCCCACCACTACCGATAAGGATAAGGGCAAGTTCCGGTCCACGGACTCGAACTCCATAGTAGTGATGGCCAGGAATATTAGAAACCCAACGGGCGAGAGAGTGCCTGTAGGACGAGTAAACAAAACGAATTCCAATTGCTTCGCGTGCGGGATTTAGGGTCACTATGGTAGTGAATGTCCGACTAAGCCAAAGCCCATAGCCCTGTTGGATTCCACCTATGAGTCAGATGACCTTATCTATGAGGCGGGAGACGATATCAAGTCGGAAGGAGTGCATAGTGACATGGAGGACGCGCATCATATGCTGGTCATGCGGTGTATTCTGGCGACTCCACGGGCGTTATATGACTGGAATAGGACAAATATATTTTTGTTGCATTTTAAGAGTGGAGAGAAATGATGTAGGTTGATCGTAGATAGTGGAAGTTGTATGAACGTCATTTCCGAAGCTGCGGTGACTCGAATGTCTTTAGTTACTAAGCCGCACCCTCACCCTTATAAGGTGGCATGGGTAGATAAGTCATCCCTCCTGGTATCGAAGTGTTGTTTGGTACCCCTTACCATCAAGGCTTATTCGGAAAAGATTTGGTGCGACGTCATCCCTATGGATGCTTGTCACGTTTTGTTAGGTCATCCATGGCTTTATGATCATGACGTTATCCACTTTGGTCGAGCTAACACTTATGAATTTAAATATAATGGCAAGACCATAATTTTAAAACCCACTCCGCCTAAGGATCCTTCAGTTCCCTCTAAGGATACGGTTGTCACGGTCGAAAAGAAAGCGTTAAGTTTGATAGGCAAGAAGGAATTTGCTTGTGACTCCTTTATGGATGGAGTCATATATGCGTTAGTTTGTTTGTAGGCAAAGGAAGATGCGCCATCATTTGAGAGTTTGTCATTGGCATTGAAAAAGCTCTTAGGTGAGTTTAAGGATGTGTATCCGGGCGAGCTACCGTTCGAGTTACCTCCCATGCGGGACATCCAACAAGAGATAGATTTCATCTCGGGTTCCTCTTTGCCCAACCTTCCTCACTATAGGTTAAATCCCTCCACACACTTAGAATTACAACCTAAATTTCAGATTTATTGCAAAAGGGGTTCATCTGTCATATCAAGAGCCCATGTGCCGTACCCGCCTTACTTGCTCCCAAGAAAGACGACTCTTGGAGGATGTGTGGCTATTAGAGCCATTAATAAAATTACTGTTAAATATCGCTTTCCCATCACTCGCTTGGACGATTTATTGGACATGTTAGTTGTTGCCACGATTTTCTCGAAATTGGATCTTATAAGTGGCTACCATCAGATCCGAATTAGGGAAGGTGATGAGTGGAAGACGGCTTTTAAATCCAAGGAAGGGCTCTACGAGTGGTCAGTCATGCCATTTGGGCTCTCTAATGCCCCGAGCACGTTTTCTAGGATGATGACTCACGTCTTCCAACCGTATATGGGAAAATTCATCATAGTGTATTTTGATGATATTCTAGTTTTTAGTACTTCTACGAGTGATCATAAGGAACATTTGAAGATTATCCTTACCACGTTGAGATCGAAAAAATTATTAGTTAACATTAAAAAGTGTACTTTTCACGTGTCGTCAGTAGAGTTCCTTGGTTATATCGTAAGTTCGGAAGGCATACATGTAGACCCAAAGGAGGTCCAGGCCATTAAGGACTGGCCGGAGCCCGCCAATATTCGGGATGTTCGGAGTTTTCACAGTCTAGCTACATTTTATCGCCGATTTATTAGAGACTTTAGTAGTATCATGGACCCATTATTAAGTGCATGAAAAAGGGTTATTTTACTTGGACAAAATCGGCCTCGAAAGCGTTCCAAATCATTAAAACACGCAGGTCGGAAGCTCCCCTATTGAGATTACCAAATTTTACTAATGTTTTTGAGTTATCTTGTGATGCGTCTGGAGTTGGTGTTGGTGGTGTATTGAGTCAGGATGGTCACCCAATAGGATATTTCAGTGAGAAACTCGCGGGGTCAAAATTGAATTATTCCAACTATGATCGAGAGTTCTATGCGGTTATTAGGTGCCTCCAACATTGGCGGCATTATTTACTGCCTAAAGAATTTGTTATTTTATCTGATCATGAAGCTTTGCAATTCATCAACTCACAAACTAAAGTGAGCCCCAGACATGCCAAGTGGGTCTCCTATCTTCAAGCATACACATTTATTATAAAGCACCTTAAGGGAACTCTCAACCGCGTAGCTGACGCTCTTAGTCGTGTATCCTTATTACTATCTATGCTAGAAGTAAAGGTCATTGGGTTCGATAAAATTAAGGATGAGTACGTCCATTGCCCGGATTTCAAGGAAATCTATTTATCCACTCAAGACAACTCGCCCACGACCATTTCGTCCTTTTATATTTGTGACGGTTATCTATTCAATCACTCAAGGCTATGTATTCCACGTTCGTCCCAACTCCACTTCATCGTGTGGGAATTGCATAGCGGTGGGATGGGTGAACACTTTGGCCATGACAAGACCATTGCTCTAATAGAAGACAAGTTTTATTTGCCCGGTCTTAAGTCAATGGTGAATAAAATCGTGGGAAGTTGTCGGGCGTGCCAATTAGCCAAGGGCAACAAAAATAATGCGAGACTTTATACCCCTCTTCTGATCCCTTCCATTCCCTGGGAAGACGTTAGCATGGATTTTATCCTAGGCCTAACTGTCACGTTTAGACGTCATGATTCTATTATGGTAGTAGTAGATCGGTTTTCCAAAATGGCTTATTTTATTGCGTGGAGTAAAACCAACGACACGTCACACATTGCTAAGTTGTATTTTAAGGATGTCGTTGGACATCGGGGCGTTCCGAAATCGATAGTGACCGATAGAGATGTCAAATTTACTAGTTATTTTTGGAAGACCTTGTGGAAGATTATGGGCACCAAACTTTTGTTTTCTTCGACCTACCATCCACAGATGGATGGGCAAATGGAAGTGGTAAACAGAAGTTTAGGTAGTTTGTTACGATGCCTTGTGGGAGACCACAAGGGTACATGGGACGTTATCCTTCCTCATGCTCAGTTAGTATATAATAATTGTAAAAATAGATCCGTTGGCTTGTCACCGAATGAGATCGTGGGTGGTTATAAAGCACCAGTGCCACTTGACCTGATTCTGTTACCACCATCCTATAAATCAAGTCAATTTGCACAGAATTTTGCCTCTCATATTCATAATTTGCATAAACACATAAATGACACACTAACCACACAATACGCATCTTATCAAGCTCATGCTAACGTAAACAAAAGAAAAACTCACTTTAAGGTTAGCGATTTAGTCTTGGTGCGTCTCATCCCTGAATGGATGCCTTCGGGCACTATAAAAAAGTTAGCGCATCGGCGAGCCGGGCCTTTTCGGATCTTACGGAAATTAGGAGAAAATGCCTATCTTTTGGAGTTACCCACTGATTGGGGTATTTCCCCTATTTTTAATGTTTCTGATTTAACGCCGTATATTTCTCCACCACTGGATTTATCTAATTGTCCGTATAGTCCCACTACATGTTCTAATGGGTTGGGGGGGTGAGCTTGTTTCTGGATCGCTCTCTCCATCAGTCTCCAATGGAGGTACGTTGGTAGTTGATGAAGAAAATTTTCCTCCTTTGTTGCCTAATGTTTTTCCTAGGTTTCCCAGGGCAAACTTTTTGCCAGACATGATCCTCAAGGATGAAGTGCTCTCCACTCCGGGTGGTGATGTTCGCCGCTACTTGATTCGTTGGCGTGATCGTCCGGCCTCCGATGACTCCTGGCTTCCGGAATCGGAGGTGGTTCTTTTAGATGATGCTCTTCTATGGCGATACCTTCGGGACAATTCATCGGTGATGAGTACTTTCGAGCGGGGGAGGGTTGATGGAAACGACGACCCCCAACATGATGAATACGGTGACGGCCTGCATACGGAACATTTTTCCACACCTCCAGTCAAAGACTTGCGGCGCCGTGATGATCTAGTGGAGCGACGCTACAATCTCCGCCCTCGACGCAAGACTGCAACTTAAATTTTATTATAATTTATTTGCTTTTTTATGAGCGTGTTTATTTCATCTATTGTTTAAAACTATGGTGTGTGTGTGTTATTTTTATATTTGGGTTTCATGTAGCCAAACTCTTGGATGTAAGCCTATATAAGGCCATGATGTGCTTATTTTCATTTCAAGTTGAATGAGAAATTTAAATTCTACCTCCAAAGGAATCTTCCCCCGCTCACTCCTATTCTAATTTCGCCCCCCTCTCAACCCTAGCCTTCTCCCTCTTCTTGGTTGCCAACCTCCACTCCCTCGCTCATTCTCTCGGCCACCCAACCCTCCTCCTTCCATGCCGCCAACCCCCTAGCCTCCTCTCCCTCTCATCCATTGCCGATCACCCTCCCACAAGCAAAACCGACCACCCCTTCCCCCTTCATGGAAGAATCCAACAACCCTTTCTCTCTAGGTGGCTAGATCAAGGTGCTTGTGACAAGTTCTCGTGGATCTCGGCCAAGGCGTGATGCAATGAAGGAGGACGAGTTTTCCACTCCATCCGGCGTAACTCTGGCGGAATCGTGGAAGAGCGACTCAAGTGAGATAACCATAATCATCTATTCCGGTTGGGGTAACGAAAATCTCTACCTTTGTGTGATTCCTTCCCTAGATAATCTCGTGGTGGATGTTCTTAGCGTTGGATTTAAAATCGTTGACTTTTGGTGGTTTTCTTCGATTGTTTGTGTTCATCTTAATTGAAAATAATTTCCACAAAGGTTTGGCAAACCTCGTAACTTTTTGTTCTGAGAGATCTACCTTTTTCTCGGATCGTACTTTTGGTAGATCTCTTTTGGTACAACCTTCGCTCGCTCGGACCGGGTGGGTCCTTTTAGCCGGAAAGGATATTGGCCTATCACCTCTATCCGATCCTAAGCGGTTTGGCTACCCGTACGTTAGCGTTAACATGATAATATTGCGCGGAGTGTGCGTGGCGTGGTAATTTGTGCGAGTGGAAATTCAAATTGTAGAGAGACAAAACGTGTTAATCCGTAGATCTCCCGACGTCAAGGCTTTGGCTTGTATCAATTTATCAACAAAAGCTATTGTAAGACCCCCTATGAGCTATTGAAGGGAAGAAAATAGACTGTGTCTTATTTTAGAATCTTTGGAAGTAAATGCTTTGTACTTAATAATGGGAAGTATTACCGGACTAAGTTTAGTGAAAAATATTTTGAAGGTATTTTTTTAGGATACAGTAGCCATAGTTAGGCTTATAGGATTTTTAATAAGAAAACTCTGGTGGTAGAAGAGTCAATAAATGTTGTATTTGATGAGACAAACATCCTCCATAGTAGCTCGTCTAGTGTTATTGGTGCAGATGCAGGTGCCAGGTTCATTGAGCTAAACTTGGATGAAGTTGTCAAGGAAGAAGCTCCAAGATCAGTCAAGATCGTCAATACAGGGTTGGTGGAGGAAGAACCGCTAGATGAAGAATTGCTACAACCTATAGAGGATACACTAGATGTTGTAGAGCCTGCTGGAGGGAGAGCAAGGAATCTTGGGTTCAGACAACTAAGAGATCATCAAGTTGATCAAATAATAGGAGACCCCGACGACAGCATCAAAACCAGAAGAGGTACATCTAATGAGATTATGCACTTAGCTTTCTGTCTCAGGTTGAGCCGAAGAAGTTTGAAGAAGCAAACAAAGAGGCCTCTTGGACCATGGCAATGCAACAGGAGCTCAACCTGTTTGAATGATGTAAAGTCTGGGAGCTGGTACCCATGACAAAGGGATATAATATGATCGGAACAAAGTGGATTTTCAGAAACAATCTGGACGAATACAGAGTAATCATCAAGAACAAACCCAGACTTGTAGCACAAGGATACAAACAAGAAAAGGATATCGACATCACCAGACCTTTTCTCCAGTGGCTCAGCTCCAGGCGATCAGGTTATTTCTTGCGTATGCTGCCCTCAAAGGCTTCACTATCTACGAAATGGACTTGAAGTTAGTATTCCTCATTGGGAATCTGAAAGAGGATGTATACATAGCGCAACCCCCAGGTTTTGTAAATTCTCAATTCCCTGATTACGTATATTTTTTGAATAAAGTATTATATGGCTTAATGAAAGCTCCACGAGCTTGGTATGAGACATTGTCTAGCTTTCTTCTTGAGAACAAGTTCACAATTGGAAAGATAGACAAGACAATATTCCTTACGGAAGTTAAAGGCAAGATTCTGCTAATGTAAATCTATGTCGATGATATTATTTTTGGCTCTGCGGAAGACAACCTTTGCAAAAAATTTTCCAAACTTATGCAAGGGAAGTTTGAAATGAGTAGTATGAGAGAGCTGAAGTATTTCTTAGGACTTCAGGTTGTAAATGTTTAGTTTAGGATTACGAATGACCTAGGGGGGGTGAATAGGTACAATTAAAATTATGACACCCCTTTTGTGAATCAGATTAATACTTTGATTAATATGATTAACTCAGTCAAATAATCAAGATAGACATAACATAAAAAAGGAAAATAAACACAGCACATCAATTGAGTACACACAGCACAATGCACACAGATTTATAGTGGTTCCCCAATTTATGGATACATCCACTTCCCCCTTTGCCTATCTAGCAATAAACTTGATTCAGCCAAACTCCTTTCCTTTCCTTTACTCAGAACTTTAGATCTTACAGCTCAGAGCCCACCCGGCTCCAACAACTCAGACTATACAACTCTTACCACTCAGATCACCAAGATCCTCCTCCTCAAGTTCTTCCCAAGAACTCTACCTCAGAATGAATCCTCACTCCTACTTCTCAGGCAACATCTGCCCTACACCTCAGAGAATTTCCAACTTCTCCTACCTCAGGCAATCCCAGCCCTTCCTCAGCCTTTATAGCATAGGCTTAAAAAAGAATGAGAATAATTCTCCTCCACTAAGATCTAAAGGTAGATCTTACAATAAAGTAGGTAGAAGAGAAATTGAATTATAAAGCGTCACCCAACAAGAGAGATCTGAGTAACTGCTTCTTGATCTGATCGTGATGAATGTGCTTCCTTTAATCTTTGTCAAGATAGATTTGATCAACCATTCTTAGCTTTTCCAGGCTTCTTGAAGTGGAAATTAGGATTGATCTAGGCTGGAGAGATGTTGAAGATGATTCTTGATCAGACCACTCTCCACCTTCTAAATTGTAGCTAATGCTTCAGTCTTTTTGTCTTCACAAAATTATGCTGCATCTTCTTCTTCCATTTCCTCTTCTATTTTATTCTTTCTCTCTGTGTGTTTTTCAATCAGATCTTCTCAATACTAGATTCCTTTAAATAAGCTCTGATAGGAGTAACCAGCTGATCCGGTTAATAACTGACATCTGACAGTTCTGACAGTTGTCATTACCTCCGTCTTGATTTCTGTACTCAGGAAACATGTCTGCTAAAGTGTTGAACCTTGACTATTAAGTGTGTCGACACAAATCATGGGTGTCAACACTTCTCTTGTAGTGGTGTCAACAAACTTCTGAATGTGTCGACATAGCTCTTCAACATGTCTCGACACAACTTATGTGGAATGTGTCGACACAAGTCCTGTGTGTCGACACAATTGTCTTTAGTGTCGACACAACGTGAATAGAGTGTGTCGACACTAGTCCCGAGTGACGACACAGGTTTCTTCAGTCTCGACACAGCTTGAATAGAGTGTGTCGACACTAGTCCTGAGTGTCGACACATTTTTCTTTTGTCTCGACACAGTGTGTCGACACAATTATCCTTAGTGTCGACACAACTTCTCCTTGTCTCGACATAATTAGTTCAGTGTGTGTCGACTCTTTGTATCTAGAATTATATACCTGCTCACACGAACTCAACATCCATCAGATACAACAATGTGTATATCATTGTGCTGAGAAGACTTCTTCAAAACAAGTACATTGAGACCAATGTACTCACCAATCTCACTCTCTTTGGAGAAGTCATAACCCCAATTCAATGATATACAACATGATACCATAAAAAATAATGATAAAGACATTTAAACATTCAGTGCAGTTCAGTATGTGAAAAAATACAGACAATCACACATATTTAACAATAATACTGAACAGAAGATAAGGCAAAAAATTTCAGTCCTAATTAACAACACATAAAATATTGAATGTGTCAGGATTTCCATTAATTGTTTTACATAAAGTTTTCTGATACAAGTTTTTTTTTACAGATTAAATTGTCCATATGAAAATAAAAAACTAAGAATATTCTAAAGCAGCTCAGGTTTCTTGATAACTATGCCTTTCCCAGAATGTATCTTGGCTTTCACTTCAGGATCTTTGTCCTCAGCAACTGCCATTCCTTTGTCATTCTTAGCTTTAGTTTTTGCAATAGCTTCTTCTTTTAGCCTTTGTCTCTCAAAGTAGTGATATGGCTTTGGGAAATATTTGTTGGACTCTATACACTTAGCAGGAAGCTTTCCTCTCTTCATATCTTGTCCGAATTTTTGAATAACTTCTTGCTGCTTCAAGTGTTTGGCCCACTCCCGTTCTGAATACCATTTCCCTCTGTCTGTGATATTAGCATTCACAGCCTTCCATGCAGTAAGAATTATGGATCTGGAAGTTGGACTCAATTGCTCAAAATCAGGTTTAGACTCAGCTAGATCTCTAAACCTTTTCTTTGATAACTGAGCTTCTGTCTCTAGTGCAGGAGAGGACTTGTCCACTTTCTCATATATTGCATTCTTATCTAAGCCTTGAGGAGGACTGTACATGTGTTGTACAGTAGCTTGAATGAATTCAAAATTGGCTGGTGCTTCAGGATGGACGAATTCAGCATGAGGTGCTTTAAGTTCTGGTGGTTGACAACCAGATTCAGTAGTTTGATCACCCCCATACAATAGGGGAGGAAATCCTAAGGTATCTCTGATATTGTTTGCTATCCAGGTAGCTTGTTTAGTACTGGCCTTAATCATGTCTCTCTCCCCCTTTATGACTCCTCTTTCAATATGACCTCTGAGATCATTCTTATGAAATCTGACCTGTCCATCAATGTAGTTTACACCTGAAGTCACAGTATTCTTCACTCTCAGTAAATTGTTGTCCAAGTTTTTGTAAGAATCTTTGATGTCCTTAATGAGAGATACTAAATGACTCTGCAATTTGTTGTTGATGTATGTGTTAGTAGAATCAAGTTTGGTTTCCAAAATAGTGGTTTGGGTCTTAATTTCTCCCAATGTTGTTTCATGCATCACAATCAGATTTTCATTCAATCGATTTTGATTTTCAAGGACAGAACCTTGCTTGATTGACACATCATCTTGTAGTTGCTTGGCTTCCTGTTGTCGCTTGGCCATAAAGACTACTACATATGCTCCTTTCTCAAAGAAAGAAGTCATTTCAGTTTTCAAGAGATTTACTTCAAATCTTATGGACTTGATGTCTTGAGCCAGCTGAAATTACAACTCCTTGTTGCTTTCATCTACATACTTCTAAAGATCTTCTCTTTGCTTATCAAGCATAATCTGTAGTTGAACTAGCAAAGAGCTATGATCCATTGTAGGAACTGATGGTCCATATTGAAGATATTGCTTATAGCTCTTGCTCCACTTCATAATTTCAGAAAATTTTCTTTTCTTTAGTTGAGAAGCTTTAGCATCCTCATATTCAGAAGAACTGACCTCTTCAATTTGAGGTGTTTGTTTAGTTTTCTCAGTATCAAGGGCCAACTCCCCCACAATCCTTGTACCTTCCTTATCAATATTGATATTTTTCATGGTAATATCTACACGATGAACTTCAGCATCAGGTATCTCAATCTGATAATATTCAATTCTATCCTTCTAGTCGTGTGATTCTTTTAACATAAGAACTTCTTCTTCATTCTCTTGTTCAGAGAGTTGATGTTCAGGATCTTTGGAATTCTCTAGGTCCTGAACAACATCCATTATCATTGTAGTTGCTGTATCTAGAATGTTCTCCCCCTCAGCTAGTTCTTTATCAGGAATTTTCTCCCCCTGCAATTGTACATTGGTCTCAGGGATAAGCCTAGGAGATCTGCCTTGTTCTTCCACTACATTATCATCTGAACTGATGTGTATCTCTTCTTCAGAATCACTAGAGGATTCAACTTCCTCAACCATAGTTTTCTTGCTTTTTACCTCTTTTGTCCTTTGAGGTTTTGATGTCTCTTTAGTTAAGACCCTGTACCATCTAGACTGGATTCTCAGGTCCATTCTCCTAATATGATTTATCTTAGTTCCATTTTTCTGAATGATATTATATGGGATGACCTTTACCAGATATAAGCTAATTATTATGCCCATATTGGACTTCTGAATTCCTTCTACAATCTTATCAAACACCACCTTATTCCAGTCTTTGGTGATCTTGAAGATAATTCTTGTCATTAGGTTAAACATGACTTTAGAAATCCTGTCATGTGCTCCAGTCTTGAAGAGGAGCACCTTTCCTATTATTTCCGATAGGAATTTTCCTTGGGAATTCATTCCCTTCCTGTTTAAAGAATTTCCAAAACTAGTGGTTGGAGCTAGTTCACACCAATCTAGTGCCTCAGCTGACTTGCTTGAATCCAGTTTATCATCCTATGCTGTTCTTGGAATCTGAAAGACTTTTGCTAGTGTCTTGGTTGTTACCTTTATCCTTGCTCCATTAACATAAGATTTTATCTTGTCGGTCTTGGGGTTTAATGAGGCATTAGAATAAGATTCAAATAGCTCTTTCTTCCAAATCTTTGTTGGTTCTGAATCTTTGTTGGTTCTAAAAGAAGATATTCTAGACTAGCCTTATTTACTAGGTCAATCACCTTCTTTATATAATTAGAAGCGGAGTCGAATGCATTGCGCACCAGCTCGTATCCCTCGTTGATGTTGTCATCCATCTTTGGTGCCATTCTTGTTGAATGAATTTGTGTCTGTGAGGTGACGACTATGGATTTCTAGGTCTCGACACTCAGTGATCAGTCACTCAAGATTTCTGACGAATAAAGTCGACAAAACCTAATACCTCCTATTTATAGTATCCGTCTTTTGAAGGTGAAAAGACGCGCTGCATTTTGTGATTTTCTCATTATTTGGAAATATCTCGTGTCGACAAAGAAGACCAAATCTGTCGTGATGTATCAACTTAAGTCGACACAAGGTTTTTGTTTCTCGATACAAACCATAAGGTTTTGACACATATCCGCTAATCAGTGTCGACACACATTCTCGTATCTCGACACACCTTTTCTAATAGTGTCGACACACACTGTGGTATCTCGACACAGCTGTACTAATAGTGTCGACATACGCTCTGGTGTCTCGACACAATTTTTTGACTTAGACAAATTTTGTGTTCTGAAAAATATTTCTTAACTAATTAAAGTTTTTCTTGCTTTTTTTAAATATTTGTATACCAAATTAGTCATTTTTTAAGAATTGTACCAACTTTTGTTACAATTAATTGGATGTATTTATTCAATATTCAACATTCCTAGTTCAAATTTAAATGATTGAACTTACTTTCATCTATAGGTTTTTGTAAAAATGTCAGCAACTTGTCTTTCTGTTGGAGTATACTGTAAGCTTATATTTTCTTTTTCAACATTCTCTTTGAGAAAGTGATATCTAATTTCTATATGTTTAGTTATACTGTGAGAAACATGATTATTAGCAATAGAAATTACACTAGTTGAGTCACAAAACATAATAGATTTACTTATTTGTATACTATAGTCTAGTACTTGAAGTTGAATGCACAACAACTATGCACAACAACTCCCAGCTGATATGTACTCTAATTCTGATGTAGAGATAGCAACACTTGTTTGCTTCTTGCTACTCCAACTGATAAGTCTTTTCCCTAGAAACTGGCAAGTTCCAGAAGTACTTTTTTTATCTTCTTTATACCCTGCAAAATCTTCATCTGTGTACCCAGTAAGTACAAAATCAACATCCCTAGGATGCCAAAGCCAAAGATTGGGTGTGTCCTTTATATATTTTGGACCCAGGTAACCTTGGGTCCTGACTTCTTTTCATACTTAAAACTTGAAATATAAGAGTATTCAGGTTGACTTTTATAACCTAAGGGATGAAATCTCCTAGGTGGGATTATCCAGTTAGTTAGGGGATGGAAAGGTTTAGAGTTAGAATTCTTATTGAAATTTTTGTTGAAATTATAGTTTTGATGAAACTATTTTGAGTTCGACGATTTTAGTTGAGATCGTCGACCTGCGTTCGACAACCAGCATTGATATCATCGATCTTGGTTCTCAGAATATTAGTAGCTATTATCTGGGTTCCACGATCGTCGATATCTGTTCGACGATACATAATGATATCGTCGATCCCCGTTTGCAGAGTGTTTAGGCTCAAGCTCTGGGTTCTGAGACCGTCGATCATCGTTTGACGCATAATGCTTAGATCGTCGATCTTTTTTCGACGATTTTTGTTCAAACTTAGCTTTTTGTTTTCTTTATTTATCTCAACTTGTTTTAAAACCTTGTTAACTATTTTAATTTGTTTTGTATTCTTCTTACCCTTATATGAAATAATCTGTATAGGTTGTGAAAGGTGGTTTTTCTGAATAATTGGTGGTTCACTGGATGATGCAGCTAATCCTAACTTACTTCTATTAAGTCTAGCATTAAGTGTGCTGGTAATTTCTACTAGATGTTTGCTTCTTACATTCAGTGATTCCTCTAGCTGTTTTGCTTTACTTAATTCAACTTTCAGAAAAGTGATTTGTTCACTATACACGTCTATTTAATTTTTTAATTTAATATTTTCTGATACTAAGCTATCATAATTAAATTGTTTATCTCTGAGAAGTTTGATTTCCTTCTCAGATCTAATCAGATCACTACACATAGATTTAAAGTCATTTTTAAAATCTTCAAAGGTAAAGTCAAAGTCTTCCAATACTTGATCATAATCCGAACATTCTTCAGATTCTTCTTCTTCTAAGACATGCCCTGAAGCATTGATGGCCATTAAGCACATTTCTTTGGCCTTTGCTTCTTCTTCATCTTCACTGGAACTGGAGGAAGTTGATTCTTCAGTGTCACTCCATGTTTCTACAACAAACCCTCTCTCCTTCTTCTTGTGCTTGTAGGAGGATGGTTTGCTGGAGTGCTTCTTGGAGTCTTTCTCCTTTCTCATTTCCTTATGCTTGTTTTCTGGACATTTTGGAAGAATATGTCCAGGTTTCCTGCAACCAAAATAGATAATATCTTTAGAAGGAGTTTTGTCATACCTTGGTTTATCATCACTCCTTGATGATTTCCTTCTGAATTCTTTTCTCCCCATCTTGAAGAATCTCTTTGCAAAGAGACTCATCAATTCTTCATTTGATGGAGAAGTTTCTGATTCTTCTGAAGATTTGAAATCTATATTCTGCTCCTTCCTAGTTGGTGTAGCAGTCTTTTGTTGCTCAGCTACTCTTGTCTTCAGCAGTTGTTCATAGGATTTTAGCTTTCCTAAGACTGATTGTGTAGTCATCTCATGTGTGTTTCTGGTCTCTCTGATAGGACAGATTCTAGAGTCCCATGAGCGGGGGAAGCACATGAGAATCTTGTCATTTATTTCTGTGACTGAGATGTCTTTGTCAAGAGTTTTCAGCTCATTAACAATGATACTGAGTCTATTATACATCTCAGAAACTTACTCAGTTTCTTCCTTTTTAAAATTCTCATACTGGGAGATGAGATGAGCATTCCTATCCTTCCTTTCATCTGCTGATCCTGCAACCATCTGGTTTAAGGAATCCCAGATGGCCTTAGCTGGTTCACATTCAGCTACTTTCTGAAATATGTCATCAGACATTATTTGTGTCAGTATACTCATGGCTTTTGCATCAGCAATCTTTGCTTTCTTGTATGCATCATTGTAGTCTGGAGGAGGTACTGCAGTCATGTTTGTGGAAGTACTTGGAGGGGCAGCTGGTGGTGAAGGTACTCCTGTTAAGATAGAACCAAATATGTCTTCATCAATAGAATTCCTATAAAGCTTGATTCTTGCCTTGCAGATTCCAAACTTTTTCAAGTTGCAAGCTGGAGGTCTGGTGCTTGCAAAGTCCTTGTACTGTGTCATGGTATAACAAAAGAAACAGTAGAGTAAACAGATATCTATCAGAGATCTTAGGTTCAGGTGTTAGCCTGTACAACCTTAAAAACACACCCTCTGATACCAATTGAAAGTGAGGGATAGATAGAATTTACTATAGAGGGGGGTGAATAGAGTATTAAAAAAAATTTGTTTAGATTTATTGCGGAATTAAGATATTGATACTTATATGAAAGAGGGAAAAACACATAAAATATCACAAAACAATACAAAAAGAAAACACAAGGAAACCAGACGACACAAGAAATTTTATAGTGGTTCCCCAAATTTGGGTACATCCACTCATCTACCACCCTGGTAGGAGTCTACTTAGGTTTTTGATCAGGTGCCCTATCACCATAATATCTGCTTCAGGTAGATCTAGAAATCCTTCAGGCTTTTGATCAGGTGCCTAAAAACTCATAGGTTTTTGATCAGGTGCCCTATCACCAAGGAGTTCGCTTTTGAAGGGAGTAATAACCCTGTACAAGAGAGGTTAAAGAAAAAAAGATGACAGTTTTCTCTTTCTCAAACACAATGAGAATACTATGTGGATTTGAAGATACCAAAGCTCCCCCTGAGATATTGAGTAGATTTAAGAAGATGGAAGCTTTGTCCATGGTGTAGGTCTTCAGATTGATGTTGATTTGAGCTCTCTGTAGATTTTTGAAGCCTGAGGAAAGAAGAAGACTATAGAGAATTATATGTTGAACAAGTTCTTCTTCTTCCTTGGTTCAGCAATGCAAGAGACCTTGAGAACAAAAAGATGTTTTTTTGACTGACTGTCTGAGAGATTATTATCTGTCTCTTTCTTTTTGAGTCATCTCTTTAATCAGACTGACCAACGACATAAATTTGAATTCCGGAGACAGTACATAATTCTCTGCAAGAATTTAGGAACCAAAAACGACTAGAATGGCTGGCAATCATAAATGCACTTCCATAACTGTCTTTACAGAATATTCTGTGAATACCATAATTAATGCTTCAAGAAATACGGCTATCAGCCTTGAGAATGTCAGCATTAATTATCAGAATATATTTGCCTTAAAATAATTTATCATACCAAAATAAATACTTCTGACTGATCTGAGAAAAACTAATAACTGAAGGCAGTATAAAATCGTAGAGCTTAGTTCAGAGATCGTCGAACTAGGTTAAGAGATCGTCGACCTGAGAACAACTATCGCAGATCCGAGATAACTACTGAGAAGCACGAGATCGTCGACCTGAGCTCGTAGATCGTCGAGCTCAATTCAGAGTAGAGGACTCTGAGATCGTCGATGGGAGATCGACGATCGTCGAGCTGAGTTCGACTATAGTCGAACTGATATAGATAATCCACAAAATCTTTCTGAATCTAAATCTGAGTCCACTACAATGCTGGTCTGCACAAACCTTTCCTAAAAGGATCTAACTAAGACTAGACAAGGACCCGGGATATACATGGGGGTCAAGACATCCTAAGAGTGAACCTAGCATAAATCCAAACAAGGGTTCTAACACAGGTGAAAGACTATCCTACCACAAATCAATAGTGGTATCTGGATAGTGGCTGCTCTAGACACATGACTGGGAACAAGGACAACCTAACTCATTACAAGCAAAAGTTAGGGCCAAAAGTAATATTTGGTGACTCCAATTGTGGCCAGACTAAAGGATATGGAAAAGTCAAGATTGGAGCTGTCACCTTCAGGAAGGTAGCCTATGTAAGTGGACTGAAGCATAACCTTATCTCCATAAGTAAGTTATGTGATGAAAGGTTTCATGTATCATTTACTAAAACTTCTTGTATTATTACCTCTTTAGATAACCATGTAGTTTTGATGGGCACTAGAGTAGTAAATGTTTATGTAATCAATTTTAAATCTGCAAAACTGAAATCTGCCTGTTTAATTTAACTAGCAACAATAATGACCTTTGGCATATGAGATTAGGTCATGTTAACTTGAAAAATATTGCCAAACTCTCTAGGGACAACATTGTTAGAGGATTGTCTTCTTTCCCCTACAAGAAGGAAAGCCTTTGCAGGGCTTGTCAATTAGGCAAGCAAAGTAAAAATAGTTTTAAAACAGTAAATAAAAGTGACTCACCTAGAATATTATACTTGCTACATATGGACATTTTTGGCCCTATTGTAGTGCAAAGTCTAGGAGCAAAATCTTATACTTTAGTGATTATAGATGTCTTCTCCAGATTCACTTGAGTATTCTTTTTGAGATCTAAGTCTGATAACTTCAAATTTCATACAGATTTTCTCAAGAACATACAGATTGAGTACTCTACTCCAGTTGCATTGATCAGAAGTGATCATGGTACTGAGTTTGAGTTTCTTCTTATGCAAGAGTTCTGTGAGAAGGAAGGTATCAGACACTACTTTTCAGCTCCTAGAATACCTCAACAAAATGGGGTTGCTGAAAGGAAGAATAGAACCCTAATTGAATCTGCAGGCACATTACTTACAGATGCTCATTTGTCACTATCCGTTTGGGCAGAGGCTGTGAGCACAACAAATTATGTACTGAACAGAAGTCTTATACACAAAATTAATAATAAGACTCCTTATGAGCTATTTAAAGGGAAGAAACTTAAAGTAGACTTTAAAATATTTGGTTGTTTATGCTATATTCACAACAATAATAAGAAACACATTAGAAAATTTGAGGTCAAGGCTGAAATGAGAATTTTTCTTGCATATTCCCAAGTAAGCAAGATTTATAGGGTCTTTAATAAATCTACCATGAAAATTGAAGAATCTGTACATATTTCATTTGATGAAACTAACATGTTTTACAAGGAGAAAGAAATTTCTACGAGTAACTCTTTGCAGGAACCACAGTTGTGTGAGAAGTTAAATGAACTGACCCTCACCAATGACGCAGTTAGCCATCCTTATCCACACACTACTGAAGAAAATGAAGCTGAAGATAGTGAATATGAAGACACAAAAATCAGTGAAGAGACAACAACAGCTATGATAAGCCCGGAATCCGTGACCTGTCCGCGCAGCTTTCCAGACCGGGCGGCCTGAGCATTCAAGCCGCCAAGCCTCCCAAGCCGGGCGGTCTCTATGACAGGCGACTGCCAACACCGACCCTGCTCATTGACAAGGCCCAAGGACCCAACCATCAGCTCGCCAGGAGGAATCCGCCAGGCCGCGCGGCTTCCATCCATTCTTGTTTTCTTTCTCTTTTGCTTCCCCTCACCTCTGCCCGGTTCTCTTGTACCCCGGGAAGCCGGTAACTTTAGCCCTGCCCGCTTGGGCAGGCCCCCGAGCCTATAAATAGGGGGAGGGTACACTCCCCAAGATACGCTGACTTGTATCCAGGAGCTTGCCTGTTAAGAGCTGCAGTCTCAAGTCTAGTGTTTTGCGGCTTGTAGTCCGGCCGGCTTCCGCTTTTACTCCTTCGTGTAACTGTTTCTCATTTTAAGTAAAGGAAAGCCCGCCGTAAGAGTGGCATTTAAGCTGCGGCGGGCGAACTATGTTATTGCCGCTGCCAGCGGCCCCTTTTCCTATCCTTTAGCTGCGACCGCTAGTAACTGATTGGTCGACAGTATCCTCCTTTCCTCTCATACCCCCGGTGATCGAACCGTTAGCTGGTGGTGCCCGACTCCCTGTCCGTTTTCGTGCATCAACAGTTAACACGCGACCTTCAGATCTCGACTAATCGATGAAATCAGCGGTCTAGGTAGTCAGACCGCTCTATCCTCTAGAGTTCGGCGGCCTGTCGAGCAAGCCGCGACTTCGCCGGCTAAGGATTTCAGCCCGCCTCCAGCACTGTAGAACCTACCATTCTATCCGCTCGTTTTTCCTCCCTGTCTTCTTGTCAGCTTGTTACACCGTCTAGCCGCCATGTCAAGCCGCCGCTACTCTACGGTCTCTTGAAAAAGTTCGGCTATTTTCCCTCTTTTCAAGATGAATCCTGCAAAGGGTCAGAATAAATCCAGCCACATCTTAGTTACTACAGATCTCTCAGAAGTACAGGATTGTTCGTATTTTAATAGTGAGTCTGTTGACCCTCATAAAGAAATTTTTGCAAACAGTGTTGAGCGTGGACTAGAATCTGTTGCAAATGAACCTCTTTGTAAGGAAGAAGAGGCCCCTTCTCCATTCATTAATCGTATTCAGTGGGATACTGTCTCCGATGACTTCAGAGTGCTGCGTCTCCCGGAGTATTCTGGATGTGATGATCCATTTTCTCACTTGCAAGCTTTTGAATCAGCTATTTCACTGAGAAACGTGTCAAATGGAGTAAAATGCAAACTCTTTGTTATATCTTTTAGCAATATTGCAAGGGAATGGTTTTATAGTCTCCCACCTCGATCGGTAACCAGCTTTAAAGATCTTCGAAGTCAATTTATTTCTAGATTCACTATTTACAGAAAGCAAAAAAGGGACGTTGGAGCTCTCTTCCGAATCAAGCAAGAAATTGACGAGTCTAATCCAGATTTTTTTGATCGGTTTCAAATGGAGGTTCTGGATGTTTGTAACATACATCAAGACTATTACTTGCATGCTTTCGTAAATGCACTTCAAGAAGGCCCCTTAAAATTCAAGCTCACCACAAAGTATCCCAAAAGTTATGAAGATCTTATTGATATAGTTAATAAATTCATAATAGGCGAAGAGGCAAATAAAGGTTATGTTTCGTTTCTGAGTCAAATGGCTAAACAATCTCAAGGGACTTCTGGTCACCAGCAATCTGTTCCCTCCCAAGATGTTTCGCAAGTTGAATATTGCAAGTCTCCTCCTCTTCTTCAGGGTAAAACTCCAAAGTGTGACAAAGGTTCAGGTAAGTATGTTAAGTTCAAAATTCCTATGGAAGATCTTTTGATAATCATTCAAGGAATGCCTGAGTTCAAGAAGCCTCGACGTTTGAAATCGAAAATCAAGTATCGGCACGAGGAGATTTTTCGCAAGTATCATAAAGATATTGGTCATCTAGCAGAAGATTGCATAACTCTCAGAGAATTAGCTAATCAACTTGCAAGAGCTGGAAAGTTGCAAGAATATGTCATTCAGTAACCCTCTAAGGCAATCTTCCATTTCTTATTCAATGGTCCAAGCATGGTTTCCTCTTTCTTTATATGATAAAAATGCTTATGATCAGAATAGTGTATAAAGTCCCCTTCACAATTGGTATTAATGGGGCATGCTAAAACTTCGGACATATATCCTTTTGCCACATCCTTAACATTGAACAAATGTTATCTTTTCATTTGAAGCATATTCCTTAGCTTTACTTGTAATGCCAATATGCATGCATGTAGGGGCAAGAGCCCATTTTGAATTCTTATGCCCTCCACATCCCGCTTGACATCAATCGTAGATGTGTAGTGGAATTTCCGCTTGACCTTCAGTCGCAGACATTGCGTACCTGTCCCACTTGACTTCAGTCGCTGACATTACGTACTTGTCCCGCTTGACCTTCGTCGCAGACATTGCGTACTTGTCCCGCTTGACTTCAATCACAGACATTGCGTACTTGTCCCGCTTGACATCGGTCGCGGATATTAAGAATTTCAATCCCGCTTATGTGTTCTTTGTGTGAAAAGTACTGCTGCACGCACCTGCCCACATTGACACATAAGTGTATATCTTCATCTATTCTTGCAGGACAACACGAGCCTATCCGATATTTCGCGGCTTTATTAAGCGGCCTGTGCCAATTTTTATAATTCAGTACATAGGCCGCCCGGTTACATATTCCGGCTTAAGTTATTTGACTTCCTTGTGCCTACCTGCCGGATTATTATTCATATATTTGGGAACTCGGCCGACTTACGTCCGCCAGTCAAGTCTAGGCCAGGTCTATCTTATTTGGCTTCCATATATGAATTGCCAGTTTTTTATTCACATGGACAGGAAGTCCGCCGACCTGCTTCTGGCACTTAATTCCTGGCTTTGATCCGCCGACTTCTATGGTATTAATTATATTAGCTAATCAGCGACCTGTCGTCACAAAACTTTTCGGCTTCCATGTGCCTATATCGGTCTGTATTATCGGAAGCCGAAGAGTATTTCTCTATTCTTGTTACTTTTATCAAATGGGCAATTCATTTCAGAGTTTGCCCTAGCCGCAATCTTATACTCCCATGTTATGGTTGTTTTGCGACTGCGACGGGTAGCCGCGCGGCTTAGTGGTCACGGTTTATGTATAAGAGAGCCGCGGTCATTCAGCTCTTCTAGCAGATAACATTGAGTAATTCATTAAGGCAAATTGCGGTTTAATTTGTTAGCTGCACGGCTTATTGTCGACGTGCATTCCGGAATAAACCGCAGGGAAATCTATCTGTCTTGCGGACAACTTCGTTGAAGTCGCAGTATGGACTCAGACCGGATTAAATGCTAACATTCTATTAAATCGGAAGTTATATTGAGACCGCGCGGACTTAAACAAGTAAGAAAAGTGAGATGTAGTAAAAAGAAAGGTAAAGTTGCCTTCATTTCTATTTCATTAAGTGTTACAAAGCATTAATCGCGCGGTTTACAAAAACAATACCGCCGATTTCCAAAATGTTCAGAATACAAAAAAAAGTTAAAGAACTTCTAATCGCCCGGTTTAAGTTTCTTAGCCGCAGGGGAATCTAAATCGCCGCCATCACCGCCATCGACGGAGGATTGAGAGTACCCGCTGCTAGTCGCCGAGCTCCCTGAACTGCCAGAAGTTGTCGAATCTGGCCGCGCGGTCTCAGATTCTTAACCGCCGGACTCAGACGATGCGCGTGCACTCCGGCTTCCCTGGCCGCCCTCTTCCTCGACGTCTTCCTCCTCCTCGCCAACTTCTTCCCTAACCTTACCCTTGCCCTTGATCGACCTGTAGACGTCGGCCACCTGCTCTTTCAGGGTGGGGTAGATGTCGGCACAAGTGAAGTCGGTGAAGCCGGTCGCCAAGCCGCCAAGGTCCCGGAGGCGGTTAAGCGCTCCATCGATCCCCTGGACGAGTTGCAGGAAGACATTGTCCTGGAAGATGGGGTTTGCCGGGTTGTACACTTCCTGCAAAAAAAGTAAAGGTAAGGCCGCACTGTTACATAATGCAAACCGCACGAGTATCGGTAATGACTTACCACCTCCCTTTCCTTTAGCCGCTTGTTTTATTCATGTTGTTCCCCTAACTGCCTCTTCAGGCCGCTATTCTCCTTCATCAGCTGCTTGTAGGCAAGGCCCATGAAGTGACTTGCCACGAAGCTCCTTGCCCCGACTTGCGCGGCTAGTCGCGGCGGGTCGTCTGGTGGAACTCGGCGCATCGCCTTCAGGTTACGCTTGCCATACAGCGCGCCGCTAACCACGCTCGTGTGGCGGCCTACTTCGTCTCCCCCCCAGTAGGGGAGGGCGGTGGAGATTGTCACTGACTTGCCGTCCGGACTCCACCGCAAGGCCGGTTCGCCATGGACGTCCTTCAGGCTGCTGCCCGTTCCTTGCAGCATAAACTCTCCAGAGGAGGCTGACTCCTCCTCCTCCACAACTCGCGCCGGCTTGTCCCGCCTCGCTCTCTTCTCTCTTTGAGTGAGAGTCAGGCAGCCAGGAGTTTGCGGCTTGTTCAACGGAACCGCCACAACAGCTGCAAAGATAAAGGCAATGTTAGATTTCAGGCCGTGCGGCTAAGAATTCAGTTCGGCCGGCTTGGAGCTTACTATCTTCCGCTTCTATTCCTACTAACGACGGCAGCAGCCGGATCTAGTGGTTCACATCAAGCCGCTCTCCCTTGAAGAAGTTGTAGATCTCCTTCTCCATGCCGTCCAAGCCGCCGCTGCCGAAGGCGGCCTCTTCGCGGACTTGCGGGTTGATTGGCAGCAACCCCAGGTTTCCCTCGAAGATGAGAAACCGCTCGGACTAGTTGGCGATCTTGTTCGTCAAGTTTACTATCTTCAGCCCTCTGCAGCCGAAGTAGAGGTGCCCCCGGAAGATCTTTGTCCCGAAGTCCGGGATAGACCGCACCGAAAAGCATTCCCGAAAGAGCCTCATAGAGAAGCAGACTCTTTCCGACCTCAGGTAGGAGATGAAGCTATATATGGCGGCTATCGAATTTGGGGGTAGTTGTCCCGGCACAACTCCGTAATGGTCAAAGACCGCCACGACCTCCATCATGACCGGGAAGCTAAAGCCGCAGTCAAAGTGGTCGATGGGGACCGCGATCTGATTTACGTGGGAAGAATTAATCCGCTCATCCTGTAGTGGAAGCCGCGCGACCAGCGGACTTCCCTGCATGTGTTTCTCTACAAAATCCTCCAGCTCGGCTTTTGTAAGCCGGCATTCTTTATGATGTGCATAATGGAAAGCGGAGGCCGCGTCAGTCCTAACCGCAGTGGCCTTGTCAGACCGCAACGACTTGGACTTAGCCCGCATCCTTTTTGATTTGTGATGAAATCTCCGGGGTCAGCTCTATTTATAGAAAATCTACGAAGGTACAGTGCCCAACGTCAAATAGCGGCTAGTCGTCACGCCGCGCGACCTAAGCCCGCTGGAAGTACAGATCAACTTAATGACCAAGCCGCAGTTTAGTCCGTCAGTCCGCACGGCTATACCCCTGGACTTAGAAAAATTCCGTGGCACACCATGTGGACATCAAACATTCAAGCCAGCGCTCTGTTCGCCATACCGCGTGGCTACTATCCTATACTTTAAATTTTTCAGAACAAAGCAGCAGGCATGTGGATTATAAATACAAACCGCATAAGCCGCATTCAGTTCGCAGCATAATAAAATACAACAGTTTACAGTAATCAAATGGTTCAACATCCAGAGGAAAAAATATATATTACAACATAATATTCAATTGTCCGCGCGACTTAGTTCTCTCAAGTCTCTCAGGCTCGCTTGTCATCTTCCGGTCTGTCTCGTCCTATGTGCCCGACCTGTTCACCGGTCTGCACAATCGCAACTTACACCTGGCTAACCAGATTATAAAGCACATGCAGAGACCGATGAACCCGCACAGTGTCGCGCTCTACTCTCGCAAACGGGATCATTGGGATCGCCTGACCCCCGAGCCCGCTTGGAACTGTGGCCTGTTTAGGCGCCGCGGCCTTCGGTGGATTCGAAGTCTCACCAGAGGCCGGGCGGCCAGTATCCGGCAGCTCTCCAGAAGTTGGTAGTGCAGGCCGCTGTTCTCCGCCGGTCTCCGCTGGCAGACCTTGGTCTTCGCCGTCCTCAGGATGTCGAATCTCTTCTCTGTCTCCTTCTCGCCACGCGACCATCAGCAAATACTTCTCCGCCTTTTCCTGCTCCAAGGCAACCTGCATCTCAGCAATCTTTGCCTCAGCGGTTTCCATCGCGGTCTGGAGCCTGACGGTCTCTTCTTTCATCGCGGTCTGGAGCCTGACAGTCTCTTGCTCCATCGTGGACTTCAACCTCATGGTCTCCTGCTCAAGCGCAGTTTGCAACCTTGTGGTCTCTTGCTCCAGGGTGGTTTGCAACTCTTAGATCCTTTTTTCCGCGGCCTCCTGGGCAACCCGCTTCTCTTCGTCCTTAATCCGCACGATTTCGGTGGCCGCATTCAAAGCTGCCTGCAATGTGCCGACCTCCTTCTAGAAGGCGGCCATCTCCTTCTCGCGAACACTTGGAGGCAGAGGCGGTGGCAGCATAGACAAAAATGATGTCAAGTCGCCCGGTTTCATCGCGGTCTCCGGTACACCTGCAGAAGAGAAACCGCAGTCAGGTTCAGCCGGATTGTTACGACGTTCTAGCAAGGGAATCGGTAGGATAAGACCGCCGGTTTGATGTTTATCTTCACCAGAGGCCGCGGTATGGATTTTAATCACTGGCCGCCTGAGCCGTTCAGGATATATCCTCTTTAGCTTTTCTTTCTATAGCCGCTCGGCTTCCTTAGCTCGGCTTTTCAGTTGAGCCGTGGTCAGGAAAAAGCTGGCCGGAGGATTTAATATTATATTCGCCCCCTTCTTCCTTGACCGCGACTTGTAGAATTTAATAATTCGCCTAACGTCCCGGTGTTTACCTTGCAGCAATGGAAGTGTGGTCGCCACCGGCTTCTCGGCGATCAGTTTCTTCATCTCCTCCATCTTCTCTTGAAGCTTCAGTTTCTCGGCTCCTTCAGAAGCCGCGGAAGCCGGTTCGCCAGGCTTCTCCCCAATAACCTGGATATCGGGGCGGTCAACCTTCTCAGAGGCCGTTGGTGTCGGCAATAGTGCTTCTTGCTGCTGAAGGGTCTCCATGCCCTTCAAGAGCTCACTAAGCAACTCGCTAATCGCGGGTGTACTCTCCAGTTCGCTCGGCTTGTAATCCGGTGTGGGCGGGTTCTCGGGTACCTCCTCGTGCGGCCTGTGTTGAAGACTGTCCGCGCCGGTCTTTGCGGAAATATTCCGGTTTCTGGCATGCAACTTCCTCATCTTCCTCTTCATCCTTTCTTCAAGGGTTTCGCTACTTTCCTTCTGCCGTTTCAAGGAACCGAACACCTTTTCAGTCCGCTTGCGCTGTTCGCCCAAAATCTGTTCGGTCTCCGGCGCCTTCTCCGGCTCGTTGTCATCCACAATGATTACGTCGACCTTGTCCCGCAATTCGGACGGTTTCCCAGATTCAACACTTTTCTCCTCCGACCTACCTATTTTTAGGAGTGGTTCTCCTGATGGAGAGAAAGTCAGGTCGAAGGATTTGGCAATTCCGGTTTGTGGTGGAGCAGTCTTCGAAACCGCTTTGGGATCTACTGCGGCCTGCGATGATCCGCCGACGGTCTCTGTCGGCCTCTTTTCAGGTCCAGAAGCCGCTGAAGTCTCCGACTTCCCAATCTTCTTGGCAGGCTGTCGGGCAGAATCATCCGAGTTCTCGCTCCGGCTTTGCTTCTTTTCTGGCGGTTCTTGTTGCGGGCTAACATTGATGACATAACATCCTTCTTGTGAAAGATCGTGTCGGCTTGCAAAATGCTGATCGCAAGTGGCGAGTAGCGACCCGTGGTCTGGCAGGAATCTTGAAGAATGACAAGGGCCAGGGGATTTTATAGACGACGATGAGGCAGTCGCGGTCTCCGGCTTAGTTCTACATTTTCGAAGTTTTTTGGAAACTTAAAAATGTGCGGGGATTATGATAAGCCCGGAATCCGTGACCTGTCCGCGCAGCTTTCAAACCCAGGCGGGCAGAGCATTCAATCCGCCAAGCCTCCCAAGCCGGGCGGTCTTCGTGACAGGCCGCTTCCAACACCGACCCTGCTCAGCGACAAGGCCTAAGGACCCAACCATCTGCTCGCCAGGAAGAATCCGCCAGGCCGCGCGGCTTCCATCCATTCTTGTTTTCTTTCTCTTTTGCTTCCCCTCACCTCTGCCCGGTTCTCTTGTACCCCGAGCAGCCGGTAACTTTAGCCCTGCCCGCTTGGGCAGGCCCCCGAGCCTATACATAGGGGGAGGGTGCACTCCCCAAGACACGCTGACTTGTATCCAGGAGCTCGCCTGTTAAGAGCTGCGATCTCAAGTCTAGTGTTTTGCGGCTTGTAGTCCGTCCGGCTTCCACTTTTACTCCTTCGTGTAACTATTTCTCATTTTAAGTAAAGGAAAGCCCGCCGTAAGAGTGGCATTTAAGCCGCGGCAGGCAAACTCTGCTGTTGCCGCTGCTAGCGTCCTCTTTTCCTGTCCTTTAGCTGCGACCGCTAGTAACCGATTGGTCGACAGTCTCCTCCTTTCCTCTCATACCCCTTGTGTTCGAACCGTTAGCTAGTGGTGCCCGACTCCCTGTCCGTTTTTGTGCATCAACAAGCTACCATAATTACACAAGAGGAATTTATTCCCCAAGATGTTGCTCAACCAACTCCACCTACTGAATTTGTCACCCTTAGAGATCACCATGTATCTCAAGTGATTGGAGACATTTCAGTTGGTGTGCAGACCAGGCATCAACTCAACCAAGGCTTGATGCATGCCTGCTTCATATCTCAAATTGAGCCCCAATCAATTAAAGATGCAGAGCAAGATCCCCACTGGATTATTGCAATGCAAGAGGAGCTCAACCAATTTGAGGTATACAGAGTTTGGGATTTAGTTCCAAGACCAAAAGACTACCCAGTCATTGGAACTAAATTGGTATTTAGGAACAAGCTTGATGCACAAGGTGTCATAATAAGGAACAAGGCAATGTTGGTTGCTCAAGGCTATAGGCAAGATGAAGAGATTGATTATGACCAGACTTTTGCACCTGTTTCAAGGTTGGAAGAAATCAGAATCTTCCTTGCATATACTTCCTACAAAAAGTTCAAAGTATACCAAATGGATGTCAAGAGTGTATTCTTGAATGGTGATCTTAAAGATGAGGTTTATGTAAACAACCTCCAAGTTTTATTTCTCCAACTCATCCCACTTATGTCTTTAAATTGCATAAAGCTCTCTATGGTTTAAAGTAATCTCCAAGAGCATGGTATGAAACCTTAGCTATATTTTTTATAGAGCATAGGTTTTCTAGGGGAATTGTAGATAGAACATTGTTCACTAGACACCATAAGGAGAAAATTTTATTAGTACAAATCTATGTAGATGACATCATTTTTGGATCTACAAATTCCAAACTATGCAAGAGGTTCTCTAACCTCATGCATTCAAAGTTTGAAATGAGTAGGATGGGTGAGCTCTCCTACTTCCTTGGTCTCTAAGCGAAACAGCTACCTGATGACATCTTTATATCCCAATCTAAGTATGATAAGGAGTTTATCAAAAAGTTTGGGATGTCAGATGCCTAAGCCAAAAAAACACCTATTGCTACAAATGTTGTAATTCACTCTAATGAACATGGGAAACCTGTTGATCAGAAACTATATAGGGCCAATATTGGGTCCCTGCTATATCTTACAGCAAGTAGATCAGTCATAATGTTTGCTACATGTCTTTGTGCTAGGTTCTAGGTGAAACCTAAAGAATCACACCTTATTTTCTTAAAAAGAATTTTAAGATATATAGAGTTGTCCTAGTCTAGCACTCTGGTATCTAACTGAGTCAGAGTTTGAGTTAACTGGATACTCAGATGCTGACTTTGTTGGATGTAGAGTAGACAGAAAAAGTACCTCAGGGATATGCTAGTTCCTTGGTATGATATTAGTATCTTGGTTTTGCAAAAAGCAGTCATCTATGTCTACATCAACTACTGAAGCAGAATACATAGCAGCTGGCAGTTGTTGTTCCTAGATGCTGTGGATTCAGAACCAACTCCTGGATTATGGCTTCAACTTAAATAATTCAACTTTACTATGGGATAACACAAGTGTAATTTCCATTGCACAAAATCCAGTACATCACAGTAGAAGTAAGCATATAGACATTAGACATCATTTCAGTAGGGAGTGTGTGGACAAAAATAAAATTAAGCTTGTCTACATCTACACTGATTTGCAAAGAGCAGATATCTTCACCAAACCTTTGGATGAAAAAACCATATGTTCTTTATAAATCAACTTGGTATGATCAATGGAGAGGCCTTAATTTGATTTTTGTCTGTTGTCGAAGAATTTGCCTCAATTCGTCGAACGAAGATCGACGAACTGAGAAGAGTTCTAGAGAAATTCGTCGAACGGAGATCGACGAACTCTCTGTGTGTGAAGCTATTTTCATCGAACGGAGATCGACGATATTATTTCAGAAAAATTTTGTCGAACGGAGATCGACGAAATGTTTTCAATTCTTCCAACTGAGATCGACGAATTCTATTGTCAATAAAATATTTCGTCGAACTGAAATCGAAGAATTTTTTATCTTTCGTCGGACGGAGTCTCCCGCTTCATATTCTGAAAACCATATATCTAGGTTTTCTTCAAGCTCCGTCCCATGCTTTCTGTTCCTTTGCACTTGATCTTTGTTTTCTTTTGTAGGCGAACTAATGGTGATTCCGGCGAACACTCTTGCTGCAATGAAATTTGACATGGGCTTTGATATTGATTTTGATTCCTTCCAGCACTCTGACCAGATATTTGTGGACATTCTGAAACTGCTTGAGGACCAAAACCTGAAGAATTTCATGACTTGCCGCATCAAGATAGCAATGACTTAGATTAAGGAATCGGTGTTCACCTCTACAACAGCATAGGAAGATACAATGACAGGGACGATATCCGGTAACTCAGTCTCTCTTTCCCCCACCGTTTTATTTGAAATTTTTGGTCTGCTGAATGGTAATGAAGAAATAGAGATGGGTAGTGAAGATTATGATAACATGCTGATAAAGATGGGTCACTCTTGAGAAAACCCAAACAAACTGCTTAAGAAAATCTTATCCGCTGAATATAAGTTTTTGGCAAATGTTGTTGGCAAAGTTAAGCTAGGAAAACATACCGCACACGATTACATCACCAGACACCAGTTTCTTGTGATGAGTGCTCTAGTTGAGAAGAAAGCAGTTAATTGTGGGGCAAACTATTGTTGGACTTAATTAAGAAGAAAAATAACAAGAAGGAAGGTTGTTCTGAAAGGATTCTAGGAATCTTTCTTCATGAGAAGGCTCCTGAACTACTGGTCTCCACAACAGTGTTCATAAATACCTCAAAAGGCTTACATCTGCACTTTTTGGTAGATGGGAGAGGAAAATCACAAAGACAACCAAGGCTTCATCATCCTCCAGGACTTCTGAGAGCACCAGGGCTGTGCTAGCCACTCCTCCACCTCCAAAAGATGTCCTCCCTTCCACCCACATTCCTTCACCTCATCCTCAACAATAACCATCTTCTTCTCCAGTTCATACTCCACCAACTCAACAACAACATCAACCCACACCAGTATCAACACCAATTCCATCTCCTGAGCAAATCACTCTACATCCCTCTCCACTTCCAAATCATTTAAATGACATACACCCTGACACATTTATGTCATCTTATACCTTCAATCTACTGTTTCCTCCACCATCTCCACATCGTTCTCCACTTCATGAACCTATTTCCTCCCCCACAACCACAGTCCAACCTTCTACTGCGGCAACTCCATCTATTCCTATTCCTCCACTGACCCACAATGACATTCCATCTACTGTTCCAGACTGAAAGTGCAGCTAGATCTGATATACTCTAGAGGGGGGTGAATAGAATATATGGTGCTTTGAAACTTTTTACAACAATTGTTGTAATGAGAGTGAGAAGGGAAGCAATAATAAATCTAATTACAGCACTAAGTTAAACAAAAGCTAATCACAGAAAAATCAAGGCCAGAAACAAAAATGAAAACAAGCAAAACTAGAAGACACAAGGAAATATAGTGGCTCCCCTAAACTTGGGTACATCCACTCTTCTACCACCCTAGGTAGGAATCCACTGCACGATGAGTTGATCAGGTGTCCTGGGCACCAATGAGCTTTTGATAAGGTGCTCAAAAACCAAAGCAGATTTTTTGATCAGGTGTCTTGCCACCAATGAGCTTTTGACAAGGTGCTCAAAAACCAAGCTCAAACTTTTGAAGGGAGTTTGAGAAACCCTTTACAGAGAGGGGGTGAGAGAGTGATGAAAGTCTTCTCTTTCTCAAACAACTGAGAAGACTATGTGGATTGTTGATGTCAAAGCTCCCCCTGAATCCTTGAGATCTTCAGGAAGAAAAGCTTTGCTGAGGGTGATAGGCCTTCAAAGATTGAACTCCAGCAATAGATGATTTCAGCAATAGCTGAAATGTTGAATATCTGGAGTCTTGAAAATATGTTGGCCTTGAACACTTTGAAAACTAAAGAGATCTGAAGATTTGAGAAAGCTTGATCTCCTTGGATGTGTGTTCTTGAGAAATCTTTGAGACAGAATATTTTTGAATGTATCTCTGTAATCTGTGTTCTATGAGTGATTCAAAAAATTCTGTCTTTTATTCTCTGGTACAGAATAGAATAACATTCTCTGTCAAGAATAGTCGTTAGCCTGCATTGATTGCATCCTTAATTACAAAATCTCTTCTGGAGGAAAGTCCACAGAAATATTCCTTGAAGAATCCCTTGAAACTTGGTCCAAAAATGAATGAAAACGGCTAGGAAATCTCTGAATTAATTGCAGAATAACTCCTTAACTGATTTGAATTTGAATTTGAATTTAGAAACATCCTGGAAGTTATCTGAAATCGTCGAACTGAGCTCTGCTATCGTCGAGCTGAGCTCAGCGATCTGAAAATATACAGCAGCAAAATATCGTCGATCTGAGCTCAAAGATCGTCGAATTGAGCTCAGAGATAAAGATCCAAAGCAGAGTCAAAATCATCGACCTGAGCTCACCGATCGTCGAATGGAGTTCGACGATATAATGAAGTTGAGCTCAGCGATCGTCGAATGGAGTTCGACGATCTGTCGAAGTTGAGCTAGACGATCGTCGACCGGAGTTCGACGAATCGTCGTGCTGAGCTCGACGATATGACTTAGTCTCCAAACACAAAATCTTGGTCTTCAGGGCAGCTTCCAAACCTAGACTTCTAACTCTTAGACTCAATTCTAATTGACCTATTAAGCTATACAGGAGGTCAAGCAAAGGTTTCCTAGAGATATAGTGATCCTGACCCAAATTAGTAATAGGGTGTTCCAAAAATCTCCCCCTATTTGTGTTAGGATTACTATTTACAGACTTTGGAAAAATTTAAATAACAACATACAATCAGTAAAACATAAAAACAACAGCTAGACATAGCAGAATCACAGAGATATATAGCATCCAGATAGTAATCAGAAATCACAGAAATTGTCACCTTACAATATCATTTCTTCTCCTTGCCCTTAACAAGTTTAATCTCTCTATTAGGATTGAGAGCTTCCTTGTTTGATCTAGTATCATCTGTTGCACCCAAATATGTTTGCTTCTTAGGCCTGGGAACTACAGCTTCAGGATGTAATTCCATATACCTGTCAGAATCAAAGAATTTACTTGAAGCATATCTCTCTAGCTCTTTCTGTCTCTGTTCAGACATTGTTGAAATGTTGGAAGAATCTATTCCTTGCTCTCTAGCCTTTTTAATCTGATCCAGTGCAGCTAATTCCTTTAATCTGGCAGTCCAAGCAGCTGGATTGTTTTCAGGATCCTCAAAAGGTACAGGAGGTTCATATCTGTTGGAGGGATTGTCCTGAGGAGGCCTGGAAGACACATTTTCTTTCAGCTTATAAGGGAAAGGACCAGATATTGTATCAGAAGAAATTTGTCCTCCCCTAGAATATGGGTGTTGCCTGGAGTACCATTTGGAATAGACTTGAATATCTCTTTGATTTCCTCTATATCCTCCTCTCCTAGAATGAGAATCCCTGGATTGGCTTTCCCTATGGTAAGATCTGGCATGAGGCTGATAGGGAGCCTGACTTCTGGATGGGGGTTGAGCTGCAGAGCTTCCACCTGCACCTGCATCAGGAGGAGGTGGAGGAGGAGGATGAGAGTGCTGGAATTGGGATGAGCCCTTCTCATATTTTCTTTTCTTTTTCATTGCCTTCAGCTGATTCTTAGAGTATTGCATCCAGTGTTCAGTGATAGGGCAGTCATGTAAAATGTAATATGGAATATCATTGTTATCCTTAACTTTGGCAGGAGGTACCCTCTTCATTGCTTTGCTCCTTGCCTTTCTTTTCCTAGCAATGGTAGCAGAAGAGTCATCAGAGTCTGTTTTAAATTCATAACTTTCAGAACTCTGGTCATCATAGAGAGCATCAATTTTCTTCATTAAGTCCTTCTTGAGTTGTACAGAAGCAGATGAGGCAGAGGTTGTAGCAGCAGGTGTTGAAATGGTAACAGCAGAGACAACAGCAGATATTGAAGCAGAAGTAGAAACAACAACAGCAACAACAGTAGGCTCTGGACAGGTGATAACAGCAACAACTTCACTTACAACAGCAGAAACAGAAGGAATATCATCAAGGACTGCAGAAGGCTCAAATTCAGGTACCTCTGACATCAGAATGTCCTAGGAAATTGGTTCATCAGAAACAACAGGAACTTCAGCAGCAGTAAAGGCAACAATATCAGAAGCAACAAAAATATTTTCTTCAGAAGAAGCAGCAGCATCAACATTTTCAGCAGCAGCATACATTGAATTTACAAAGGAGGTGATAATGCTAGGGTCACAGTAAGAAAATGGCACAAGTGCCTTGGATAAATCTTCTGGATGCTGGACAGCATTGACCTCTGGCAGACAGCTGAAGTATGCAGAATCAAAAACTGATAGCAAAGACCTGAGGTCTAGTGCAAGGACTGCAGCAGGAGGAACTTGTGCTTGAGGCACAGCAACAGCAACAACAAGAGGAGGAGCTGAAGGGGCAGCAAAGACAGCAGCAGCAGCAACATCAACAGCATGAAGACTCACTTCATATGGCATCTCCCCCTGCCTAGATGCAGACATGTCTGGATCAAGGCACACTGCTGTGGGTGCTGCCTGAGGGAAGAGGGGAGAGAGCCTGGCAGAAAGGGCTGCCACTGACAGGTGTAGTGGAGCCAAGGAGGTCTCCAACAGCAGAGAGAGCCTGGGGGCAAGCAGCTCATACAGCCTGTCAGCAAGGGCTAGGAGGTCTACTTGCTCAAGGGCTGGAGCAGAGGTAGAAGATATAGGAGCAGCTGATGGTTCTGGTAGAGGAGAGCTGGTGAATGGTGGAAGGGATGGCTGAGGTGTTGGTAGGGTGGATATGGAGGACAGGGGAATGGAGATGGATGGGGTGAATGTTGGTTGATCAATGATTTGGTGTAGAAGGTCTTGAAATGAAGTGGAGGAGGAAGGTAGCTCAGGAGGAGATGATGGGGAATCATCCATAAAGGAATCATCAAGTAGGGTGAAGGATGGAATGGAGGGTGATGAAGTGACATCTGGTGGAGGGTAGGAGAATAGTGGGTGGAATTGTTCTTTTGGTGGAGGTAGAATGGGTACTGGAGAAGGTGTGGATGTTGGAGATGGGCTAGATATGATGATGGTGGATGGAGCTGGAATGGTAGATGGTATGGGAAGGGATGGAATTGGAGGAGGAGGAGCAGAGGCAGCAATAACAGGCAGGTCATCTACAGGGGCAGAGACCTGTGGAGGAGTGACTCTTAGAGTCCTTGTGCCTGAAGGAGTACTGGAGGAGGGCCTGCTGGGCTTGCTGATTTGTCTGTCCCACTTTCCAAAGAGGGCACAAGATAGTCTCTTGGAGGCATTTATATGAATTCCAGAGGAGACCAGCAAGGCAGGGCAGCTGTGCTGCAGAAACACTCCAATGATTCTCCCAAAGTTAACAAAACTTTTGTTGATTTTCTTTTTGATGAGGTCAAAGAAAACCTCTCCCCAATTCAGATTCTTCTTATCTACAAGAGCTCCCATGAGGCAGAGCTGATACCTTGAAATTGTATCATGGGCAGAGTGCTTTGCCAGTAGCACTTTCCCAACAACATCTGCCATGAACCTATATTCTACAGACAGGTTCCTTTTGAAGAGCTTGCTAGGGTTTCCATCTGAATGACCCATTCTGGCAAGCAGTTCAGAATACTCTTCTCCAGATAATTCAACAGTATCTTCTCCATTTCTCAACTCAAAAACTTCTGATAGATTGGTTGAGGTCAAGGGTACCTGAGTTCCAACTATAAACCCAACAATGGTAGAGTTATCTTGATTATGGGCAGTATAAACCCACTCCTTTATTTCATCAGATGCCAGCTTGATCCTGGTGGTCATTATGGCAGTCAAGTTCTGGTCTTTGAACAATCCCAATATATCTTGAAAAACCTGGTCAGTTGTGCTGAATGATTCCAGGTCGATGTCAAAACCAGCATCAAACTTCATAGCAGCAAGAACAGCAACTGACACAGCCATGGGTACCTGCAAAAATTCAACAAACAAAACGACCAAGTGTAGAACTGTTTGGAGGGAAAGAAAATTCTTGCAGAGAAATCGAAAGCGCAAAAGAGAACGACGGTGAAAAATGAGTTTTATATTAGGGTTCGACGCAGAATTGGAAAGATCGTTGAACTCAGTTTGACGATCGAGGCTTCTAAAGGAATCTGAAGAGTCTTCAACATCGTCGATCTCCGTTCGATGATATTGGAGAGCGTCGAGCTCCGTTTGACGATCGTTCAGAGAACATAATCGTCGAGCGCCGTTCGACGATCGTTGACTGGAAGAGATAGTTCATACTATCTGATAGACGCTGAACTCAGTTCGACGATTTTTGGAAATCATCGATCTCCGTTCGACGATCTTGGGGCAAATCGTCGAGCGCAGTTCAGAGATTAGAAAAATTCTAGACACTAAGAAAAATCAGAATGTTTGCCTAGTCTTGGTCAATTTTTAAGCTTTCAAAATCTTGGATATTATTTAAGACTTCCTCCATCTAACATTCCTAACTGATTTAGGAAGAAGGTGTGTTTCTTTTCATCCAATGGCTTGGTGAAAATATCTCCCCTTTGTAAATCAGTTGGGATATAGTGTAGTTCAATTTTATTCTTTTCAACATTATCCCTTAAGAAATGATGCATAATCTCTATGTGTTTTATCCTACTATGGAGGACTGGATTTTGAGCTATAGAAATAGCACTAGTATTGTCACAAAAAATTTTAGACTTCTCTAAGTTTTAGCCATAGTCTAGGAGTTGGTTTTGAATCCACAAGATTTGTGAACAACAACTGCCTGCAGCCATATATTCAGCTTCAGCAGTTGAAGTTGACACAGATGTTTGTTTCTTACAAAACCAAGAGACAAGTCTTGAAAGATATAGTACCTAAACACCTAGAGGGGGGGGGGGGTGAATAGGTGACCAAATTCTTTTTAACTTTAATGGCAGCAATCAGTTATAAACACAGAATCTAATCTACTTTTGCACAGCAATCACACAGCATACACAACAAACCACAATCACAGCAGACACAGAGTTTTATAGTGGTTCCCCAAGCTTTGGGTACATCCACTTTCCCCCTTCGCCTATCTAGCAGTGTACTAGATTCGGCCAAACTTCTCCACTATCTCAGAACCCAAACTGGTTCCTACACCTCAGGCCCAAGGCCCTATAACTCAGCTTTTCACAAAGCATACACTCAGCCACAAGGCCTACACTCAGCCAACAAGGCCTACACTCAGCCACCAAGGCCTACACTCATAGATTTCAATCTCCTACACTCAGGCTCTCAAGCCCTACCCTCAGCCTTTATAATTACAGGCTTACAAACACTCAGATCCAAAGGATCCTACAAGATAAAAATGAATTTACAAATGATAACTCAGCAACTCAGAAACAAGAGAGGGGGGTTGAGAGTTTCTTGATGAGTTCTTGGAAGAACTCAGCTGGATTCAATCTGACTTAGCTTTCTTCAAAGCTTCTTGAAAGTAGAACTCAATTAGATTGACTCCTTCTGCAGTTGATCCTTGACCTCTGCTTCTTAAGATCCAGAATATATCTGAACCCTTCTTCTCAGCCTAGTTCCAACGGCTGATTTCTTGGATGGAGCCCTCTCTCTCCAACTTTATAGATCTGCACTTGGACAGCTAGATCTTCTTGTTTTGATACGTGATCAATAACTTGAACAACTCTGTGAACCACTTTTTGAATAACTTCAACAACAACTTCTGTAGACTGTATGAGCCTATTTATAGGCATTCTTCATGGTAACCGGATGGTCTGGTCCATAATTGAATTCTGACATCTCTGACAGGTGCTGTAAACCGGCTGGAACGGCAGCTGTCAAGTCATCCAGTCAATTCTTGAAAGTTCTCTAACTGTCTGAAAGGGTCGAGACTTTCTGTCTTTAAGTGTCGACACTTATAGACCAAGTGTCGACACAAGTTGTGTAAGTGTCGACACAAGTCTACAAGGTGTCGACACAACTCCTTGTGTTGTAGATACTATGTCTCGACACAGTTTCTTCTGCATGTGTCGACACTGAAATTGAGTGTCGACACAAGTACTTGATCTTCTATCTTTTGCTGAATTCTTCTAAGTGTCGACACATCTCCTTTGTGTCGACACAGCTTCTTGTGTTGAATCTGTTAAGTGTCGACACTGCTTCTTGGTGTCGACACATAGTCTTCTATGTTGATACTTGCTGAGTGTCGACACAGCTCCTTGTGTCGACACTTGATTCTTCTGTTGAGACTTCAGCTGAGTGTTGACACATTCCCATAGTGTCGACACTTGTACTTAGAATAATTTGTTGATCTTGCTATTCTTTGCTAAGTGTCGACACAGCTCCATGTGTCGACACTTTCTTCAAGTGTTGAGTCTTCAGCTGAGTGTCGACACATTGTTCTTGGTGTCGACACTTACTTCAAGTGCTGACTCTTCTGTTGAGTGTCGACACATTGTTCTGAGTGTCGACACTTATACTTAGTCTATGCTAACTTTTGCTGAGTGTCGACACAGCTCCAAGTGTCGACACTTTCTGGTGTAGACACAGTTCTTTTAGGTGTCGACACTGCTGTTAAGTGTCGACACTGCTTTACTGTACTTTCTTCATTGAGTGTCGACACTGCTCCTTGTGTCGACACTTTCTGTCTGGTGTCGACTCTGCATCACAGGTGTCGACACAATGACTCCAAGTGTCGACACTGCTTGCCTGGGTGTCGACACAAGTCTTCTTAAGTGTCGACACTTTCCCTCTGGGTGTCGACACATGGACTTAGAAATTTTTGCTTCAGTCCTGCAAATACTTAACCTGCACAAGTAACTCAAAAACACATCAAATACATTTTGATGTATATCATTGAGTTGGGTGAGGCTTCTTCAAATCAGGTACATTTAAACCAATATACCCAACAATCTCCCCCTATTTGGAGAAGTCATAACCCTTAGTCAATGATATACACCATTCATAATTAAAATTACAAAATGATGTAAGATAGGATAATGTACAGCAGGGTAAACATGAACATGTATCAATTTCACATGTATACAAATTCATCATCACAGAACAAATATGAAATAGATATAGACATTATCACAAAACAAACATGAAATAGATTAATCATATAACATTTTGTTCTAATATCTGTCTTATACATTTTCAGAAGTTCACAAAAATGTTTTACATAAAAAAGATTACACAGTAAACTTTAAGAAAATTCTAATTCTATTTCAGTTCTGGTTCCTTGATAACTATTCCTTTGCCAGCATGAACTTTAGCTTGGACAAGAGCATCAATAGCTTCAACATCAGCAGGCTTCTTGCCTTTCAGATCTTTCTTCTTAAGCTCTTCTGCTTTGATCTTTTGTCTTTCAAAATAATGGTATGGCTTAGGAAAGTACTTGCTAGGCTCCTGGGTAGTAGGAGGTAGCTTTCCCATCTTTGCCTTCCTTCTGTATTGGACAATTGCCTCCTGTCTAGATTCATGTTTTCTCCATTCAGCTTCAGAGAACCATTTGTTCCTGTCATGAATGTTGTCTTTGGCAGCTTTCCAGGCAGTTAATATAATGTTTCTAGAGGTAGGGCTCCATTGCTCAAAATCTGGTCTCTGTTCAGCTTGTTCCCTAAACCTCTTCTTAGACAATCTTGTCTCTTCTTCTTTTTGTATTGCCTCTTGCATAGCTTCAGAAATAGGCTGAACAACCTTTTCAATAATAACATTGTCCTTGCCCCCAGGTGGGCTGTACATGGTCTGTACATCAGCATGCATCATTTCAAAATCTGGAGGAGGATAAATGACTTGAGGTACTTCTGGTTGCTCATCTCCAAGATAGGCAGGGTTAATTCCAGATTCAGCAACATCATTGTCATCACACAGAGGAGGATATCCAAGAGATGCTCTGATAGAATTTGATATCCACTTAGCATGGTCAGAGCTTGCCTTGACTAACACTCTCTCCCCCTTTATGACTTCTCTAGCCATGTGATCTCTGACATCATCCTTCTGAAATCTGATTTGATTATCCAAGTATCTGACTCCATCTTTAAAGAAAGGTTTGAGATTTTGAATTTGTTCAGATATGGCCTTCTGGGAGGCTTGGATAGCAGTCTTAATAGCAGAGAGTTCTTCTTGGAATACTTTGTCAAATTCAGCTTTAACAGCAGCAGTAGAGGTAGAAGGTCCAGCAGCCTGGTTCTTTAAGTCTGTGACAATAGCATTATGGGAAGCAGTAAGATTGTCATTCATCCTTATCTGATTTTCAAGAACATACCCTTGCTTCAATGCTATGTCATCTATTTGTGCCTTTATCTTTTCCTGGTGTGTAGCCAAGTACACCACTGCATTTCCACCCTTATGGAAGCAGTCTGTCATCTCTTTCTTGTTTAGGTTCATTTCAAACCTTATAGATTTTATGTCCTGGGCAAGATCAAATTGCAAAGATTTCTGCCCTTCATCCACATACTTCTCAATTGCTTTTCTATGTTCATCCAGTTTAATCTACATTGCCACCATTAAAGCACTATAATCAAAAGATGGTGGTTGCTAAACTATAGGCTGTGGTGCAATAGATTGTAGAGCCTTCTTATAACTTTGGCTTCTTCTCTTGAATACATAAAGTTTCTTTTGCTTAGCCCTTGTACCCTCCTCATCTTCAGATTCTGAGGAGCTGGCTATGTCAACCCTCTCCTTAGGGCTTGGAGGCCTCTCAGGCTGCACATCAGGTGCCTTCTCAGTTTCTTGCCTCACATGCTCTTCATGAACTTGCACTTGCTCCCCCACAAGTGAAGCATTTTCTTCTTCAGCAGCAGCCTTGTCCATGTCAAAATCTTGTTGGTCTAGATTTAAAAATAAATCTTCCATGGTGAATTCTTGTGGTGAAGGAGCTGGAGTAATTCTAGGTTCTTCAACCACTAGATCAGGAACCACTTGAACAACAGTAGATGTGTCTTCTATAACAGCATCTGGAACTTGACTATTCAGCTGAGTTTGCTGATGATCATCAGACAAATCAGTATTTTCCATAGAAAAATCTAAAGTGTTTAGTTCAGTGATTACCTCTAGTATGATGGTGGTTGCTTGTTCACTTTCCAGTGTAGTGGGTTCATTTACAACTGGAAGCTCCCCCTGGTTGTGATCCTTGTGGATGGGGCTAGCTGGAGGTAGCTCCCCTGGATCTCAGCATCATCTTGAGGAGCAGGAGATTTCACTACAGGCTCTTCCACATTCTCATCAGATGTGAAGACAACCTGTTCTTCACTTTCAGAGCTGGTAGTGGACTCTTGTGCCACTGGAACTGTCTTCCTTTCCTTCTTGGGAGGAATTTCTTTCTCAACAACTATCTTCTCAGGGGTTGGCATCTCTTTAGACAACACCCTGTCCCATCTTGAGAACAACCTCATGTCCATTTTCCTCATGTGATTAATTTTGCTTCCAGCAGATTGTTGCATTACCTTAGGTATGGTTCCAGCAAGATAAAGACTTATGATTCTGCCCAGGTTGGGCTTCTTCAGACTTTCCTTGATTTTCTCAAATACTATAACAGACCAATCAGTTTTTAAAGTGAAGATAATCCTGGTCATTATATTGAACATAGAGGCAGACACTCTGTCATGCCCTCCTGGCTTGCTGAGGATGACCTTTCCAACAATTTCAGAAAGAAACTTTCCTTGATTGTTCATTCCATTCCTGTTAAACATAGATCCTATCTTCATTGTAGAATCTAGTCCACACCAGGTTAGAGCTTCCCTGGTCATTGATGCAGTAACTTCATCTTCATCTTTAGTTCTTGGAAGCTGTAGAATCTTCCTCAGACTTTTTGGTGATACCTTGACCTTCTCACCATGAACTCTGGATTTGATTTTGAATCCAGTTTCGTCCAGCTTGGCTCCATTGAGGAATTCAAGTACCTCTTTCTTCCATATCTTGGTAGGTTCAGAAATTAAATATTCTAATCCTGAATCGGCTACTAGAGTTACGACAGCTTTAATTTCTTGATCGACATCCTCAAAAGCGCCGCGCACCAGCTCGTATCCCTCGTTGACATTCTCCTCAAGCTTAGGCGCCATTAGGGTTTGTAGAATTTGTCTTGAGAAAAGAGAGGTGTCGACACAGAAGTTTGGTCTCGAAACTTTGAAAGCGTGTCGACAAACTAAGACAAAACCCTATTTATACCTTTCTGATTTTGAAGATGAACAGGCGGGACAGCTAACTTAAAATGTGTCGACACTGGCAATAAGTGTCGACACTGACTTATAATGTCTCGACACATATGTGTCGACACAAGTTTAGTCAACAGATTTTATGTGTCGACACTTGTTTATGTGTCGACACCACATAACTCGACACATAGTCGAGACTTTACTTAGAAAATTCTGAGTAAATACTAAGTGTCGACACCACTTTGGATGTGTCGACACCTACTTGGCATGTGTCGACACTAATATTCTGAAGTGTCGACACCAACTTCCTAGATGTGTCGACACCGTTTTCCTGAAGTGTCGACACCAACTTTCTGTGTCGACATAGACTTGTCTATGTGTCGACACCATTTTACTTAGTCATTTTCAATACTGTAAACTTACTCTAAGTTTATCATTCCTATTTCAATTTTAAATCTATTGAACTTAGCTTCTTCTAGGGGCTTAGTATACATATCAGCTACTTGATTATCAGTTTTAACATATTCTAATAAAATATCTTCTCTTTCTACATGCTCCCTAAGAAAATGATATTTAATTTCAATATGTTTTGTTCTACTATGGGATACATGATTATTAGCTATTGAAATAGCACTTGTAGAATCACAGAAGAGTGGAGTTCTACTTACCTGAAATCCATAGTCCTCTAGCTGATGTTGTATCCACAGAAGTTGAGCACAACAACTTCCTGCAGCCACATACTCTGACTCTGCAGTGGAGATAGCCACACTTGTCTGCTTTTTGCTACTCCATGAAATTAGTCTCCCACCTAGGAATTGACAGATTCCAGTAGTGCTTTTTCTATCTTCTTTGCATCCTACAAAGTCTGTATCTGAATAACCTGTTAGTTCAAAATCTCCATTCCTAGGGTACCAGAGGCCTAGATAGGGAGTGCCCTTTAGATATCTCAATATTCTTTTGACTGCTGTCAAATGAGACTCTTTAGGGCAGGCTTGATACCTTGCACAGACACATGTAACATACATGATATCTGGTCGACTAGTAGTTAAGTATAATAGGGAGCCAACTATCCCTCTATACAAGGTTTCATCTACAGGTTTCCCTGCATCATCCTTGCTAAGAGACATACTTGACCCCATAGGAGTCTTCATGGTACTGGATGAATCCATACCATACTTCCTTATGAGTTCTAGGGTGAACTTGGACTGACATATGGATAAACCACTCTCAGTCTGTTTAACTTGGAGACCCAAGAAAAACTTCAGCTCTCCCATACTACTCATCTCAAATTGACCTTGCATCAGTTTTGCAAAGGCTGCTTCCAGTAGACCCAAATATAATGTCATCTACATATATTTGGACTAGTATAACTTTGCCTCTAGATTCCCTAAGGAATAGAGTCTTATCTATTTTCCCCCTTGAGAACTTGTTCTCAATGAGGAAACTAGATAGGGTTTCATACCAAGCCCTAGGGGCTTGCTTTAACCCATATAAAGCTTTCCTAAGTCTATAGACATGATGAGGTAAAGTTGGATCAACAAAACCTGAAGGCTGTTCCACATAGACTTCTTCCTTAAGATTACCATTCAGAAATGCTGACTTGACATCCATTTGGTAAACCTTGAATCCTTGATAGGTTGCATAGGCTAAGAACATCCTTATGGCTTCCAGTCTGGCTACTGGAGCAAAGGTTTGATCAAAGTCAATACCTTCTTCTTGCCTATATCCTTTAGCAACCAATCTTGCTTTATTCTTAATGATGACCCCTTGTTCATCCATCTTATTCTTGTAGATCCACTTGGTTCCTATTATATTGTGGTCTTTAGGTTTAGGAACAAGTTCCCAGACCTTGCACCTCTTGAACTGATTAAGCTCTTCTTGCATTGCTTCAGTCCATTGTGGATCTAGTATTGCTTCTTCAAACTTCTTAGGTTCAACTTGAGATAGAAAACTGGAGTAGATTGCTGCATTCTGATGTCTGCTCCTTGTTTGTACCCCTTGTCTTGGATCTCCAATAATCTGCTCTACTGGATGATCTCTAAGATGCCTGTTGGCTGGAGGCATCCTAACTTCTGGTTGAACCTCTTCAGCATCTCAATCATGCTGTACTCCTTGTACTTCTTCTGCAATTGGTACATGTAGTTCTCCCCCTGGACAACAGCCACTGACTTCTACTTACTGTCTTGCAGCAGGTATTTCTTCTATAGTAAGCTTGTCCATCTTCTTTGTTAAACCTGTGGGGCTGTATACACTACTAGAAAACTCATTGTTAATAAGTTTAGTCTCATCAAAAACTACATGCACAGATTCTTCTACAACTTGTGTAGACAAGTTGTAGACTCTATAAGCCTTACTGTTATTGCTGTACCCAACAAAAATTCCCTCTTGGGACTTGGCAGCAAACTTAGTCAAGTAAGACTTCCCATTGTTAAGTATGAAGCATTTGCAACCAAAGATCCTGAAATAGGATAGGTTTGGTTTCCTGCCTTTCACAACTTCATAGGGGGTCTTGTTGAGCCCTTTAATGATGGTAGCCCTATTTATAACATGGCATGCAGTATTAACTGCTTCAGCCCAGAAATACTTTGGCAGTGATGTATCACTTAATAGGGTCCTACCAGCCTCTATCAAGGTTCTATTCTTCCTCTCAGCAATGCCATTTTGCTGAGGTGTTCTACGTGAAGAGAATTCTTGAAATATCCCAAATTCTTCACATAGTTTTGTCATGCTTTCAGACTGAAATTCAGTACCATGGTCACTTCTAATCTTGACCACTGTACTATTTAGTTCATTCTGAATTTGCTTGACAAAGCTATGGAAGACACTAAGTGTTTCGGATTTCTGTCTTAAGAAGAACACCCAGGAAAACCTTGAGTAGTCATCTACAACTACAAGGGTATAGACCTTCCTACCTAAGCTGTGAACTGGCATTGGACCAAAGAGATCCAAGTGCAAGAGGTATAAACACCTCACAGCATTTTGTTTTCTATGCTTCTAAAGGTGGATTTAGTCTGCTTGCCCTTTTGACAAGCTGAGCAAATACCATCTTTAACACACTTAACTTGAGGATCATTCCTCACTAACTCTTTGCTAAAGAGTTTGCCAATAGTCTTGTAGTTAAGATGGGCAAGCCTCTTGTGCCATTTGACACAATGAGAGACTGTCTCATCAGCAACAAGACACACTGGAGAATCATTGTTCTCAATCATAATGTCTAAGCAGTAGACATTCCTCTTCCTATAACCAGTCAAAATGATCTCTTGATCAGTTGACCTCCTGATATGACAACCATTTTTAACAAATGAGATGTCATACCCTACATCACTTAATTGACTTATACTTATTAGGTTGTGTTTCAACCCTTTAACATAAGCCACTTGAGTAATGGTAACCAAGTTGCTAGAAATGTTACCAAATCATTTGATGATTCCTTTTTCAGAATCACCAAAGGTGACTTTTGGACCATCTTTTATTGGAATGTAGTCCTTTAGTAATCCTCTAGTTCCAGTCATATGTCTGGAACATCCACTGTCCAAGTACCATGTTGGGGTATGACCACTTGGACTCACCTGCAAAACAGATTAATGAACCTTAGAACCCAAAGAATTCTTGGGTCCTTGGTACTTGTTAGTTTGCAACTTGACAAAGCTACCTACTGGTTTTCCAACAGGTAGTTTGGTACTCACTTTGGCACTAGCATTGTGCCAACAATCCATTGCAAAATGGCCAACCTTGCCACAACACCAACATTCAAACTTATTGTACCTTTGCTTAGGTACTGTCTTTGCTGTCTTATTTACAGCTGATTTGTTGAATGTTGGGGCTTTGCCCTTGGACTTGGACTTGGACTGCTCAGTCCTTGCAGGTTTAATAAAGCCCAGTCCAGCTTTACCCTTGTGATGAACAAATTCATCAATTATGGGTAACACTGACTTAGGTTTAGAAAACCTAGCAACAAGCTCTCTCTCCTTCTGAAGATTAATCTCCAGACTCTTGATTTGATCATTCTTAAAGGTGATAGTCCCCATCTGAATCACTGTAATGTGCTTCAGCCTGGCTATCTCATTAAGCTTTTGATCAAATAACATCTCAAAATCTGTTGCAGCAGCTTTGAGATCAGCAATTTCCTTTCCCTGACTTTTGGCTAGGAACTTGCTCTTCTTGTAAGCTTGCAACAGCACTTTATATTCATCTATCAGCTGATGAATATCATCATCAGACTCAGATACACTTTCATCACTTGATGAAGATGAATCTGATTCTGTACTGGCATAAGAAACTGATCTTAAAGTTGAACTTTGTACCTTACTGGGTCCTGGCTGCTCCAGGATTTTGTCATTCTCTGTCAAAGCCATTAGCCCTTGGCATTGGCTGTCTTCTTGTTCATATATAGACTCCATAATCTGCATGAATTCTTCTTCTTCTTCTTCAGCAAACAGCCCTATGTATGCCTCAGCATTAGACTCAGTTTCTGAAGAAGAGATATCTGACAGAGTCTTCTCCTTTTTGTCAACAAAAGACTTCTCTTTCTTGCCTTTGAAATGAGTCTTCTTCCTGTCACTAGACTCTTTTCTCTTTTCAGGACAATCTGCAACAACATGGTCTTGTCTATTTCAGTAATAGCACACTATTTTCGAAATAGTTGCCTTGCTAGATTTAGTCCTCTTCCTGTCCTTCTTTGAAGCCTTTTTATCCTGATAAAAATCTTCTTTTCTTTTTGAAGTAGAAGGCCTTGACCTCCACTGTTTCTTCTTCAAGAATTTCTGAAAATGTCTAGTGAAGGCAGCAAAGTCTTCATCACTTTCACTGCTTTCAGATTTTGTGCTGACTGACTCATCTGACTCTGATTCAACTACCTTTGGAGGTGGAGTTGGTGACTTATTCCTGCACTTTCTGTAGGCTTCTGTCTTGAAAGCTACTGTTCTTTCCTTGTGTTCAGTTCTTGTTGATTTCTCCTCCTCTTTTCTCACTGTCAACTGCATTTCATAAGACAATAACTTGCCAAATAGTGTAGGTGGATGAATTTCTCCCAACTTAGCCATTTCTCTAATGGCACAAATCTTTGTGTCCCAATCTTTAGTTAGGGACCTTAGTAACTTGTCATTTAGTTCATAATTACTGAACTCTCTTCCATAAGACATGAGTTCATTCACTATTCTGTAGAACTTCTTATAGCACTCAGTTATGCTATCACCCTTTCCTTGTCTAAAACTTTCATACTCTTGATTTAGCAAGGATTTTCTATCTTGCCTAACTTCTTCAGAACCCTCCATATACACAATAAGAGTGTCCCACATCTCTTTGGCTGTCTTACAGTGTATTAGATTCTGAAAAGTTGCATCATCTATGGCACTCACTATAATGTTTTGTGCCCTTTTGTCCATGGTGGCTAGGACAATCTCATCATTAGTCATTTCAGAGAAATCCTTTGGTGTTCTCTGATTTGCATCTAGAACTGATATCTTCATGGGCACATAAGACCCTTCCTTTACTGTGATGTATATCCTAGGGTCTGAGGCTTCCATAAACAGCCTTACCCTTTCCTTCCAGATCCCAAATATCTCTTTCCTGCATAGAGGTAATTTCATGGATCCCAATTCCTTGTGATTCTCAGAGGAACCCATGGTTCTTGATTTTCTTGAATCTGTAATTTGACTCAGACTGAATCTGCCAATCAGGATCTCCTCAGACTGTTACTCCTTTTTGAGGAACCTCGCTTTGATACCACTTGAAAGATATAGTACCTAAACACCTAGAGGGGGGGGGGTGAATAGGTGACCAAATTCTTTTTAACTTTAATGGCAGCAATCAGTTATAAACACAGAATCTAATCTACTTTTGCACAGCAATCACACAGCATACACAGCAACCACAATCACAGCAGACACAGAGTTTTATAGTGGTTCCCCAAGCTTTGGGTACATCCACTTTCCCCCTTCGCATATCTAGCAGTGTACTAGATTCGGCCAAACTTCTCCACTATCTTAGAACCCAAACTAGTTCCTACACCTCATGCCTAAGGCCCTATAACTCAGCTTTTCACAAAGCCTACACTCAGCCACAAGGCCTACACTCAGCCAACAAGGCCTACACTCAGCCACCAAGGCCTACACTCAGAGATTTCAATCTCCTACACTCAGGCTCTCAAGCCCTATCGTCAGCCTTTATAATTACAGGCCTACAAACACTCAGATCCAAAGGATCCAACAAGATAAAAATGAATTTACAAATGATAACTCAGTAACTCAGAAACAAGAGAGGGGAGTTGAGAGTTTCTTGATGAGTTTTTGGAAGAACTCAGCTGGATTCAATCTGACTTAGCTTTTTTCAAAGCTTCTTGAAAGTAGAACTCAATTAGATTGACTCCTTCTGCAGTTGATCCTTGACCTCTACTTCTTAAGATCCAGAATATATCTAAACCCTTCTTCTCAGCCTAGTTCCAACAGCTGATTTCTTGGATGGAGCCCTCTCTCTCCAACTTCTTAGATCTGCACTTGGACAGCTAGATATTCTTGTTTTGATACTTGATCAATAACTTGAACAACTCTGTGAACCACTTTTTGAATAACTTCAACAACAACTTCTGTAGACTGTATGAGCCTATTTATAGGCCTTCTTCATGGTAACCGGCTGGTCTGGTCCATAACTGAATTCTGACATCTCTGACAGGTGCTGTAGACCGGCTGGAACGGCGGCTGTCAAGTCATCCAGTCAATTCTTGAAAGTTCTTTAACTGTCTGAAAGTGTCGAGACTTTCTGTCTTTAAGTGTCGACACTTATAGACCAAGTGTCGACACAAGTTGTGTAAGTGTCGACACAAGTCTACAAGGTGTCGACACAACTCCTTATGTTGTAGATACTATGTCTCGACACAGTTTCTTCTGCATGTGTCGACACTGAAATTGAGTGTCGACACAAGTACTTGATCTTCTATCTTTTGCTGAATTCTTCTAAGTGTCGACACATCTCCTTTATGTCGACACAGCTTCTTGTGTTGAATCTGTTAAGTGTCGACACTGCTTCTTGGTGTCGACACATAGTCTTCTATGTTGATACTTGCTGAGTGTCGACACAGCTCCTTGTGTCGACACTTGATTCTTCTATTGAGACTTCAGCTGAGTGTCGACACATTCCCATAGTGTCGACACTTGTACTTAGAATAATTTGTTGATCTTGCTGTTCTTTGCTAAGTGTCGACACAGCTCCATGTGCCGACACTTTCTTCAAGTGTTGAGTCTTCAGCTGAGTGTCGACACATTGTTCTTGGTGTCGACACTTACTTCAAGTGCTGACTCTTCTGTTGAGTGTCGACACATTGTTCTGAGTGTCGACACTTATACTTAGTCTTTGCTGACTTTTGCTGAGTGTCGACACAGCTCCAAGTGTCGACACTTTCTGGTGTAGACACAGTTCTTCTAGGTGTCGACACTGCTGTTAAGTGTCGACACTGCTTTACTGTACTTTCTTCATTGAGTGTCGACACTGCTCCTTGTGTCGACACTTTCTGTCTGGTGTCGACTCTGCATCCCAGGTGTCGACACAATGACTCCAAGTGTCGACACTGCTTACCTGGGTGTCGACACAAGTCTTCTTAAGTGTCGACACTTTCCCTCTGGGTGTCGACACATGAACTTAGAAATTTTTGCTTCAGTCCTGCAAATACTTAACCTGCACAAGTAACTCAAAAACACATCAAATACATTTTGATGTATATCATTGAGTTGGGTGAGGCTTCTTCAAATCAGGTACATTTAAACCAATGTACCCAACAAGTCTGTCACCAAGGAACTGACAAGTTCCACTGGTGCTTTTCCTGTCAATTCTGCATCCAGCATAATCAGCATCTGAGAATCCAGTTAAATCAAATGCTGAATCTTTTGGATACCAGAGACCTAGATTTGGACAACTTTTAACATACCTGAGAATCCTCTTTACTAATGTTAGGTGTGACTCTCTAGGGCTTACTTGGAACCTAGCACATATACATGTAGCAAACATTATATCTGGTCTACTAGCTGTAAGATACAGTAAAGAGCCAATCATTGCTCTATATGTTGTCTGATCAACAGGTTTCCCATGTTCATCAGCATCCAATACAGCATTAGTAGGCATGGGTGTTTTCATACAAGATGCCTCAGACATACCAAATTTTTTAACCAGTTCATTTGCATATTTGGTTTGAGAAATAAAGATGCCTTCAGCATGTTGCTTGACTTGCAATCCTAGAAAGAAGGATAGCTCACCCATGCTACTCATCTCAAATTTAGAATGCATCAGTTTAGAAAACCTTCTGCACAATTTGGAGTCAGTAGAACCAAAAATAATATCGTCTACATAAATTTGTACTAGTAGGGTATGGGACTTATGGGTTCTAATGAAAAGAGTTTGGTCTACTCTACCCCTTATAAAACCATTTTCCAAGAAAAAGCATGCTAGGGTCTCATACCATGCTCTAGGAGCTTGCTTAAGACCATATAATCCTTTGTTCAGTCTAAAAACATAATCAAGAAAAGTTGGAGAGATAAAACCTGGAGGTTGTCTGACATAAACTTCCTCTTTGATGTCTCCATTCAAGAAAGCACTTTTGACATCCATCTGATATACTTTGAAGCCTTTGTGTGCTGTATAAGCTAGAAATATTCTGATGGCTTCTAGTCTTGCAACTGGTGCAAAGGTCTGGTTGTAGTCTATTCCTTCTTCTTGAGAGTATCCCTGAGCAACTAGCCTTGCCTTGTTCCTTATAATTACTCCTTGCACTAGTTCCCATACTTTGTTCCTCTCAAATTGATGCAACTCCTGTTGCATTGCAATGATCCAGTGTGGATCTTGCTCTGCATCTTGAATGGACTGAGTTTCAATTTGAGATAGGAAGCAGGTGTGCAACAGGTTTTGGTTGACCTGATTTCTGGTTTGCACACCAGCTGAGATTTCTCCAATTATTTGGGAAATTGGATGGTCTCTTGATGTTACTAAATCAACAGGGGGTGTTGATTGTTCACCAACCTGTGTTGTTGTTTCCTCTTGTGGTACAACAACTGGCTCTTCAAGTTGTTCTTCAATGTGTTGAGCATTTCCTTCATCTTCACTGCTTTCATCCTCTTGAGTAACCTGTAATTTGTTCAAGTCTTCAACTAGAGAATGTTCCTGCAAGGGTTCTATGGTAGAAGAAATCTGTCAACACAGTTGTGTTGTCTTTTGACTTGATTTTGCATAAGGCTTTGCTGAAGGTCACCTGGTAGCCTTCATCACACAGCTGACTGATGCTAATTAGGTTGTGCTTCAGTCCTTCCACATAAGCTACCTTCTTGAAAGTTACTGAACCAATCTGGACTGCACCATATCCTTTAGTCTATCCAAAATTTGAATCACCAAAGATAACTTTGGGTCCAAGCTTGGCTCTAAAGGATGTGAGGTTGTCCTTGTTCCCTGTCATATGCTTAGAGCACCCACTATCCAAATACCATTGCTGGTTAGATGTTGGATAGGTCTTCACCTGCACATAAGACAATTCATTTATTTTTGACCCAGTTTAACTTGGGCCTAGGTTGATAACCTTTAAATTCTGAAATGAAAGACATCCCAGGTTGACTCTTATATCCTTCAGGATGATATCTCCTTGGAGGTATAATCCATTCAGTATAAGGGTTAAAGATTTGTGATGAAGGACCCTTAGGATTCAATTTTGATTTGCCTTTGAAAAATTTTCCAGAGCTCTGACCTCTGTTCGACGATCTTGGAGTTGCGTTCGACGATCTTGGGTCAGATCGTCGAGCTCCGTTCGACGGTCGACTATGGCTGAGGTCAGGTATTTGAGATCGTCGACTTGCGTTCGACGACTTTGGCTGAGATCGTCGATCTGCGTTCGACGATTTTGCCTGAGATCGTCGAGCTGCGTTCGGCGATCGTCGATCTTCATTCGGCGATCGTCGATCTTCGTTCGACGATTTCTGATGGGACTTAGTTTTCTGAGGCAGATCAGAATTTTTCCTAGCAACCTCTACAACTCCCTTTCCTTTGTCAGAAATGAATTTGATTGGAGTTATTAGGACTATAGGTTGGCTGGATGAAGCACCCAAGCCCAGTGTGCTGTTGAATCTGGAGTTCACTGTGCTTGTGATGTCCATCAGCTTGATGCTTCTCCCATTGAGGGATTCTTCAAGCTTCTTGTCCTCAAAGAGCTCACTTTTCAGTGAAGCTATCTGTTCCCTACAGCACTCCAACTCCTGAGAGAGTTTGAGGTTTTCTGACTTTAAAGTATTGTGTTCAGATAATTGATTTCTGAGAGAGATAATTTCTTTCTCAGACTTTAGCAGGTCTAAACACAGTGCTTTAAATTCAGATTTAAAATCCTCTGAGCTATAATCAAAAGAGCCAATTACCTGATCTTCTTCAGGTTGAGTCTCTGAGTCTGACTCTGACTCCTCTTCTTCTGAATTATGCTGTGAGGCATTGATTGCCATCATGCAGAACTCCTTTTCTTCTGCATCATCCTCATCATTACTGGAGCTGGATGAGGCTTCTGACTCTTCTTCAGTCTCACTCCAGGATTCAGCAACAAACCCTTTTCTTATATCCTTGTTTTTGCTTGAAGAAGGTTTGTCATTGCCATTCCTTTTGGAGTCTTTCTCCTTTCTTCTTTCTTTCCTGTCTCTTCTGTCCTTGTTCTTGTTCTCTGGACAGTCAGGAACTATATGCCCTGGTTTCCTGCAACCAAAGCAAATAATGTCTTTATTATTGCTAATGGACTTGTCATACCTTGGCTTATCCCGCTCCTTGTATGATCTCCTTCTGAAATCCTTTCTGGCCATCTTGTAGAATCTTTTGGCCAACAAGCTGAGTAGTTCATCATTACCTGTGGCTTTGTCTTCAGGCAGATCTTCAGTTGCCTTGAATGCTATGGTCTTCTCTTTTCTTATCGCTGGTGAGGCAGCCTTCTGTTCTTCCTCTCTATTTTTGATGAGTAGCTCATAAGATTTGAGCTTACCCAATAGAGCTTAAATAGTGATCTCATTCAGACTTCTGGCATCCTTAATTGGCCAGATTCTTGAATCCCAAGTGCTAGGGAAGCACATTAGGATATTGTCATTAAGTTCTGTAGAGAGATCTCTTTGTCCAATGTTCTGAATTCACTGACAATTAGACTTAGCCGGTTGTACATGTCTCCCACTGACTCAGTTTCTCCCTTTTTGAAATTCTCATATTGAGAGATGAGATGGGATCTTCTATCCTTTCTCTCATCAGCTGAGCCTGAGACTATTTCTGAGAGTTTGTCCCAAATTTCCTTGGCTGAATTACATTCAGCTACCTTTTGAAATATGTCATCAGACATTGTCTGGGCTAGGATGTTCATAGCCTTAGCATCAGCTACCTTCCATCTCTTGATATCAGCATCTGTTCCTGATGGAGGTGGAACAGCATTTGTACTTGTGTTCTCTGGAGGTCTTGGACATACTGTCAAAACAGAATTAAAAATATCTTCGTCAATAGAATTCATGTAAAGTCTGATCCTTGCTTTCCAGAGTGCAAACTTGGATAGATTGCACACTGGAGGTCTGGTGCTAGCATAATCTTTATTTTGGGCCATGATTTGTGAAAACAAAATCTAAAAAAAAAATACCAAAGAAAAACAGATCTAACTTGGGATCTTTGGGTTCAGGTGTTAGCTTGTACAACCAATCAGGTATGGTATGTTTAACCAACCTCCCTCTGATACCAATTGAAAGTGCAGCTAGATCTGATATACTCTAGAGGGGGGTGAATAGAGTATATGGTGCTTTGAAACTTTTTACAACAATTGTTGTAATGAGAGTGAGCGGGGAAGAAATAATAAATCTAATCACAGCACTAAGTTAAACAAAAGCTAATCACAGAAAAATCAAGGCCAGAAACAAAAATGAAAACAAGCAAAACTAGAAGACACAAGGAAATATAGTGGTTCCCCTAAACTTAGGTACATCCACTCTTCTACCACCCTGGGTAGGAATCCACTGCAGGATGAGTTGATCAGGTGTCCTGGGCACCAATGAGCTTTTGATAAGGTGCTCAAAAACCAAAGCAGATTTTTTGATCAGGTGTCTTGCCACCAATGAGCTTTTGACAAGGTGCTCAAAAACCAAGCTCAAACTTTTGAAGGGAGTTTGAGAAACCCTTTACAGAGAGGGGGTGAGAGAGTGATGAAAGTCTTCTCTTTCTCAAACAACTGAGAAGACTATGTGGATTATTGATGTCAAAGCTCCCCCTGAATCCTTGAGATCTTCAGGAAAAAAAGCTTTGCTGAGGGTGATAGGCCTTCAAAGATTGAACTCCAGCAATAGATGATTTCAGCAATAGCTGAAATGTTGAATATTTGGAGTCTTGAAAATATGTTGGCCTTGAACACTTTAAAAACTAAAGAGATCTGAAGATTTGAGAAAGCTTGATCTCCTTGGATGTTTGTTCTTGAGAAATCTTTAAGATAGAATATTTTTGAATGTATCTCTGTAATCTGTGTTCTATGAGTGATTCAAAAAATTCTGTCTTTTATTCTCTGGTACAGAATAGAATAACATTCTCTGTCAAGAATAGTCATTAGCCTGCATTGATTGCATCCTTAATTGCAAAATCTCTTCTGGAGGAAAGTCCACAGAAATATTCCTTGAAGAATCCCTTGAAACTTGGTCCAGAAATGAATGAAAACGGCTAGGAAATCTCTGAATTAATTACAGAATAACTCCTTAACTGATTTGAATTTGAATTTAGAAACATCCTGGAAGTTATCTGAAATCGTCGAACTGAGCTCTGCTATCGTCGAGTTGAGCTCAGCGATCTGGAAATATATAGCAGCAAAATATCGTCGATCTGAGCTCAAAGATCGTCGAATTGAGCTCAGAGATAAATATCCAAAGCAGAGTCAAAATCGTCGACCTGAGCTCACCGATCGTCGAATGGAGTTCGACGATATAATGAAGTTGAGCTCAGCGATCGTCGAATGGAGTTCGACGATCTGTCGAAGTTGAGCTAGACGATCGTCGACCGGAGTTCGACGAATCGTCGTGCTGAGCTCGACGATATGACTTAGTCTCCAAACACAAAATCTTGGTCTTCAGGGCAGCTTCCAAACCTAGACTTCTAACTCTTAGACTCAATTCTAATTGACCTATTAAGCTATACAGGAGGTCAAGCAAAGGTTTCCTAGAGACATAGTGATTCTGACCCAAATTAGTAATAGGGTGTTCCAACACAGACTATAGACATACAGATATGTCCAGTGCCTTCTCTGTATGTTCCAATTGTGGACATCACACTCCTTACTCCTCCACTGCTCCAGAATCTTTATATCACAATTTTTCTAATATAGCTAAAGACCTTCTAGAATTTATTTCTCCCACTCTTAACAAGCTTATAACTGATGCTATATCTCCTCTTTTTGCATCCATCACATCTCTTTCATCCAGAATTGCTGCTCTGTCCTCTATTCCTTCTTCTAGAGGACTGGCTTCAGGGCCCCCTGAACCCAGTCAGGGGGAGATGCTCTGTGAAGAAGCTCCAATCTTGACAGCAGCAGGAGAAGCAACAGCAGATTATGTGATGTCAGATGATTCAGAAGAAGCAGTCCCTCCTACAGATATAATTGATTTACTAGATTCTGATATAGATATGGATGACACAATTTTGATAGAAATAATAACTGTTGGTGATTGCATCATTAATCCCACCGTTAATTTATTTAGTTTACTAAATTCTTTTGATACAATTCATTTAAATTATCTTCCATTTGTCTGCCCAAAGCCTTCTATGGTTGTAGTTCCATATACTGCTCCAATAAGCCTCACAGTTGCCAAGCAACTTAACGCCAGTTTTGTAGTAGCAGAGATTCCAAAAGTATCATCCCCTCCCATGGCCAGCTCGTCTCCAAAGGCTATCTCACCTCCCACATATAAGATGGATGATAGCCCCCTGCCAGATTTAGATGCAATCATTATGGCTGACATATAAGAAGAAAATAAGTTAATTGCTGAAAGTTTCTCTGAAACCATTGTTGCTTAATCAGCTCTTCCAGAACCTTCAGTGGCTCCTCCAGCTGAAAAACAAATTTCCAAAGACATTCTGAAAGCACTTGATGATTTATATGATAATCCTCAGGGATCTTCTGATGAAGAAGAGGATGATGATGATTCTGATTATGATACTACTGCCAAGAAGAAAGTTTCCAAGAAACAAAAGGTTGTTCCCAAAGCTACTCCCAAACCAAACCCTACTCATGATACTCCATATTATATTCTACAGAATATCACTCCATATCCAGGGATGCTAGAATGGATGTGGCTTTCAAAGAATGAAAAAAAAAGCCAGAAAAAAAAACAGGAGGTACTCTCCTCCTCCTTCTCAAAGGAACTGGAGAGGTCCTCCTCCTTCTCCTCCTGCTGGTGCTTCAGGAAGCAGTTCTCAAAGGTCTACTCCATATGTTAGAACATATCAAAGACAACCTGATAGATCCTCAAGATCACATGGAAGCATCCAGCAAAGGTATTCTTCTAGCAGCAGATAGCAGCAACAACATCAACAGCAAGGCATTCAACAACAAGCATCTGAAACTGAAAAAGTAAAAAGTCCAAAAAGGCCTGCATCACCACCTATTCCATTTGTGGATCCTGAAACGGAAACAACTTCAAGAATGGCCAGATTCAAAGAGCTTGTTTGATTATCAATCATCAACAAAGCTAAAGCTGAAGGGAGAGATCCTTCTCAGTACTCAACCATGTCATCATACAGAAAGGAAGAATTGAAAAGGTATGAAAGGGCTAATAAATTTTTCAATGCAGATGCCTACATGAACTTGCATCCAGAGGCTGTGGTACCCCGGGCAACTTCTCTTAATATAATTGGTGCTGCTGATATGACCATGTCCAAAAGAGAAGCAACAAATCCTAATAGAGAAATCAAATTCAAACAGCCCTCTTTAAAAGACAAAGCTTCAAAGGAAGAGCAATAGAAGAAGAAATGAACATCTTATTTAGTTGTGATTTTCTGAACTATATTTATTTTCTGTCACAAAGCTACTATCTATGTACATATCTACTGAATGTTTCAATTTTTTGCCAGATATATTTACTCTGCTTTGTGAATATTTTTCTTTCAATTGTATTAGTGACCCACCCAAATAGGAGGAGATTGTTGGATCCCTAGTTGGATTTGGACTAGGTTCACTAATTAGGATGCCTGACCCACAATGTATATCCAGGGTAATATGTTTTGAGTCTTAGAGTTTAAGCTAAGTTTTTAGGTTCAACATTACATGGACCAGCCAGCAGAAGACCTCAGATTGACTCAGGGCTTAGAAGAAATCAAGTTCAGCATATAAGTTCGACGTTCGTCGAACTCAGCTCAACGGTCGTCGATCGCTGATCGACGAACTCAGAGTTAATTCTCTGAGTTGAGCTCGACGATATTCGAGCTCAGGTCGACGAAGTCTAGATTTCAACTTCAACACATTCTTTCCAGAATATCTTCTCTGAACTTAGCTTGATGAAGACAGAATCTGTGCTTGACGAACTTGGACCACATAATTAGCAAGTTATTCACAGAATGCAGGTTGCCAAGCTCAAGTCAATGAACTTGGATCTCAGGTCGACGAACAAGTTTTCTCAGGTCGACGAACATAATTTCTTAGCTCGACAAACTTGGATCTCAGGTCGACGAAATCTGTTCTTCGGTCGACGATTTCTATTGCAGTTCCAGACTTAGAATTTTCCCTCATTTTCTATCCCTATTTCATATATTATTTAGCAATAATTTCCTAAGTAATTAATGCTTATATTCTCTGAATATAGCTGTTACTGGCAGCATTAATTATGGTCTTTATCAGGTTAATTATTTGCTTAATTTATTGGGACAGTTGGGAAACTCATTAAAACAAATATTCTCCAGCGTATTTTCATTCTCCAGGAAGTCAGCAATTAATGCCGAGAATTCAAAATTCAAAGGAGAATTCAACCAGAGAATATAAAAGAGATTTTTCTCTTTTCAGTCGATAGTAACAAAGAAGAAGATAATAGAAGAGGAGTTAGTGCAATACAGAGAACACAGAAAGGTATTCAAAAATTCTCTGTGAAGAAAACACTTTCTTTTCTCCTTGATCCTACTGAAGAAGAAGAAGAAGAACAATAATTACAATCAAGAGTCTTAGTCAACTTCCATTCCAGGATCTTTCAAGAACAACAAATCTCTATCAGTCAGAAGTTCTAGGATCATCTCATGTCAAGGAAGAAGACCTACACCCTGAGTAAGGCTTCAAGTGATTTCTAGAGAAGCCTTGACAACAACAATCTACTTGTCTTCTCAGTTGTTTGAGAAAGAGAAGACACCATCAATCTCTCTCCCCCTCATTATAAAGGGTTTATTTGTAACATCCCATTTCCAACTAGACCCCTAGGTGTGGTTTTGTCCATGGCTAGGTCATGACAAACCCTAGGAAGCCAGGAATGGGGCAAGGGATAGGAGACAAAGTGGGGAAACACATCATGGTCTGCCAATAGTAGAACTCTGAACAATGGTTTAGGATGACCATGGGCTACACCTTGACCCCAAGACCCTACCACAACACCCCCTAATACCTTGGGAGGCCCTTTAGAGCCATAAGGACCCATTGGGGTCAACCAAAGAGGCTCAATTGACCAAGGTCAACCCTAGCCCTAAATGGGTCAAACTAGCCTACTTAGGGTCAATTACCCCTAGCCTAGAGGACCCCACCTATGCCCTCCTAACCCTAGAGTGAGGTCAATGGGTCACTAAGGACACATTGGGGCCAGCCCTAGACGCCAGGTTGACCCAAGTCAACTCAAGCTCCTAATCTGGTCAAAGTACCCTTACTAAGGGTATGTGACCTCCAAAGTGCAGGGTAACCCTACATAACCCTACCTAAACCTTAGGGGAAGCCAATGGGTCACCAAGGACCCATAGGGGTCAACCCAAATGGTCATGTTGACCCAAGTCAACTCTAGCCCTAAAATGGTCAAAGTGACCTTACCAAGGGACATGAGACCACCAAGATGCCCAACCAACCCTATTCAAGTATTCCTAGATCTTAAGGGAGTCCAATGAGTCACTAAAAACCCAATGGGGTCAACCCAGAGGGTCAAATTGACCCAGGTCAACCCTAGTTTAAGCCAAGTCAAACCTAGCCCAAAAGGGCTAACCCAAGCCAAGCCACTTCTTCCTTGGGCTAGCCTCATTTTCATGTTCATCATGACTAGGTGGGCTGCTCTTAGCCAATGGAGTTGACCAGTCAACCAGGGGTGACTAGGAGAGAGAAGGGAGCTCCCCTCCATGTTAATGGAGGAGAGAGAAGATGGGGGAGAGGAAGGGAGAGAGTGGAGGCGGCCAAGGGAGGCTAACAACCACCTTTAATGGCTTCAATCAACTCCTCTAGGGAAGAGGAATTGATTCCAGCCGTTTCTCGGCCACCAAGGGGTAGATTCAGCCCCCCTCCACTCTACCCGAGTCACACCATAAATGGTGTTGATGGTCATTGAAGAACCAGCCACCCCCCTTCCCCAATTGCCATTTAAACACCATCAGTGTGCAAAGGGGAACATTTTCGAGCATTTACCTGGAGGAGACGGGCCATCCCACTGTACTGTTGCAGAAGCCGAGCGCCGCCGCCGTCAACAATGGCATCCCGCCGCTCTTCCCGCATCCAGGTCGCTAGGAAGGTCCTCCCCCTCTGCTTAACTCTCGAGTAGATCATAGGACTTCTTAGGCTTAAGATTCGGGCTCAATTGAGCCCGATCAAATCCAGCATTTTTCATGGTTTCGGCAAGAAATTTTCTTACTATAACCGCCGGAAAACGCCTCTCCGGCGGCAGAGCCGCCGCCTGGCGATATCCACCACCTCAACGGAGGTGGTGGTGGCGGTGGCCGGCCGGGGAAGGGGCTGGATCGCCGACGACAAGGCTTGGAAACGGCTCCAGGGGGGATGGATCCTGGCCGTTGGCTCAATGAAGAAGATGACGGGATTCCGTCGATTCTGCGTCAAGATTCGCGCTACTCCTGATTCTAAACTATAGGATATTAAATTTTGATATTCTGATTTATGTCACAATTTTAGTGTTATTTAGTTTTAATTTGTAAAAATACCTAGGCCCACCTGGTGGGAAAACATCCAACATGAAAGTTGTAGCCCTCTGAGTCTAATTTATTTTAAAAATTTTTGAACCATTTGGGTGCATGGTTTGACCAGGGCACCCATTTTGGTGGGACATACCCTTAGGGCTAGGCAGTCATTAAACTGAGTGCCCACACTTCATCCCTAGCCCAAATCAATTGAAATTTTGGCAGGGAGCCTAACCTAGCTATACCTAGGGCCTGCCCAAAACTCAGAATTTGTGGACACACTTTTCCTAAATTTTTTGATTTTATTTAATAAAGCTAGGGTAATTTAATTAAGTGGTCAAATGACCTCCAAACCCTCCCAAATTTTGGGAAGTGGTCACTGGCTTCAAGACCTAGTCTTGTACAAAATTTGGACTCATTTGGATATGTTTTGGTTAGGGAATCACCAAACCCTAGTGTGGCCCTAAGGTGGTATTTTTGTTCAAAAACTGCACTTTTAATTTTTGAGTGACCAAATCACCTCAACAGAGGCTGAAGTTTGGGACACTTACTTGCTTTGGCATTTATCACCTCCCCATGGAATGTGGGGTAGTGTGGAATTGATTTGCCCTACGTTCCTAGGCCAAACCCTAAGGAAGGACCTTTGTGCCTTGTGAAGAGCATGAGTCCTAAACACCTTGGATGAACATAAAATTTTGCATGGAGGGTCCTAGGGTATATAAAACCCTCTGGTAAAAATATTAAATAATTTTGAAAAGGGTAGGGTCCACAAAACCCTAACCCTAGCTTAGGTCATAAAACTTGTAGTGCTAGTTTAGGTTAGCTAAACTCCTTGAAATATAATCAAATGTGGGTAGTGTGGGAATAAGGATATTTTGAGCCTCTGGTAATTTATTTGGAAAGTTTTGATCAATATTGGTAGCACTTCATTTATAACCAATAGGATTGCCCTAATTAATAATTTGACTATTGTGATCTCACTGCCCATTGAAAGGTCATGAAACATTGGCAGAGGTAGTTTTAGACCATACTGATCATATATGATTTTTAATAGAATTTTTGGATACATAATTAGGGCATCTACTTCACAAGTGCATTACTTTGGTTACATACTAAATAATTCTTACAAGAGCTCAATACTTGTTGAAAAATTATGAAACTTGATACATAGTGTTACTAGTTCATTATTATCTTGTGGGAAGTTTTGTGGAAATTTTTGATGGATAATTAGTATACTTTGTTCATTAACCCATAAACTTGAAATTTCATGAGAAAATCAAGTATAGCCTTATTATTAAATGATAAATTATGAAACTTTATCTAGGGTATTTGTAGACCATGATAACCATCCCTGAATTTTCTCTGAAGTTTTTTGAGGTATTATTGCTGTAAAACCTTTTAAAATGACTTATTATAAGATATATTTGAAATTAAATTTAAGGGCCTAAACCTTGCTGAAAAATTTGAAGACTTAGGCTTTAGAGTTGATTATGCATTTTGCAATTAACATAAATTTAGTGGATTATTATCGTGTCTGAAATTGGTACTTCATGTTCAAACATGGGCTTTTTGGATACTAGAATAAATAAATAAATTATCAGACAAATTAGGAAAATTATGAATTTCTCGATTTATGCTACAAATGTCATTTTAGCCCTCTAATAATTATCATAGGGGTACTGGATGAGTATTTCATGTACCTCCCTTTTTACGAGTCATATAGCTTAAGTGGTCTGCATTTAGCAAAACTGCAGGAAATCATTTTGGATATGAATTACAGCACGTGTGATGGGTCTTGTTGGTTTTCTGGAAGGATAAGTAGAATTAGGTGCATCTATGGAAGATAAGTGAGTAGGGTGTTGTTTTGTCTAGGGTTTAGAGGCGTTCGGGTCCGACGAAAGATCGTCCTACCCAAGGAGAGTTGGAGTCAAATCACCCTAGGATTAGCCTACCGGAACATGAGAAAGTAATGGGTAAGGGAATCAACCAACAATAAAAATAAGTACCTTGTGAAAGGGAACGCTGGGCGTAATCCCAACATAGTTCCTAGTGCCCCTTGAGAGCCCTTCACAGGGAATACCGGAGGCAGTCCTGGGTTAACGTAAACTGTATTAACAAGCTGAAAAGAGTAACTTAGTAATTAGGGTTGCAACTTTCACAAACACTGATAGCACCGGAAGTTAGCTGGAGCCTCGGCTCGGATGGTTAAAAGACGGACTTTGGGTCCAAGGAGCTTCGGCTCGATTGTTTGAGACGTACGTGTTGGTCCGGGGAGCTTTGGCTCGTGTTTTGATTACGCTAAATTTGCATGTGCATAGAAGGAAGGAAAAAATAAGGTGGTGGCTCTTCGGTATTGGAGGGTCGATGCACCGACGCCAATACGTTAATTCGGAAAGTGTGGTTAGCACTTCGCCAACAGAAGTCCGGTGCGCCAGCCGGCAAGAGTATGCAGGAGTCCACTTCGTGCACCAAGTGTTGAGGCGTATGATAGGTCTGACCGGTAGTGCTTTACTGGTTTAGAGGTGGGCGAGGCCCAACCCACCGCTTCCGACTGCCACTACGGAGGTATCCTGGGAGGTTACGGCTCCAGAAAGGGGGAACTAAAGGTCTGTGTGCACAGAGTCGGGTGTGTGTGTTGCACTTGCATGATCCATCATACCAACTTGCATGTCATAGCATAATCGATTCATTTAACCCTGACACCTAAAGTATAAGTGGAATGAGACACTTATACTTTAGGCCCTGCAAAACGACCCCTTAGTCTATAAGCTTGTGTGGGCAGGTTTATAAATTAAGGTCAATTTTGATATATAATTACATATACTGCTGTTTGATAACCGACACCCCAACGTATAAATTGGTATGAGACTTTTTATACGATGGGAGCCTTGCAGAAGACCCCTTGGCTTATGTGTTCTCGCATAAGTGAAGGTTACTTTTCATATTTCAGCTTATTATCTATACATGTTATAGAATTGCTAGTATAGGTCCGCTGTCATCTGTTTTTGATATTCTCCACCTTCAAGTCCTCCCCTTTCTTCCTCTCCGCTCGGTGCCTAGGGGCCGTGGGGGAAGGGGCGGGGGATGATAGGACTTAGTCTTTTAGACTAACGGTTTTCGAACCGCATCATTTAGGGGATTGTGGAGACCAGCATGGAGGAGAAGCCCCAGAGACCGGTGCGCTTGGAGGTGGGGCAGTCTAGCTCCGGAGTTCATACAGCCGGGACCGTGAGTCTCGACCTTGAGTAGTTTTTCTGCTTTTGCTTCCGCATGAGTGATTTTGTAGTGAGGATATGGTGTACCGGGCATAAGCCCGTATTTGCTACTCTGATGTTTTATTCTGTGGACACTCCCTTCATGGAGACTTATTTACTGATATGTGATTTTCTGCGAACTGTTAGTTTCCATTACTTCATTATGCTACTTTTCTGTGATTGAATTGGCCGGCAGAATCGACGCTTTATGGTGATGACTCTTCAGGGCGTGAAGGAGTCACAGCAAAACGGCGGTTTTGGGCCTAAGACCCCGGTGTCAATAAGAAAAAGAAATGGGGGTCTTACATTATTAACTCCCTTCAAAAGTTTATTTTGTTTTTTGGGCACCTGATCAAAAGCTCAAATGTGGCAGTCACCTGATCAAAAAACTGCTAGTGGATTCCTACCAGCATGGTAGAAGAGTGGATGTACCCAGATTGGGGAACCACTATAAAATTTCTTGTGTTGTTTGGTTGCCCTTTTTCTTGTTGTTCTTCCTGTGGCTGTGATATGCTAGTTGTGTTGTGATATATTTCTATGTTGTGTTAGATTAGATCATCCTAGAGAGTTTTACCTTTTTGTTAATATTGATATAAATTATTCATTACTCTGATTTAAAAATCTTTAACTGCCAAAAAGTTTTAAATACTCTATTCACCCCCTAGTGTAAATCAGATCTAACCCCTATCTTTCAATCCGCTGACTAGAATCCATTGCGAACCAGCTTATATCCTTCGAATATGTTATCATCATTCTTGGGAGCCATTGGAAATGAGAGAATTTGAAGAAGAAGATGTGTCGACTAAAGGGGGATTAGGTCTCGACACACAAGGATCAATCTCTCAGAAATTCAGGTAAGCGTAGACGACACCTTCTTTCTTGCCATATTTATAGTAGTTGTCGCAGAAGTTGAAAAGGTGCGTTGCTAAATCTGTTCCAATATTTAGAAAATGACCTAGTGTCGACACCAATCTTGAGTGTCGACATAAGTTTGTCAAGATGTGTCGACATAATACAAATAAAGTCTGTCGTGATGTGTCGACTCAAGTCGACACATGTTTTATGTCTCTCTACATATATGCTTTAGGGTTTTGATATTCGTATGTCTCGACACACCACTTTTTATAGTGTCGACACACCCTCTAGTGTCTCGACACATTACTACATACAGTGTCAACACATTTTCTTGTGTCTCTACACTGACTAGTCAAATTATTGTTTTTCTTAAGTGTTGATTCTTAACAATTTTGTAGCTTATAATTTATAAACATAAATAAGTATACTTAGTTACTGATTAATAAGTTTTTTTACTTAAGTTATTACTATTTTACTCAACGTTTAACATTCCAAGGTCAAATTTAAATAAATTATATTTTTCTTCTTCCAATGGCTTAGTAAAGATATAAACAATCTGTCTATTTGTGGGAATAAATTTTAAGCTAATATCTTCATTTTCTACACGTTCTCTAATAAAATGATATCTAATTTCAATGTGCTTAGTTCTACTATGTGACACATGATTATTTGCAATAGAAATAGCACTAGTAAAATCACAGTATAAAGGAATTTTACTTGGCTATAAATTATAATCATGTAACTAGTGCTTAATCCAGAGCAATTTTGAACAGCAACCACAAGCAGAAATGTACTTAGATTCAGTTGTGGATATTGCTACACTTGTCTGTTTTTTGCTGCTTCATGATACCATCCTCCTTCCAAGAAATTGACATGACCGTGATGTGCTTTTCCTGTCTTCTTTGCATCCCGCATAGTCTGCATTTAAATGGCCTATTAGATCAAAATCACTATTCATGGGATACCATAGGCTAGGATTAGGTGCGCCCTTTAGATATCTCAATATTCTTTTTACTACAGTATAGTTAGATTCCTTAGGGCATGCTTGATACCCGGCACAGACACAAGTGACATACATTATGTCTAGTCTACTGGCTATTAGATAGAGTAGTGAACCAACTATGCCCCTATACAAGGTGATATCAATTATCTTCCTAGCAACATCCTTGTATAAAGACATACTTGATCCCATGGGAGTTTTCATTGAAGTGGTTGTTTCCATGCCATACTTCTTGATTACCTCCCTAGTGAACTTAGACTGACTTATGAGAAGTCCATCTAAAGTTTGCTTAACTTGGAGACCCAAGAAAAACTTGAGTTCACCAATGTTATTCATCTCAAACTTGTCTTGCATTAATTTGGCAAACCAAGTACAAAATGACTCATCAGTAAAACCAAATATTATGTCATCAACATATATCTGTACTAGATGGTCTTGCCTTTGACATCCCTTAGGAATAGTGTTTTCTCTATTTTCCCTCTTAAGAATTTATTCTCTAGAAGGAACTTAAACAGAGTCTCATACCAAGCCCTTGAGACTTATTTTAAGCCATAGAGAGCTCTTAAAAGTAAATATACATTAGTAGGTTTAGTAGAATCAACAAAACCTGATGGTTGCTCTACATAAACTCTTTCTTTAAGATTACCATTTAGAAAGACGGACTTTACATCCATTTGATATACTTTGAATCCTTTATAGGTTGCATATGCTAGGAAGAGTCTTATAGCCTCCAATCTAGCTACTGGTGCAAAGGTTTGATCAAAGTTTATTCCCTCTTCTTGTTTATATCCCTTTGCAACCAGTCTAGCTTTGTTTCTAACTATAACCCCATTCTCATCCAGTTTGTTTTTATATATCCATTTGGTTCCTATGATGTTGCAGTTATCTGGTCAGGGAACTAGCCTCCAGACATTGCATCTCTTAAACTGGTTCAATTCTTCCAGCATTGCACTTATCCAGAATGGATCCACATTAGCTTCTTCAAATTTCTTTAGCTCTATTTGGGACAGGAAATTTGAGTACATCATAGTGTTGTGATGTTTGGCTTCCTGTGCAGCAACAATTCCCTTGGATGATCCTTTAGATGCCTGATTGCAATAGGTAAAGTGACTTCTTCTTCTAGACTACCTGCATCATGCTAAGCTTCTTCTCCTTGCTGTTCTTGTGCAAGCACTTCCTCATTAATGTTGACACCATCTTGCATATTCTGACTTGCTGGAGCTATTTCTTTTAAAGTCAGCTCCTTTAACTTCAAGTCTTCACCTGTTGTGCTTGATGAACCTATCTTATCATTATAAAACATAAAACTTTCATCAAAAACAACATGAACAAACTCTTCCACAAATTGATCCCTCTAGTTATAGACCCTATAGGCCTTACTGTGATCACTATAACCAACAAATATGCCATCATAGGACTTCTTAACAAATTTGGATAGATATGTTTTTCCATTATTTAGGACATAACATCTACATCCAAAGATTCTAAAATAGGGCAAGTTTGGTTTTTTGCCCTTCATAAGTTTATAAGGAGTTTTATTCAATCTTTTGTTGATTGAAGCCCTATTAAGAACATGACAAGCTGTGTTAATAGCTTCAACCCGGAAATATTCTGGAAGTGAAGCATCACTTAACATGGTTCTTCCAGCTTCAATGAGAGTTCCATTCTTCCTCTCAGCAATCTCATTCTGCTGGGGTGTTCTTGGTGAGGAAAACTCTTGCTGAGTCCCTAGTTCTTTACAAAATTTTGTCATATAATCAGATTGAAACTCAGTCTCATGATCACTTCTAATTCTGACCACAAAGTTGTTCGATTCATTATAAATTTGTTTGACAAAAGTCTTGAAAACATCAGGGGGTTCAGACTTTTTCCTTAAAAAGAAAACCCAAGTGAATCTGTAATAGTCATCAACTATTACAAAAGTGTAAGCTCTCCTTCCTAAACTATGAACTAGCATATAACCAAACAAGTCCATATGCAGGAGGTATAAACACCCCACTAAATCTTTACATTCAATACTTTTGAATGTTTCTTTGGTTTACTTGCTTTTTTGGCATGCAGAGCATATGCTCTCCTTTGAGCATTTAATGTTAGGGCCATTCCTAACAAGCTCTCTACAAAAAAGTTTGCCTATGACCTTGTAATTCAAATGAGATAGCCTCTTATGTCATTTGACACAGTGTTAGGCTTTCTCATTTGCAACTAGATATTAGGGTGAATCTGACTTTAAACAAAGAAAATTCAAACAATACACATTCTCACATCTAGTGCCTGTCAAGATGACCTCTTGGTCACTTGACCTCTTGGTCACTTGACCTCTTTATTAGACACTCATCTTTGTGGAAAGAAATGTCATAGCCAAGATCACAAAGTTGGCTTATGCTTATAAGGTTGTGTTTCAACCTTTCCACATAAGCTACTTTGGTGAGAGTGACTAAGTCATTTATCATCTTACCATAACCTTTGGTTATTCCTTTGTCAGCTCCACCAAAGATCACCTTTGGTCCATTCTCCATGGGAATAAATTCCCTTAAATTTCCTCTTGTTGGAGTCATGTGTCTAGAAAACCCACTATCCAAGTACCAGATAGGTCTATCTAGTGCTTGGACATTCCTACAAAATAAGAATTTATTTTTCATTAGGTACCCAAGTTGTTTTGGGTCCTAGGTTCTTGTTAGCTGTGGCTCTATCAAAACCACCATTGAACTTCTTAATTGTATATCTTTCTTGAATATGAGACACTGAGTAATTGAACCAAAAGTCCAAGGCAAAGTGTCCTACCTTCCACAACACCAGCATTCATATCTGTTGTACCTACTCTTTGGAGGAATAGAAGGAACTTTGTGCTAACAACCCTTAGTACAGGAATCAACACACTTGATTGTTGTAATTTGACATGGAGCAAACAAGTTGTCTTGTTTCTCAGTTACAACTATCCTTCTTGGAGCAAACACCTTAGGAATAGCTTTCCTATTCACATATGAACTTTGTCCAACTTCTTCAGACTTCAGGATTTCTTTTCCTTTAGTCTGAATTATAGGTTGTGGAATGACTGGACCCTTTTGTCCTGTCAGCTTTTTGCCGCTTTTCTTCTTGGGTTTAACGTACCCAAGACCACTTCCAGGTGTTCCTGAGAAGTTATCTATAATAGGCAATACAGTTTTAGGTTTAGAAAATTGTTGAACTAAATTTTTCTCATTCAGGAGTTTAGGTTCCAGCTCCTAAATTGTTGCATCTTTCTACTCCAATAATAATATTTGATCATCAATGATCTTAGTCAGCTTTGCCAACTTAAAACTCTGAAGACAAATTTTCTCAGTATCCATCATACGATGATACACCAAACCTTTTAGTGAACTATCTCTTCAACTTGTTCTTTGACATGCTCTTTGATATTCACTAGAGATTCCAACAGCTTTCCAAACTTGACTGTAAGTTGTCGTAGTTCAGTCACAGAGTTAGTCTTATGTGAATCAAATTTTGAGTCACATGAGTCAAGCTCATCCCCAGTCTCATATACAAAAGTTTTAGTACTTATTGAATTGTCATAGATTACCAGAGTATTCTGACAGTCAAGTGCTTTTGTTTCTGGATCATCAGATAGTGCCATTAAATTGATCTCCATATTTTCTTCAAAAATCACCATAGTGTGCTGAAGTTGTGGAGCTTTTCCCTTTCTAGATAGCCTTTCTGATGAACTTTTCTTCATAGGAGTAAAGTCCAGTAAGTTCTTCTTCTGACTCAGTTGAGTCAGTATCACTATCAGACAAGGTCTTGAATTTCTTTGCCATCAGACCCCTCCCTAATTTATTGTTCTTATAGAACTTCTTTTCTTTTGATCTTTTGTTTTCCTTCCTTTTTACTGGACAATCAACTATGATATGCCCATGACTGTTACAACAAAAGCAAATAATATCAGTATTAGATTGTTTGTTCTGATGAGAATCATACTTGACCACAGCTTTGTCTCTGTGATTGTCTTTGCTTTTACTGGAGCTTGATCTAGAAGGTTTCTTTTCATTCCACTGCTTCCTTCTCCTTAGCATTATGTTGAATTGCCTGATAAACTGTGTCAATTCATCATCTGATAGATCTTCTGATGAAGAACAGACTTCAATGCTATCTGTATCTTCATCCCTTTTGGGTGTATCAGCATTGAAGGCCGCATATTTTGTTTGTGTTGAACTTCTGGCAGATTCTGCTTCAGCTTTTCTGGAGTTTAGCTGTAGCTTATGTGACATAAGCTTCCCATACAAGTACTGGGGTAACTATTTCTTAGATCCCAATTTCTCTTACAACACAAATCTTGATATCTTATTCTTTATTTAGGGATCTCGAAAACTTTTCATTCACCTCATAATTTGAGAAAATTCTGCCATATTTCTCTGATCATTTACAATTCTAAAGAACATTTCATAGCACAATTTTATAGAAGCAGTCTTTCCTTGTCTAATGGCCTCATACTGCTAGTTGAGGAGAGATTTTATTTCATCTCTTACTTCTTATGTACATTCCATGTATACTATGAGTGTATCCCACATCTCCTTTGATGTATTGCAGTGCACAAGATTCTAAAAGGTAGAATTGTCTATTGTACTAACTATTATATTATGTGCCATCTTATCCATGGTGGCAAGTACCACCTCATCCTTTGCCATTTCTGACAGTTTCTTGGGGGTTTGAACATTTGCATCTAGGACTGATGTCTTCATTGGTACATATGGTCCTTCTTGTAGAGTAACAAAGATTCTTTGATTTGAGGCTCCCATGAACAATCTTACTCTTTGTTTCGATATAGTAAAATTATCCATAGTACAAATAGACTGTTTCATATAACTTAGTTTTCTGTGTGTGTTGGGTCTATTGATCCCAATATCTCATACTTGTAAGAAGTCAAACGGGTCAATGACATACACACATAATGTATTTGATGTGTGCTTTAGTTCATGCATGTAGGTAGTCCATGATTGGACAGGTGAAGAAAATGAGTTTATTAGTAACTCAAATTTTGTCGAGCTCAGCTCGAAGTTCGTCGAGCTCAGCTCGCTGGTCGTTGAGCTCAGCTCAACATTCTGAGGGATAAGCACAAGAGATTATGTTTCAAATTTCGTCAAGCTCATCATGAAGTTCATCAAGCTCAGTTTGCAATTCATCGAGCTTAGCTTACAAATCATCGAACTCAGCACAACACTTGTTAAGCTAAAGCCAGAAAAATCAACTAAGGTAAAAAGTGCTGAGACTACTGAGAAGATCAGAGTTCGTCGAGCTCAGCCCACAGATCGTCGAACGCAGCTAAAGACAGAGAAACTGACTAAGGCAATAAGCGCTGAGACCGCTGAGATAACAGAGAAGAAGGCGTTGAGACCACTGAGATAGCTGAGTTAGATGAGAAGAAGGCCTTGAGAGAGCTGAGACATCTAAGACAAAACTGGCTAAATATCTTTAAGTCCAGAAGTGTTGAGTGAAGCAAGTAAGTTCACTCAACGCTTCTAATGAAGAAGGAAGCACTAATACAGTTAAGAGGAAATCTACTGAGACAGAAGATAGTCTCAGCTGTGAAGCAAAGACCATTGAGACAGAACCACTGATATAGAGACTTGTCTTATCTGATAAGAAAAAAGAGTTGAGACAAAGGCCTCTCACAACTGTTAAGAAGAAACTGCTGAGATCGCTGAGACAGAACTGCTGAGACAAATCCAGAGAAATTCACAAGTCCAAAAGCACTGAGATCCAAGACACATGGAGTTGAGTGAGTTAACATCACTCAACGCTTTATGGTTTTTTGGAATATTTTCCAAGTCCAAATGGTGATGACCTTTGCTGATGTCATCAAAGTCAACTCACATGTAGCCATTGCGGGAAAGCTGCAGTGGCGCCGAAAGCTGCCTTGTCCTTTTCTGAAGAAGGTGTGGCTCACCAAACCTTGGCTGGGCCCATATACAATTGTGTCGTTGATTCAAATCAACGTATTTAAAAAGGAAAATGAAAAGGGATTAGGGCAACAAACAACGAATGAAAGAGATTGAACGAAATAAAGAAAATACAGAAAGGCAGATGGACATCATCTTCTCCACCAAGCTTGAAAGCTAAAGTCTAGCAGGGATAGCCACCAAGGCAAAGGAAGTTATCTGAGCTCTTCAAGCACAGCAAGATAGTTCTCTCAAGAATAGAAAAGCTGATTCTTCCATTCAGCAAGCTGGTTGCTGCTCTTCTATGCAGCAGAAAAGAGTTAGTTGTAAAAGAGGACTAATTCCTTCTACAACAACTGTGCTGGACTGAAATCTGCTCATTCCAACAATGTAGACTCAGAGATTTATCTCTGAGTCAGTTGTGTATTTCTCTTAAATCATTTTGTATACTTTTCATGTAGGATTCAGTTTATCTGAATCTGAGTGTAGGGCACTTTGTGCCTGAGGTAGGTGAATAATTAGTCACTGAGGTAGGTGCCCTGTTGGGGTACAGAGGTAGGATCTAAGTGTGGATCGATCTGAACTGAAGGTCTTTATAGCCTAAGGTAGGAGACTGTTGCACTCTAAGGTAGGATCCAAGTGTGGATCTGAGGTAGGGCTGTCCTCCCAGCCTGAGTGTAGGACCTTATGCCTAAGGTAGGTGACTGGCGAGTCACTGAGCTATAGGTGACAAGTGTGTCACTGAGTTGTGGGCCTTAGAGGAGGTTGAGCTGTAGGTACCTGGAAGGGTACTGAGTTATAGGAGTGTTGTAGCACTCTGAGAGTAAGGCTGTGGGCTTGAAGCTGTAGGGCTGAAGAGTATGAGTTGTAGGCCTTAGAAATAAAGCTGAGGTAGGTGATCAGTGGATCATTGAGCTGTATGTGTAACGTCCCAATTCGCGCTAGGCCCCTTATGCGCACTTTTAAGTCAGGAGAGCTAACTTGGGCTTAGGGAGTGTCGGAAGTTAGGCTTGCACTCGAGTAAGTGAGGTGAAGTTGGTCCAGAGTAGGACATGGGTAGTGACATGGGCGTGTCCATACCCGTGTGGTTCTCTGGTGTCTTTGCATCTTCTGTGTGAAATTTCCAGAGAAGGATACAGGTAGTGACATGGGCGTATACCTACCCGTGTGTATGTATTCATTGAGCAGAGCCCAACTAACACCATCGACCGTATTCCTCCCGAGCAGGACACGTGCAGTGACACGGGCGTGTCCTTACCCATGTGTGTGTCCATGCAGCAGCTCGACGATTCGTTGAGCGGAGATCGATGAATCGTCGACCGTATTCCTCCCGAGCAGGACACGGATAGAGACACGAGCGTGTCCCTACCCGTGTTTGTCCATACAACAGCTCGACGATTCGTCTAGCAGAGATCGACGAATCATCGACCGTGTTCCTCCCGAGTAGGATACGGGTAGTGACTCGGGCATGTCCCTACCCGTGTGTGTCCAAGCATTAGCTCGACGATTCGTCGAGCTCTGCTCGAGGAATCGTCGACCACGTTCATCTCGAGCAGGATACGGGTAGTGAAACGGGCGTGTCCCTACCCGTGTAGTTCAAATTTCGGGTTTTGGTGAATTTTTCGGCAGCGTTGTTTCGAAGTGACTCATTTACTGAGTTGATTAGCGGTCCAATCACAGGCCGATACATGGCTATGCATTTACCCAAACTTCCCACATAAAAAGGGGAGAAAACCATAGTCATTTCTAGTTTTTCTTCCAAGCCCTGCTGTAAGAAATTTTTGGAGAGGATGAACGTGCTGGAGCCGATTTTTATTCCTGGGAAGGATGAACACCAACCAGCGGGAAGAAGATGTCACCGAGAAGGGTGATAAGATCCATAGCTGGAAATGCCAGAAATGCCGGAAATGAGGTGAGCTTCCTACCCTCTCCCTTGGCGCTAGATCTTTAGTTATTTCTAGGAGAGATATCGACTCAGAAGGGTCTTGATTTGTGAGAAGAAGGTTTCTAGGAAAAGGCCATGCTAGGACTGGTGTCCTAGGATTTAGAGTCTTCAACCTTTCCCTCACTTTCGATGCAGTTTGTGGATTGGTTTCGTGAAGAGAAGTGGCCTTATGAGGGTGAATAAGGGAGGATAAATTCTGGACGTTATTTGAAAGTTTGGTTGAAGGAAGAAGACCAACCGATGTCGTTCGATCTGCTTTAAGATGTGCGCAGAAATCTGTTTTCTGCGCGCAACAACCTTCGAGGCCATTTTCATACATGGTGCGGCCAGATCTGGGCTTTTGACTAAACATGAAAGTCGCAGCCCTTGGAAGTACCTTTCCAACGAGGGCTTAAACGCCTTCACCGAAATCCTGTAGCCTTGGGTATCCCTGTTTGAAATGGCTGTACAGCAATCATTCTTACGCATGTAATTCTCGTGTTTATTTTGTATTGGTAGAGAGATCATAGTTCAGTCACGTTAATGTTTGTGGAATTTAGACTGCAAATGATTGGGTCGAACATGTTAATGACATTTGTTGGATAGATTCCTAATGAACAAATGATGTAGAAGAGTGTACTTGATCGAGGTTATGTGGTGGAGGTTAGAGAACGAATTGATTGATGAGTTGGTATGATAGGAATGATTTAAAAATGCGAAATGATGAAGACGTACTTGATAGTGGTAATGTGTTGAATAATGATGAGTTTGGCTTGAACATGCTGTATATAATTGGCAGTGACTGTTACGAACAAATGGTTGTGGTCTTTAGATGATGGATGTGTGAAGTGTCCGTACACTAATAATTAACCCTTAAGTACCTTGGGGCACAGGGTTGCGAAAGGGTGAAGCATGGGTGTTGACCGCACTGGTTTGGTGATGCTAAGAAGAGACATAAGTGGACGGTTGGGCTTGGTCCTCGGTGTTCATTCTCGGGGCTCCTTCCATGCCAAGTGGACGGTTGGGCTTGGTCCTCGTGATTTTTCCAAGGCTCCTTCCATGCCACGATGTCGTGAAATTGCATGCGATGTGAGTCGACATACGGTGTCGCAATCCTAGGTTAAGGATAGTGTGGCAGGTCTACGGGCTCGCCAGTTGTCACACCGACGGGAGCTGACAGATAGACTTTGGGCAGTTAGGCTTGGTCCTCGGTGTTCATTCCCGGGGCTCCTTCCTTGCCAATTGGACGGTTGGGCTTGGTCCTCATGCTTTTTCCGAGGCTCCTTCAGGGTAATAACATAGGCCAGTTAGGGACTTGGTTCTCGGTTCACATCTACCCTAGACTCCCGCTGAGCTGTAGTACGCATGGGAGCTCCGCTGTAGTGTTCTTAGTGTTGAGGCATACGGAGGCCTAGGCTGGGTAGTGTGGATGCCTGCCTAGTAGCGGAGAAACCCGCTCCACTGTCATTGCCTGGCCATGACGGTTGATACCTGAGAGGTTAGCTACCTGCTTGAAAAGTGGGAACTACAAGTTTGTGTCGACATAGCAATTGCATGTGCGTGATCATGGGTGAGTCATTGCTTTGCATTCATATCATTACATTACATTATATACACAAGATCCTTATCGTATAAGTTTGTATAGGCACTCTTAAACGATGAGTTAATTTACTGTTGAGCCGATCCTTAACTTATAAGTTTGAATGGGCATTCTTATAAGTTAAGTTACTTTCTTATTATAGATCTATATGCTTAGATGGATTGATATAGCTTTAGTTGAATTGATAGAATAGATTACGTATAATATTGTTTTACATTACTTCCACCGGTACTCATGACATGTATACTTACTCCACTTGCTTGTATTACTACTTATATGATTATATTGTACCCTTGTTCCTTTCTCCGTCCAGTGCCGAGGAGTCGCCGGGGGAGCGGATATGATAGCCACTTAGTATTTTTGACTAACGGTTGCTACGTCTTCCTTTTTAGGAGGAAACCCCGCATACAGGACAGCAGCAGGTCATACAACAGGACAACCAGGCCAGAATGACAGGGCCTGAAGGGACGGTGCCTTCGATACCGTCAGTGACCCATGTGAGTTGAGAGACTCATGATGTAGCCCTTTGGGCAAGTTGTACTCGTACTCTGATATTTTAGAAGCTTGTTGTAGCTTCTTATTCTTGATGTACTTTTGGACTATTTTGCTTATATATGAATTTGACTTCTATTTCATGTTGTTGGTTGGGTTGGCACTAAATGATATTGTTTATGGCCGGCAGAATAGGCGGTTTGTGGTGCAGACCAACACATATGTTTGTGCCAACAGAAGGCGGCTGTTCTGGGCATAAGACTCCCCTCGGCCGTGTCTTGTGTTCCGGGAGGGGGGGGTCTTCGAAATGGTATCAGCATGTTATGATCTTGAACTAAAGAATTCATTCAACAATGGTGCCACCCCCGTTCGATTAGTCAGTTTGTGGACAAGCTGACTTAGTGGAAGCAGTGGTGTGCCCATATGTAATTTACAGTAAGCATGTCTAATTTTGACCTTACGATTAGCCAACCTGACATTAGTTTTATACCCTGCGTGTAACGACTCCATCCGTTCACAGGGATATACTATAAGGACCGGCCGGGGCCCCATAGCATATACCATAAAATAGGCGGCGAAGTCACGGAGTGATACCAGAGTTGTGCATCCTAACTCATTGTATTCTAGCGGAATCCTATAACACGAAGCTGAACTCACACACATGAATGTCCACCATATAAAAGCTCCATATTTATATAAAATAGGAATGTCCAAATACATCGTCAGTTGGTCTTATGGCCTTACAGGGCTTTACACAACAGTGGCCTTACACATTGGCGCTCAGGTCGGCCACGTAAAAAAAACAAAGCATTTTTAGTTTAGCCTTCAAGGACTAGCGGCGGCAGCAGCAACATCAGCAGCAGGGACTTCAGCTTTTATGTGTCCCGCTTGGCTCTCCAACACCTGCATAGGGACAGCCCACCTAACGGTGGCAAATAAGACAATGGTCAGCATTCAGCTAACCAATTTTATAACGACCCTACCGCTTTCCCGTGGCAGTGGTATTTCTTCCCTACAGGCATATCATTTCATAGGTAGATATATATCTTCATACATTGTGCTCTCATGTACATACATTCCATCACCACCGTCAGCCACGCGACCCGACGATCAGTGCACTCAGGGCACATTCTTGGTGTACCGGTGAACCAGGGTCCCACCACTGTATCAGGGTCGCAACCCAACGGTAAAATTGAGCATTTTTCTCCATGGCGTGCAGCCGGAGATTGTAGTCTTAATGCACCGGGATTGGCCCGTCGCCCCCCATTGTGTCATGGCGCACAGGCCTAAGACTGTTGCTATGCGCTCCAGCAGACCGCACTTTCAGGTCTCACGTCGGACGGACATAGCACAGGTCGGATCATCCACCCCCCGTTGCTCAAGTCTCCTTGCCATCACCAAGTACGGCGGACTCACGGCTATATAAAAGGCGCGGGTCAGTTTCATCTTTCCTGTTTCCTTTAGTTGAACTCATCAATTCACACATAACCATCCCATTCTCACAGAACTGGCTTCACATTCATCGGTTACCTAGGAGCCAAGCCTCGTGTTAGCGACAGAACTCAATTTTCATCCTTAGGCTTAACCGTACATTCATCGCATCCACTTGAGGGTATTTTCCTGGACTACCTAGCCAGTACTTCCTGCTACTCCCCTTCACGGGCACAACCCACCAAGCATTCCAAGCATCAAGGGTATTTTCCTGGCTTATCACGCCAGTACTTCCTGCTACTGTCCTTCACAGGTACAACCCAACATCACAAGCAACATACGAGTATTTTTCTGGACTACCACTCCAGTACTTCATGCTACCGCCCTTCACAGGTCTAACCCATCGACTACTTAAACTATAAGTTTATCACGGAGTCTTCTCTGGTGCGTATATGCAATATCATCAATCCAGACCAATCTGTCCGGATGGGCTTCACACAGCATGCCTATTCCGTACTCCATTTTCGGATGTATATGACAAATTATTGGGGATTCCATGAATCAACCCAAGAGAATCCCATAACAAGCTGCCCTATGGTGGTGGGGGAATCATATGCACATGCCAAAAGGAAGCCTTCACATGGTTAGGAAGAAAAGTCGTTACCCTTGAATTCCGCTTCGGCGCCATGAGCTCCTAGCTGGTGGGAAAGAACCGCAACGGCTTTTTCCTCCACAACGCTAGCCTCGGATCTCTAGCGGAGTTGAAAGTCCAACTGCAAGAGTTGTTGGAGCAGGGTTATATATGCCCAAGCATGTCACCTTGGAGCGCGCCTGTTCTGTTTGTGAAAAAGAAAGACGGTGGTTTGTGGTTATATATTGACTACCGCAAACTGAACAAGCTGACCGAGAAGAATAAGCATCCGATTCCACGGATTCATGAGTTGTTTGATTAGCTGATGAGATGAACCGTCTACTCCAAGTTGGATTTGAAGTCTGGTTATTACTAGTTATGGATACGGGAAGAAGATATTCCCAAAACAGCATTCAGAACACGTTAAGGGCATTATGAGTTCACAATAATGTCATTTGGGCTGTGTAATGCGCCATCGATGTTTATGGATCTGATGCACCGAACGTTCCGAGAGTACCTGGACTTGTTCGTGATTGTATTCATTGATGATATCCTGGTGTACTCGAAATCTGATGCCAATCACGAAAACCACTTGCGGTTGGTGTTGCATACTTTGAGGAAGAATAAGATCTACGCCAAGTTCTCGAAGTGCTAGTTTTGGTTATCGTCGGTGGCTTTTCTGGGCCATGTGGTGAGCGGAGAGGGCATATCAGCGGATCTGACAAAGATAAGGGTCATACAGGAGTGTCCAGTGTTGTCTTCGGTGGCCGAGGTCAGGAGCTTCCTTGGACTAGCAGGCTACTATAGACGGTTTTTGGAAAAGTTCTCACGGATCGCTTTGTCTCTAACCACACTGACGAGAAAGGATCAGAAGATCGTTTGGACGCTGGAGTGCACGCGAGCTTTTGAAGAGCTGAAGTGCCGGTTGACCACGACGCCTATGCTGACATCACCATGTGGTACTAATGGATTTGAAATCTACAGTGATGCTTCAGAGAGCGGCTTATGCTGCGTTCTTCTACAAAATGGGAAAGTGATTGCTTATGGCTCTCGCCTGCTGAAGGTGCACGAGAGAAATTATCCCGTCCACGACATAGTGTTGGCGGCAGTGATCTTTGCACTGAAGCTGTGGAGGCATTATCTGTATGGCGTAAAAGTGGAAATCTATACAGACCACAAGAGCCTAAAGTATTTATTGCAGCAGAAGTACCTGAATATGCGACAATGAAGGTTGTTGGAGTTCCTTGGGGACTATACCTTTGCGTTTCATTATACTCCCGGAAAGGGAAATGTTGTCGCGGATGCCTTGAGTCGGAGAGCTCTAGCAAGGGCATGCTGGTTGCAGAGCATGATGAATATCTAATCTAGGAGTTGGAAGCGTTAGTGATTTCTTGTGTTGACAAGAATGCTACAGCCGATGCATGTTTGAACTGGACGGAGGTGCAGGGTGACCTTGCGGACAAAGTTTGACGAGCAACGGAGCTGGATGAGAGTGTCCAATGCTATGCCAAGGATCGGCTAGAGGGAAAATTCTCCTGGGATGACGGCCTTTTGCGGAAAGAGGACCGTTTGTGCGTCCCGATTTTGGGTAAGTTGAGGGAAGAATTGATGTACGAAGCTCTCTATACGAAGTACTCAATTCACCCTGCGAGCATAAAGATGTTCAGGGATATGAAGAAATTGTTCTGGTGGCCAGGCCTGAAGAAAGATGTCGCTCATTATGTAGCCAAATGCCAAACTTGCGCTTTGGTGAAGAAGGAATGCCATAAGCTTGGCGGTTTCTTGAAGTCGTTGCCGATTTCGGAATGGAAGTTCGATGATATTTCAATGGATTTCGTGCACGGGTTGCCGATATCTCAGCGCGGGACTGATTCAATCTGGGTGATTGTCGACCGGCTGATAAAAGTGGCACACTTCCTTCCAAATAAACGAGACAATTCCGTGGAAAGTTTGGCAAAGCTGTATGTGGAACAGATTGGGAAACAAATCTGCAAATTCCGATACCACCGGAACATCACTTACACCGACCTTTGGCTCAACAACCTGAATCAGCGTGAAGTATACCTGTGCGCCCTTTCGAACAGCCTTGACAACGTGGACTGCAGACATCAACGTCCCGCCCACTCCTTGCATACCCGTGAACTTTGTCTCCTGCTCCATATTCTGGCCCAGTGTGATCTCTTTGGCATTACAATCAATTAAGACATGCTGCTCTGCGAGGAAATCCATACCAAAGATCACGTCAAATTCCGATATCGGCAAGATAGATGCAGTTAAACAGAAATCCTGACTTCCTATTTGAACCACCACATCGCAAGCTCGATCCGCGAGCATCAAACAACCATTCGGAAACACTACCCTGATGTTATCTGTCTTCACACGACTAGGTATCCCAAGCCGCGTTATAAACTCTTTCGACAGAAACGAATGTGAAGCACCCGTATCAAACAGTGCTAGCGCCAGTGTGTTCCGAATCATCACAAATCCTATGACAATCATGTCACACACACAAGCCGAATACAAATAGGCAATCAACAAAGCATGAGATAAGCAAAGCAATACAATAACTTAACTCGTAACTGTGACGACGTCACTATGCTTAATGGCCTCCTGCAGGCCAAGATTGTAGACTCGGGGCTGCCCCTGCGAGGCAGAGGACTGTACGACTGCCTTTCCTTTCTCCGCAGACGACGCTCCCGCCTTCTTTTCACGCTTTGGCAGTACCATCCGACAATCACGGGATATATGCCCCACTTTTCCACATTTAATGCACGTACGAGTATCCGGCCTTGAAGAGGCCCTCGACGTTGCACCTGATGCAACCTTAAAAGGAGCTTGTCCAGTCGACTTGGACCTCTTGCCCCAATTCTTCCTATAATATGATTTCCCATGTAGGGGTGCCTTGAACTCCGGCTTGCTCACAGCCAAAGCCCTCTTCCCTTGCACCCTTTTCATATCCTTTTCCAGCACACACGCAGTGTCGACCCACACATGGAAGCCTTGGTTCACAGAACTAGAGAGCAGGAATCGTAACTCGTCCCGCAGTCCTTCATAAAACCTATTCTTCTTCCTCTACTCATCAGCAAAGATCGAACCCACATATCGTCCCAACCTCGTGAACTCATGTAGGTAAGCTTCAACACTACCTTCACCTTGCGCCAGCCTTTGGAATTCGTTCTCCATGGCAATACGCTGTGCCGTCGGGAGGTACTTTGCAAAGAAGAGTCGGGAGAATTCCTCAATCGTCACTTGTGTTAACGGCCTCCCTGCTAAGTGGTGTATTTCCATCTCATCCCACCATAAACGCGCCTCTCCTTCCAGTACGAAGGTGGCTAAAGTGACCTTCTGATTTTCCTCCGTTCCAATCGCCGTCATTATCCGCTTGACGCGCGACAACCAATCCTCGGGCCTCAACCTTCTGATTTTCAACTGCCTTGTAGTTGCTCGAGGATCCACAGCCTCAACAGGTTCTGGCCTCACCGCCACCTGTTCTAGTCTCAATACCGGTTGTGCTTGCCCTTGCGCCTGACCAAGAGGCTGTGCTTGAATCATGGGAAACAATGCCTCAGCAACTAATCACATAGTTTCCGTAGAAGGTGGAGGTGTAGGCACCTCAACTGATGCGTTCTTTCATCAGAACGCTGGGGCTCCGATTGCCCATCACCACTCCGGGTCGCCTATAGGTGAACAAGACACACACATTAGTGACTGCACACAAGCAATACCAACAGGATAGGAACGCGCAGGTTCCTCATACACATGTATTTGAATTCCAAAAGTGGACATTCACGAGTTCATTAATGTTAACATGGTTCACACAGACACGTGCTCGCCACCCCCACAAAAGAATTCGACCACGAATTCGAAGGAAAAGACCGAGACAGATGATACCAAAAATGTAATGACACCATCCGTTCACAAGGATATACTAGAAGGTCCGACCAACTCCTCTTCCTTATCCTCCTTCCTCTCTCTCTCTCTAAGTTTTAGAAAGATGAAGGCCAAAGCTAAAATGAGCTTTTCCAACTCATTTCCTGGCCTTAAGGACACAGGGAGGAAACTTAACCATTGGATCCCAGCTGAGAAAAGTAACGGTCAAGATTTTACCATAAATTCATAATTTTTGCCTGACACGGCCTGTAACACGCCCGTGTCCCAAGCCGTGTACCTCAAGCGGTGCTCAACTGACTGATCCAGTCCAGTACACTCTCATGTGACACGCCCATGTCACGGGCCGTGTCACCTGACATGCCTTCAGACACACCCATGTCTGGGGCTGTGTACATCAGGCTGAAAAAAATCGAGATCAATCAGATGGGGACATGGCCAATGACACGCCTGTGTCACAGACCGTCAACCCTAAGACACAGCCTTGTCCTACTCGTGTTCATGAGGCCTCAATGCCTTGGGCACATCCCGCAAAGGACACGACCTCTGACATGCCCGTGTCCCAGGCCGTGTTCCCATACACAGCACTAGATACACCCCAACTCAATTTCGTCGAGCTGAAATTCGTCGACCCGCAGAGGACACGGCCTCTGACACGCCCGTGTTAGAGAGCGTGTGCCCTCATTCTTTGTCAAACGGATTTTCGTCGAACGCTCGCCGACTACTCACCCGAGCAGGACACGCCCTGGGACACGCCCGTGTCCCAGGCCGTGTCAACCAATTTTTTCCAACTCTGGAATTTAGGGTGTTACAACCCTCTCCTCCTTACAAAAATTTCGTCCCCGAAATTTGCAAAAAGTAAGGAACTCAAATAGAAGGATTTTATTCCATAACGTTCATTACAACTCGATATACACCGCATAACAGTTACACAAAGTGCTTGGGAAACTCAGCTCGCATGGTCTGCACTCGCTCCCATATTAGCTCCTTACGGCCATAGTTGTCCCACAGGACTTTGACCATCCCGATTATCTTATTCCGCAACTGTTTATCGGCACGATCTTCGATCTGAATGGGCTTAATCTTCGTCATTAGCCCATACTCCACCGACACACGATCAGTCTCGATCACTTGAGCTGGATCTTTGACGGCTTTCCGAAGCACTGAGATGTGAAACAATCGTGTAATCCACCCAAGTCTGCCGAAAGAGCTAGCCGATATGCAGCTTCCCCAACTCGCTCTACAACTTTGAACAGACCAAGATATCTCGGACTCAACTTTTTCAGTCACATAATCCTGGATATGCCTTTGAAGTGTTTGATCTTCAAGTATACCCAATCACCCACCGCAAACTCCACATTCCGGCGCTTAGCGTTGTAGTATTTCGCATGACGATCTTGGGCTATCAGTAGCCTCTCTCAGATAGTGTGTATTGTCAAGTTCGCTTCCTCGACTTCGTTACGCTTATACACTTGGGATTCGCCTGCTTCAGCCCAAGCCAACGGTGTACGACACTTCCGACCATACAGAGTTTCAAACGGAGCCATACTGATGTTCGCTTGGTAGCTGTTATTATAGGCAAACTCTACCAGATAGAGATGATCTTCCCATCTCTTCCCAAAGTCCAGGGCGCACATTTTGAGCATATCTTCCATGGTTCTGTTGGTCCTCTCAGTCTGGACATCTGTTTGGGGATGAAAGGCCGTACTGATCATCAACTTCGTGCCCAATAGCCGATGGACCAGCCTCCAATCAGTCGAAGTAAATCGCCCATCTCGATCGCTCATGATGCTCCGAGGAACACCATGTAGCAGGGACTTCAACCTTTATGTGTCCCGCTTTGCTCTCCAGCACTTGCATAGGGACAACCCACCCAATGGTGCCAAACAAGGCAACGGTCAGCACAATGTATGAAGATATATATCTGCCTGTGAAATTCTATGCCTGCAGGGAAGAAATACCACTGCCCCGGGAAAAGGGGTAGGGTCATTATAAAATTGGTCAGCTGAATGCTGACCATTGCCTTGTTTTTCACCATTGGGTGGGCTGTCCCTGTGCAGGTGCTGGAGAGCCAAGCGGGACACAAAAAGGCTGAAGTCCCTGCTGCTGTTATTGCTGCTGCCGCCGCTAGCCCTTGAATGCTAAACTGAAAATGCTTTGTCTGTTTTATGTGGCCGGCCTGCGCGCCAATGTGTGAGGCCACTGTTGTGTAAAGCCCTGTAAGGCCATCAGGGCAACTGGCGTTGTATTTGGACATTCCTGTTTTATATAAATGTGGGGCTTTTATATGGTGGACATTCATGTGTGTGAGTTTAGCTTCGTGTTATAGGCTTCCTGTTGAAACCGGAAACCGGTCCCTGTGGAGTTCGAGGTCCCAAAAGAGGGGTGACCGCGCACCTACTACACTCGAGTGAACAATCGAGGCTCTAGACTAGGAACGTAAGGGACAGGCCCAAGGTCTCAGCATGGAGGTCCCACCACACACCCGGAAGACTAACGAGCTTTCCCCTCCTAAGCCAAATGCTGAGCTGATTGGGCACCTTTGGAAGGCTCTCTTGGCCGACCAGAACCTCTAGGGAGGCTCTCAAAATTCACTCCCTCTTAACCAAGGATGACACCTCGGGTTTGCGCAAAACGCCCTTTGACTGCCCTCCTAGCAGCATAACCTCGCCTAGCAGTTCTATTTTTCCGCAGCCCCTTTTGGACCGCCACCAACGTAACACAGGCCTTCAAGGGCTAGCAAAAACATTGCGGGCATCTCAAATTACAGGAACGTGCGTTCCATACCTCGGCACGCAGGCCGGTAACATAAACAAAGAGGCCTTCTAGGGCCGGCACAAACTTGGGCTTAAGCCCGCCGCTTTTCGCTACATAAAGAATGCACAACTTTCTCGGAGTCTTCTCTGGGAACCCCAGAACATCACCAATCCGGCTCATACGTCCGGATGGGCTTCACACAGCATGCCTAAACCCGTACTCACGCTTCCGGGCACTAAATGAAATAAACTGCGGGGACATACACGTCAACCCGTCGGAGAGCACCCTTCCTCCACCCATTGGTGAAGAGGGGCCTCCATGCAAATATGTAAATTTAGGGCTTCACATGCCCGAGGGAGAAATTTCGTTACCCTTGTCGCGGATATTGGCGGAGTCGCGGCCGCGTATCTTGCACGAGGCTCGATGCCCGGTGAAGGGCTCCTAGCTGATTTTTCTGATGGCGGTGCCGGCCCTAACCCTCATCACAATCTTCTCGTGGCCGAATGTTGCTGGAGAAACCCGGTCCCTATTTCCTTGGCCGAGCCCTTGCTGGAGGAGATGGAAAAATACGTCCTCTTGCTCCGTTTTTCCGGTGGTGGCCGAGCCCTCGCAGGGAGGAGAACAATGACTCTCGATCTTCATTTTCCTGGCCGAGCCTAGCCGTAGATGGACGATCAATGCCTTGCTCCAAGCGGCCGTGGTGGTGGTCGGACTCCCTTCCCGGCCGACCCCGGCTCCAGGCCGTGCCCTAGCTCCAGGCCGTGCCCGGGCATCCGGCGGTCGTGCCTTGCCCCAGGCGGCCGGCTCTTTCTCCAGGAGTCCGAGCCCCACCTACAGGCTGCCGGTTCTTCTTCCCTTGCTGCTTCACCGAGAGAGAGAGAGAGAGAGAGAGAGATCGGGAAGATCGGGCTGGAAAAAACCTGCGGCTGGCCCCCTTTTCTCCTCCTCCGGCCTGATGCCCTACCCCGCCTCTTTTTCTCTTCCCCAAAACAATTCCCCCTTTCTTTATACATCCACGTATATATATATATATATATATATATATATATATATATATATATATATATATAATAAATATATATTATAACTAGAAATATATATATAGTACATATATATATATTTTATAACTCAAAACATAAAAACTCCACACCCGCGTACGAGAGCCCGCACGTCCTCGAACAGGGCTGCACCAAATCGTCGCTCGTAGTACGTCCCGAGCCCGCTCCCTGGAGAGGATCCCACTCGGCCGGGTACGGGGTTGTACACAATCCCCGCTCTTTTCGAGGTTGTCCAAGCTCGAAAAGAAATGTCCAACCCCAAGTACTCGGCGAGTGGGTTCCGACTCAAAAACGTTTGAGAGAATCCCCCACTTGGAGATAAAAAGCGCTCCAGGCCAGGGCTTAAATAAGAATCAACTCACTATCATGAATATGCGATAAAGACCAATCTATTTAAAAATCCAACCAGATTACCAATTGATGCGGAAGTCAATGGCAGTACAAGTTTTGAGATGCATATTTCAGACGGGCATACCTCTTATAAATACAATGATTTTGCTACCTCCCAAACATTTTATGTATCAGCAAGGTCAACATTAAAAGAAATAAGATCGGTAATGTTATTTTTCATGTCGCGAAAGAGGATGATGTTTTTGATCTGCCAGACTTTGCAAATAATTTAACTATTTTCATAAGACATGAAACAAGTGATGTATTAAGATCAGTCTACTCAGTTCATCAAAAAGAAACTATTGATCTAAACTATGGTTTAAACTATGATTCTTCTCCTTTTGCAGAAGCATTGCACACTATCTTGCTTTTCTATGAGATCAAACCCTTTCCAAGACCTTTTCCAAGTCCAAGTCCTTTCCCCCCAGGTGTGCCTACCGCCCTGCCCAGCTAATGAGAGCCTGAGCAGCGAGTCTACCCGGGGCCGAGCAGCACTCGGGGTCCCTTACCCCCGCAGGCGAGCCTACAGACCTGCAGCTGGATGGGAGCCTGCGCAGCGGGCCTACCTGGGGCCGAGCCAGGCTCGGGGTAGTGCAAAAGTCTCCAAACAACCTCCAACCACCGAGTGAGCCTACAACCCTGCCAGCTTGATGGGAGCCTGGTCAGCGGGTCTGCTCGGGCTCTCCTCTCCAAAACACCTTCAACCACCGAGTGAGCCTACAGCCCTGCCAGCTAGATGGGAGCCTGGTCAGCGGGTCTGCTCGGGGTCTCCTCTTTAAAACACCTCCAACCACCGAGTGAGCCTACAGCCCTGTCAGCTAGATGGGAGCCTGGTCAGCGGGTCTGCTCGGGGTCTCCTCTCCAAAACACCTCCAACCACCGAGTGAGCCTACAGCCCTGCCAGCTAGATGGGAGGCTGGTCAGCGGGTCTGCTCGGGGTCTCCTCTCCAAAACACCTCCAACCACCGAGTGAGCCTACAGCCCTGCCAGCTAGATGGGAGCCTGGTCAGCGGGTCTGCTCGGGGTCTCCTCTCCAAAACACCTCCAACCACCGAGTGAGCCTACAGCCCTGCCAGCTAGATGGGAGCCTGGTCAGCGGGTCTGCTCGGGGTCTCCTCTCCAAAACACCTCCAACCACCGAGTGAGCCTACAGCCCTGCCAGCTAGATGGGAGCCTGGTCAGCGGGTCTGCTCGGGGTCTCCTCTCCAAAACACCTCCAACCACCGAGTGAGCCTACAGCCCTGCCAGCTAGATGGGAGCCTGGTCAGCGGGTCTGCTCGGGGTCTCCTCTCCAAAACACCTCCAACCACTGAGTGAGCCTACAGCCCTGCCAGCTAGATGGGAGCCTGGTCAGCGGGTCTGCTCGGGGTCTCCTCTCCAAAACACCTCCAACCACCGAGTGAGCCTACAGCCCTGCCAGCTAGATGGGAGCCTGGTCAGCGGGTCTGCTCGGGGTCTCCTCTTCAAAACACCCCCAACCACCGAGTGAGCCTACAGCCCTGCCAGCTAGATGGGAGCCTGGTCAGCGGGTCTGCTCGGGGTCTCCTCTCCAAAACACCTCCAACCACCGAGTAAGCCTACAACCCTGCCAGCTAGATGGGAGCCTGGTCAGCGGGTCTGCTCGGGGTCTCCTCTCCAAAACACCTCCAACCACCGAGTGAGCCTACAGCCCTGCCAGCTAGATGGGAGCTTGGTCAGCGGGTCTGCTCGGGGTCTCCTCTCCAAAACATCTCCAACCACCGAGTTAGCCTACAGCCCTGCCAGCTAGATGGGAGCCTGGTCAGCGGGTCTGCTCGGGGTCTCCTCTCCAAAACACCTCCAACCACCGAGTGAGCCTACAGCCCTGCCAGCTAGATGGGAGCCTGGTCAGCGGGTCTGCTCGGGGTCTCCTCTCCAAAACACCTCCAACCACCGAGTGAGCCTACAGCCCTGCCAGCTAGATGGGAGCCTGGTCAGCTGGTCTGCTGGGGGTCTCCTCTCCAAAACACCTCCAACCACCGAGTGAGCCTACAGCCCTGCCAGCTAGATGGGAGCCTGGTCAGCGGGTCTGCTCGAGGTCTCCTCTCCAAAACACCTCCAACCACCGAGTGATCCTACAGCCCTGCCAGCTAGATGGGAGCATTCCAAGCGTCGAACTTAGATTCCATCAATCCTTCTTTAGCACCAGGTGACCAAAAGGAGAATTTTTTTTTCAACAAAACTTTCAACGGATCTCAAATTAACCTTCAATCCATATTTGCAAACTAAGAAGTTGTCAAGGTTGGTCATGATTCTCCAATAACAACGGCCTCCAAAGCATGATCATAATGTTATGCATTATATCGTCAATCCACAAAAAATGATGTGATTCATAGATCGTCAAACCACAAAAAATGAATAGCTTTGATCATAATGTAGACCCATGTGTGATGTGATTCCCATCAAATAGCAATCAATAAGAAATAGTGAAATAATCATGTGCTCTTCTAAAATTTATAGCGGGTCAGACAAATAACTTGCTCCCATCTAACCTCTAGACTGTAAAAAGATTCTAGTAGGTTTTATCTCAAAGAAAGATTATAAACAAAATATTCACATGATCAAATCAAACAGAGAAACACAGCTGAAATGAAATGTGCAGAAATAGAATGTAGTATCTTATCCTCAACATACATGTTCATTAAAGGACTTTAAAAATACAGAATGGGTGGGCATAGCAATAAAAATTACTTGAGAGGCATTTTACGAAATTTTAAATGTATATTCTCTTATCATGATATCTGATACTAAACAAGATTTGCACAATTCCATATACTACCATTCTCTTGCCTTTCGGCTCCAGAAGATGGCAGGCATGTTTGAGACAAGACTACTCGAATTTTCCCTAAAAACCTAATCCAATATTTACCCATAAAAACTTCAGGTTCTTTTACACAATGCCAAAGGAATTCTGCATCATTATAATAATTTCAAAAGGAAACTCCACATGACAGTTCAGATTGGTATGCAAGATATTGACACTTCAGATTGTTATGCATTATATCTCAACTTTTTCAGATACTTTTGGGTATGCGACATCATTATGGAAATCAAATAAGTGCAGATTGAAGTGGGCCACAGCTACAAATTGTTTTAAATTTTCCTACGTACTCCATTGTTGAGATGCCCCTAAAAGAAAGATGATTCAACTCACGTAAAATGATAATATTGAATTATATTGCATAAATCACTTATACGTATTATATATTATATATATGGGTAAATCGTTCAGACTTACCAAGACTTACCATTTAGCTCCCTTTAATATAAGTTATTCCTAGAATGATCCCTTGCCATGGTCGAATAGTTTCTTCTCAAAAAAGGTAGGATTTGCGCTCATAAAATTCAAATTTGAGATCAAACTACAAATCAAATACGCAAGTAAAAAGGAATTAAACGCATAAAGACCTAAACAAATGGATAATAAGCCATAACTAGCTTTGATTGATAAAAAATATTTCTTGTTCGTCTGCAGGTTTGATCAGAAGTCCACAAGTGTCATCTTGACCTAAATGGTAAGGATCAGGGAGTTCAACAGTACAGATCAGTAACAAGATGCTTCAGGGTATTTGCTTATACTGGCGATCAACAACTTGAAACACGTTCTAGTGCTCTCGATCCAGGGTCCCGTCGACAAGGCACTACATGATCAAAAAAGTAGCACCTTCTTGTCAACATGGCTTCACGGATCTCTCTTCATCCATATTTTCTTCTGTTAAATACGGCTCAATTATTACCGACAAACTTGAATATTTGCACCAAAATTCTTCATGCAATGCCGAATCAAAGAGATCACGAAAATACAGCCTAGGAGCAACAAACTAAATTCCAACTCCAACAAATGCAAAAAAAGAAAAAATAGAAATGCTAATGGAGTATAGTCATCGCAACTAATATTCCAGCTTCGGTCATAGTTGATCCCAGCAAAATCTATTAGCAAAAATGAATCCAGTAACATAGTCCACAATATTCATGTCATCAAGAATACCATCCGAAGCTAGTAGCTTGAGCAATTTAAATAGTTGGTGATAAAAATCTACCACAATCAATTTGAGCAGCTTCTCTATATCAATTTGACATAGATCCATGTGCAACCAGCTATAAAGGATAGCCAGGGAAGAGAATTTGATATGGAATCAAGTACATTGTGTGATATCATTTGCTATTCTTGTTAGCGAGAACTGATCCACACCACTTTGCCTGCTCGCTCCACGAAGCATTAGGAGCGCATCTACTACAAGCTTCCCTAAAGCACGTTTTGATCTTCAGGATAGAACATCTTATGTGATCTACATGTATCTTTCTTGTTTTACTATTCTAAATCATAATTCAAAATCCCAGTTCTCATATCTTATCCCGTTTGGTTTTTTTTTTTTTGATAGAATAAAATCTTATAACATCATTGATGTATTGGGCTCTCATGTCTATACTTGCAATTAGAGATTTATAAATAATCAACCAACCTCAAGTAAGATTTCAACTAAGAGAAACACGGTAAATAGTCTTCGCTTGGTTCATTATACACATCACTTTACCTGTACTGTGTTGCGTGGTAATTCGGTAAGTATTCTTCGCTTCATTTTCATAAATGTGCTTGTCATGGGAGGGTAAACGATTGAGCCTTCAGTAGTTAGTTGTCTGCTAATTTTTCCTATATAAATCTAAAAATCGAAATTACTTCTATTTCACTTATGACAAACATCTTTTTGCTTAACCATGACAAATGTTCAGAGGAGTTATGAGCGGATGTGGTGGTGATTGGTAGTGGTATTGGTGGGTTATGCTATGCTGAACTTTTAGCTAAATACAGTCAGGATGTTATTACGCTGAAAAGTCATGGTGTATCTGGTGGTGCTTCACATTCATATGAAATTAAGGGCTACAAGTTTAATCCTGGTCCATCTTCGTTCTCCGAATTTCGTTCTATAGTTTCGCAAGCAAACCCCCTAGCACAGATGAATTAGTTATGGTCCGTGGCTGCAGCGGTACTCTTTGGTTTTACTGTTCTTTTTACTCCCACCTCTCTCATCCTAAGACTCACATTTGAGAATAATTATTAATATACGTTTTCTGGAACTTAGATGACTCGCATAAGTCCGAACCCAGTATGCTAGTACTAACACTTCAACATTTCGACTGTGCACTTTCCAACCTTAAAATTTTAGCTAGTGGGAAATTATTTTAAGTGCTACTTCTCAACTGTGAGAGTTTATACTTTGGTATTTGAGAAACGAAAGAGTGTGAGGGGACTTCCTACATCACATGACCTTGGTCGTCACTTGATTCCTCTTCTTTAGCCATGACGTTCGACTAAGTTTTTCTATGCTGGTCACTCTCCACGCTCACCGCACCATAAATGTTGAAAACGGAAACCGGTCCCTGTGGAGTTCGAGGTCCCAAAAGAGGGTTGACCGCGCACCTACTACACTCGAGTGAACAATCGAGGCTCTAGACTAGGAACGTAAGGGACAGGCCCAAGGTCTCAGCGTGGAGGTCCCACCACACACCCGGAAGACTAACGAGCTCTCCCCCTCCTAAGCCAAATGCTGAGCTGATTGGGCACCTTTGGAAGGCTCTCTTGGCCGACCAGAACCTCTAGGGAGGCTCTCAAAATTCACTCCCTCTTAACCAAGGATGACCCCTCGGGTTTGCGCAAAACGCCCTTTGACTGCCCTCCTAGCAGCATAACCTCGCCTAGCAGTTCTATTTTTCCGCAGCCCCTTTTGGACCGCCACCAACGTAACACAGGCCTTCAAGGGCTAGCAAAAACATCGTGGGCATCTCCAATTACAGGAACGTGCGTTCCATACCTCAGCACGCAGGCCGGTAACATAAACAAAAAGGCCTTCTAGGGCCGGCACAAACTTGGGCTTAAGCCCGCCGCTTTTCGCTACATAAAGAATGCACAACTTCCTCGGAGTCTTCTCCGGGAACCCCAGAACATCACCAATCCGGCTCATACCTCCGGATGGGCTTCACACAGCATGCCTAAACCCGTACTCACGCTCCCGGGCACTAAATGAAATAAACTGCGGGGACGTACACGTCAACCCGTCGGAGAGCACCCTTCCTCCACCCATTGGTGAAGAGGGACCTCCATGCAAATATGTAAATTTAGGGCTTCACATGCCCGAGGGAGAAATTTCGTTACCCTTGTCGCGGATATTGGCGGAGTCGCGGCCGCGTATCATGTACGAGGCTCGATGCCCGGTGAAGGGCTCCTAGCTGATTTTTCTGATGGCGGTGCCGGCCCTAACCCTCATCACAATCTTCTCGTGGCCGAACGTTGCTGGAGAAACCCGGTCCCTATTTCCTTGGCCGAGCCCTTGCTGGAGGAGATGGAAAAATACGTCCTCTTGCTCCGTTTTTCCGGTGGTGGCCGAGCCCTCGCAGGGAGGAGAACAATGACTCTCGATCTTCATTATCCTGGCCGAGCCTAGCCGTAGATGGATGATCAATGCCTTGCTCCAAGCGACCGTGGTGGTGGTCGGACTCCCTTCCCGGCCGACCCCGGCTCCAGGCCGTGCCCTAGCTCCAGGCCGTGCCCGGGCATCCGGCGGTCGTGCCTTGCCCCAGGCGGCCGGCTCTTTCTCCAGGCGGCCGAGCCCCACCTGCAGGCGGCCGGTTCTTCTTCCCTTGCTGCTTCACCGAGAGAGAGAGAGAGAGAGAGAGAGAGAGAGAGAGATCAGGAAGATCGGGCTGGAAAAAACCTGCGGCTGGCCCCCTTTTCTCCTTCTCCGGCCCGATGCCCTACCCCGCCTCTTTTTTTCTTCCCCAAAACAATTCCCCCTTTCTTTATACATCCACGTATATATATATATATATATATATATATATATAATAAATATATATTATAACTAGAAATATATATAGTACATATATATATATTTTTTATAACTCAAAACATAAAAACTGCACACCCGCGTACGAGAGCCCGCACGTCCTCGAACAGGGCTGCACCAAATCGTCGCTCGTAGTACGTCCCGAGCCCGCTCCCTGGAGAGGATCCCACTCGGCCGGGTACGGGGTTGTACACTTCCGCTAGAATGCAATGAGTTAGGATGCGCAACTCTAGTATCACTCCGTGACTTCGCCGCATGTTTTATATTATGTATATACGCACCGAAGAAGACTCCGTTATAAATGTATAGTTTAAGGAGTCGACGGGTTAGACCTGTGAAGGACAGTAACAGGAAGTACTGGAGTGGTAGTCCAGGAAAATACCCGTATGATGCTTGTGCTGCTGGGTTGTACTTGTGAAGGATAGTAGCAGGAAGTACTAGTGTGATAAGCCAGGAAAATACCCTTGATGCTTGGAATGCTTGGTGGGTTGTGCCTGTGAAGGGGAGTAGTAGGAAGTACTAGCTTGGCAGTCCAGGAAAATACCCTCAAGTGGATGTGATGAATGTACAGTTAAGCCTAGGGATGGAACTTGAGTTCTGTCGCTAACGCGAGGCATGGCTCCTAGGTAACCGATGAATGTGAAGCCAGTTCCATGAGAATGGGTTGGTTATGTGTGAATTGATGAGTTCACCTAAGGGAAACAGGAAAGGTGAAACCGACCCGCGCCTTTTATGTAGTCGCGAGTATGCCATACTCGCTGATGGTAAGGCGATATCACCAATCTAGACCAACCTGTCTGGATGGGCTTCACACAGCATGCCTATTCCGTACTCCATTTCCGAATCTATATGCCAAATGAATGGGGATTCCATGAATCAACCCAAGAGACTCCCATAACAAGCCACCCTCTGGTGGTGGGGGAATCATATGCATATGCCAAAAGGAAGCCTTCACATGGCTAGGAAGAAAACTCGTTACCCTTGAAGCCCGCTTCGGCGCAATGAGGTCCTAGCTGGAGGGAAAAAACCGCAACGGCTTTTCCTCCACAACGCTGGCCTCGGATATCTAGCGGAACTCCGCAGCACCAGCAGAGGCTTACTCCTCTTCCTCGTCCTCCTTCCTCTCTCTCTCTCTCTCTAAGTTTTAGAAAGATGAAGGCCAAAGCTCAAATGAGCTTTTCCAACTCATTTCCAGGCCTTAAGGACACAGGGAGGAAGCTCAGCCATTGGATCCCAGCTGAGAAAAGAAAAGGTCTTGATTTTGCCATAAATTTATAATTTTTGCCTGACATGGCCTGTGACACGCCCGTATCCCTAGCTGTATATCTCAAGCAGTGCTCAACCGACTAATCAGTTCCAGTACACGCCCATGTGACACGTCTGTGTCATGGGCCGTGTCACCTGACACGCCTTCAGACACGCCCGTGTCTGGGGCCGTGTACATCAGGCTGCATAAAATCGAGATCAACCCGATGGGGACACGGCCAGTGACACGCCCGTATCACAGGCCGTGTACCCTAAGTCACTGCCGTGTCCTGCCCGTGTTCACCATGCCTCAATGCCTTGGGCACATCCCATAAAGGACACGGACTGTGACATGCCTGTGTCCCAGGCCGTATGTCCATACACGGCATTAGACACGCCCCAGCTCAATTTCGTCGAGCTGAAATTCGTCGACCTGTAGAGGACACGACCTCTGACACGCCCGTGTCATAGGGCATGTGCCCTCATTCTTCATCGAATGGATTTTCGGCAAACGCTCGCCGACTACTCACCCGTGTAGGACAAGCCCTGGGATATGCCTGTGTCACAGGCTGTGTCACCCAATTTTTCCCAACTCTGGAATTTACGGTGTTACACTACGTATAATTCCCAGCGTAAGTAGAGCCAGTAGGGTGTACTCCCTCCCCTCCATACCTACTTAGTTTGAACAATCAGAATTGGGACAGACGCTCACGGCCATCTTGGAACCCTTTAGGTCACAGCAGACCCAAGTGCAGCGACAGGCTCCGGGCTCAAACTGGTTGAGCACTTTTCGGGCTCTCTTCCCTCCCGCCTTCATCGGGATAGAGTCGGCCGTGGGCACAGAAGAATGGCTCGATATGGTGCAGGAGCTATTGGTAGGAATTTGTTGCCCAGCCAGCATGGCTGTAACATTGGCAGTGTCCGTCCTGGAATTGCATGCCAAGAGGTGGTTGAAGTCCATCAGGTGCTCCACCTTTCAAGGGCGAGTTTATATGGAGATTAGCTGGAGCGAGTTCTCAGGAGTATTTTTAGAGCACTTCATTCCCTCGTCTGCTCGAGATGAACTCAAAGAGAGATTCCTACAGCTAAATAAAGGATCGAAGTCAGTTATGGAGTATCAACGAGAGTTCCAACACCTCATGTGATTTGCTGACTCATATGACTTGGATGACAGAGGATATGCTAAGCGCTTCTACAAAGGGCTGCGGTACCCCCTGAGGCAGGCCCTTTTGTTTATAGAGGACTCCAGCTTGCGGAAATAATTGACATGGTTAAGAGGCTAGAAGCAGACAACTTGGGAAGTGGTAAGAGAACTACTGAGGGTGTGATGGAAGCTGGCCCTAGCAACAGAAGGAGACATGAGTACAGACAAGGAAGAGGACATAAGAGGGGCGGCGGGCATTTCCACCTGAATTTTAGAATGGAGCACCCGGTTCCACAGCCGCCATCATTGCCTCCATCTACACAGCTTCAACAGTTTCAGCAACCTGAGGGGCGATATGAGCGAGTGTGCTTCCAATGCAACCAATCGATCCACATCCGATGTTACTGCCTGCAGCTGTTTGGGAATGCTCCTCCTGTTCTCCCTCCGGCAGTTCCACGAAGACTGGAATATATGCATGGTAGAGGACGAGGACCACGAGGAGGAAACCCCGGACCTGCTCGGAATCAGGTGTTCACGCTGGAGATGACACATGAGCGGAACCCTCAGGAGGTGATTGCAGGTATGTTACAGTTAGTTATCACCTCTTTATTGTTAACCTTAAGTTGATTAAGAGGTACTAGAGATCTAGCTTTGAGTATTGCTATTGATACTTAGGCACCGTGGTGGTCGACGAGAAATTAGCCTATACGTTATTCGATATCGGTGCCTCGCACTCGTTTGTGTCAGCGGACTTCATTAAAGACCTAGAAGGAGTGCAATACTTCATTGGTATTGCTCGGTGAGTGCGCCTCCCAGACGGCTCTGAGATGACCGCAACCGCCAAGTGCGAGTTGGAGATACTCATTGGGGGAAAGACCTTTGACACCCCTGCCATAGTGTTGAGAATGCCAGAATTCGATCTCATTCTGGGCATGGCGTGGTTGGATTAGCACTATGCAAGAATTGAGTGTGCGGAGAAGCGAATTTACTTGAGACATGGTGGCACTGAGGTCATCTTTCAAGGTATAAAATTCTCACCTCGTTTGTAATTATCTTTGATTCCGGCCTTGAAAGCTCACATGAGGGGGGAAGAAGTCTGCATGATATGTTATGAACTGAAGGATATGAAAATAGATATGAAGGATGTGCGAGTAGTGTGGGACTTTCCCGAGGTATTCCCTGAGTAATTGCCAGGATTATCCCCGCATAGTGGTGGATTTTCAAATTAAGTTAGTACCGGGTGCCAAGCCCGTCTCTAGGACCCCTTACCGATTGGCCCCGAAGTAACTCGCAGAGTTTAGGGTTTTGTTGCAAGAACTGGTGGAATCAGGGTTTGTTTGCCCCAGCTCATCACCTTGGGGAGCCCCTGTTTTGTTCGTTAAGAAGAAGGATGGAACCTTGCGATTATGCATAGACTATTGGGAGCTCAATCAACTGACGGTGCAGAACACTTATCCACTACCTCAGATCGATGAGTTGTTCGATCAATTAGTAGGAGCGCATTGGTTTTCCAAGTTGAATTTGTGCTCGGGGTATTATCAGTTGAGGATACAAGAGCAGGACGTTCAGAAAATATCTTTCAGCTAAAGGTATGGTTTGTACGAGTTCACCGTGATGTGGTTTGGGCTCACAAATGCCACTTCAGCATTCATGAGTTTGATGAACAAAGTGTTCAAGCCTTATCTAGACATCTTCGTCATCGTTTTCATCGATGACATTTTGGCATACTCAAAGACAGAGGAAGAGCATGTCGGACATCTGGCCTTGGCACTGAGGAAGCTAAAAGAGCACGCCTTGTTTGCCAAGTTCAGCAAGTGCGAATTCTGGCTCCAAGAAGTTGCCTTCTTGGACCATGTGATCAGTGGGGCTTGACTAGTTGTGGATCCGGCCAAAGTACGTGCTGTGAAGGAATGGTCGCCCTTGAAGTCAGCAGTCGATGTGCGTAGTTTCCTTAGACTTGCCGGGTACTATTGCAAGTTCATAAAAGGGTTCTTATGCACTCTCGGCAAGTGCACTGATCACTGTCAGGTAATAAAAGTGAGGAGTTTAATCCACGGATATCAATCTCTAGAGGAGTGCAAGTAGGGAGTGTGATTTCGCTATATGAAAAAGAGATTGCAAGCGGGAAAGTAACCAAAGGGAGTTTTTAAATGGGATTCCTAAGTTAACAACAAAAAGAAAACTATAGCGGGTCGCCGTCACCGCGTCGCTTGGGGGGAGTACTACAGAGAGTAGTATGGACGATGGACGAACAGCGAGGGTCGCAATCACCTCTTCACAACGCACGTTTCTAGCAATCGCTAGAACGACACAATCCCAACAAACACAAGAAAAACTGAAACTTAACAACACAAGTAATGATTCAGACATAACAACATAAAGATATGCTGAAACCTTAAGCAAAACATTATTCTCAAGCAACAATCTCACTATCACAAGTTCAGAATGAAGTAACCACAAGAAGAGGTGGAGAAATACAACCGAGCGCACAAAGGCTTTCCGAGATTCATGGTTGGATTCGAGGGTTGTCAATCCTTGTCCGGGCTCGGTCTTCAGATGACATCCGGGAACCAAGAAAGGTTGTCACTTCCTTCAAATATCATGTCTTCTTCATGAATGATCGCTGGGCTAGTTCTTACCGAAGAACACCGCAAGTGAAACAACAAAGGGCTTGAATGGTATCTTAGAGGTCGGAGAAGATGAAGGTGGCTGGAGACGCAAGTATTGCAAGCTTTCTGAGGAGAAACGGTGGCCGGATCAACTATCCAGGGAGGAGAGAGAAGATGACGGTTGGAGGTGAGTTTTCCCGCTCAGAGGAGCAGAAATGGCAGGGAGCAGAGCTGGATCCTTGGAAAGAGGAAATCTATAACTTAAATAGAAAAGTCGGAAAAATTGGCCACGCACGGTTTGGCGCATGACCGTGCACAAACCGTCCGATATTAACTTTCAGGATAGGCACGAGTAAGGTGATGCGTTGACCCGTGTGTTTTCCTTCGCGCACGGGCGGTTCAGCCCGTGCGTGAAAGACATCGCACGGGTAGCGACAGAGTGCTGGAAAATAGAAACACACAGGAAAACCGTGCATTTTACTAGCGCACGGGCGCAGCCTCCAGTGCGTTAACAACACGCACGATTAACCACAGAATGAAAAAAACAGGGAAGCTACAGGAAATCCGTGCGTTTCCTTCACGCACGGTTTGAAAGAAACTGTGTGTCAACCGTGCGTGAAGATCGTCGAGCCCAGCTCGAGGAAATTCGTCAAGCTTGGCTCGACGTTCTTCCAGCTGACTAAAACGCACTATTTCATGCAAACCGTGCGTGAAAAAAATGCACGACCGTGCGTTTTCCTTAAGACAGAATTCCTGCCTTTGGGAAAAATGCACCACCTGCACAATTAAACCAAAACTGGAGCACAGCTCCCAGCACCAATAAAACAAACAAACAAAGAGAACCATGAGGAGCACCATGTGCTTACCCCCAACAACAGAATGTATAATTGCACACCCTTGGGCCAAAACAGTGCACAAAATGGTCCATGACCGAACGATGCAAATATAACTGATTTACGATTGAAATGCAGTGCACGAAAGAGAAAACCAGCCCAGATGAGTACGAAAAACCCTATAAATATCGGACTCATCACACCACCATACTCAAATACTCATGGGCACAAAAAACATAATAGATAATCTTTTTAATTATGCTACGAAGTTTATAAATTTCGACAAGTGTAAATAAGTATTGTAGCTACTCAAAAATAGAATTCTGGAGAATCATTTGGTCATGCGTAGGAAGAAAGTAGGCAGACCACTAAGTTGAGCATTGCCAAAGACTGGGGCTGGGGTACACCTCCAAAGGAATCCACCAATGTTGGGGACCATATGCTTGCCCATTCACACTCTCTCCACAGCGCTAGTTTGACTCGAGCGCGAATCCGCAGGACTTTAGGAAAATAATGCGGCTTAGGCGTATACGTAGGTAACGATACAAAAGGTAAACAATGACTATGGACAACCCAAATGAGCTCATACAAAAATCCTTTCACCAAGCAATACATATAGGTGCTCCTTACCACCAGACTTAGACTTGACAAATGGGTGCGTGCACCGCCTACCAGCACAAAATCTCAAATGGAATTTTCATTTAAACTTTTTCTTCTTTAATTTCAAACTACTTTTTTTTCTTATTTTCTTTTCTTTTTCAAAAATATTTGTAACACATTCAGCACAAAATCATGAAATATGCACCTCACAATCACAAAATAGCCCATCAGCAATAACCCCAAATGTAAGAAGTGAAATACTAATAGCTCGAGCTAGGGGCGTGCTACTGGGATAGGCTTTTAGGCTCTAGTGCTCACGGAGTGGGGCTGAAACAACAGGAAGGGTAGGCTCAAAATAGGCTAACAAGGATTGCGTTAGGACTAGGTATAAGGCTCAACCGGGCCGAAATGATGGCCTACATCACACTCACGCTCGACTAACCATGCACCAATGCTTCGAGAGTAGCTTGGGGTAAGTTCTTAGCCATCAAGAAAGATAATCCTTCCTCCCGACTCGAGCAATACGAGGTTAGTGGCAGCTACACACATTACTACACTACCGTTTGATTGCTCCAGATTCCACAGTTTTGAGTCGTACATACCTTTTTTACAAATGCAGAAAAACATAAATCTACGAGCATAAAGAAAATTGAATCTATACTATTTCTATACATCATGAGTCCTCGATTAGGAGCACTGCACGAGTTTCACACTACCCTATCCCTAAATCCTAAGCCAGCACCACTATATTAAAGTTAGCACAAAAGAAATAAATTAAAATTGGGTCGGGCGCCTGCTTAAGTGCGCGCTCATGCGGTGTGAGTGCACAATGCTGTCATGTAAAACTGAAAATGAAAAAACTCTTATGGTATGCAAGTGCATGTGCAAAGGTGACTCGTAAAACTCTCCCCCACCAGACTTAAACTAAACAATATATCCATGATTTGCAAAAAAATTAAAGAAATGAAAGTTGAGGGAAGAAGTTACACATGCTCAGCTAATGAGCATACCAGAAGATTGGCGTTAAACTTCAGCAAACAGTCCACGACATAAATAAATTCCACCTTCAAAATAGGATATCTACAACTACAAAAAGCTATACACAATTAAGCACAACAACTAAATTACACAAATTTAAAGCAAGCAACAACATTGGGTCGTCTCCCACAAGCCCTTTTCTTTACCGTCCTTAAGGTGGACGAAATACATGTTTTTATAGTTATATAGATATTGTTCAAAAGCAAGAGTTCAGAAACCATGAAAAAGGGTCCAAAGTTACACACACCGTGAAGATAAATAAAACAAGAAACGGAAAGAAAGGGGGCATCGAAGATCCTACACTATTCAACTGATCGCTGACTTGTGATAGATCCCCCCAATCACGCGAGATGAGGGAGAGGTGAAGGCTTTAGGGCCCAGGGAAGATGAGTATCCCCTACCCCTAGCCTCGCCCTTCTCGCGTTGGCAAGCAAAATCAGAAGCTTTGAGTAAAAGAAGTTCTTTTCTTTTCAGATTAACAAATGGGGATCCCCAAGGTGGTATATCCACCCCAACTAAATGAGCAACAGGCCTAACTTTCGCATCGGGGGGCATCCTTTCCTCACCCACGGTGGGTGATAGATCAGCTCAAGTCACAAGTTTTATAGTTTTACAGCATTCATTACGCTTCATAAAAGTTTTTAAATCTATTTCCTTCACGCTCCCATTAGCCATGCACAACCCTCATTCCTTTTCTTCAGCAACTTGTTTCACGTCAAACAATTCCACTTTCTCTCCTCCATCAGCAATCTTCAGCACGTCTTTTACTTGCACAGCCCGGTCTTGCTTATTCAGCAACACTCCATCTCATCAGCTCTAGATAATTCATTAGATAATAAAACTTTTAACTCCAGCAGTTTTTTAGAATCACTCGGGATTAGAGTGGGAATTGACGGCGATAGCGAAAAATCAGCCTTGGAAGCCATGGTGATGTCACATGCGTTAAAGCACAGCGTCGCTTGACTGGCTTTCAGGAATGGAACCCCAAGAATAGGCTTTGAATCATTTCCGAAGGGTCCCAACACCTGGAAGTCAGTAAAAACCACAGCCCCGTTAAGCTTCACTTCCACCACTTTAATCACCCCATGAGTTTTAACCACCGACCCATCAGCTAGCACAAACGATTTCTGGATATTAGTTTTGACATTTAAATTAAGGTTCTCAACATCTTGCAGAGTAGCAATGTTGCATGACGAACCTGAATCGCAAAGAGCTACCATCTCAATTTCATTAATCTCACAATTGACAGACACTTCATTAATACTGCACTCCTCTGCCTGCCCAACACTCTTCCCTTGCTCATGGGGATTCTTTTTTGTGTCGCTTGGGAGCGCGCCGCGAGTATGCTCGGAGAACACATGGGCAAGTTGCCCCAGCTTTGTCTCTAAGTTCCTCATAGAAGCATTTTGAGTGGCCATGTTAGATTGGGCCATCTCAACAAACTTTTCCATCATTTCTTCTAGAGCACTCCTACGTGCCCATTGCACGCTCTGATTATAACCCGGATGCGCCGGTCGCGGTTGGATATTGGAGGCTTGAGCATCAAATTGATGCTGGCCTCCTTGCCATCTTTGTCCTGGGGCATTTTGATTCTACGAGAAATTCGGATGATTTCTCGCGTTTGGTTTATAAGCATTATTATAGGGCGCATCATGGTTCTGATTCTTTATAAAATTAGCACTTTCATCAAAGGTTATACCTGTCAGTTCTGCAAATGACTCTTCAGCTGGGCATTCAAATGCATGGTGGCCAGGATTTCCACATCCCTGGCATGATATACCCCCAACCAGAGCCGGAGAAGTAGTCGATCTGGTCAGCATCCTTCTTCCTTCCATCATAGGGTGGCTTGCTTCGGCTTGCTGCATCACCGCATTAACATCAAACAGATTTTTCGCCCCCCTAGGGGAATTTCTTCCCGCAGTCCAGTATGTTCTATGGGACGTCGTGTCTCGAAGAAGCCTCAAAGCCTCTTCAAGAGAAAGGTTCATAATAGTGTCGTCGGCGGCTGCGTCGATCATAGCCCGGTAGTTCAGCTCGACAACAAAATAGAATATTTATACAAGATTCCATGACTCATATCCGTGTTGGGGACAACGGTGCTCCAGGTCAGCGAAACGCTCCCACGCCTTAGACAATGTCTCTTGGTCCAGCTGCCGGAATGTAGCAATTTCCCTTCGGGCATTCACAATTTTATACACTGGGTGGAACTTCGCCAAAAACTTAGAGGACAGAGCCCCCCATGTGGTAGCGGTCCTAGGGGCAATTGTTTGAAGCTAGGTCTTAGCCCTGTCCCTCAGCGAAAACGGGAATAGCTTCAGCTTTACTACCTCATCAGAAATTCCAATGTATCGGAAGGTGCCACAAATTTCTGAGAACTCCACTAGATGGAGCTGCGAGTCCTGACTCGACAAACCAGAATACTGCGTATTATTTCTGATCATATTCAGAATCGCAGGCTTTATCTCAAAATGGTTGTTGGCAATAGCTGGTCTGAAGCCTGGATAAACACTTGCCGCAGTCGGGGTAGTGAAATTGCGCATCGTCCTAACACGAGGTTGGACCACCTCCTGACCATCAACAACTCTATCACCTTGGCCATTTCCTACTTGTCCCAAGTCTTCCATTCTATCTTCAGCAGCAGCAACACGCACACGAGCTCTCCTCCCTCGTGCGGTCTCAAGATTAGCTCCCAAATTTTCACCCCTATTACCAGGGTTAGGTCTTTCATACAATAAGAAAAATCTATCAAATCGTCAAACCCTTACAAATTTTTCCACAAGAAAAATGCACAGAACGGTTGCACTCCCCGACAACGGTACCAAAAACTTGATTCACTCTCAGCAAGTGTACCGATCACTGTCAATTAATAAAAGTGAGGAGTTTAATCGTCGGATATCGATCTCTCGAGGAGTGCAAGTAGGGAGTGTGATTTCGCTATATGAAAAAGAGATTGCAAGTGGGAAAGTAACCAAAGGGGGTGTTTAAATGGGATTCCTAAGTTAACAACAAAAAGAAAACTATAGCAGATCATCGTCACCGCGTTGCTTGGGGGGGGGTGGGTACTACGGAGAGTAGTATGGACGATGGACGAACAGCGAGGGTCGCAATCACCTCTTCACAACGCACGCTTCACAATCATAACAAACACAAGAAAAACTGAAACATAACAACACAAGCAATGATTAAAACATAACAACATAAAGATATGCTGAAACCTTAAGCAAAACATTATTCTCAAGGAACAATCTCAGTATCACATGTTTAGAATGAAGTAACCACAAGAAGAGGTGGAGAAATACAACCGAGCGCACAATGGCTTTCCAGGATTCAAGTCCGGATTCGAGGGTTGTCAATCCTTGTATTGGATCCCTAGTTGGATTTGGGCTAGGTTCACTAAGTTAGGATGTTTGCCCAACATATATAGCTAGGGTCATGTTTGTGTCTTAGAGTCTAGGCCATGTCCTTAGAGTCAATAATATATGGACCAGTCATCAACAGACTACAAAAGACTCAAGACTTAGAGAAATTTCAAAGACTCGGAAAATGAGTTCGACGTTCGTCGAACTCAGGTCGACGAAAGTCATGCTCAGCTCGACGAACACAGAGAAAATTGTTTGAGCTGAGCTCGATGAACTTGGTTCTCAGGTCAACGATTTATGGACACTATACTTCAACATTCCAAGTCCAGAATTCTTCTCACTGAACTCCAGTCGACGAAGTTAGAATATCAGCACGACGAACTTGGATCTTAGGTCGATGATTTCTAGATGGTCTACATCAACATTCTAAAGTCCAGAAACATCAAAAATATTCTAAGTCCAGAATCATAATTCAGTCGACGAATTCATGTTCTCAGTTTGACGAACCTAGACCTCAATAGCAAGTAGCAATTAGCAGTTCTCAGCTTGACGAACTTAATTCTCAGGTCGACGATTTTTGGATACTTCACTTTAATATTCTAAAGTCCAAGAACCATTACTCTGAACACTAGTCGATGAACTTAAATTCTTAGCTCAACGATCTTGATGCACAGAATTGGCAAGGTTCCAGAGTGTAACATCCCATTTCCGGCTAGACCCCTAGGAGTCGTTCTGCCGTGACAGAACCCACGTAAACCCCAGAAATTGACAGTAACCGATCTAAAATAGGTTCAGGCACGATGGCTAGGCGAAGGCGCAATCCTCCGAAGTCCGTTGACCGAAATTTCGAGTCACGGGTTGGTCACGCCCGTGACCGGCCCGTCATGCCCGTGACTTCCTTCGATGGTCGACCAAAATCAAGAAGCTGATCGCCGAGCTCAGAACTTATGTCACGGGATGGTCATTCTCGTGACAGGTTCGTCACGCCCGTGACCTAGTGCGTGACGCTCCACCGACCGTTGACCTCAGCTTGACGGACGTCGATCGAAATCCCGAGTCACGGGTTGGGCACGCCCGTGACCGGCCCGTCACGCCCGTGACTTCCTTCGATGGTCGACGAAATCAGAAAGCTGATTGCCGAGCTCAGAACTCATGTCACGGGTTGGTCATGCCCGTGACAGGCCCGTCATGCCCGCGACCTAGGGCGTGATGCCCCCACTGACCGTCGACCTCAGCTCGACAAACGTCGACCGAAGAACACCTGTCACGGCCGTGACAAACGTGTCACTCCCGTGACATGGGGGGGTGGGGGTGACCCGTAAACCGACGTAGAAAAATCGGTCGTCGACTCGAGAACAACGAATGGACTAATGTCACGCCCGTGACCTACGTGTCACGCCCGTGACAAAGGCCGAAACGAAAGCCAGGCTGGAAATTGCTTTAACACATGCAATAATTAACTCTGATTATAGGAAGTTACACTAGGAGTATTTATGGGCCGTTTCCTTCTCTAATTACTTAATAAAATGAGAAAGTGTTGGCCCAATGGGAAATCGCCACCTGGACACATCTTTTCATCTCCACCTTTTCCTCTCCCTCCACCATAACCGAAATATTATTAATAGGAGAGCCTTCATGGCCATAAATGCTTTACCCTTTCCCCTCCCCACTTGGTGATCTATAAAAGCCGCTTAGGGCAAGATGAGAAGTTTACACTCTTGACCAAACGGATTAGTGTTATTGTTCTTGCTGTAGGAGAAGTTTGGCAACGCCACCACTGCGCCATGACAACCCGACGTCCATCTCGCCTCCAAACCGCGAACAGGGTCCTCCTCCACTTCTTCTTTTATGGGTAGATCTTAGGATCTTAGAAAGGAAGTTCGTGCTCAACGGAGCCGGACCTATCGTGCGTTTTCATGAAAAAACCATGAAAAATATATTTTCGGGTTCGCCGGAAACCGCCACCTCCGGCGGCCAAACCACCGCCGACCGATAGCCATCGCCTCGATGGAGGTGGTGGTGGTGGCTGGATGGCCAGGGAAGTGACCGGACGGCCGGCGACGGATCGCGGAAGAGCTACATGAAATATAAGTTTTCTGAGTTCAGGTTTTCGGGTTCTGTAGAATATGAACAGTAAAAACATTTTTTATAATATAAAAATTATGTATATATGTTGGAGTATTAGACCGGGCGGCTTAGCGGTCTGATCTAGCGGTTTGTTGACCGGGCGGCTTAGCGGTCTGATCCAGCGGTTTGTTGACCGAGCGGTCTGGCGATCTCACTCTGAAGCCTGGAGACCGAGCGGTCTATCGGTCTACCATTGCGGCCTGTTCTATCCTGCTGGAGTTGCCGAGCGGTTAACCTATCTGTCTAACCGCGCGGCCTGTGCGGTCACCTTTATTCTAGCCGCTCAGTATTGTAAATGTTTAGTCTCTTTCTTATCTCCTCCATTCTATATAAGGGATGACATACCTTTGTAAAAGATATCTTTTTTTGGATAATAAAATTTCAATTATTCAAAAGTTTATCCGCTTGTTCTCTCTTTTTCGCTACTTTCTAACATGGTATCAAAACACACGGTCATTTCCTCCTGATTCTGTGCGCTCTCTGTTGTTCGCGGCTTGTTTTCCGCTTTCTACGACCTATCTCGCGACTTGCCTTCTCTTCTGTCCGCTACCCTGTTCGCGCGGCTTGTTTCTGTCCGCTGCCCTGTTCGCGCGGCTTGCTTCTTCTTGGTTCTCTTCTCCTACTGCTATTCGTCGCAGCGACTTGTTTCCTTGTCGCCGCGCTCCTTGTTCTTTCTTGCCTCTCCGACTTCCTAGTCGTTGCGGTTTATCTCTGTCCGCGTGCCTTGTCTCTACCCGCTGTGGACTTCTTCTCCCTGTCCGCTTCTGCTTTCCCCATTTCCGCTTGTCTCTATACTCGCGGTTTGCTGCTGTGATCTACCTGACCGTGCGGGTTATTCCTATCTCACCTGCATCTTGGTCGCGGTCACCTGCTCTTCTCCTCTCTTCTGTTCGCTCAGCCTTTTCAGTCCGCGCGACCTCTTCCCCGCTGTGCCTTTGACCTTTTTCTAACCGCTTCTGTTCGCGCGGCTTCTTCTGCTTGCCGGGTTCTATGACTACCTCCGGTCTCACCACTACTCCTGCAGCTCCTTCTCCTCCTCCTCCTTCGGGCAACCTTGGCACCCTTTCCAAGCTTGTTGGCTCCAACTATCCCGATTGGAGCGTTTCTTTCACCTTTCTCCTTCGTTCTCAACGCAAGCATCATCACCTCACCAATGACCGTCCTCCTCGCACCTCTCCTGAGTTTGATGACTGGGATGCGAGTGATGCTCTTGTCCGCACCTGGCTGGCCAACAGCCTTTCTGATGAGTGCCTTCCCGTCATTCGTCATGATGAGACGGTCAAGGCCGCCTGGCTTCACCTCGCTGCTCTCTATTCTAAGGGGGGCCAGACGTCCCGCATTTATACTCTCTATGCGGACCTCTTCGCCCGCCCTTCCATGTCACCGGCTGCGGCTTATCAGCAGGTTCAGGCTCTTGGTGCTGAAATCCTCCAGAATCGCCCCTTCTCCGCGGACTTGGCCGACCAGCACAAACACTTCCAGGAACTCCTGGTTGTTTGTTATCTTCTTCGTCTTCCCGATTCTTATGATATGATCCGCCAGCAGATCTTGGGTGAGGCAGAATCTCCTACTTTGGATGCCACTGCGGCTCGCATTGCCGCTGTTACTTCGCTAATCCAACGGCCTCTGTTGGCCTCCCCCCCCTTCCCAGGAGTCCTTTGCTCACCAAGCTCAGAGGGGGGGCCCTAGTAGCCGCGGCTCCTCTGGCGGACGAGGTCCATCCCGGTTCCTCTGCTCTCACTGTGGTCGTACTGGCCATACTATTGACCACTGCTGGCAGAAACATCCTCATCTTCGCCCTTCCGGTGATGCTCCTTCTTCGGCCTCCGCCTCTTCTCGGCCGTCTGCCTCTGTGGCCACGACGTCAGGTAGTGCCCACATCATTACCCAAGGTAAATGGCTGATTGACTCCGGTACCACAAATCATATGACGGGCAACCCTCATTGCTTCTCCCGTCTTGAGACCCATGACCGCTTACCTCCGGTTCGTGTGGCGGATGGTTCCCCGTCCCCGGTTCATGGGACGGGCATGGTTCAACTCACCCCATCGCTTTGCTTGGAGGATACCCTCTATGTCCCGAAGTTCCCGTGCAATTTGTTATCAGTTACTACTTTATGCCGGCAACTTCAGTGCTCCGTCTTATTCACTCCCACTACTTGTTCTTTTCAGGACCCGAGGACCCAGCGGACGATTGCTACTGGGACTGAGAGCGGCGGCCTCTACTTCCTCGACGATGTTTCCGCTCTATCTGCCTACTCCTCCTCCACCGATCTCCTTCAGTGGCATCTTCGTCTTGGACATCCTCCTCCTCGGCTTATTCGCCAGCTTCTGCCCCACTTACCTCCTACCAGTTCTCCGCTCAACTGTGATGCGTGTCAGCTTGGCAAATATCATCGCTCCTCCTTCCCACCGAAGCAAGGCCGTGGCTCCTCTCGCATATTTGATCTTATTCATTCTGATGTATGGGGTCCTGCTCCTACCCTCACAGTTGGTCGGGGCAGTTCCTATTTTGTCACTTTTATCGATGATTTTTCTCGATGTACCTGGGTGTATCTGTTAAAAGATCGCTCTGAACTATTTTCTGTTTGGCAATCCTTTTACTTTATGATTAAGACTCAATTTGCTATTTCTATTAAAGTCTTACGTTCTGATAATGCCAAAGAATATCTGACTCATGAGTTCTCCGCATTCTTTCACCAACATAGCCTCCTTCATCAAACGACTTGTGTTTACACGTCCCAGCATAATGGGGTGGCGGAGCGTAAAAACTGTCACCTGCTTGATGTTGCGCGTACTCTCATGACGCAGATGCACGTCCCTCGCTCCTACTGGGGCTACGCTGTGCTCCTCGCCTGCTATCTCATCAATCGCCTTCCCTCCACGGTTCTCCACGGCCAGACTCCCTTCTCCCTTCTCTACCCCCACCAGGAACCTTTTCCTCTTCCTCTCCGTGTCTTTGGCTGTACGGCCTTTGTTCACGCTCCCTCCGCTACCCGCGACAAGCTTTCCCCCCTTCCACCAAGTGTGTCTTTTTTGGGTACTCTGCCACTCAAAAAGGCTATTGCTGCTTTGACCCCCTTCTCCGCAAGCAGTTTGTCTCCGCGGATGTGACTTTTTTCGAAAATGCTTCCTATTTCTCTCCTCTCTCTTCTCTTCCTTCTGATATCTCCGTTCCTTCCACACCTCTCCACGTTTTCCCACCTTCGTCTACTCCTCCACCCACTCCTTCCCAGTCCGTCTCCCCACCCACCCCTCCACCCTCCTCTCCGCTGCCGTCTCTCTCTAGTCCCGGGCCAGCCTTCTCCGCCACGGACGCTCCGGTCGCTGACGCTCCCGTCGCCGACGCTCCCGTTGACCTGGATGTTCCCATTGCCCTTCGCAAAGGGGTGCGGGCGTGTACTCAACACCCGCTCACGGCTGTTGTTTCCTATGATCAGCTTTCTCCTTCTCGCAGGTGTTTTGCCTTGGCTATCTCTGCTACTTCTACTCCCCGTACCTACCAGGAGGCTCTTGCTCTCCCTCATTGGAAGTCTGCCATGGATGAGGAGATGACTACTCTTACTGAACGGGGTACCTGGACCCTGGTTCCTCCTCCCGTGGACACTGATGTGGTTGGCTGTCGCTGGGTCTTCGTTGTGAAGTTTCGCCCCGACGGCACTGTGGATCGCTACAAAGCCCGGCTGGTGGCCAAGGGCTTCACTCAGACTTACGGCGTTGATTACTTTGATACCTTCTCTCCAGTTGCTCGCCTCAGCACCATCCGGGTTCTCTTTTCTGTGGCTGTTAACCGGGCTTGGGCCATTTCCCAGCTTGATGTGAAGAATGCCTTTCTCTATGGCGATCTTCAGGAGGACGTCTATATGGAGCAACCTCCTGGGTATGTTGCTCAGGGGGAGACACGTGTATGTCATTTGAAGAAGGTCATTTATGGCCTAAAGCAGAGCCCTCGGGCATGGTTTGCCAAATTCAGTGGTATTGTGGCTACCATCGGCTTTCAAAGGAGTTCGGCCGATCACTCCTTATTCATTCGCAAAACGGCCTCGGGACTGGTGGTTTTGGTCGTATATGTGGATGATATTCTCCTTACTGGCGATGACCGAGATGGGGTGGACTTGACGAAGAAGCACCTCCGTCAGCACTTGGTCACGAAGGATATGGGCTCCCCAAAATACTTTTTGGGGATAGAAATCTCTCAGAAACTTGACTCCTTGGTTCTCTCTCAACGGAAGTATGCCCTTGATCTTCTACGAGAAGCAGGATTGACAGGTGCCAAACCAGCTCGTTTTCCCATGGCTGTTGGAGAAGACAAAACGTGGACAGATGACTCGCCTCTTCTATCTGATGTCACAAGGTACAGACGTTTGGTAGGCAAACTCATCTATCTCACGGTGACTAGACCCGACATCGCCTATACTGTAGGCAAGGTCAGTCAGTTTATGCAAGCTCCTAGGGAGTGCCATCTTCAGTCCGCCCTGAAGATTTTAGAGTATATCAAAGCAGCACCGGGCAGAGGGTTACTCTTTCAGAAGAATGATCATCTGAGGGTTGAGGCCTACTCAGATTCAAGTTACGCGGATGACAAATGCGATCGTAAATCCACATCAGGTTTTTGTACCTTTGTTGGAGGTAATCTCGTAAGTTGGAAGAGCAAGAAACAGTCTGTTGTCTCCAGATCTAGTGCCGAAGCCGAATACCGGAGTATGGCGTCAACCACGTGTGAGTTAAAGTGGTTGCGGGCTCTCATGCTTGACCTGGGCGAGGTATATGACTGTCCTCTCCCTATGTTCTGTGACAACAAGGCCGCTATACACATATCCAGAAATCCGGTCTTCCATGAGAGAACAAAGCATATAGAGGTTGACTGTCACTTCATTCGGGAAGAGATTTTGAAGAAACAGATTTGTACTCCTTTTGTCACCTCTGACAAGGAATTGGCAGATATCTTCACCAAGCCGGTTTCTACTTCCTTCTTTCGCATTTGTGACAAGCTGGGCATGATTGATATTTATGTTCCAGCTTGAGGGGGAGTGTTGGAGTATTAGACCGGGCGGCTTAGCGGTCTGATCCAGCGGTTTGTTGACCGGGAGGCTTAGCGGTCTGATCCAGCGGTTTGTTGACCGAGCGGTCTGGAGATCTCACTCTGAAGCCTGGAGACCGGGAGGTCTATCGGTCTACCATTGCGGCCTGTTCTATCCTGCTAGAGTTGCCGAGCGGTTAACCCATCTGTCTAACCGTGCGGCCTGTGCGGTCACCTTTATTCTAGCCGCTCAGTATTGTAAATGTTTAGTCCCACATTGTTTGTATACTCTCTTTCTTATCTCCTCCATTCTATATAAGGGAGGCCATACCTTTGTAAAGGATATCTTTTTTTGGATAATAAAATTTCAATTATTCAAAAGTTTATCCGCTTGTTCTCTCTTTTTCGCTACTTTCTAACAATATAATATATAAGGAAAAGATACATTAAATGTGCACATTTTGATGCTGTAAAACGAGGCACTTAGATGCCGATTTAGGACAAATGGCCAGTCACAAAAGTTGTAGCCCTTCAAGTCTAGATTAATATAAAATTAATTTCAACTCGTTTGGGTAAGTGGTTTGACCGCAACACCCGTTTTAGTGGGGGTTGTACCTAGAGTTGGGCAGAAACTAAAATGAATGCCCACTCTTCGTCCCTTGTCCAAACGACCTAAAATTTGGGCAGGGGGTAACCCTTAGCCATACCTACAGGCTGTCCAAAAATGAGAATTTTTGGAGATACTTTGCCAAAGGTTTTTGTTTTAATTTAATAAAGTTAGAGTAATATAAATCATCTGGATGAAATCTCAGAGGATTTGGAGATAGGTATAGACCTCAAAACCCTAACCTTAGTTTTAGGGTAAAATCTCAAATGAGTAAAATCAGTCACTAAACATTATTTAAAAACTGTGAAACTCGGGTAGAGTGAGTTTTGGAATGGGCAGGACCTATAGCAATTTTACTGGAATTTTATGATGTTTATTTCTAGCACTTCATTTGTAAAGTTTGCTATAGCCCTAACGGACGTTTTAATTATTTAGATCTTTTTGTTCATTGAAACCCCATGAAATCTTGGTAGCCAGTTTTTTAGGTCAGCATAGTTGCTGCTGAACTTTTGTATAATTTTTAGTTGAGTAAATCTAGTACTTCATTCATAAATGTTAAAAAGAGGTTTTATGGTTAAAAAATTAATTATGGATGATATTGTGGTTGAAAAATTATGAGAATTAGGAATTGAGATTTTCTGGCCATTATATGCTTGTAGACATTTATTCATGATTTTTAGAATCTTAGTTACGGCACTTTCTTTACAAGTCTACCTTATGGAGATTTTTGATAATTAATTTATTCAGAGATTAATACTTGCTGAAAAATTATGAAACTTGGCCAATGCTATTTTTAAGGTTGTATCTGCATAGTATAATTAATTTATAATTTCTGGATGGATATTTTCTGTACTTGATTCATAAATAATGAAAGATAGAAAATATTGCTAAAATAGTTTTAGTGCCCTTTTGATGATAGAAAAATTGTGATACTTTGGATTTACCATATTAAGATAACATAATATTTATAATAAGTTTGTTGGACATCTTTCATGAGTACTTAGGGTAGTTCATGTTCAAACCGGTAGCCCTTGGAATTTTTGAGGAAATTAATTAAATGTCAGATAAAATAGGAAAAATTATAATTTTCTGATTATATGCTAATTATATCATGATATACCTCCAGTAAATAAGTTAGGGCATTTGGATGAGTATTGGATCATTTCCTATCCGGTTCGACATATAGCATAAGATAGTCTGCAATTAGCAATTTGAGTTAACAGTCATAGGATATGATGGGGCACAGCGTTGGAGTTAGTTAATCTGCTGAATTGGATGGATGTGAAAGTGTTCACCATATATGGATGGGAAGGTTGGTGAGAAGTGGTGTTGGCTAGAGTTAAGAGGTGCTCGGGTTCGACGAAAGATCGTCTTTCCCGAAGAGAGGAAGGTTAAAAATCACACTAGGTTAGTCTATCGTAACAGGAGAAGGTAATGGGTAAGGGAATCAACCAATAATAATAATAATTACCTTGCGAAAGGGAACGATGGGCGTAATCCCATCATAGTTCCTAGTGCCCCTTGAGGGTCATTCACAGGGAATACCGGGGGCAGTCCTGGGTTAACGTAAACTGTATTAACAAACTGAAAAGAGTAACTTAGTAATTAGGGTTTGAAAGTCCACCTAGTGTCAACTATGTGCACCTATGGGGGGGGGGGGGAATAGGTGACGTGTAGCGCTTTTGCAGAATTTAAAAAAGGACCTGCACAATAAAGATAAACAACACAGCACACAGAAAACACAGGCAATTTATAGTGGTTCCCCGACTTGGGTACATCCACTTTCCCCCTTCGACCTATCTCCCAACAAGGGACGACTCGGTCACTTCTCCAACAGGATTGAAATCCAATCCTTGCACTATCGGAAGGAACCCTTCCACACGTAGGAGTCGACACTCCCACAAACCGGGTTGCACCCAACCCTTACAACACAGAACAAATGTTCCTTTACAACAAAAGTAAAAATAGAATGTACACGAGATACAAACTTCGTTTGGAGACTTAGGTATCCCTCTTTGTTGACGACGTGTTCTTGAAGTCCACAAAGAGTGCACAACCTTGGATCTCTCTTGGAGAGGATCTCCCCGGAACCAGCGGCGGCAAGATTGGAGGCGGCAAGGTTCACGGGTTCGGCGGCGACGACGATATGCGGCTGCTGTACTTTGGAGATCCAAACTTCGTAGCGAAGCAAGCTAGGTCTACCAACGGTCACACGAGGATCGGTCGTCTCGATCGATTCGGACGGGAAGTTTTTCCCGATCAACAAATCGAGAGACAAGGGATCTCTGGATAGATACGTGAGACCCTAGGCTTGGCTAGGCTTCTGTCGCAGGAAGATCAAGAAGGAATCCCGATCGATGACGGCGACCAACTAGCTCGAGCGCGACGGCGGCGGCGGAGTGAAGATCGCGATTTTAGGTCTAGGTTTTTTGCTCGGCTTCTTTCTATGTATCCCGTTCAAAATACCCGTATATATATACTGTAGATAAATCGAATTTGACCGTTGTGGGACCCACAAGAAGAATCCTGAAATCCGGTTCAAAATAGTCCAGCAGCAGAATCCGGTCCAGCAGCTTGCAGAGAAATCGCTAAGTAAAAATCGGCGAGATTCGCAGGTGATTCTCGACGAATCAGCGAGAATCAGTTAGTGATTCTCGACGATTCGTCGAGAATCACTAGTGATTCTCGCCGAATCACTTGTTGATTCTCAACGAAAGTTACTTGGAATTCATGATCTGCTCAGCGATGGGTTCGGCGAGAATCACTAGTGATTCTCGCCGAATCTTACTTGGCACCGTTTTGAGGTAGCCGGAAAGAGTCGGAGAGAATCACTAATGATTTTCGACGATTCGGCGAGAATCATTAGTGATTCTCGCCGAATCGGCGAGAATCACTTGGTGATTCTCGTCGAATTATACTTAGACGAATTTTCGTCTTTCCTCCCAAGAGCTGCTCCTTGACCCATCCTTGCTCCTTGTCTTTTCTTGCATAAACACTGCCCTGTACTTGAAAGTAAGTGTACTCCAATAGAGAGAGTACACGTAGGCCAACACACTGATCTGCTCAACGAGGGATTACGTCGTGCAGACCCGTGTATATTGACCTACTGCACCCTGACATTGGTGTGCACTTAGCGTGGAATAGCTGCAAGTACAAGTTGAAAGATTTTATCAAATACATTGTCTATTGACCTTAGCTTGTCCAGGGGCTCCTTCAAATCAGGTACATTGTGGATACAATACCCAACAATCTCCCCTTATTTGAAGAAGCCTAAACCCTACAAGCTAAGGTGAATAGAGCATATGGGAATGAAAACCATAAACTTAAAATTGAGTTGAGTGAGTGATCCATTACCAATACCAATTTCTTGGGAGCAAGCTTGGAGCCACCTTAGCCTTAGCCGAGAGGGTAATCTCCCCCTTTTCGGCTTCTGCAAATCGGGGTCGGTAGCATTTGACCCCTTGCTCCCCCTCAGTTCTTGTGTCTGTGCTCACACTTGAGTTCCTTGCTCCCCCTCAGATCGTGCACGAGCCGGGAGCTTCTGTAGTCGTCATTCCTCATAATTGAGCATCCCCAATTCAGTCTTGAAAAGATTGAACTTCACCTCGTCTAAGGACTTTGTGAATATATCAGCAATCTGCTTGTCCGTGGGGACATAACAGAGAGAGATGTCCTTGTTCTCCACGTGCTCCCGAATGAAGTGGTAGCGTACTTCAATATGCTTCGTTCTGCTGTGCGATACCGGATTGTTGGCAATGGAAATTGCATTGGAGGAGTCGTAGTACATTGGAACTTCCTTGAACTGAAGGTTGTAGTCGACTAACTGGTTTCTGATCCATAGGAGTTGTGCGCAACAGCTGCCTGCCGAGATGTACTCAGACTCTGCTGTAGAGGTAGCTACACAATTCTATTTCTTGCTGTTCCATGAGATAAGCCTCCTGCCGAGGAATTGACACGTCCCGGAGGTGCTTTTCCTGTCATCCCTACTCCCTGCAAAATCAGCATCTAAAAAACCTATTAGCTCAACATCATTGTTTCTCGGGTACCACAAGCCAAGATTGGGAGTACCTTTAAGGTATCTTAGAATGCGCTTCGCAGCGACATAGTGAGATTCCTTAGTGTTCACCTGATATCTGGCACAGACACATGTGGAGAACATGATATCCGGTCTACTAGCAGTAAGGTAGAGCAGGTATCCAATGATGCTTCTGTATTTGGTTTCATCAAAAGGTTTACCTTTCTCATCCTTATCCAGAGACATAGTGGATCCCATTGGAGTCCTCATAGAGGTTGCACTCTCCATACCGAATTTCTTAAGGAGTTCATTTGTGAACTTCGTCTGAGAGATGAAGATTCCATCCTCAGACTGTTTCACTTGAAGGCCTAAGAAATACTTGAGCTCTCCCATACTGCTCATTTAAAACTTTCCTTGCATAAGTTTAGAAAACTTTTTGCAAAGATTGTTGTCCGTTGAGCCGAATATTATGTCATCGACATAGATTTGCACCAGCAAAATCTTGCCTTTGACTGCGCTGAGAAATAATGTTTTATCTATTTTACCTCTAGATAACTTGTTCTCAAGAAGAAAACTAGATAAAGTCTCATACCAAGCTCGTGGAGCTTGTTTCAACCCATATAAGGCTTTATTAAGAAAATAAACATGATTGGGATAAGTAGGATCGACAAAACCTGGGGGTTGAGCGACGTATACTTCCTCTTTCAGGTCTCCGTTCAAGAATGCTGATTTCACATCCATTTGATAGACTGTGAATCCTTTGTGTGAAGCATATGCCAGGAACAATCTGATTGCCTCGAGCCTTGCTACTGGTGCGAAGGTCTGGTCGAAGTCAATCCCCTCCTCCTGTCTGTAACCTTGAGCCACCAGCATGGCCTTGTTCTTTATGATGACACCATGTTCATCCAGTTTGTTTCTGAAGATCCACTTGGTGCCAATCACATTCTGCTTGTGTGGTCTGGGAACCAGCGTCCAGACATTGCATCGTTTGAATTGATGTAGTTCATCTTGCATGGCCAAAATCCATGCCGCATCTTTGTTCGCCTCGTCGAACTTCTTTGGCTCAACCTGTGACAGGAAGCTAAGATGCAATACTTCATTAATAGTACCTCTTCGAGTTCTGACACCGACACGAGGATCTCCGATGATCAGATCTCTAGGATGATCCCTCACGTGCCGGAGTTCTAGAAGTCTGTCGTCTGGAGCTTCGACTACTTCTTGGGCTTCTCCTTCTTCTAAGAGATTTGTTCTATTTTGATCTTCAACATTTTCAGATGACGTGGAGGTGGAAACTTTGACGTACTTAGGAGTGTCATCTTTAGCGGTCTCATCCAGACTCAGCTGTTCCAGTCGTGCACCTGCATCTTCAAGAATACCACTGGAAGAATTGCTGTTAAGCAAACTTCCTTCATCAAATACAACATTTATTGATTCTTTTACGACTAGGGTTTTCTTATTGAAGACCCTATATGCCCGACTGTGGGAACTATAGCCCATGAATATGCCTTCGAAGCATTTTTCACCAAATTTAGTACGTGGGTACTTCCCATTATTCAGTACATAGCATCTGCAACCAAAGATCCTCAAGTAGGACATGGTTGGTCTCCTGCCTTTCAGTAGCTCGTAAGGCGTCTTACGATGATGCTTGTTGATCAATGCTCGGTTTTGTACATGACAAGCCGTATTGACAGCCTCTGCCTAGAAGTATTCCGGGAGAGAAGCGTCTTTCAACATTGTCGTGCAGGCTTCAATGAGAGTTCTATTTCTCCTCTCCGCAACTTCATTTTGCTGAGGAGTACGCGGGGAGGAAAACTCATGAAAGATACCTTGTTCTTCGCAAAATTCTGTCATAGCACCAGATTCGAATTTTGTTCTATGGTCACTTCTGATTTTGACCACTGAGCAGTTAAATTCGTTCTGAACCTGCTTGATAAAACTAGTGAAGATGCCAAACATATCTGACTTTCGTTTCAAAAAGAACACCCAAGTAAACCGAGAATGATCATCAACTATCACTAGTGTATAGGACTTGCCTCCCATGCTATGAACTTGCATTGGACCAAACAAGTCCATATGTAAGAGGTAAAGACATCGGGAAGAGTTTTTGTCTGCGATGCTCTTAAAGGTAGCCCGAGTCTATTTGCCCATCTGGCATGCAGGACAGGGGCTATCTTTGATGCACTTGATACTGGGAGCATCCCTTACTAAGTTCTTAGAAAACAGCATACTAATTGTCTTGAAATTAATATGTGCCAACCTCTTGTGCCATTGATCACAAAGAGATGCACTGCCTGTTGCCACTAGGCATACGGGGGTAGATGAATCTACACTGAGAAAATCTAAGCAGAAGATATTTCTGCTCCTAATCCCTGATAATACCGTCTCAGAAGAGGTACGTGAAATTATCAGACATTTATCCTTGCAGAACTTAACGTCATAACCTTTATCACATAACTGACTTACACTGATCAGGTTATGGTTTAGCCCTTCAACATAAGCCACGTCGGTGATAGAGATTATACCGTTGGAAATCATACCGTAACCTCTGGTGACTCCTCGATCTGACCCTCCAAAGATGACTTTGGGTCCATTCTCGACTGGAGTGTAATCACGCAGCAGGCTTCTTGTCCCAGTCATATGCCGGGAGCATCCACTGTCCAAATACCAGATTGGCGTTTTGGTGGCCTTTGGACATTCCTGCAAAACAAAATTAACTCGCCTTAGGAACCCAATCGAACTTGGGTCCTAGATTCCTGGTTAGCACACTCCCCCTCGGTTGGTTAACCCTACGAGTGGTCGGCCTCGCAGTGCTAACATGGGGAGTCTCGTAATACCTTGGATTAAACCAACAATCCACGGCAAAGTGACCAACTTTGCCACAGCACCAACAGTCGAATCTGTTGTACCTCTTCCTAGGCTCCTGCCTTACCCTGGGAACGGTGGGTACAGCTGGGGCCTTAGATCTGGAGGTGGAGGCCTCATGGTGACAACAGTCACATGACTTCGTCACCTTCTGTATAACAGGCTTGGCTTTTGGTGCCTGCTTTCCATTATGGCCGCTAGAGAATGGACCATAATTTCCCATGTGGATTTCCTCATAAGGTGCCTTGAAGGCACTCTCACCGAAGTTCCGGGGAAAGGTCCAACCGTCATATCGGCTCTTTGGCTTTGCGACCGAGGGCCGGAAATGATGGTCAAATGTTGACTCAAAGTCATGTTGGTTGCAAGGAAAGCCAGGCTTTCTGAACGCAACAGGACTAAGCAGAGCCTTTCCCTTTTCATCAGCAGAGGCCTTCTTGGCGGCCTTATTCTTCCTCTGGTTCCTGTTTCTCCTGGATGAGGAACCAGATACCCCTACATGCCCCAAGCCAGTTCCTTTGGCCTGAGCAGAGAAGGTATCAACGACTGGAAGAACTGTTTTTGGCATAGAGAAGCTCTTGACGATCTTCCTTTCTGCCGTAAGTAGTTCTTCCAACTTGTCGACTTCCTCCTGCTTAAGATCAAGGAGCTTCAAAGACTCTGAATGCTTTGAAGTCAGGTCAAGGTGCTCCTGTCGGAGAGAAATCAATCTAGTGACCTCTTCCCTTAGGGATACATACTCACCCTTAAGGAATTTCACTTCCTTCTTCTCAGCCTTCAGTCTCTTCCGGCACTCCTCGAAAGTGTTGAGCAGAAGCTCATATTTCTCGAGGAGCTCCGCTTCACGGGCTGAAGGGCTATCCTCAGGTTCATCATCCTGAGACTCAGGGTCAGAGTCGGAGTCGAAGAGAGGGGTGTGAGCTTTTACCTTCCCAGTAAATGGGGGGCATTCTCCTTCTGAGTCCGAGCGACCCACCAGCCCGAAGTAGGCTTCCTCATCATCACTGGAGTCTGAGGAATCAGACTCACTCAGTGTCTTTGGCCTTTTGGCGATGTAGCTCCGCTCCTTCTTCTTATCTCTAGAGGATTTGTGCTCCTCTTCTTTCCATTTTTCTTTCTTGCCTTGATAGCAGTCGGCCACGACGTGTCCTGGCTTATTGCATCCAAAGCAAATAATGTCAGAGGAGCGATGTTTGTTCGGTCTAGATGCATACCTGTCAGAAGAATAATTTTTCTTCTGATGCCTGGAGGAGGAGCCGTCTCTCTTTCTTTGATTCCTCATCTTGAGGTACTTCTTGAACTCTCGAGTGATGAGGGAGAAATCCTCCTCCGACAGCTCTGAGCTGGAGGAGCATGGCTCGGAGTCCTCCTCCTCATCCTTTTTCCTCGCACGGTACGAAACCGCACCCTTGCCTTTTCTGGAGTGATTGGCTTTTAGAGCCACAGTCTTTTCTTTGGCTGCCGCCTTCTCAGCTTCTTCTTCTGCTTTTCTGGTGTTCAGCTGAAGCTCATAGGACATCAGCTTTCCAAACAGAATTTGTGGATCAGTTTCAGCTAGTCTGCCAAACTCTCTGTTGGCGCAGATCTTTGTGTCCCATTCCTTAGTAAGGGACCTAAGGAATTTATCATTGAGTTCACCATTAGTGAACACTCTTCCGTAGCCTTTGAGGGCGTTGACAATCTTGAGGAAGTTCTCGTATGTGACTCCGATCTCTTCCTTAGGCCCTTGTCTGAAGGCCTCATATTTCTGGTTCAGGAGAGATCTCCGATCATCCCTCACTTCATCCGTGCCATCCATTAGGATGATCAGGCACTGCCAGATCTCCTGTGCTGTCCTGCAGTTGCTGAAGTTTTGCATCATAGAGTCATCAACTGCGCTGACCAGAATGTTCCGTGCCTTCATGTCAAGTCCCACTAGCACCATCTCGTCCTTGTCCATTTCAGAAAGTGTCTTCGGCACTTTCTTGGTGGGATCAATGGTGGAGGCCTTAGTGGGGACATAAGGTCCCTCCTGCACGATCATGAAAAGTCGAGGATCCACTGCTTCCATGTAGAACCTGATCCTTTCCTTCCAGATAGGAAAGTTGAGCCTGGTGCACACTGGGATCTTGCCGGAGAACTTGAGCCCGTCCATAGTAGATGTTTGCCTCCTTTTTGACACTAGTGGCAGGATTCAACTCAAGGTGTTAACCTTTTTGATGAGTAACCTCGCTTTGATACCACTTGAAAGTCCACCTAGTGTCAACTATGTGCACCTATGGGGGGGGGGAATAGGTGACGTGTAGCGCTTTTGCAGAATTTATAATAGTACCTGCACAATAAAGATAAACAGCATAGCACACAGAAAACACAGGCAATTTATAGTGGTTCCCCGACTTGGGTACATCCACTTTCCCCCTTCGACCTATCTCCCAACAAGGGACGACTCGGTCACTTCTCCAACAGGATTGAAATCCAATCCTTGCACTATCGGAAGGAACCCTTCCACACGTAGGAGACGACACTCCCACAAACCGGGTTGCACCCAACCCTTACAACACGGAACAAATATTCCTTTACAACAAAAGTAAAAATAGAATGTACACGAGATACAAACTTCGTTTGCAGACTAAGGTATCCCTCTTTGTTGACGACGTGTTCTTGAAGTCCACAAAGAGTGCACAACCTTGGATCTCTCTTGGAGAGGATCTCCCCGGAACCGGCGGCGGCAAGATTGGCGGCGGCAAGGTTCACGGGTTCGGCGGCGACGGTGATATGCGGCTGCTGTACTTTGGAGATCCAAACTTCGTAGCGAAGCAAGCTAGGTCTACCAACGGTCACACGAGGATCGGTCGTCTCGATCGATTCGGACAGGAAGTTTTTCCCGATCAACAAATCGAGAGACAAGGGATCTCTGGATATACACGTGAGACCCTAGGCTTGGCTAGGCTTCTGTCGCAGGAAGATCAAGAAGGAATCCCGATCGATGACGGCGACCAACTAGCTCGAGCGCGACGGCGGCGGCGGAGTGAAGATCGCGATTTTAGGTCTAGGTTTTTTGCTCGGGTTCTTTCTATGTATCCCGTTCAAAATACCTGTATATATATACTGTAGAAAAATCGAATTTGACCGTTGTGGGACCCACAAGAAGAATCCCGAAATTCGGTTCAAAATAGTCCAGCGGCAGAATCCGGTCCAGCAGCTTCCAGAGAAATCGCTAAGTAAAAATCGGCGAGATTCGCAGGTGATTCTCGACGAATCGGCGAGAATCGAGACGATCGAGTCACTAGTGATTCTCGACGATTCGTCGAGAATCACTAGTGATTCTCGCCGAATCACTTGTTGATTCTCAACGAAAGTTACTTGGAATTCATGATCTGCTCAGCGATGGGTTCGGCGAGAATCACTAGTGATTCTCGCCGAATCTTACTTGGCACCGTTTTGAGGTAGCCGGAAAGAGTCGGCGAGAATCACTAATGATTTTCGACGATTCGGCGAGAATCATTAGTGATTCTCGCCGAATCGGCGAGACTCACTTGGTGATTCTCGTCGAATTATACTTAGATAAATTTTCGTCTTTCCTCCCAAGAGCTGCTCCTTGACCCATCCTTGCTCCTTGTCTTCTCTTGCATAAACACTGCCCTGTACTTGAAAGTAAGTGCACTCCAATAGAGAGAGTACACGTAGGCCAACACACTGATCTGCTCAACGAGGGATTACGTCGTGCAGACCCGTGTATATTAACCTACTGCACCCTGACATTGGTGTGCACTTAGCGTGGAATAGCTGCAAGTACAACTTGAAAGATTTTATCAAATACATTGTCTATTGATCTTAGCTTGTCCAGGGGCTTCTTCAAATCAGGTACATTGTGGATACAATACCCAACAGGGTTGCACATTTCACGAACACAGATAGCACAGGAAGATAGTTGGGAGCTTCGGCTTGGATAGTTAAGAGACGGACGTTTTGGTCCGGAGAGCTTCGGCTCAGATAGTTAAGAGATGGACGTTTTTGTCCAGGGAGTTTCAGCTCGATTGTTTGAGATGGATATTTTAGTCCGGGGAGCTTCTGCTAGGTTTTTCGAATACGTTAAATTTACATGTGCATAAAAGGAAAGAAAATTAAGGTGGTGGGTCTTTGGTATTGGAGGGTCGATGCACCGACGCCAATACGCTGACTCGACAAGTGTGGTTAACACTTCGCCAATAGAAGTCCGGTGCGCCAGCTGGCAAGAGTACGCAGGAGTCCGCTTCATGCATCAAGCGTTGAGGCGTACGATAGGTCTGACCGGTTGTGCTTTACTGGTTTAGAGGTGGGCGAGGCTCAACCCACTATAAGACCCCCTCCCCCCTTACTAAGGAGGCTACCGGGTCTTATGCACAGAACCACCGTCTTACGGTGGCACTAACGCACAGGTTAGTCGACACCGCAACACGCCGATTCTGCCGGCTATTACGATCATATACATAACCTGTAGGCCAATGTAAGAAAAAAAGTAAAGCAGCATATAGATCCACTAGTCCACAAGTCACATAGTACAATCATATATATGAAATGAAAAGTACACAATATAGTCCACAGAAGAGTACAAAAAGAAAGAGTAACAAGTGCTTATGCCCAGTACATCAAATCACTCTCTCTCAAAATAAATAAAAGCGGAAGCTATACTAGTACATGAGGGCTCGTCCCACCTGAGGACGCACAGTAGTGGTAGTAGCCTGCTGAAGCGGTATCTGCTCCTCAAGTCCTGCCTCCTCGACGTGCTGGTGCTCCATCTCCACGGGCTCCTAAAAATAGTTTGGTCACCGACCATTAGTCAAACAGACTAAGTCGTTTCCTCCGCACCTCGCCCCGCAGCTCCTAGGCACCGAGCGAGAGGATGAAGCGGAGGACAACAAGGGGTAGCAAAAGTGGAAGCAGGTGACAAAATCTAACTAGCAGTTGTAATAAGTAGTATCGATCTACTCTAGAAGTTCTAAGTATAGTACAAGTAAGTAAGAGCAGTAAATAAAGGAAGTAAAGGACAGCAGTAAGAGCAAGTAAATAAACTATTCTACCACTATACTATCATCACAAAAGTACCCTAACTTATATAAATGCCCATTCAAATATATAAGTTAGGATTTCCAGGAAATTTAACTTATCATATAAAAGAGCCCATACTAATTTATATGATAAGGATCTATGAAGCGTATGACCTAATATGAATGAATGTTATGATGCAATTTTATGCACAGGCAAGTGCAACTCACACACATCGACTCTGTGATCACAGACCTTTAGTTCCCACTTTTTAAGAGCTAGCATCACTCTCGGGTACCACTGCTGTGGCTACGGCAGCAGCGGAGCGGGCGTCTCCGCTTCTAGACCGGTATGCACACTACCAAGCCTTAGACCCCTCTCATACGCCTCTGTACACGTCCAAGGTACACTCTAGAGTCTCGCGTACGTACTTTGCTGACAACCCGTCAGTCTTGTTGGGTCAGATGTGCGTTATTGGGGGTCGTCCTCCAGACCGCAGTGTAAAACAACCCACTGGCCCCTCTAACCCCCACAACTGCCTGGTGCACTATACTGCCATCGATGTGACGAATGGCCAGTACCGCATGCCCCGCCACTAGATTTATGCACATGCAAGTATTTACTCCGAGCCTTCCGCTCGCAGGACCAAATCCGTCCTGAAAACCCTCAAACCCAACCCGGGTGAGAACGCACATTAGTGTCTTTATACCAACTCCGTCAAACCCCAAACGGGTGAGCATATATCATGAATCTCTCCAACCCTACACGGGTGAGAAGGTACAACAAATGTCTTAATCTATTAGACTACTCTTGTCTACGGGTTATTATACTTAGAGATTTAAGGTTAATCCCAGGACTGCCCCCGGAATTCCCTGTGAAGGGCTCTCAAGGGGCACTAGGAACTGTGTTGGGATTACGCCCAGTGTTCCCTTTCGGAAGGATATTTATTTTAGTTGATGGCTACCCATGTTCCACCCCAGCTCTCTTTGTTGCTCTGGAACAACCCTAGTGACTTAAGATGTTACCGGGAAACCGACGGTCTTCCGTCGACCCCCACTCTAGTTGCTACCTAAAGACTTGCACTTTTTGACCCATCACTAAGACCATACTACCCACCAGGGATCATTCATGTTGCACTCTCGTATTTCTTCCGATAATCAATCCCCTGGTAACCCCTAAGGCAAGACCTATTTATGTTATATGCAGACCATGTCCTATTATTACCCTAAAAAATGGAATCTTCCAATATTTAAGGCATCTTGCCCCTAAATATTTATCCTAGGGTTGTATGGGCTAAGGGAACTATCCTATGAATTCTCATAATTTTCCTTGGCCAAATAATCCTTTAATTAAATCTTTTAAATTAATTATTAGGTTACTTTACACAGGAAGTAGTATGATTTAACATCCACTGACCTAGGTAGATTTTCTTGAGTTGTATAATGATAAACTATTACTGTCTACAAAGTTTCATAATTTTCCTTGATTATTTATTCCAATTTCTTATTTAATACCAAATTCACATAAATTCCATTTTCCAAATGAAGTACAGGTAATATGTAATCCAAAATTCCAGGAAAATTACAGAACATATAAAACATTACTTTATGACTATTGGCAGAGTTTCATCAACTTTTATTGTGTAATGGCCTATCAATTTCCATTCTTACATATTTACCAAAAATGCCATTATATTAATTTAAAGACTATCAATACACCCATTAATTCTAAAAACATTATGCAAGACTAATAATACAATTTTACAACACTAGACTTATTTCCAAATTTTTCTGAGGTGCATATCCATCGATTCAAGAATAAATGAAATAAGGGTAAAATGGGCATTTTAAGATATTTTATTCCAAAAGCTCTTCAAACAGAAGGATCAAATTTTTCCTAAGTCAAATGTAACCTTATCTATATCTTGGAAAGGTTTGAGGATTTGTGCTTGAGGAAAACCTATTTTCCAAATTTATTTTCAAAAGAGCTACATTTAAAATAAATTCCAATAAATGGGATTTTTGATTCCAAAAATCCCATAATTAATTTGAGCAGTGAAATTTACCCTAATGAACCACTGTAAACAAATCCAAGATTTTTTCATGCCTCCATTAGGCTGAATACACAATATTTGAACTATTGCTATTAGCACCCGAGGCAATATGTACACCAACACATGCAAGTGGATTTTTCCATCATACAGTGATCCAAAAGTGCTGAAATTTTTATCATGCACTAATGGTGTTCCCAAGGACCCACCTCCAAAGTTTGGGGCGATGAAGAGTCATATAACTCCATAAATTGCATTTATTTTCATTTTGACATTTTGACCAAAACTATAAGAAACGTTGCTTCAAAAATTCCTAAATTTTGGCAGGGGCTAGGTATGCCCTAATCATGCATGTACCCAAAATTTGGGGCCATGGTGATTGCTGGTTTGACTTGGGCATCCAAATGAATTTCTGCCATAGTCTAGGACCAGTCCAAGGAGAAATGCCATACAGGACTGTATATTAACCAAATTACAAATTTAAGGTGGCAAAATAAAGGTAAGACAGGCAACTACAGTTTTCATTTAGATATCAGTTTCTGGAAATGCCTCTAATAGGCCTGAAAAGAACATGCAAAATGATTGTATTTTTGTGATAGAATATCACTATTCATCATATTTAACATTAAAATCATATTATTATTATCTGGACGAATCTTGAAGCGGAGATGGACGAAATCCGTTCATCTTCTCCAATGGATCTGTAACACCTCCCCTGTAGTGGACGTATAATATGGGTCCGGCCGGGGCCCCACAACATACGAACGCCACAGCTTTAGTATTATAAGTTGATATAGCTACCCAAACTCAAAACACTTGCACAACACAGCGGAAAACCAAGCACAACTAGAAGTTATCCACTAACCAAAAGAGTAATCAAATGGTCTTAAGGCTTACATCAAATGTCCAAAAGTAAAAAAAATAGTACATCAAACAAGAATGTGCATAGCACTCCTAGTCTACCTCGGCATGCAAGCCGGACAAAAGAGTCTCAAACAAACATCATCAAAATGTAGTGCTACAAAAGAGGGAAAAACACTTCATGGGGCTTAGGCCTTTCTGGCCGGCGTGCTAGCTTCTGCATGCGATCCTTGCCCTGTAAAAATTATAAGTAACGTGGGTCAGCAAAGTCTGACCTCAAACTGTGTAACAACACATCTCCTCCCGGCCGCCCCTAACGGACCCCGGGGAACCCTCCAACCTGCAAGTCAGCACTTCATATGCAAATAAACATCTATAAATAGAAAAGCATTAAAACAGGCTTGGATGTCTCAATCATCAAACATGTTCTCTACTGGTTGAGCATATAAAGAAAGGGCCTACTATGCAACATGGATGCAACACCCGGGCTTCACCCAAGGTACCCTACAGCGTATGAATCTAGCACAACATCACATCACTTGGGTACTCACATTTCCCCAATTGGCATAAAGCCGCAAACATTGAGGGAGACACAACTCCCTCACACGGCGCACAGGCCGCCACATGGAATTCTTGCCAAGGCCCCACCCGCTCGTGGGCCTAGCCCCGGGCTTGCCTGCAAGCTCTGACGTCTCATGTCAGGATTCCAACAACCACAGACTGACCGATTCTAAGAAGCCTTGCTGGACCCCACCCGCTCATGGCCTCTTTGCCCGGGCTTGCCCCAAGCTTGGCATTCTCGTCAGTCTCACAGAAGGGGACTAGTCTCGCCGGGACACTCTCCACACATGACGCACATGTCACGGGATAGCCAGCCGACCACGGAGACATAGCCACGCCTTGGCACAACACAACCAAGACCAAACACATTGCAATCCCTCTTTGTACCGCAGCGTTCCCGCGCACCAAGGAAAACATCTCCAACTCGTGCGGAGCTAACCTTGTCCACCAAGGAAACCATCTCCATTCTCATACGGAGCTAACCTTGTCCCTCAAGGAAACCATCTACCGCCACGAGGAGCTAACCTTGTCCGGGTTCGACTACACGTACCTTTTCAAGCAAACGGGACAATCACCACCACAACACAAACGACATCTTGCCGCAACGGAAATCTCTACGAATCCCTAAGTTCGTATGCAACATCACCGAGTCGGACTAACGGTCGCGACTATGGCTTCAACCACCATGCCTAATCCACTAGCGAAGCGGATCTCTAATGCAAAATATGCCGGGGACGGACTCAATCAACCCGGAGGTTCCTCTTGAACCTTGGCAAACCAAAGCTCCTCTCATTTGAGAGTTTGGTGCCCAAAAATCTAGAAGAAAACAATGCTAAAAACGCGCATCCTAAAGACCGAGAGGAGAGATGTCGTTACCTTCCGACTCCTCTTCCTTGCCATGGTAAAAAAATATAGCCGGATGGAAAACTTCGCAACGCTCCAAGCTTCACGGATCCGGACTCGGCTCGCGATTTGGAGCTCCGAAACCCTTCCTACAGCCCAAGGCTTCTTCTTCTTCCTCCTTGCTCTAGTTTTCTCAAGAACTTAGAAAGAGAGGACTTGGAGAACAAATGAGGGTTTCCCACCCTAGCATCGGACTTAACTTCCCAGGAGATGGCCTGAACCGTTAGATCCCAAAACCAGAAAAAGAAAGGCCGCGATTCGCCTGGAAAATAGAAGACCTGGGCCGAACACGGCCTGACACATGCCCGTGTCCAGGGCCGTGTGCCTCATTCGCCGTCTCAAATCGACGCGCCTGGAATTAGACACGGGCATTCGACACGCCCGTGTTCAATCCGACACGCCCGTGTCCCCAGCGACACGGCCGTGTGGCCTGCCGTGTGTCTCCAACGACACGGCCCCAACACCAACCCGAGAGGTGACACGGCCTGGGACACGCCCGTGTCCCAAGCCGTGTGCCAAGTCTCGACACCCGTCGACAGGCTTTGTGTCGACAACCGCGGAAAAACGTCGAGCGAAGATCGTCGACCAAGCGGGACACGCCCTGTGACACGCCCGTGTCACAGGCCGTGTGCCCCAAGTGTCGACACTTGGGCCGAGTGTCGACACGGCCTCGACACGCCCTGCGACACGCCCGTGTCGCAGGCCGTGTGCCCCACGCTCGACACTTTGTCGAGCGAAGGTGTCGACACTTGGGCCGAGTGTCGACACGCCCCGACACGCCCTGCGACACGCCCGTGTCGCAGGCCGTATGCCTCCCTCTCGACACTTTGTCGAGCGAAAGTGTCGACACTCGGGCCGAGTGTCGGCACGGCCTCGACACGCCCTGCGACACGCCCGTGTCGCAGGCCGTGTGCCTCCTGCCAGAAACCCAAAAATTTTCAGAACTGCAGACTGAACCTCTTGCAAAAACTGGGGTGTTACAACTCTCCCCCACTTAACAGAATTTCGTCCCGAAATTTCAAAACAACGAGGTACAAAACTTAAATTGTACCTGACAAAAATAGTTCTGGATAGTCTTCTAGCATGGCCTGTTCTCGCTCCCACGAGAACTCCTCACGACCGCAGTTGTCCCAACGAACTTTCACAAGTTTAACTTCTTTATTCCGCAACTGCCGAATCTCCGAATCTTCTATAGCGATTGGAAGGACTCGCGTCCTCAAGTCTTCCTCAATCGGCACCGATGCCGGCTCAATCACCACGCTAGCCTCCACCAAGGCTTTCCTCAACACGGAGACGTGGAAGACGTCATGTAATCCACTCAAATCTGCGGACAACGCCAACCGATAGGCTACTTCTCCTACCCGCTCAACAATTTCAAAAGGCCCCAAAAACCTTGGACTCAACTTCTTGAGTCGGCGAATCCGCGAGACGCCTTTGAACGGCTTGACCTTCAGATAAACCCAATCACCAACTGCAAATTCTAACTTCCGGTGACGAGCATTGAAATATTTTGCTTGTCTGTCTTGCGCCACCTTCATATGCTCTTGGATGGCCCGTACCAACTCACAAGCGTCAACTACCGCATCCTTTCCCAGAAGTTTGGTGTCTCCCGCCTCTGCCCAAGACATTGGCGTTCGACACCGCCTCCCATACAAAGCTTCGTAAGGCGCCATCTTTATGCTTGCTTGAAAACTATTGTTGTACGCAAATTCTACCATGAAGAGGTGATCCTCCCACCTCTTGCCAAAATCAAGAACGCACATTCTCAACATATCCTCCATAGTACGGTTCGTTCTCTCCGTTTGCCCATCGGTTTGAGGATGGAACGCCGTACTGAACTTTAGCTTCGTGCCCAAGCTCTTCTGAACCAATCTCCAGTCCTTGGACGTAAACCGTCCATCGCGATCACTGACTATGCTCTTAGGAATTCCGTGCAGTCGCACAATGTTGCGAACATACAACTCCACCAGCTTCTCCACGCTGTCCTCTTTCCGATTTGGGATGAAGTGAGCCACCTTGGTTAGGCGATCCACGATCACCCAAATAGCATCATTCCCATGCTGCGATCTAGGCAACCCATGCACAAAGTCCATGGAGATGTCCTCAAATTTCCATTCAGGAATTGGAAGGGGCTTCAGGAACCCGCCCGGTTTCTGACATTCGGCCTTCACCAAGGCACATGTTTGGCAACGACTCACATACAAAGCTACATCTCGCTTCAACCCCGGCCACCAAAAGGATTTCTTCATATCCAAGTACATCTTTATACTGCCCGGGTGAATGGAGTACTTTGAGAAGTGAGCCTCAAACATCAACTCCTCACGGAGATTGCCAAACTGCGGTACACAAACCCTTCCATCCTTTCTCAAGATTCCCCCGATCATCTCCCAGGTGCTGCTCTCGCCCGTTTGAGCCTCCAACACAAAAGGTTGAAACTCCACATCTAATCGAGTCGCTTCTCGAATACGATCGGACAAGTCGTTTTGCACTTCAATCCAGTTCAACCGAGCCACGCTAGACTCGCCTCTCGCAACACATTCCAATCCAAGGGACTCCCATTCCCGTACCAACCGCTCATCATGAGCTTCGATCCAATTTCCTTGCCCCGAGTACTTTCTACTCAACGCATCCGCCACCACATTGGCTTTACCCGGCGTGTACTGAATCGCCACTTCGTAGTCTCCAAGAAACTCAACCCATCTGCGTTGCCGCATATTCAAGTCCTTTTGATCCAAGAGATACTTCAGGCTTTTATGGTCCGTGAAGATCTCCACCCTTGCGCCATACACATAGTGTCGCCATATTTTCAACGCGAAGATTACCGCCGCCAGCTCCAAATCATGGACGGGGTAATTCCTCTCATGAGGTTTCAGCTGTCTAGACCCAAAAGCTATCACCTTGCCATGCTGCACTAACACGCAACCCAAGCCGCATCCCGATGCGTCACTGAAAATTTGAAATCCATCGGTCCCTTGCGGTAAACTCAGGATCGGAGCCATCATAAGCCTCTCCTTCAGGGCCTCAAATGCTTGACTGCACTCTTGGGTCCACACAAATTTATGGTCTTTGCGAGTGAGAGAGGTGAGGGGTAGAGCTATCTTCGAGAAATTCTCCACGAATCTCCTATAATACCCGGCTAGTCCAAGAAAACTTCGGACTTCCGCCACGGTCCTCAACACCGGCCAATCTCTGATGGCCTCCACTTTCGCTGGATCCACTGCCACCCCATCACCAGTAATCACGTGGCCCAAAAATGCCACTTCTCCAACCAGAACTCGCATTTGGAGAATTTTGCATACAACGCATTCTCCCTCAACACTTGCAAAACCATTCTCAAGTGGGTCTCATGCTCCACTTCCGACTTGGAGTACACCAAGATGTCATCAATGAAGACAACCACAAACGAATCCAAGTAATCCCGAAATACTCGATTCATCAGATCCATGAACACCGATGGTGCGTTCGTCAATCCGAACGGCATCACTGTAAACTCAAAGTGTCCATACCTTGTACCAAAGGCAGTTTTGGGTATGTCCTCATCTCGAATTCGTAGCTGATAGTATCCCGACTTCAAGTCCAACTTCGAATATATCACTGACCCCACCAATTGGTCAAACAAATCGTCTATCCGAGGGATCGGATACTTATTCTTAACGGTCAACTTATTGAGCTCTCGGTAGTCTATGCACAGGCGCATGCTACCGTCTTTCTTCTTTACAAACAACACCGGTGCGCTCCACGGTGAAGAACTGGGTCTAATATACCCTTGCTCCAACAGTTCCTGTAACTGTACCTTAAGTTCCGCCAACTCCTTTGGTGCCATCCTAAATGGAGGACGTGACACCGGTCTAGCCTCCGGCACTAACTCGATCGAGAAGTCGATCTCCCGCCGAGGAGGCGCTCCAGGAAGTTCATCCGGAAACACATCCTTGAACTCTGCCACCACAGGCACTTCCTCAATAGACAGTTGGGAGAGACGAACCTCCAATAACGCTACAAGCGCTACACCACCCTGGTTAACCGCCCGCACCAACTGCAGGGCCGAAATCAGGGAACAGGCCACTCCACAAAGGCCCTCAAATTTGACTTCTGCTTGCCCTTTACTCTTTAGAGTCACTACCTTAGATAAACAATCAATGCTGGCGCGCTGCTCTGCAAGCCAGTCCATGCCCAAAATGACATCGAACTCTACTAATGGTAACACTGCTGCTTCCAGAGCGAAGACAACTCCGTCTAGCTCCCAACAAATGCGCCCTTTAGCCCCGGTGGTCATAGATGACCCATTGGGCATGCGCACTCTCAGCTCTGCTCCCGACGAGAAATACCCAACTCCTATTCTCCGGATGAAGCTCTCCGCAAGAAAGGAGTGTGATGCTCCCGTATCAAACAATACCCTAGCGGGGTATCCGGAAACTAACACGAAGCCTACAACATAGACATTACACAAAAGTCTAAAAGGATGAAGCACAAAATTTAAACTTAAATTCTCTTCATACCTGTCACCACATCAGTCTGGCGGATCGCTTCTTGCTGTCCAAGGTTGTAGGCCCTTGGTTGCACCGGTTGGAACCGAGAAGCGCTCGACTCCGCCATCTTTCCTTTCTCTGCAGCACTGGGGCCCGAGCGCACAGACTGCTCCTGCTTTGACTCTTGCCCCGCTCCCCCTTGCTGACAAGCACGGGCTATGTGCCCAACCTTCCCGCAGTTGTAGCACGTCGGCGGTCCCCTAGAGTGGGATCCCCCAGGCATCCAGTTGCTCCTCTCACCAGATCTGGAAGTGTAATGCTTCTTCCTCCACCTACTCCCATCAGACTTTCCATGAGATTGGGAAGGCTTCCCTTCCCCTTGCTTGGGAGTAAAACCCTTACGGCGTTGGGTTCGCTCCAAATCATTTTCCAAGATCCTGACAGCCTCAACTAGTTCATTAAATCCCGCCCTCTTCATGGAGATGAGGGGTTGTCTCAGATTTTCCCTCAACCCTTGGTAGAAGAGGTTATCCCTCTCTACATCATCCGCCATTGTCGTTCCCGCATAACGACCCAATCGGGTGAACTCTTGCACGTACTCATCCACTGTCTTGTCTCGCTGCATTAGATGCAGAAACTGCCTCTGCAGGGCCAATCGTGTTGAAACTGGGATATACCTCTTAAGAAAAGCGTCCCCAAACTCTTCCACTGACAGGGTGCGTCCCGGGAACAGGCGGCCGCTATGGCTCACCCACCACAACTTGGCGTCTCCTTCCAACATGAACGCCGCATACTCCGCTTTCTTTTCCTCTGGCGTCTCTGCCGCCCTTAGTAGTTCTTGAATACGAACCCACCAATCCTCCGCATCCGTTGGCGTTCCAACACCCTTGAAGGACGGGGGATGGAAACTCAGGAAGTACTTCATGTGTCGGTCTCCATGTCCTACCACCACCCTTTCTGCCAAAGGCTCCACTCGCCTGGCTTCTCCGCCTGGCACGGCCGTCGCCGTGTCCGGTGTAGCAGGGGTTGCTACCTGGGCTGCAGCCGCCGCTTGGGCTGCCACCATCGCTTCTGCAATCATACGGCATAAGTCGGCCGGGTTTACACCCGTGCCCAAAAGGCCTGGAGCAGTAGCACTGCTCGCCGAGAGATCATCCCTTGCTCTTGAAGTGCCTGCCTCGTTGCTTGCACTCTTCAGGAAAACAAGAAATAAGGGATTAGTCTCCAATCTCAAGACTAAAACATAAGGACACTCACGGTCCCGCGTTACTCTTATGTGGATAACTTCTCTACGCACTGACCTTGAATCTAACCTGGCTCTGATACCAAATTGTAACACCTCCCCTGTAGTGAACGTATAATATGGGTCCGGCCGGGGCCCCACAACATACGAACGCCACAGCTTTAGTATTATAAGTTGATATAGCTACCCAAACTCAAAAGACATGCACAACACAGCGGAAAACCAAGCACAACTAGAAGTTATCCACTAACCAAAAGAGTAATCAAATGGCCTTAAGGCCTTACATCAAATGTCCAAAAGTAAAAAAAATAGTACATCAAACAAGAATGTGCATAGCACTCCTAGTCTACCTCGGCATGCAAGCCGGACAAAAGAGTCTCAAACAAACATCATCAAAATGTAGTGCTACAAAAGAGGGAAAAATACTTCATGGGGCTTAGGCCTTTCTGGCCGGCGTGCTAGCTTCTGCATGCGATCCTTGCCCTGTAAAAATTATTAGTAACGTGGGTCAGCAAAGGCTGACCTCAAACTGTGTAACAACACATCTCCTCCCGGCCGCCCCTAACGGACCCCGGGGAACATCTATAAATAGAAAAGCATTAAAACAGGCTTGGATGTCTCAATCATCAAACATGTTCTCTACTGGTTGAGCATATAAAGAAAGGGCCTACTATGCAACATGGATGCAACACCCGGGCTTCACCCAAGGTACCCTACAGCGTATGCATCTAGCACAACATCACATCACTTGGGTACTCACATTTCCCCAATTGGCATAAAGCCGCAAACATTGAGGGAGACACAACTCCCTCACACGGCGCACATGCCGCCACATGGAATTCTTGCCAAGGCCCCACCCGCTCGTGGGCCTAGCCCCGGTCTTGCCTGCAAGCTCTGACGTCTCATGTCAGGATTCCAACAACCACAGACTGACTGATTCTAAGAAGCCTTGCTGGACCCCACCCGCTCATGTCCTCTTTGCCCGGGCTTGCCCCAAGCTTGGCATTCTCGTCAGTCTCACAGAAGGGGACTAGTCTCGCCGGGACACTCTCCACACATGACGCACATGTCACGGGATAGCCAGCCGACCACGGAGACATAGCCACGCCTTGGCACAACACAACCAAGACCAAACACATTGCAATCCCTCTTTGTACCGCAGCGTTCCCGCGCACCAAGGAAAACATCTCCAACTCGTGCGGAGCTAACCTTGTCCACCAAGAAAACCATCTCCATTCTCATACGGAGCTAACCTTGTCCCTCAAGGAAACCATCTACCGCCACGAGGAGCTAACCTTGTCCGGGTTCGACTACACGTACCTTTTCAAGCAAACGGGACAATCACCACCACAACACAAACGACATCTTGCCGCAACGGAAATCTCTACGAATCCCTAAGTTCGTATGCAACATCACCGAGTCGGACTAACGGTCGCGACTACGGCTTCAACCACCATGCCTAATCCACTAGCGAAGCGGATCTCTAATGCAAAATATGCCGGGGACGGACTCAATCAACCCGGAGGTTCCTCTTGAACCTTGGCAAACCAAAGCCCCTCTCATTTGAGAGTTTGGTGCCCAAAAATCTAGAAGAAAACGATGCTAAAAACGCGCATCCTAAAGACCGAGAGGAGAGATGTCATTACCTTCCGACTCCTCTTCCTTGCCATGGTAAAAAAATATAGCCGGATGGAAAACTTCGCAACGCTCCAAGCTTCACGGATCCGGACTCGGCTCGCGATTTGGAGCTCCGAAACCCTTCCTACAGCCCAAGGCTTCTTCTTCTTCCTCCTTGCTCTAGTTTTCTCAAGAACTTAGAAAGAGAGGACTTGGAGAACAAATGAGGGTTTCCCACCCTAGCATCGGACTTAACTTCCCAGGAGATGGCCTGAACCGTTAGATCCCAAAACCAGAAAAAGAAATGCCGCGATTCGCCTGGAAAATAGAAGACCTGGGCCGAACACGGCCTGGCACACGCCCGTGTCCAGGGCCGTGTGCCTCATTCGCCGTCTCAAATCGACGCGCCTGGAATTAGACACGGGCATTCGACACGCCCGTGTTCAATCCGACACGCCCGTGTCCCCAGCGACACGGCCGTGTGGCTTGCCGTGTGTCTCCAACGACACGGCCCCAACACCAACCCGAGAGGTGACACGGCCTGGGACACGCCCGTGTCCCAAGCCGTGTGCCAAGTCTCGACACCCGTCGACAGGCTTTGTGTCGACACCGCGGAAAAACGTCGAGCGAAGATCGTCGACCAAGCGGGACACGCCCTGTGACACGCCCGTGTCACAGGCCGTGTGCCCCAAGTGTCGACACTTGGGCCGAGTGTCGACACGGCCTCGACACGCCCTGCGACACGCCCGTGTCGCAGGCCGTGTGCCCCACTCTCGACACTTTGTCGAGCGAAGGTGTCGACACTTGGGCCGAGTGTCGACACGCCCCGACACGCCCTGCGACACGCCCGTGTCGCAGGCCGTGTGCCTCCATCTCGACACTTTGTCGAGCGAAAGTGTCGACACTCGGGCCGAGTGTCGGCACGGCCTCGACACGCCCTGCGACACGCCCGTGTCGCAGGCCGTGTGCCTCCTGCCAGAAACCCAAAAATTTTCAGAACTCCAGACTGAACCTCTTGCAAAAACTGGGGTGTTACAGGATCAAGGGCCGAGATTCATTTTTCCTGGGTGATGTTTGCTGGCGGTTTCCGGCCAGCTGAGCCACCACCACCGCTGGCGGATGTCGCCACCACCTTCGCTAAGGTGGGGGCTAGCATTTCCCGGCGGTGGGGCCGCCGGAGTTGGCTCCTCCGGCGTACCCGAGCAAGAAGAAAAAGCCCGAATTTTCTCATTTTACTCTCATGGCATCGGGCTCGATTGAGCCCGATATCTCCCTAAATGGATCTAGAAATATAGTACAGGTAGAGGGGCGGCGAAACGGACCTGGATTGGGGCTTGGCTGCGGGTCAGGCGGCGGTTTGCCATGGTGGCGGTGCGCCGGCGAGCTCCACCCCGAAAGCTTTATTCTCCATCATTTTCCATGTTTCAGCACTCGAATTCCACTCCTTTCTACCTCCTGAAGCTATTGGTAAGGTCTGTTTGGGCTGAGGTGGAGTATATGGGGAGATACAACAAAGGTGAACTCGTGCTCAACCTTGGTTGCTCCGCCCCTGCTGCCAAGTGGCTCTCAGCCCCTATTTTCTTCTGGAATGGAGTGAGGAGGTCGGCCAGCTGGTTTTGGGCAGAGGAAATCAGTTGAAAGGGTGGCCATGTGGCCACCATTCCCTTTCATCCCCAATTCTCTCTCCTCTTTCTCTCAAAATCTCATTTCTACCCCTTTGCATGCATTCTCTCTCCTGATTTAGAGGGGTAGGGCTGGTCTTGTTCACTTGGGCTGGCCATGGGCCAATTTTGGTGGGCTTGGTCCAATGGAGGATGGCTTGGTTTTCATTTCACTCTTTTAGGTCAAATAGTTGACTATGTTGACTTTGAGTTGACTTGGTCAACCATGGTGGGTGGGCTGACCCCATTTGATGGAAATGGGTCTAGTGGCACCACCCAACTTGGGTTGGGTTAAGGGGGTGCCCTACTTAGACTAATTGGGCTTATGAGTGTGGGATTGACCAAATTAAGCCCAAGGTTGACTTTGGTCAATTGGGGTCAAAGTGTTGACCTAAGGGCATGCCCTAGGGTCCACTTAGATTGTTTTTAGGGTTAGGGCAATGTGGTGGGGTCATAGTGTGCCTAGGGTCCCCACTTAGGCTAGTTTGACCTAGTTTTACTATGGTCCTATAGTGGGCCCCACATGGCTACCACCCACTACCTAGGGTCAAACCTAGTTGATCTCCTTAGATTCACCCCATGCCTAACCCAATCTAAGTTGAGGGGTCCAGAAGTAACATGAGATGTTACAAATTCCAATAAACAAGAAAATAATTTCGTCCCCGAAATTTAAGTTCGGGTCTACGGGGTTCTACTTGCAAGAATTTTTAAGAAACTTCAAAACATAACTTGAAAGTACCTGATTTGAATAGCTCCGGGTGTTGCTCCAGCATCAGATCCCTCGGCTCCCAGGTGTGCTCCTCCCGTCCATGGTTGGACCACAACACCTTCACAAGAGGGACCTTCTTCTTCCGCAACACTCGGATGGCTGTATCGTCAATCCGGATCGGCTCCAATCTAACTGATCTGTCAGGCTCTACCGGTCTGGCTATAGTAGTAATGTGCTGCTCCGGCCGAAGGAGAGCTCTTCGCAAGGAAGAGACATGGAAGACGTCATGTAATGCACCCAACTCCGGTGGCAGCTGCAGTCGGTAAGCTAAGGGGCCGATCCGCTCCAGGATCAGGTATGGCCCCATGTATCGTGGACTGAGCTTCTTGTGCCTCCGCACCTGAGAGACACCGTGTAATGGACGTATTTTAAGAATACTCTGTCTCCAACCTGAAACTCCATCTTCCGATGCCGAGCATCATAATACTTTGCCTGCCTGCTCTGGGCCTCTAGTAGCCGATCTCTGATCAATCGAGTTTGAACCTCAGTATCCTCTATATAATCCGATCCAAGAGCCCTGGTATCCATATCCTGAACCCATGATAGCGGTGTCCGACATCTTCTCCCATACAGTGCCTCATATGGAGCCATCCTGATGCTAGCCTGGTGGCTGTTATTGTACGAGAACTCAATCAGTGGCAGCAGCCTCTCCCAAGGCTTCCCTGTATCCAATATGCATAGTCTGAGTAGGTCCTCCATGGTCCGGATGGTCCGCTCGGTCTGTCCGTCGGTCTGCGGATGGAAGGCGGTGCTAAAAGTCAGTCGAGATCCTAAGTAAGCATGCACGACCCTCCACTCGCTCGAAGTGAACCGACCATCACGGTCCGAAACAATCGTCCTGGGAATGCCATGATATCTGACGAACTGCTCCACAAATAATCTCACCAGAACTGCAACTGGGGCATCCTTCCGAACTGGAATAAATCTCGCTACCTTGGTCAGTCTATCCACTATGACCCATATAGAATCATGCCCAGAGTGGGAGCGAGGCAATCAGTGTACAAAGTCCATAGCAATGTCCTCGAACTTCCATTCTGGAACTGGCAGTGGCTGTAGTAAACCTCCCGGGCTCTTGCATTCTGCTTTCACACGCTGGCAGGTCTCGCAATGGGTCACAAAATCCGTGATCTCCCTCTTCATCCCGGGCCAATACATAGACCTCCGCAAATCTGCCCACATCTTGGTGATGCCGGGGTGCACTGAATATCTGGAGCAATGAGCCTCTCTGAGTATGTCATCCCGGATACTGCCCCCTGCTGGTATGTAGATGCGCCCACGGAATCGAAGAAGATCATCCTATAGCGTGTAGTCCTCAACCTTGCCCCTCTCCAGGGCACTAAAAATCGGATGTAACGCAGCATCCAGCCTCTGATGTGCTCGGATGCACTCCTGTATATCATCGTCACTGATCACTGAGCTCAAATACTCTCGATACACTAATGGCTCGGTCTCAGATACCATGGTAATGTGCATGTCCTCCATCATCCGTAGCAGCTCTATAGACATCAACCGGGGCTCCGGTCCAGAAGTGCCGGCCCTCCTGCTCAAAGCATCTGCTACCGTGTTCGCTTTTCCCGGATGGTAGTGGATCTTGTAGTCATAGTCACAGAGGAATTCCAGCCATCTCCTCTGTCTCAGGTTTAAGTCCTTCTGTGTATCGATATATTTAAGATTCTTGTGATCTGAAAAGATGTCACAATGAATCCCGCATAAGTAATGCCTCCATATCTTTAGGGCGAATACCACAACCCCGAGCTCTAGGTCATGTACTGGATAGTTATGCTCATGCTTCTTCAACTGTCTTGAAGCATAAGCAATAACATGTCCATGCTGCATCAGGACTGCACCCATCCCCTGGTAAGAGGCGTCCGTGTAGATCTGGAATCCTTCGCTCCCGGATGGAAGCGCAAGAATGGGGGATGAGATGAGTCGGTCCTTCAGCTCCTGAAAAGCCGTCTCGTACCGCTCTGACCAAACAAAATCTGCGTCCTTCTTCGTCAAGGACGTGAGGGAGAGTGCTACCCTCGAGAATCCCTCCACGAACTTGCGATAATACCCTTCTAGTCCCAAGAAACTGCGGATGTCAGATGCGGTCTTCGGCCGTGGCCAATCCCTTACTGTCTCTATCTTGGCTGGGTCCACTGCTAATCCAGCCCTACTGATCGTGTGCCCCAGGAAAGCCACCTCCTGCAGCCAGAACTGGCACTTTGAAAATTTTGCGTACATCTGGGACTCCCTCAGCCTCTGCAAGACCTGCGCCAGGTGCTCTGTATGCTCTTCCTGAGTCCGAGAATATATAAGAATGTCGTCGATGAATATAATCACGAAGCGGTCTAAGAAGGGCTCGAATATACGGTTCATTAGACTCATGAATGCGGCAGGGGCATTCGTTAGGCCAAAAGGCATCACCGTGAACTCGTATAATCCATAGCGTGAACTGAATGCCGTCTTCGGTATGTCCTCTTCCCTGATACGGAGCTGGTAGTAACCGGATCGCAAATCTAGCTTGGAGAACCAGAAGGCTCCCTGCAGCTGGTCAAATAACTCATCTATCCAAGGCAGAGGATAGGTATTGCGGACCGTTAACCGGTTCAGCTCCCGGTAATCTATGCATAGTCGCAATGACCCATCCTTCTTCTTCACAAAGAGAACTGGCGCTCCCCACGACGATGAACTGGGCCGCACAAATCCTGACTCGACTAGCTCCTGTAGTTGAGTCCTGAACTCTGCTAACTCCATGGGATCCATCCTGTAGGGTGCCCGGGACACCGGCCTCGCTCCCGGTACTAGCTGAATCCTGAAATCCAAGTCTCTAGCAGGTGGTAGCCCGGGCAATTTCTCCGGGAATACGTCGGAGAAATCCCGAACCACCGGAATATCTGAAATAGTCGTCTCTGCTCCCACCATCTCGAAGCAGATAAGATAAACTTCTTCTCCCTGCTCGTGGGCCTTCACAGCCTGTACAGAAGATAACAATAGGTGGCAGATAGGCTGAATACCTTCAACGATAACATGAGAGTCACCAAGCCTTAGCGTGATCCTCCTGGACGGACAATCTATCTGAGAATGGTTCCGATGTAACCAAGCCATGCCCAAAATCAAGTCGAAGTCCTGCAGCTTCAGAATAGTTGCTGGCGCCTCAGATGCCTTGCCGCCAATCTCGGCCTGCAAATCACAATGTGCAGTGGTCCGCAGCTCTGACCCATCTAGTAGACGCACCCTCATCTCTAGTCCAGGAAACCTCTCCACGCCTTCGAGTCCGTCGATGAAGGCCTCGGATACGAACGAGTGCGAAGCACCCATGTCAAAGAGAGTATGAGCGGGCTTGCCGCTGATCATAACTATGCCTGAGGTTTGTTTACGTTAAAATTAACTGTTATCCTATAGTTCCAGGTACTATATATAATTGAAAATTCAAGAAATTTAATAATTAACTTTAAGTACCTGTGATAACCTCCTCGGGGTTCCTCTGCTCTGTGAGGTCCAAGGCGTATATCTGCTCCTGCTCGCGTCTCCTGCCGTGATATCCCCGACCTTGGCCTCGTCCTCAGCCTCGGCCTCGGCCCTACTGTACTGGGGCCACTGGAGGTGGAGGAGGAGGAGGAGGGTGGAATCGATGCGGGCACTCCGACCTAATATGCCCGGGCTGGCGGCATCCGTAACAAACTACCTGTCGGTGGCCTCGGTCATCCTGTCTCCTCAGATCATGCATCTGTAGAGGTAGGGGAGCCAATGCTGGAGGAGGCCCCTGCTCCTGCCTGAAGTTGGGACGACGACGTCCCCCACCCTTCTTGTATCCGATAGTCCTGCCTCTCTGAGAGCCCCTGCTGCTCTCTACTGATGTCGACCCATCAAATGGTCTCTTCCCTCCGGCTCGCACCATCAGCTGGTCAGCCTCCAGCTTCTTTGCCATCTCGATGATCTGCCTAGATGTGCCATGAGAAATGAACATCAAGGACTGCCTCAAATCGTCCTGAGGCCCCGATAGAACCTCTTGGCATACCTCCTATCATCGGTATCCTGAATCCCTGCGAACCTGGCCAAATGAGAGAACTCTCTATGATACTCGATCACCGATCCAATCCCCTGCCTGAGGTTCAAAAACCTCTCCTCCAAGGCATCTCTGTCCGTAGCAGAGACGAAGTGCTCCAGAAATACATCGCCAAACTCCTCCCATGATATCTCTGACAGCTCAAAGTCCGCATATGTAGACTCCCGCACTGATTTCCACCATCTCTTCGCATGAGCCTCTAGCGCAGAGGTGGCTTGAGGTACTGCCTCACCGACCGGGCAGCTAATGCCTGCTAAGATCTCGTGTATGGCCTCCAGCCATTCTTCCGTCTTTACCGCATCCTCGGTCCCACGGTACATCGGTGGGGACAGGCTCTTGAATGCACTCAGCCAGCTCGACCCCGGATTTGGCTGTGGAGCCGGGACTTGCTGCGATCTGAAGGCATCCAGAATCGCCGTCAAGGTCTGCCCCATCTCCGTATGTAGGAATGGAGTGGCAGCTGGAGGGGGAGGAGCCACATTTTGCGGCGCGGCGACCTGTGGAGGTTGCATAAAGGTAAGGTTAAAACAGAACTGGCCTAATACATTGTACTTTGTGGACCATTTATGTGACTTTTGCACATGGGCACACCACTGCTTCCGCTGCATAGTTTGTCCTCAAACGAATGCTCGGGGCGGGGGTGGTCCCAGGTTGTGGACTTCTTTCTCATATGATCGTTGTTCAAGTGATACCAGTTTGTAAGACCCCCTCCCCCCTTACCAAGGAGGCTACCGGGTCTTATGCCCAGAACCGTCGTCTTACGGTGGCACTAACGCACGGGTTAGTCGACACCGCAACACGCCGATTCTGCCGGCGATTACGATCATATACATAACCTGTAGGCCAATGTGAGAAAAGAAGTAAAGCAGCATATAGATCCACTAGTCCACAAGTCACATAGTACAATCATATATATGAAATGAAAAGTACACAATATAGTCCACAGAAGAGTACAAAAAGAAAGAGTAACACGGGCTTATGCCCAGTACATCAAATCACTCTCTCTCAAAATAAATAAAATCGGAAGCTATACTAGTACATGAGGGCTCGTCCCACCTGAGGACGCACAGTAGTGGTAGTAGCCTGCTGAAGCAGTATCTGCTCCTCAAGTCCTGCCTCCTCGATGTGCTGGTGCTCCATCTCCATGGGTTCCTAAAAATAGTTTGGTCAACGACCATTAGTTAAAAATACTAAGTCGTTTCCTCCACACCTCGCCCCGCAGCTCCTAGGCACCGAGCGGGAGGATGAAGCGGAGGACAACAAGGGGTAGCAAAAGTGGAAGCAGGTGACAGAATATAACTAGCAGTTGTAATAAGTAGTATCGATCTACTCTAGCAGTTCTAAGTATAGTACAAGTAACTAAGAGTAGTAAATAAAGGAAGTAAAGGACAGTAGTAAGAGCAAGTAAATAAACTATTCTACCACTATACTATCATCACAAAAGTACCCTAACTTATATAAATGCTCATACAAATATATAAGTTAGGATTTCCAGGAAATTTAACTTATCATATAAAAGAGACCATACTAATTTATATGATAAGGATCTATGAAGCGTATGACCTAATATGAATGAATGTTATGATGCAATTTTATGCACAGGCAAGTGCAACTCACACACAACGACTCTGTGATCACAGACCTTTAGTTCCCACTTTTTAAGAGCTAGCATCACTCTCGGGTACAACTGCTGTGGCTACGGCAGCAGCGGAGCGGGCGTCTCCGCTTCTAGACCGGTATGCACACTACCAAGCCTTAGACCCCTCTCATACGCCTCTGTACACATCCAAGGTACACTCTAGAGTCTCGCGTATGTACTTTGCTGACAACCCGTCAGTCTTGTTGTGTCGGATGTGCGTTATCGGGGGTCGTCCTCCAGACCGCAGTGTAAAATAACCCACTGGCCCCTCTAACCCTCACAACCGCCTGGTGCACCGTACTGCCATCGGTGTGATGAACGACCAGTACCGCATGCCCTGCCACTAGATTTATGCACATGCAAGTATTTACTCTGAGCCTTCCGCTCGCAGGACCAAATCCGTCCTGAAAACCCTCAAACCCAACCCGGGTGAGAATGCACATTAGTGCCTTTATACCAACTCCCTCAAACCCCAAACGGGTGAACATATATCATGAATCTTTCCAACCCTACATGGGTGAGAAGGTACAACAAATGTCTTAACCTATTAGACTACTCTTGTCTACGGGTTATTATACTTAGAGATTTAAGGTTAATCCCAGGACTGCCCCCGGTATTCCCTGTGAAGGGCTCTCAAGGGGCACTAGGAACTGTGTTGGGATTACGCCCAGCGTTCCCTTTCGCAAGGATATTTATTTTAGTTGATGGCTACCCATGTTCCACCCCAGCTCTCTTTGTTGCTCTGGAACAACCCTAGTGACTTAAGATGTTACCGGGAAACCGGCGGTCTTCCGTCGACCCCCACTCTAGTTGCTACCTAAAGACTTGCACTTTTTGACCCATCACTAAGACCATACTACCCACCAGGGATCATTCATGTTGCACTATCTTATTTCTTCCGATAATCAATCCCCTGGTAACCCCTAAGGCAAGACCTATTTATGTTATATGCAGACCATGTCCTATTATTACCCTAAAAATGGAATCTTCCAATCCTTAAGGCATCTTGCCCCTAAATATTTATCCTAGGGTTGTATGGGCTAAGGGAACTATCCTATGAATTCTCATAATTTTCCTTGGCCAAATAATCCTTTAATTAAATCTTTTAAATTAATTACTATGTCACGTTACACAGGAAGTAGTATGATTTAACATCCACTGACATAAATAAGTTTTCTTGAGTTGTATAATGATAAAATATTACTGTCTACAGAGTTTCATAATTTTACTTGATTATATATTCCAATTTCTTATTTAATACCAAATTCACATAAATTCCATTTTCCAAATGAAGTACAGGTAATATGTAATCCAAAATTCGAGGAAAATTACAGAACATATAAAACATTAATTTATGACTATTGGCAGAGTTTCATCAACGTTTATTGTGTAATGGCCTATCAATTTCCATTCTTACATATTTACCAAAAATGCCATTATATTAATTTAAAGAATATCAATACACCCATTAATTCTAAAAAACTTATGTCAGACTAATAATACAATTTTATAGCACTAGAAGTATTTCCAAATTTTTCTGAGGTGCATATCCATCAATTCAAGAATAAATGAAATAAGGGTAAAATGGGCATTTTAAGATATTTTATTCCAAAAGCTCTTCAAACAGAAGGATCAAATTTTTCCTAAGTCAAATGTAACCTTATCTATATCTTGGAAAGGTTTGAGGATTTGTTCTTGAGGAAAACCTATTTTCCAAATTTATTTTCAAAAGAGCTACATTTAAAATAAATTCCAATAAATGGGATTTTTGATTCCAAAAATCCCATAATTAATTTGAGGGGTGAAATTTACCCTAATGAACCAATGTAAACAAATCCAAGATTTTTGCAAGCCTCCATTAGGCTGAATACACAATATTTGAACTATTGCTATTAACACCCAAGGCAATATGTACACCAACACATGCAAGTGGATTTTCCCATCATACAGTGATCCAAAAGTGCTGAAATTTTTATCATGCACTAATGGTGTTCCCAAGGACTCACCTCCAAAATATGGGGCCATGAGGAGTCATATAACCTTATAAATTGCATTTATTTACATTTTGACATTTTGACCAAAACTATAGGAAACGTTGCTTCAAAAATTCCTATATTTTAGCAGGGGCTAGGTACGCCCTAATCATGCATGTACCCAAAATTTGGGGCCATGGTGATTGATGGTTTGACTTGGGCATCCAAATGAATTTCTGCCCTAGTCTAGGACCAGTCCTAGGAGAAATGCCCTATAGGACTGTATATTACACCAAATTACAAATTTAAGTTGGCAAAATAAAGGTAAGACAGGCACTACATTTTTCATTTAGAGATCAGTTTCTGGAAATGCAACTAAGAGGCCTGAAAAGAACATGAAAAATGACTGTATTTTTGTGATAGAATATCACTATTCATCATATTTAACATTAAAATCATATTATTATTATCTGCACGAATCTTGAAGCGGAGATGGACGGAATCCGTTTATCTTCTCCAATGGATCAAGGGCCAAGATTCATTTTTCCTGGGTGATGTTTACTGGCGGTTTCCGGCCAGCTGAGCCACCACCACCACCGGCGGATGTCGCCACCACCTTCGCTAAGGTGGGGGCTAGCGTTTCCCGGCGGTGGGGCCGTCGGAATTGGCTCCTCCGGCGAACCCGAGCAAGAAGAAAAAGCCCGGATTTTCTCATTTTCCTCTCATGGCATCGGGCTCGATTGAGCCCGATATCTCCCTAAATGGATCTAGAAATCTAGTACAGGTAGAGGGGCAGCGAAACGGACCTAGATTGGGGCTTGGCTGCGGGTCAGGCGGCGGTTTGCCATGGTGGTGGTGCGCCGGCGAGCTCCACCCTGAAATCTTGATTCTCCATCGTTTTCCATGTTTCAGCACTCGAATTCCACTCCTTTCTACCTCCTGAAGCTATTGGTAAGGTCTGTTTGGGCTGAGGTGGAGTATATGGGGAGATACAACCAAGGTGAGCTCGGGCTCAACCTTGGTTGCTCCGCCCCTGCTGCCAAGTGGCTCTCAGCCCCTATTTTCTTCTGGAATGGAGTTAGGAGGTCGGCCAGCTGGTTTTGGGCAGAGGAAATCAGCTGAAAGGGTGGCCATGTGGCCACCATTCCCATTCATCCCCAATTCTCTCTCCTCTTTCTCTCAAAATCTCATTTCTACCCCTTTGCATGCATTCTCTCTCCTGATTTAGAGGGGTAGGGCTGGTCTTGTTCACTTGGGCTGTCCATGGGCCAATTTTGGTGGGCTTGGTCCAATGGAGGATGGCTTGGTCTTCATTTCACTCTTTTAGGTCAAATAGTTGACTATGTTGACTTTGAGTTGACTTGGTCAACCATGGTGGGTGGGCTGACCCCATTTGATGGAAATGGGTCTAGTGGCACCACCCAACTTGGGTTGGGTCAAGGGGGTGCCCTACTTAGGCTAATTGGGCTTATAAGTGTGGGTTTGACCAAATTAAGCCCAAGGTTGACTTTGGTCAATTGGGGTCAAAGTGTTGACCTAAGGGCATGCCCTAGGGTCCACATAGATTGTTTTTAGGGTTAGGGCAATGTGGTGGGGTCATAGTGTGGCTAGGGTCCCCACTTAGGCTAGTTTGACCTAGTTTGAATATGGTCCTATAGTGGGCCCCACATGACTACCACCCACTACCTAGGGTCAAACCTAGTTGATCTCCTTAGATTAACCCCATGCCTAACGCAATCTAAGTTGAGGGGTCCAGAAGTAACATGGGATGTTACACCCACCACTTCCGTCTGCCACTACGGAGATATCCTGGGAGGTTACGACTCTAGAAAGGGGGAACTAAAGGTCTGTGTGCACAGAGTCGGGTGTGTGTGTTGCACTTGCATGTTCCATCATACCCACTTGTATTTCATAGAATAATTGATTCATTTAACCCTGACACCTAAGGTATATGTGGAATGGGACGCTTATACATTAAGACCTGCAGAACGACCCCTTGGTCTATAAGCTTGTGTGGGCAAGTTTATAAAATAAGGTCAATTTTGATATATATATATATATATATATATATTGCTGTTTGATAATTGACACCCCAACGTATAAATTGGTATGAGACTTTTTATATGATGGGAGCCTTGCAGAAGACCCCTTGGCTTATGTGTTCTCACATAAGTGAAGGTTACTTTTCATATTTCATCTTATTGCCATTATTTATTATAGAATTACTAGATTAGTTCCGCTGTCACCTGTTTCTTTTGATTTATTCTCCACCTTCATGTCCTTCCCTTTCTTCCTCTCCGCTCGGTACTTAAGAGCCATGGGGGAAGGGGTAGGGGATGATAGGGCTTAGTCTTTATGACTAACGGTTTTCGAACTGCATCATTTTAGGGAATCGTGGAGCCCAACATGGGGGAGCAGCCCCAGAGACCGGTGCTCTTGGAGATGGGGCAGTCTAGCTCTGGAGTTCATACAGCCGGGATCGTGAGTCTCGACCTTGAGTAGATGTTCTGTTTTTTCTTCCGCATGAGTGATTTGTAGTGAGGACATGATGTTCCGGGCACAAGCCCGTATTTTAGTACTTTGATATAATATTCTGTTGACACTCTCTTCGTGGAGATTATTTATATGATATGTGATTTTCTGGGGACTTACATGTCTATTCTCTTGTACTACTACTTTTGTGATCAATAAGGCCGGCAGAATCGGCGTTTTGTAGTGACGATCTTCCCGGGCGCGAAGGTGTCACCGCAAAGCGGCGGTTCTGTCCTCTGGTTGACAATATTGGATCTCAGGTCGACGAACATCTATTATCTGGTCGATGAACTTGACTTCTCAGCTCGACGAACTCTGGACCCAGGTCAACAAATTCTATTCTCTGCTCGACGATTTCTGTGCAGTTCCAGACTTGGAAATTTCCCTCCCTCTGTCCTTACTTTATTACAGTAATTCATGTATAATCAATGCTTAATATTCTCTGAATATTAGCGTTGGAAGTAAGCATTGATTATGGTCTTCATCAAGATTATTACTTTCCACTTTTCAATGGGATAGTTGGGGAAATCAATCAATGCAGACATTCTCCAGGCCGCCAGTGTTTAATGCTGAAGAATTCAAAATTCAGAAGAAAGATTACATAGATATATAAAAAAGATTTTTCTTCTTCTTCGTTAACAACAAGCGACAACATACATAATACATAATAACACACAGAGAACAAGATAGACCGGGCAATAACACAGTCAAGATACATGAAGCCCTAGCCCTTGACCAGAGAAATTACAGCAAGCTGAAGAAGAAGAACATACATTCAAATCAATAGTCTGCTTCCTTCTTCATCTCAGGATTCTTCAAAGGACAACAAACACTCTATCTGTCAAGAAGCTCCTGGATACCTGCTGGTCAAGGCTGAAATATTGAAGGCCTACTCACCCTGCAGCAAGGCTCAAATCTTCCTGAGTTCAATATCTCAGGTGGAGCTTTTGCTAACATCATATATCCACTAAGTCTTCTCAGTTGAATGTTGAGAAATAGAAGACATAATCACTCTCTTATCCCCCACTGTAAAAAGGGTTCTTTAACTCCCTTTAAAAGTTATTCTTGGTTTCAAGTCTCCTGATCAAAAGACTTGAGGTTGGTTTTTGAGCACCTGATCAAAAGCTCATTGGTGGCAGTCACCTGATCAAAAACCTGCTAGTGGATTCCTACCAGGGTGGTAGAAGAGTGGATGTATGTTGGATCCCTAGTTGGATTTGGGCTAGGTTCGCTAAGCTTGGATGTTTTACCCAACATATATAACTAGGGTCATGTATGAGTCTTAAGTCTAGGTCATGTCCTTAGAGTCAACACTATATGGACGAGCCATCAACAGACTGCAAAAGACTCAAGACTTAGAGAAATTTTCAAAGACTCAGAAAATGAGTTCGACATTCGTCGAACTCAGGTCGACGAAAGTCGTGCTCAGATCGATGAACTTAGAGAAAATTCTTTGAGCTGAGATCGACGAACTTGAATCTCAAGTCGACGATTTCCAGAGTATACTTCAACATTCCAAGTCCAGAATTCTTCACACTTAACTCCTGTCGACAAACTTAGTTCTCAGGTCGACGAACTTAGTTCTCAGGTTGACGATTGCTGGGTATTCTACTTCAACATCCTATTCCAGAAACATTGATTGATATTTTCGCATCGGGTCCAAAAGCTTGATGCGGTTAAAACTCAAAATATTGGTGAGTATTCCCGCGGTGCCGCGGGCGGTTTTATTTAAAGAAAAAGGATGATTTGGTTTTATTTAGAAAACGGGGTGCGCGGATTTATTATTTGGATATAAAACAGTTGAGATCGAGTTTTAACGAAATGAGGTAAGTGCACCTATCGCGTGTAGTACAGGATATTCCAGTGTGGAATATCAAGGTCGTATTATTCTCGGGGTCGGTTTGATTATTTCTACTCTTCCCAGGAGGGAACTATTATTTTACCGATAATTACTTGTCGGATATTTTATATATAATAAAAATGACAGAAAATGAAAGTGTTGATGCACGAAAACGCAAAAGGGCCGAGCACCACCAGCTAACGGTTCGAGCACAAGGGAAAAGAAGGGAGAGGAGAGACTGCGAGTAGCAATCTACTAAGCAAACGAGAGCCAGAAGAATAGCAGGGTCGTGAGCCACAACAACAACAGACTTCGCCCGTCGTGGCCTGAATGCCTCTCTTGCGACGGGCTTTCCTTTTACTGAAGAAGGGTTTGGTTACAAGTGAATGAATAAGGAAGACAAGAGTTGAGCAAGCTGGAGTCCACAAAGCACTAGATTCGAGTCCGCAGCCTTTAACAAGTAGGCTCCTGGGCACGAGTCAGTGTGCCTTGGGTGCACCACCTCCCCCTTATTTATAGGATGGGGGGCCTGCCCAAACGGGTAGGGCTAAAATAACCGACTGCCACAGGAGAACCGGGCAGCGGTGACGGGAAGCAAAAAGAAAGAACACGCCAGTCCGCGCAGAAGGGGCGGACTGGGCTCGCGGGCTGGAGCTCCCATCCACTGCTGCTAGGCACGATCCTGCGGGAGGACGACGGCCTGGGCGGACTGGGAACTGCGTCCACCAAAGAGGGATCAATCCAGAGCTCCAAAGGTATGGAGAATCGGGCGGACAACACACTAAGTCCGCTGCTGAGGTGGTCATCCTTGGGGATTGAATGCTGCTACTCTGCTGAGCTCGGCGAACGGGCAAACCGAGTCTGCGGATAATGAAGTAGGGGTCTTGGCATCCTGCGGGATGTTGCGGACTGGGGGGTTAACATAATCCCCGCACATTTTTAAGTTTCCAGAAAACATCAAAAATATTTTCTTAACCGCCGAGTCCACAAGCCTCATTAATGCCGCCAGCGTTATAAATATGGCTGGAGGGCCTGGAACTGTTAGAAATTCCGATCGACACAGGGCGTTATTCACCACTTGTGGTCTCCAATTTGCAGTCCGGCATGGCAAGGCTCGACGCTTTCTTCACCAGTCTCACTGCAAAAGGCGAGAAGCCAATAACACCAATGAAGACTAAGAAAATAATAAAGAAAACGACAAGAGAGGATCTTGTCCGCTCTACACAACCAAAAGCCTGCCGAGAGAGCAGTCCGCCGCGCAGATGTGCTCGAGAAGGAGGATGCCACAGTTCCTCATGCTGAACAGCCACTGAGAAGTGAGGAGTTATTAACTCTGTCGGACACAGTCCATTCCCAGAAAACCGCGAATTCGGCGGACACTGTTGGCGAACACAATGAGGCCAAAATAATATCCCCCAATGCCCAGGTGCCCATCGTTAATCTTGACGAAGATATGCGGACTGTGGGAGAAGAGGTTGGGAAAGACGCGCCTTCGCAGGCATTGGTTGCTGCGAACCCTGAGACGGTCCGCGAGAGCCAGCTCGATTTAGGAAAGGCTACCACGGACTCTGCCGAGAAAAGAGCTTTTATAAAGAAGAGGAAGAGGGACGAGTCGACCGTGGTTGAGCGGGTCGAAAAGAAGTTGCGAGCAATGAAGGAGAAGAATATCTCCAAGCGGACTGGAGATGCGGACTTCCAGCACAGACCACGCGAGAAAGAAGTTCCCGATAGCGAGTTAATTACTCTGGAGGCAAAAATCCAGGGAGATAAGTCCCTCTCCATTGTCAGTTTATCCACAGATGAGATATTAGACTCGATAGACGTCGATCAACTTGATCTAATCAACGAATCCTTGCTGGGTGTACTGCAGCAACCTGAGGTGGAAGTCCTTGGGGTCAAGGGCAGCGAACTCCCCTCCTTATCCGCTACTGAGGAGCAAGAGAGGGAGAGACTGAAGGAGAAGATAGTGGAGCAGAAGAAGCAGATCGCTGCTCATGTAGCTACTGTTGAGTCGGCCTCGAAGCAGGCCGCGTTGGACAAGAGTGCTGATGATCTGCGGACTGCCGCGGAGCTGCTGCGGACAGGTAATCTTCAACCGACACCCAAATACTTTAAGTGTCAGTGGCTTTATAGGTCGCCACATCGGAAGTCGAGACCAATTAAGATCATCACCGAGACCGATGATATTGTTGTTTCAACAAGGTCTGCAGCTGAGAAAAGAGTTAAAGTCCATCGGGAATGGAAGAAGTGGTTAAGAGCCTTTGACCCGGAGAGGGCAAGGCGGCCTATCTTTGATAGCCGGCAACTCACTGTAGCAAAAGTTTTAAAACAAAATCAAAGTGCACGAAAAATTAAAACGAGTATATAATCATTCATATAACTCCGTAAAAATGCTAAAAAAGTGCAAAAAAAGTAAAAAAGGAAGAAATATTTATAGCGTAAAAATGATAATCTAAGTTAGTGACAAAACGAAAATCACTTTCAAAACATTTTTACGGATCTATAGGAATGAAATAAAAACTATAAAAATCTAAGTCTAACCAAAACTAAGTGAAAATAACTAAACATAAAAACATGAAAATTAATCTCATACACAAACACACACATAAAAAGAGCAAAAAAAGTTAAAACAAAAGAAAAAAAATAAGATTCCATAAGAGTGCCCACATAGATGAAATCCAAACCCATAGAAAGAGAGAAAATCTACAAATTTTATTAATCAAAGTAGGAGATTACAAAGCCAAGAAAATAAAGGAGAGGGGGAGAAAATCCCTTACATAGGCCTTGGAATCATCTAAGCAGCATTTCCCCTATACAAAATGGAACCAAAATGTGGAACAAGATTACAAGCAGAGAACATCTATTTATAGGGAAAATTTTCATGAGACACGCCCTCTGACACGGGCGTGTCAGGGGGGCGTGTCAGCACTGTACATATGGCGGCTGGCGAGATTTGATATCAAAGTTTGACTTCGGCTGAAAACGTGGCGGTCACGCCCCAGGTCACGGGCGTGGCGGTGGGCGTGTCGGGGAGGTGGAACTGGGCGCGGGTCGCGTCGAAACGTCGCCGGGTGGGTCTTGTCAGCTAGGTGGAGGAGTCACACCCCAGGTCACGGGCGTGACGCTGGGCGTCTCTGGTTGGTCGACGTTCGTCGAGCGAATTTTGTCGAGCTGGAAGCTTTGATCGTCAATCGGGAATGACACAAGCATGTCAGATCATTGGACACGGGCCTTTTGGATCGGTCGACAATCGTCGAGTGCAAAACATCGAGCGCGGTGACACGGGGCTTGGTCACGACCGTATCATATTTGACACAGTCGTGTGTCCGGGCGTGTCAAGCCTTTTTCATCAAAAATTGCTGATTTAACGGGATTTGAACTGTTACGCCCTGGTCACGGGCGTGACCAATATTACACGGGCGTGTACTTTACTTTTTTGCAATATTTCCTGAAAAATTCAGGAAACAAAAATAACTTAAGTTAGGATAATTTTTTCCAAAAGAAGCAATTTATTAAAGAAAAATATACAAAAATAACAAAAATAAACTAAAACAACTTATTTATCGTACATAAATATAGGTATATTTACAATTCATCAAAGATCTAAGTATTTGAAGTCTAGTATCATACTCCAGTCGACGAATTCACCTTCTCAGCTCGACAAACTTAGACCACAGTCTTGACAAGATTTATCAAGTAGAAGTTAGAAGCTCTCAGCTAGACAAAACTAGTTCTCAGGTCGACGAACCCAGTTCTGAGGTCGACGATTTCTGGACACGTTACTTCAACAATCTTAAGTTCAAGAAACATGGAATTCTGAACTCCAGTTGACGAAGTTATACTCTCAGCTCGACGATCTAGAAGCACAGAATTGGCAAGGGTCTAGAGAAAGCAGTTATCTATTCTTAGGTCAACGATCTTGGATCTCAGCTCGACGAACAACTATTATCTGGTCGACAAACTTGACTTCTCGGCTCGACGAACTCTGAACTCAGCTTGACGAATTCTGTTATATGGTCGACAATTTCTATGCAGTTCTAGTCTTGGAAATTTCCCTCCCTCTGTCCCTTTTCTATTGCAATAATTCCTGAGTAATAAATGCTTAAATATTCTCTGAATATTACCGTTAGAAGCAAGCATTGATTACGGTCTTCATCAGGATTATTACTTGTCGCTTTTCAATGGGACAGTTGGGAAATCAATCAATGCAAATATTCTCCAGGCCGTCAGCATTGAATGAAGGAAGAAATTCAAATTCAAAAGGAAGATTACACAGAAATATAAAAAGGATTTTTCTTTTACTTCCTTCAGAAGAACAGACAACAACACAGTGAATAATATTTTCTTCTTCCTTCTCGTCTAAACACAACAAAATACACAGGGCAATAACACAGCAAAATCAGAAGCCCTAGACCAGAGAAAGAACGACAAGATAAAGAAGAAGAAGAACAACCATTTAAATCAAGAGTCTTCTTCTGTCTTCATCCCAGGATTCTTCAAAGGACAACAATTACTATATCAGTCAAGAAGCACGTGAATACATGCTGGTCAAGGCTGAAACACTGAAGGCCTACTCGCCCTAAAGCAAAGCTTCATCCTTCCTGAACAAATCAATATCTTAGGGGGAGATTTATTAAAATCAAGATCCACTAAAGTCTTCTTAGTTGTATTTGAGAAAGAGAAGACATAATCTCTCTCTTATCCCCCACTGTATAAAGGGTACTTAACTCCCTTCAAAAGTTATTCCTGGTTGCAAGTCACCTGATCAAAACACTTGAGGATTGGTTTTTGAGCCCCTGATCAAAAGCTCATTGGTGGCAGCCACCTAATCAAAAACCTGAGTGGATTCCTACCAGGGTGGTAGAAGAGTGGATGTACCCAAGTTGGGGAACCACTATAAAATTCTTGTGCTGTCTGGTTGCACTTTTTCTTTTGTTCTTGCTGTAGCTGTATGACTTAGTTTGCTGTGTTTGTGGTTTTTAATTTTATTTTTGCAGCACCTGTGATAGATTGAATTTTCTTAGGACAGATTTGTTAATTAGCAAAAATTTTATAATCCCTAAATACTCTATACACCCCCCTCTAGAGTATTTCAGATCTAACCCTTACTTTCAATTGGTATCACATCAAGTTTCCTTTGGTTGTACAAGTTAACCTCTTGAACCAAAAGATCCTGTGTTAGATCTGACCTTTACTTCTATTAAGTTTATATTCACAGCATGGCACAGAACAAAGACTATGCAAGCACCAGACCCCCAGTGTGCAACCTAAATAGGTTTGCCATCTGGAAGGCAAGAATCAAATTATATATGAATTCTATTGATGAGGATATCTACAATTCCATCTTGATAGGTCCTCCTCAACCTACTGCCTCTACATCTACAGCAGTTTCAAGCACAAATGTAGTTCCACCACCTGAGTGGACTGAAGCCTATAAGAAAGCTAAAGTTGTTGATGCCAAAGCCATGAATATTCTGGCCCAAACAGTGTCAGATGACATCTTTTAGAAAGTGGCTGAATGCACATCAGCCAAGGCCATTTGGGATTCCCTTAATCAAATGATGGCTGGATCTGCTGATGAAAGAAAAGATAGAAGATCCAATCTCATATCACAATATGAGAACTTCAAAGAAGGAAGAAGCAGAATCTGTTGCAGATATGTACAATAGGCTGAGCTCAATCATCAATGAGCTGAAGACCTTGGACAAGGACATCACCCTCACTGAGGTGAATGATAAAATCCTTATGTGCTTCCCAAGCTCATGGGATTCAAGGATCTGGCCAATCAAGGAGGCCAGAAGCTTAAATGAGATTTCCACTGAATCTCTTTTAAGAAAGCTCAAGTCCTATGAGCAGCTCATTAAATCCAGAGAAGCAGCAGAGCAAAGGACACTTCCACCATCTAGGAAGGAACACAACCTGGCATTCAAGGCTGCTGAAGAGATAGAAACTTCAATAGTGAATGAAGAGTTAATGAGTCTGCTTGCCAAAAGATTCTAAAAATGGCAAGGAAAGACTTCATGAAGAGGTCATCAAGGCAGGATGACAAGCCAAGGTATGACAAAACCCCTAGTAAAGAGGTAGTGTGTTTTGGCTGCAGGAAACCTGGACACATCATATCAAAGTGTCCAGAGAATCAGAAAAAAGAGAAAAGAAGAGAGAAGGATACAAGAAGACAACAAAGTTCAAGACCTTCCTCCAGCAAATACAAGAAGAAGGAGAAAGGTTTTGTAGCAGAAAGCTGGAGTGAAACTGAGGATGAATCCACATCTTCCAGCTCCAGTGAAGATGAAGAAGAGGCAAGGTCCAAGGAAGTATGCGTCATGGCCATTGATGCCTCAAAAAGTCAATCAGATGAAGAGGAAGAATCTGAAAATGAAGAAGCTTCAGAAACAGAAGCTGATCAGGTACTTTTATCTTTTGATTATAATTCTGATGCTTTCAAATTTGAATTTAAAATCATGTATATTGAATTAATAAACTCTGAAAAGGAAATCAAAATACATAGGGAAAGACTAGCTAATCAAGAAAATATAATTTCTGAAAACACTAAGTTGAAAGATGAACTTACACTAGCTAATGAACAAATCATTGCTTTAAAAACAGAGCTATGTGAGGCCAAACAACTTGAGGAATCTCTCAATGGGAGAAGCCTTAAGCTGATGGACATCACAAGCACAGTCAATGCCAGACTAAATGGCAAGCTGGGCTTGGGTGCATCATCAAGTTTACCCAATATTCTCAAGAAGAACATACCCCCATTAAATTTGTGTCAGCTAAGAATAAAGAAGTAATGAACAACAATCAAACTGAAATAACACATAAACACAAGAAAAATCAAAATCAGAAAACCTTAGACAAAAACAAAGTTCAGCAGATTTCGTCGAACTCAGTTCGACGAAATGTGGCAAGTTCGTCGAACTCAAGTCGACGAACTCTGAACGCAAATCTATATAATAATCATTCGTCTTACTGCGATCAACGAACTGTGTATGGTTTATTGAGCAGAGGTTTACGAACTTGGGGCATATAAAATGACTTTATTCATTCTCTGAGCAGAGATCGACGATCTCATCCCATTTCGTCGAACTCTGGTCGACGAACTCACAACATTTTGTCGAACCCAGTCAGACTTAATAAAAACTATAACTATAACAGCAACCCTAATCAAATTAGGAAACCCTTTAACCCACTTGCTGATTGGATAACTCCACCTAGAAGATATCACCCTTACGATATAAATCACAACCTGAATTCTTTGTGATATCTGGCTTTTCTTATCAGTAAAAAAAGGACCCAAAGTAACCTGGGTCAAGAACAATTAATTATTTTTTCTGTAGGTGAAGAGCTATCCAGTTGTAAATCAACTATGGTATCTCAACAGTGGATTCTCCAAGCACATTACTGGAAGCAAGGACAAGTTATATAATTACAAGTCCAGGCTGGGACCAAAGGTCATCTTTGGTGATTCAAAGTGTGGCCAGTCTGACAGCTATGGAGAAGTAAGGATTGGAGCAGTCACATTCAAGAAGGTGACTTATGTAAAAGGACTCAAGCATAACCTCATCTCTATCAGCTAAATATGTGATGAAGGTTATCAGGTACACTTTAACTCTAAATCCTATATTATTTCTAATAAAGAAAAACAAAAATTTTTAATTGGAAATAAACAAGGAAACATATACTTAGTTGATTTTCTTTCTGCCAATTTGGATATTTGTCTACTTAATATTGTTTGCAAACAAAATGAATTATGGCATAAAGGACTAAAACATGTAAACATGAAAAATATTGCTAGGCTATCTAAAGATAGTCTTATAAGAGGCTTGCCTTCGGGTCCCTATAAGAAGGAAGGCCTTTGCAGGGCTTGTCAACTAGGCAAGCAAACTAAATCTTGTTTTAAATCAGTTAATAAATGTGATTCACCTAGGGTATTGTACTTGCTACACATGGATCTCTTTGGACTCATTGCTGTACAAAGCCTAGGAGGGAAATCCTATACTCTAGTCATTGTAGATGACCTCTCAAGATTCACTTGAGTGTTCTTTCTAATATCTAAGTCAGATACCTTTAAAGTTCTTACAGATTTTCTCAGGACCATACAAATTGAGTACTCTACTCATGTTGTATTGATCAGAAGTGATCATGGTATAGAGTTTGAGTCTCTTATTATGCATGAGTTCTGTGAGAAGGAAGGTATCGGGCACTGCTTCTCATCTCCTAGAACTCCCCAACAAAATGGGGTAGCTGAAAGGAAGAATAGAACCTTGATTGAAGCTACAGGAACATTACTTGCAGATGCTTACATTCCACTATCCTTTTGGGCAGATGATGTAAGCACAACAAATTATGTACTGGACAGAAGTTTGATACATAAAGTAAAGAATAGGACTCCCTATGAATTACTTAAAGGGAAGAAACCTAAAATCACTTATTTTAAAGTATTTGGATGTGTATGCTATATACATAATAATAACAAGAAATACATTAGAAACTTTGAAGCTAATGCTGAAGAGGGAATTTTTCTAGGATATTCCGAAGTAAGCAAAGCTTATAGGGTATTTAACAAATCCTCTTTCAAAATTTAAGAATCTATACATGTAACCTTTGATGAAACTAACATGTCTTATAAGGAGAAAGAGATTTCTACCAGTAACACTTTACAGGTACCTCACTTGTGTGAGAAAATGGGTGAATTAAATCATCTACAAGAAGCTATAGCACCCTCTCCTCCACAAGTTGTTGAAGACAGTGAAGATGAATCTTTGGAAGAGGCTGAACCTCATTCAACAGCAAACATAATTCCACAAGAGGAATTAAATCCAAATGTTGTTGTTGAACCCACTCCATCCACTGATCTTTTCACACTAAAGGATCACCCTAAATCCCAAGTGATTGGAGACATAACAGTAGGTGTACAGACAAGACATCAACTCAACCAAGATGTGATGCATACCTATTTTCTCTCTCAAGTTGAACCTCAATCCATAAAAGATGCTGAGCAAGATCCCCACTGGATCAGTGCAATGCAAGAGGAACTCAACCAGTTTGAGAGATGTAGAGTTTGAGATTTAGTTCCAAGTCCCAAAGACTACACAGTCATTGGAACCAAATGGGTATATAGAAACAAACTTGATGCCCAAGGTGCAATTGTGAGGAACAAGGCTAGGCTTGTTGCTCAAGGATATAGGAAAGAAGAAGGCATAGACTATGATCAAACCTTTGCACTAGTTGCAAGGTTAGAAGCAATCAAAATCTTTCTTGCCTATGTTGCCTACAAGAAGTTTAAAGTCTACCAGATGGATGTGAAAGTGCCTTTCTAAATGGAGTACTAAAAGAAGAGGTTTATGTTGAACAACCTCCGAGTTTTGTCTCTCCAACCCATTCCTCTTATGTATTTAGATTGCATAAAGCCCTCTATAGTCTAAAGCAAGCTCCAAGAGCTTGGTATGAAATCTTAGCTAGCTTTCTGATAGAGCATGAATTCACTAGAAGCATAGTAGATAAAATATTATTCACTATGCACTATAAGGACAAAATCTTGCTAGTATAAATTTATGTGGATGACATCATATTTGGGTCTACTGACTCTAAACTATGCAAGAGGTTTTCTGACCTCATGCATTCTAAGTTTGAGATGAGTAGCATGGGTGAGCTCTCCTACTTCCTTGGTCTCCAAGTGAAGCAGCTACCTGATGACATCTTCATCTCCTAGGCTAAGTATGCTAAAGAGCTTCTTAAAAAGTTTGGGATGGCTGATGCCTTAGTAGAGAAAACACCTATGGCTACCAATGTTGTAATAGATTCTGATCCACATGGGAAACCAATTGACCAGAAGTTATATAGGGGCATTGTTGGGTCCCTATTATATCTTATAGCTAGCAGACCTGATATAATATTTGCCACATGCCTTTGTGCTAGGTTCTAAGTGAACCCTAAAGAATCTCACCTAGTTTTCCTAAAAAGAATTTTAAGATATATAAGAAGTTGTCCTAGTCTAGGCCTTTGGTATCCTACAGAGTCAGAGTTTGATTTAACTAGATATTCAGATGCTGACTTTGCTGGATGTAGGGTTGACAGGAAAAGTGCCTCAGGAACTTGTCAGTTCCTAGGTATGAGACTACTGTCTTGGTTTTGTAAGAAACAATCATCTGTGTCTACATCAACAGCTGAAGCATAATATATAGCCGCTGGTAGTTGTTGTTCATAGATGTTGTGGATTCAGAATCAACTCCAGGACTATAGTTTCAACTTAAATAATTCAACTGTACTATGTAATAACACAAGTGCTATATCCATAGCATAGAATCAAGTCCATCACAGTAGGACTAAGCATATAGACATTATGCATCATTTTATTAGAGAGTGTGTAGACAAAAACAAAATCAAACTTGTCTATATCTCCACTGATTTACAAAGAGCTGATATTTTCACCAAACTCTTGGATGAAGAGAATCACATGTTCTTTATAAATCAGGTGGGCATGATCAATGGAGAAGCTTTGATTTAACTTCTGTCTGCACTCGACGAATTCTTCAAAGTTCGTCGAACGGAGTTCGACGAACTGGGAAAAGTTCTTGAGATATTTGTCGAACGAAGTTCGACGAACTCTCTACGAGTGAAGTTGTTTTCATCGAACGGAGATCGATGAATCTACTTTAGAAAAATTTCATCGTATGGAGCTCGACGAAATGCTTTCAAATCTTCAGATTGAGCTCGACAAATTATTTAACTACAAATTATTTCGTCGATCTCAGATCGAAGAATTATTTATTTATCGTGGAACGGAGTTTGTCGTTTCATATTCTGGAAAACCTTATATCTAGGTTTTCTTCGACCTCCGTCCCGCGCTTTCAGTTCCCTTGCACTTGATCTTCATTTTTCTCTTACAGCTGAACTAATGGCGATTCCGGTAGGCAGCCTCGCAACAATGAAATTCGACACTGGGTTTGATGTCGATTTTGATTCCTTAAAACATTCATACCTTATCTTTCTGGACATCCTGCAACTCCTTGAAGAACAGCAGTTGAAGAATCTGCTATCCACCAGGATCAAGATATCTAGCGCTGAGATCTGATAGTGGGTCTATACCTCTTCCACCACAGATGAGAACTCTATGACTGGCACAATCTCTGGTAATGTTGTTCCACTTACTCCCGCCGTTCTAACAGAATTTTTTGGATTAATTAACGGTGAAGAAGAGTTAGAAATTGATATTGAGGAATTTGATGTGATGCTGAGTATGATGGGGTATACTGGAGAAACCGCAAATAAATTGCTGAACAAACACTTGTCTGCCGCGTTCAAGTTTCTAGCAGACATTGTGGGGAAAGTGTTGATGGGCAAACACACTACACATGATTACATAAGTAGACACCAATTCCTGGTAATGTGTGTTGTGGTAAACAAGAAGAAGGTGAACTGGGCTCAGATTCTGTTTGAGCTGATTAAGAAGATAAACAATAAAAAGGAGGTCTGTTTTGGAAGAATTTTGGGAATATTCCTGAAGGAGAAGGATGCTGAATCACTGGTCTCCCCGACCATATTCATCAATGCCTCCAAGAGGCTCACATGTGCCCTATTTGGCAGGTGGGAGAGGAGCATCACTAAGCCCTCCAAGGCTTCCTCCTCCTCCTCCAGGCCTTCTGACAGTACTAGGGCTGCTCCAGCCACTTCCCACCCTACTGAAGATCTACCTCCTCCACCTCCCTCACCTCCAGCCATCCCATCTCAACCTCAGATGGCACAACAACTCCCCTCCATAGTTCAAACCACCATTCACACTCCTATACCTCCCTCGTCCCCAATACATCTATCCCCCACTCACTTTCCTAACTCACCACCCTCCCAACATGATACACCAGTTCCATCACCACCCTCATCTCCACTCCCACCCCATTTGCCTGCCATTCCCCCCTCCAATAACTCCTCCCTCCCTTCCTTTAATCTGCTTACTTCCCCTCCTCATACTTCTTCTATCCCAAATGTTCCAATTATATATTCTCTACCTCCTCCTCCACCAGCATCTCCCATCCCTCCTTCTATTTCTACTGAAACACCCTCTACCTCTCTGCAATTGGACCCCTCCATTATTCCATATCTCAATGCACTTTTTACTCCCCTTCTCAAAACAATTATAGCAGAGGCTATTTCACCTCTTGCTACCTCCATATCTTCTCTTGCTGATAAGATATCTGCTCTTTTTGCTCCTCCCTCTTCAGTTAGGGGCCTGGCTACAGTGTACACTGAAACTTGGCAGGGGGAGATACTCAATGAAGAAGCAGTAGTAGAAATAGCAGCAGAAGTAACAGCAGTAGTAGTAACAGAAGTAGCAGCAGCAGCAACAGCAGTAGCAGTAGATGGAGCAAAAGACACAGCAGAAAAAGTAGTAGCAGAAGCAGATGCAGATGTTGATAAAGATTTATTTGATTTAATTCATTTTATTGAATCTGATATTGAAATAGATGAGCAGGTCCCAGAGGAAATAACAACTGCTGGTGATTTTATTATAAATCCTACAGTTGATCTTTTAAATTTATTGAGCAGTTTTGATACCGCTTATTTTAATAACCTTCCAAAGTACACCATCAATCCATCTTTGGCTATAGTCCCATACATCTCTCCCATAAGCCCCAAGGGTGCCAAACAACTAAAGGCTAGTTTTGTTACAACAGAGGTTCCAGCTATAGAGGCTGAAAGATATGGTACCTAAACACCTAGAGGGGGGGGGGTGAATAGGTGACCTAATCCTTTTCTAACTTTATTGGCAGCAATCAGTTATATCACAGCAATCTAACTAGTTTATCACAGCAAACACAGCATACACAGCAACAATTTCAGCACAGTATAACACACAGTGATTTATAGTGGTTCCCCAAGATATGGGTACATCCACTTTCCCCCTTCGTCTATCTAGCAGTGTACTAGATTCGGCCAAACTCCTGCACTGTCTCAGAACCCAAATTGGTTCCTACACCTCAGGCCCAAAGCCTTACAACTCAGCTTTATCCCAAAGCCTACACTCAGCCAATCAAGGCCTACACTCAGCCAACCAAGGCCTACACTCAGCCAACAAGGCCTAGACTCAGAGATTTCTATCTCCTACACTCAGGCTAACAAGCCCTACCCTCAGCCTTTATAAATATAGGCTTACAATCACTCAGATCCAATAGATCCTATAAGTTAAAAATGTAATACAAACAATAACTCTACAACTCAGAATTAAAGGAGGGGAGTTGAGAGATTCTTGATGAGTTCTTGGAAGAACTCAGTTGGATTCACCCTGACTTAGCTTTCTTCAAAGCTTCTTGAGTAGAACTGAATAAGACTGAATCCTCTGCAGTTGTTCCTTGACCTCTGCCACTTAAGAATCAGAATTGAATCTGAATCCTTCTTCTCAGCCTAGTTCCAGAGGCTGATTTCTTGGATGGAGCCCTCTCTCTCCAACTTCTTAGATCTACACTTGGACTACAAGATCTTCTTGTGTTGATACTCAGTATACCACTTTAATGATTACTTCAACAATAATCTGAACTCTGTTAACAATTTGATCAACAACCTCAACAACAGTTTCTGTAAACTGTAGGTGCCTATTTATAGGCTTTCTTCATGGTAACCGACTGGTCCGGTCCATAACTGACTTCTGACAACTCTGACAGTTGCTGTAGACCGGCTGGAACGGCAGCTGTCATGTCAACCAGTCACTTCTTGAAAATCTCTAATAGTCAGTAAGTGTCGAGACTTTCTGTCTTAAAGTGTCGACACTTATAGACCAAGTGTCGACACAAGTTGTGTAAGTGTCGACACATGACTACAAGGTGTCGACACAATTCCTTGTATGTCTCGACACAGATTCTTCTGCATGTGTCGACACTGAAATTGAGTGTCGACACAAGTACTTGTTCTTCTAGCTTTTGCTGAATTCTTCTATGTGTCGACACATCTCCTTTGTGTCGACACATCTTCTTGTGTTGAATCTGTCAAGTGTCGACACTGCTTCTTGGTGTCGATACATAGTCTTCTATGTTGATTCTTGCTGAGTGTCGACACAGCTCCTTGTGTCGACACACCTTCTTGTTGTTGAGACTTCAGCTGAGTGTCGACACATTCCCATAGTGTCGACACTTGTACTTAGAATAATTTGTTGTTCTTTCTGTTCTTTGCTAAGTGTCGACACAGCTCCTTGTGTCGACACTTTCTTCCAGTGTTGAGTCTTCAGCTGTGTGTCGACACATTGTTCTGGGTGTCGACACATACTTCAAATGCTGACTCTTCTGTTGAGTGTCGACACATTGTGTTGAGTGTCGACACATGCTTTAAGTGCTGACTCTTCTGCTTAGTGTCGACACATTGTGTTGAGTGTCGACACTTACTTCAAGTGCTGACTCTTCTGCATAGTGTCGACACATTGTGTTGAGTGTCGACACTTGTACTTAGACTCTGCAGACTTTTGCTGAGTGTCGACACAGCTCCAAGTGTCGGCACTTTCTGGTGTAGACACAGCTTCACTGAGTGTCGACACAGCTCCTTGTGTCGACACTTTCTGTCTGGTGTCGACTCTGCATCCCAGGTGTCGACACAATGACTCCAAGTGTCGACACTGCTTGTCTGGGTGTCGACACAAGCTTTCTTAAGTGTCGACACTTTCCCTCTGGGTGTCGACACATGGACTTAGAAACTTTTTGCTTCAGTCCAGTACTTTCTTAACCTGCACAAATAACTCAAACATACATCAAATACATTATGATGTATATCATTGAGTTGGGTGAGGCTTCTTCAAATCAGGTACATTTGACCAATGTACCCAACAATCTCCCCCTATTTGGAGAAGTCATAACCCTTAGTCAATGATATACACCATTCATAATTAAAATTACAAAATGATGTAAAGCAGATTATAAACAGCAGGGTAAACATAAACATGTAATATTTCACACATGTATACACATTCAACATTGCAGAACAAACAAGAAATAGACATATTCTCAGAACAATCATGAAATATATTTATCATATATTGTTCTAACATTTTTCTAATACATCTTCAATGATTTACAAAAATGTATTTCATTCAAAAGATTACAACAATCTTCAAGTCAATTCCTAATCTATTTCTGGTCTGGTTCTTTGATAACAATGCCTTTGCCAGATTGGACTTGAGCTTTGACAGTGGCTTCAGCAGTTGCAGCATCAGCAGGCTTCTTACCTTTTAAGTCCTTCTTCTTCAGCTCTTCTGCTTTGATTTTCTGCCTCTCAAAATAATGATATGGCTTAGGGAAGTACTTGCTAGGCTCCACTGCAGTAGGAGGTAGCTTTCCCATCTTAGCCTTCCTTCTATATTGAACAATGACCTCTTGTCTTATTTCATGTTTCCTCCATTCTGCTTCAGAGAACCACTTGTTCCTTTCATGAGCATTGTCCTTGGCAGCTTTCCAGGCAGTTAAAATTATATTCCTAGAGGTAGGGCTCCACTGTTCAAAATCTGGCTTTTGTTCTGCTTGTTCCCTAAACCTCTTCTTTGACAGCCTTGTCTCTTCTTCTTTCTCTAATGCCTCTTGCATAGCTGCAGAAATAGGCTAAACCACTTTATCCAGAATAACATTAGGCCTCCCTTCAGTTGGGCTATACATTGTCTGGACATCTGCTTGAACCATGTCAAAATCTGGAGGTGGATAAATCACTTGAGCTACCTCTGGTTGCTCACCTCCAAGATATGCAGTTTGAATCCCTGATTCAGCAACATTATCATCATCACAGAGTGGAGGATAGCCCAGTGTAGCTCTGATGGAGTTGGATATCCATTTGGCATGGTCAGAGCTAGCTTTGACTAATACTCTCTCCCCCTTTATGACTTCTCTAGCCATATGGTCTCTGACATCATCCTTTTGAAATCTTATTTGGCTGTCCAAATACCTGATTCCCTCTTTAAAGAATGGTTTTAGCTTTGTAAGTTGTTCAGAGATGGCTTTCTGGGAATCTTTAATAGCATACTTAACAGCAGTAAGTTCTTCCTGGAATACTTTGTCAAATTCAGCTTTAGCAGCAGCAGTAGATGTTGAAGGTTCAGCAGTCTTATTCTTCAATTCAGTGACTATAGCATTGTGTGATGCAGTCAAGTTGTCATTCATCCTTAACTGATTTTCCAGTACATACCCTTGTTTCAATGCTATATCATCTACCTGTGCCTTTATCTTCTCTTAGTGTGTTGCTAGATACACCACAGCATTTCCACCCTTGTGGAAGCATTCATTCATCTCCTTCTTATTAAGGTTCATCTCAAACCTTATTGACTTTATATCTTGAGCAAGATCAAACTGTAATGATCTGTGCCCTGCATCAACATAAGCCTCTATGGCTTTCCTTTGTTCATCCATTTTTATATGCAGTGCAATCAGTAAAGCACTATAGTCAACAGTTGGAGCTTGTTGAACTATAGGCTGTGGGGCTATAGATTGCAAAGCCTTCTTATAACTCTGGCTTCTTCTTTTAAAGACATAAAGTTTCTTCTTCTTGGCCCTAGCACTCTCCTCATCTTCAGAGGCAGAAGTGCTGGCAATATCAACCCTGTCCTTAGGGCTTTGAGGCTTCTCAGTTTGCACATCAGGTGCTTTCTCAGTTTATAGCCTAATAGGCTCTTCCAGAACTTCCATGTGCTCCCCCTCAGCAGCAGCACTCTTATCTTCAGCAGCAGCATCCTTGTCCATATCAAAATCTTCTTGATCTAAATTTAGAAACAAATCTTCCATTGTATATTCAGGTGGAGACTGTGCAGGAGAAGTTCTTGGTTCTTCCACCACTTGATCAGGAACCACTTCTAGTACAACAGATGTGTCTTGGATAACAACATCTGATTCTTGGCTAGGCAGCTGAGTTTGCTGAGGAACATCATACAAATCAGCATCTTCTATAAGATATTCTAAAGTTTTTAGGTCAGTGAGTACCTCTTGGATAATGATGGTGGCTTGCTCACTGTCCAGAGTAGAGGGTTCTTCTACTACTAGAGGCTCCCCCTGGCTCTCAGCTACATCTTGAGCAGCAGGGGTCTTCTCTGCAGCCACTTCCTCTTGAGTATCAGGAGTGAAAACAACTTGTTCTTCACTCCCTGAACTGCTGGAGGACTCCTGTGTCACAGGTGCTGTCTTCCCTTTCTTCCTTGGAGGAGAATCTTTCTTAGAAACTGGCTTCTCTGGAGTAGGCATGTCCTTGAACAATACCCTGTCCCATCTGGAAAAGATCCTGAGATCCATCTTCCTCATATGGTTTATCTTGCTGCCTGCTGCAGTATTCATTACTTCTGGTATGGTACCAGCTAGGTAGAGACTAAGTATTCTGCCCAGGTTGGGCTTCTTCAGACTCTCCTTGATTTTCTCATACACCACTTGAGACCAATCTGTTTTCAGGGTGAATATGATTCTAGTCATAATTCCAAACATAGAGGCAGACACCCTGTCATGCCCTCCAGGCTTACTGAGAAAAACCTTTCCTACAATCTCAGACATGAATTTTCCTTGACTGTTCATGCCTTTCCTGTTAAAGACAGATCCTATCTTCATCTTTGGATCAAGTTCACACCAGGTAAGGGCTTCCCTGGTCTTGGATACAGTTACTTCTTCTTCATCTTGTGTTTTAGGTAGCTGGAGTACCTTCCTCAGACTTTTTGGAGAAATCTTGACCTTTGATCCATGAACTCTGGATTTGATTCTGTATCCAGATTCATCTACAGCAGCTCCATTAAGGAATTCAAGAACTTCCTTTTTCCAAATCTTTGTTGGTTCTGAAACCAAGTATTCTAGGCCAGAATTGGCGACTAGGGTTACCACCGACTTGATTTCTTGATCAGCTTCATCGAACGCACCGCGCACGAGCTCATAGCCCTCGTTAACGTTCTTCTCAAGCTTAGGAGCCATTAGGGTTTGGAGAATTAGTCTTTAGAAAAGAGAAGTGTCGACACAGGAGTTTTGGTCTCGAAACTTTGAAAGCGTGTCGACAAACAAAGACAGAACCCTATTTATACCTTTCTGATTTTGAAGATAAACAGGCGGGACATCTAGCTTAACATGTGTCGACACTGGCAATAAGTGTCGACACTGACTTATAATGTCTCGACACATATGTGTCGACACAAGTTTAGTCAACAGATATTATGTGTCGAGACTTTACTTAGAAAATTCTGAGTAAAACTTAAGTGTCGACACCACATTGTATGTGTCGACACCTACAGGACATGTGTCGACACTAACATTCTGAAGTGTCGACACCACATTCCTAGATGTGTCGACACCTTATTCCTGAAGTGTCGACACCACTATTCTGTGTCGACATAGACTTGTCTATGTGTCGACACCTTTTTACTTAGCCAATTTTCTATTCTGTAAACTTAGTCTAAGTTTATCATTCCTAGTTCAATTTTGAATCTATTGAACTTAGCTTCTTCTAGTGGCTTAGTAAACATATCAGCTACTTGTTCATCTGTTTTAACATATTCAAGTGAAATATCTTCTCTTTCTACATGTTCTCTAAGAAAGTGATATTTAATCTCAATATGTTTTGTCCTACTATATGATATAGGGTTATTAGCTATTGAAATAGCACTTGTAGAATCACAGTAAAGTGGAGTTCTATTTACCTGAAATCCATAGTCCTCTAGCTGATGTTGAATCCACAGAAGTTGAGCACAGCAACTTCCTGCAGCCACATACTCTGACTCAGCTGTGGAGATAACCACACTAGTCTGCTTTCTGCTGCTCCATGAAATTAGTCTCCCACCTAGGAATTGACAGGTTCCAGTAGTACTCTTTCTATCCTCTTTGCATCCTGCAAAGTCTGCATCTGAATAACCTGTTAGATCAAAGTCTCCATTCCTAGGGTACCAGAGGCCTAGATATGGAGTGCCCTTTAGATATCTCAAAATTCTCTTGACAGCAGTCAAGTGAGACTCTTTAGGGCAGGCTTGATACCTTGCACAAACACATGTAGCATACATGATGTCTGGTCTACTAGCAGTCAAGTATAATAGGGAGCCAACTATCCCTCTATACAAGGTTGCATCTACAGGTTTCCCTGTATCATCCTTGCTAAGAGACATACTTGACCCCATAGGAGTCTTCATGGTACTGGATGAATCCATACCATACTTCCTTATGAGTTCTAGGGTGAACTTTGACTGACATATGGATAAACCATTTTCAGTCTGTTTAACTTGGAGACCCAAGAAAAACTTCAGCTCTCCCATACTACTCATTTCAAAATGACCTTGCATAAGTTTTGCAAACTTTTTGCAAAGGCTGCTTTCAGTAGACCCAAATATAATGTCATCTACATATATTTGGACTAGTATGACTTTGCCTCTAGATTCCCTAAGGAATAGAGTCTTATCTATTTTCCCCCTTGAGAATTTGTTCTCAATGAGGAAACTAGATAGGGTTTCATACCAAGCCCTAGGGGCTTGCTTTAACCCATATAAAGCTTTCCTAAGTCTATAGACATAATGAGGTAGAGTTGGATCAACAAAACCTGAAGGCTGCTCCACATAGACTTCTTCCTTCAAATTACCATTTAGGAATGCTGACTTGACATCCATTTGGTATACCTTGAATCCTTGATAGGTTGCATAGGCCAAGAACATTCTTATGGCTTCCAGTCTGGCTACTGGAGCAAAGGTTTGATCAAAATCAATACCTTCTTCTTGCCTATATCCTTTAGCAACCAGTCTAGCTTTATTCTTAATGATGACACCTTGTTCATCCATCTTATTCCTGTAGATCCACTTAACTCCTATTACATTGTGGTCTCTAGGTTTAGGAACAAGTTCCCAAACCTTGCACCTCTTGAACTGATTAAGCTCTTCTTGCATTGATTCAGTCCATTGTGGATCCATTATTGCTTCTTCAAATCTTTTAGGTTCAACTTGAGACAAAAAGCTGGAATAGATTGCAGCATTCATGTTTCTATTCCTGGTTTGTACTCCTTGTCTTGGGTCTCCAATAATCAGCTCTACTGGATGATCTCTAAGATGCCTGTGGGCTGGAGGCATCCTCACTTCAGGTTGAACCACTTCAGCATCTGCATTATGCTGTATGCCTTGGATTTCTTCAGCAACTGGCACATGTAGTTCTCCCCCTGGACAGCAGCTACTCTCCTCTCCTTGCTGTCTTGCAGCAGGCACCTCTTCTATAGTAAGCTTGTCCATTGTCTTTGTCAAACCTGTGGGGCTGCATACATTGCTAGACAACTCATTATTAATAAGTTTTGTCTCATCAAAAACTACATGCACTGATTCTTCTACAACTTGTGTAGTCAAGTTATAGACTCTATAAGCCTTACTATTATTGTTGTACCCAACAAAAATTCCCTCTTGGGACTTGGCAGCAAACTTAGTTATGTAAGACTTCCCATTGTTAAGTATGAAGCATTTGCAACCAAAGATCCTGAAGTAGGATAGGTTTGGTTTCCTGCCTTTAACAACTTCATAGGGGGTCTTGTTTAGCCCTTTAGTGATGGTAGCCCTATTTATAACATGGCATGCAGTATTAACTGCTTCAGCCCAGAAATACTCTGGCAGTGATGTATCACTCAATAGGGTTCTACCAGCTTCTATCAAGGTCCTATTTTTCCTCTCAGCAATGCCATTTTGCTGAGGTGTTCTAGGTGAAGAGAATTCTTGAAATATCCCAAAGTCGTCACACAGTTTTGTCATGCTATCAGACTGAAACTCAGTACCATGGTCACTTCTAATTTTGACCACAGTACTATTTAGTTCATTCTGAATTTGCTTGACAAAGCTGTAGAAGACACTAGGAGTTTCAGATTTCTGTCTTAAGAAGAACACCCAGGAAAACCTTGAGTAGTCATCTACAACTACAAGGGTATAGACCTTCTTACCTAAGCTGTGAACTGGCATTGGACCAAAGAGATCCAAATGCAAGAGGTACAAACACCTCACAGCATCTTTGTTATCTATGCTTTTAAAGATGGATTTAGTCTGCTTGCCCTTCTGACAAGCTGAGCAAATGCCATCTTTAACACACTTAACTTGAGGACCATTCCTCACTAACTCTTTGCTAAAGAGTTTGCTAATAGTCTTGTAGTTAAGATGGGCTAGCCTCTTGTGGCATTTGACACAATGAGAGACTGTCTCATCAGCTACAAGACAAACTGGAGAACCATTGTTCTCAATCATAATGTCTAGGCAGTAGACATTCCTCTTCCTATAACCTGTCAAAATGATCTCTTGATCACTTGACCTCTTGATATGACAACCATTTTTAATAAATGAGATGTCATACCCTACATCACTTAATTGACTTATACTTATTAGGTTGTGTTTCAAACCTTTAACATAAGCCACTTGAGTAATGGTAACTAAGTTTGAAGAAATGTTACCAAACCCTTTGATGATTCCTTTTTCAGAACCACCAAAGGTCACTTTAGGACCATTTTTGATTGGAATGTAGTCCTTTAGTAGTCCCCTAGTTCCAGTCATATGTCTGGAACATCCACTGTCCAAGTACCATGTAGGGGTTTGGCCACTTGGACTCACCTGCAAAACAAATTAATGAACCTTAGAACCCAAAGTATTCTTGGGTCCTTGGTGATTGTTAGTTTGCAATTTGACAAACCTACCTACTGGCTTTCCAACAGGTAGTTTGGAACTCACTTTGGCACTCACATTGTGCCAACAGTCCACTGCAAAATGGCCAACTTTGCCACAGCACCAACATTCAAATTTATTGTACCTTTGCTTAGGTACTGCCTTGGCTGTCTTGACTACAGCAGGCTTGTTGAATGTTGGGGCTTTGCCCTTGGACTTATACTTGGACTGCTCAGTCCCTGCAGGTCTAACAACACCCAGCCCAGCCTTGCCTTTATGATGAACAAATTCATCAATTAAGGGTAGCACTGATTTAGGTTTTGAAAACCTAGCAACCAAGTCCTTCTCCTTCTGAAGATTGTTCTCCAGACACTTAATTTGATCATTCTTAAAAGTGATAGTTCCCATCTGAATCACAGTAATGTGTTTCAGCCTGGCTACCTCATTCAGTTTTTGATCAAATTGCTTCTCAAAATCTGTTGCAGTAGCTTTAAGATCAGCAATTTCCTTTGCTTGACTTTTGGCTAGGGTCTTGCTTTTCTTGTAGGCTTGCAACAGTACCTTATATTCATCTATAAGCTGATGAATATCTTCCTCAGACTCAGATACATTCTCATCACTTGATGAAGAAGAATATGAATCTGAACTAGAACAAGAAACTGAACTTGAACATGAACCTTGTACCTGACTGGGTCATGGCTGCTCCAGGATTTTGGCACTGTCTGTCAAAGCCATTAGCCCTTGGCAATGACTGTCTTCTTGTTCATAAATTGACTCCAAGATCTGCATGAATTCTTCCTCTTCTTCTTCAGCAAACAGCCCTATGTAGGCTTCAGCCTCAGACTCAGTTTCTGAAGAAGAGATATCTGATAGAGTCTTCTCCTTCTTAGCAACAAAAGACTTTTCTTTCTTCCCTTTGAAGTGAGTCTTTTTCCTGTCACCAGATTCCTTTCTCTTCTCTGGACAATCTGCAATAACATGGCCCTGTCTATTGCAGCAATAGCAAACAATCTTTGATCCAGTTGCCTTGCTTGATTTTGTCCTTTTCTTGTCATTCTTTGAAGACCTCTTTTTCTGATAAAAGTCTTCCTTTCCTTGTGATGTAGAAGGCCTTGACCTCCACTGTTTCTTTTTCAAAAACTTCTGAAAGTGTCTAGTGAAAGCAGCAAAGTCTTCATCACTTTCACTGCTCTTAGACTTTGTGCTGACTGACTCATCAGACTCTGATTCAACTACCTCTGGAGGTGGAGTTAAAGACTTATTCCTGCACTTTCTGGGTGGTGTAGGGATGTTTGTGAGATGGACATGCTTACGCTAACGGCGGGTACCCATCACAGAACATAGAAAAAAAGGAGAGTGCTCCGACCAAAAGCGAACGAAAAGGGGTCGGTTGGCTCTCAAAATACGGGACTCGATACAACGTCCTTAGGACCTACTCTCCAACAAGCACACAACTCGCGCCTAGCCGGACTCGATACCACGACCTTAGGACCTACCTCTCCAACAAGCACACATCTCACCGCACCTACACAAGCATCTATTCTTTTCACAATAAGCCGTCAATCGCAGCAAAAATATATTTAGGAGCGGCGGTAAACGATAAGGAGGGATCAAGAACAAGTTGAGATTAACTCCTTTGTTAGCACCAAAGCGTGCCCAATCTTGGAGAACAAGTCAAGGCTTGGCCTAGTTTGTTCTCTAGCGGATCTTCCAATCCGGAAAACAAGAGGGTCAATAGCAACGTTCGATTCATATTTGCAAGCGAAAAACACTTTAAAATCGCGGAAAAGACGGATGAATAACCTCCACAAAATTCTCACAGCAAGAAACACAAAGATAGGGAAGAGATTACCCAACCAAGAAGAAGATCACACAATATTTGTGGGAGAATCACTCTCTCCACGGTTCCACCGGTTTCACACCGAAGGGGCTGCTTCCTTCTTCCACGGAGTCGCACCGAGAGAAGCCACGCCGGAGTCGCACCGAACGGGGATGGAGGAGGCAAGGCTTGGCTTCACACCAAAGGGGAGGAGGTGGCTATGGCTTCCACCATGGTGGCCGAAATTCCTCAAGGGGTGTTTCTTTAGGTTTCTTTTTCCAATGTGTAACTCATCATAATAGCCTCCTTTAAATAGGAGTTACAAAAGAGATCCAACCATCCATGATGGAGATGAAATCTCATCCATCCGGGCGGTTACATACACACCAAGGGTTTAATAGCACACCAACATGAAAATAAAAATAATACAAGCCAAATGTTTTAAGCAATTAAAATTAAACTAAGTAGAATTATTAAGCAAGCTTTGCGCGCCGCGGACGGAGGTTGTATCGCAGCTTTCCGTTAGCGTCCGTGGCGTTATCATGATGCCGCAAATCTTTAACTTGTTGCGCCGCAGCAACCGGGTCATCATCAGGAAGTGTTGGAGGGGCCGCAGCAACCGGGTCATCATCAGGACGTGTTGGAGGGGCCGCGCCATCAATCCTCCCCCACTCAAAATCGCGCATCTCCGATGCGTGGGCTGATAGAAAACGGCGGAGAAGCTCGACATCCAAACGTTGAAGCTCTGTCGCGAGTACCCATGAGTCGTCCGACGGTGGGCGGTCACGCCAACGGATGAGGAAGCGGTAGGTAGTACCGTCAGGAGTAGTAAGTGGCTCAGCAGCGAGTATCATATCTGGATGGAGAAACATCTTGGGAAACCTGGGAAACATGTCAGCAGTACGAATAAAAGAAGGCAACGTACCATCCGATGTTATACCTGCGGAGACCGGAGGAGAGAGATCATCCAAACTACCACTCCCCAACCCATTAGAAATTTCAGTGGAGGGAGAAGACGACAAAGAAACCAACTCTTGTGGAGGCGCAACAAACAACGTCAAATCCGAGACATTAAAAATAGGGGAGATACCCCATTCAGCAGGCAAATCCAAAACGAAAGCGTTGTCACCTAGCTTCTTGATAATCCGAAAAGGACCGGCGCGTTTTGGAGCTAACTTTTTAACGGTGCCAGTTGGCATTCGTTCGGGAACTAACCGTACTAAAACCAGATCGCCGACCTTAAAGTGTGACACCTTCCTATGTAGATTAGCGTGCGCTTGATAAGACTCATATTGAGCAGTCAAGGTAGCTCGTATACGTGCATGTAAGTCGTGAATATGTTGGGCGAAGGATTGTGCAAATTGACTTGTTTTGTATGTGGGAGGTAAGGGGACCAAGTCAAGTGGCACAGGGGCCTTATACCCGTGGACAATTTCATTCGGAGACATACCCGTGGACCGATTTTTAGAATTATTGTAAGCCAGTTGTGCATGTGGAAGCAGTAAATCCCAAGTGCCTTTATGGTCGCTCACGAGACATCGAAGAAGATTTCCTAGGCTCCGATTGACTACTTCCGTCTGGCCATCAGTTTGTGGGTGATAAGCCGCGGAGAATAATAATTTTGTGCCCATAAGAACCCACAAGGTTTTCCAAAAGTAGCTAGTGAACTTGACGTCCCTATCTGAGACAATAGTCTTCGGAACGCCACGATGACTAACGACGTCTTTAAAATACAGTTTCGCAATGTGAGAGGCGTCGTTGGTCTTACTACAGGGGAGGAAGTACGCCATCTTGGAGAACCTATCCACAACAACGAGTATAGAATCATGACGTCGCAGGGTGGGGGGAAGGCCTAATACAAAGTCCATGCTCACGTCTTCCCACGGGACGGACGGAATAGGTAGCGGAGTGTATAAACCTACATTGGACTTAGTACTTTTAGAAACTTGGCACGTACGGCAACTGCTCACAACTTTCCCAACCATCGCCTTTAGTTTAGGCCAAAAGAATTTCTCCTCCACGAGCGTTATCGTTTTGTCTCTGCCAAAGTGGCCACTCAAGCCACCACTATGTAACTCCCAAATGATGTGGAGTCGCAAAGAGGAGTGGGGGATACACAATTTTCCGTGTTTGAATAAGTATCCGTCTCTAAGTGAATAGGCCGTGATGGTCGTGGGAGAGCTATCCTGGGCAGATAAGTATGGCTCCTGAAAATCAGGGCATGTGGCGTATTCATCCTTTATGCGCTCGAACCCTACCACGTGGACTTGCATGGAGGAAAGTAAGAGGGTGAGGCGACTGAGTGCATCGGCAACTCGATTGTCGGTCCCCTTAAGGTGCTTGAGAGTAAATGTGTATTCTTGCAAGAAGGATACCCATTTAGCGTGGCGCGGGCTGATTTTGTGCTGACCATTGATGAATCGCAACGCTTCATGATCAGAGAGGATCACGAACTCCTTATGAAGGAGGTAGTGCCTCCAATGATGCAAACATCTAATGACCGCATAAAACTCCCTATCGTAATTGGAATAATTTAATTTGGCACCCGCTAACTTCTCACTAAAATAACTAACCGGGTGACCCTCTTGACTCAAGACAACTCCAATCCCTACGCCAGATGCATCACAAGTAAGCTCGAAGACCTTGGTGAAGTCTGGGAGACGTAACACCGGTGCTTCAGTCATAAGCTCCTTAATACGATGGAATGCAAACGTGGCGGATTTGGACCATGTGAATTCTCCTTTCTTCATGCAGTCCGTAATGGGTGCCATAATGCTACTAAAATCACGTATGAAACGACGATAAAAGGTAGCTAACCCGTGGAAACTACGCACCTCACGAAGGCTAGTGGGCTCGGGCCAGTCTCTAATCACTTGAACCTTTCCTGGGTCAACACGAATTCCTTCAGAGCCAACTATATAACCTAAGAATTCAACCTCCGAAACATAAAACGTGCATTTCTTTAGATTTAGATATAAGGTTTCAGTCCTTAAGGTGGAGAGGACTACTTTGATGTGAGAGAGGTGTTCGGCGGGGGAGGTACTAAACACTAGGATGTCATCAAAATACACTACAACAAACTTCCCCATATATGGCCTAAAGATTTGCGTCATCATCCGGGAGAAGGTGCTGGGGGCATTGGATAGCCCAAAGGGCATCACAAGCCATTCATACAACCCGTCCTTAGACTTGAACGCCGTCTTCCACTCATCCCCCTCTCGGATCCTGATTTGGTGGTAACCACTCCGTAAGTCCAGTTTAGAGAAGATAGTGGCACCCGATAGGACATCCAAGAGATCATCTAGTCGCGGAATTGGAAACCTATATTTTATAGTAATTTTGTTGAGAGCTCGGCTATCAACACACATGCGCCAGGTGCCATCCTTCTTAGGGGCAAGAAGAGCAGGGACAGCACATGGGCTCATACTCGTCCTAATAAATCCCTTATTTAACAACTCCTCTATCTGAGTTTGTAACTCTATGTGGGTAGTTGGATTAAGCCTATAGTGTGGTTGGTTGGGTAAGGACGATCCGGGGATAAGGTCTATTGCGTGTTGTATATCTCTAAGCGGTGGTAACGACGAAGGCAACTCCTCCGGGTATACATCCCTAAACTCATCCAACAATACCCGTAGCTCTCGGGGTAAATCTTCCAACACGCCACCGTCAGTTTTTTCACTCAGAAGTACAAGAGCGTACATTATTCCCCCAATAAAGGGATCCTTCACAAATTCCTTCCTACCAACTAAACTCAAGGCTTTCCTCTCAACTGGGATGGTGGTATCCTTAGCCAACACTACCGGCTCTTTTGGCACAGTCGGTCTCAAGGTGACGATCTTGCCATTGAATTTAAACTCATAAGTGTTGGCACGACCATAGTGCGTCACATCACGGTCATATAGCCAAGGGCGGCCTAATAACACATGACAAACGTCCATTGGTAGGACGTCGCACCAAACCTCATCCGAGTAGGATTTGAAAGACAGGGGGACTAGGCATCGTTGGGTAACCTTAATAGTAACCTTACTAATCCAAGCGACCTGGTAGGGGGTCGGGTGCGGCTCGACAGTCAAGGACATACGCTTAACGGCATTCTCAGAAACAGCGTTTACGCAACTACCACCATCAATAACTAATTTGCAAAGTTTTTCTCCACTCTTAAAGATCAGGGAAAAGATGCTCGTCCTCTTCCAGTCGTCTACAGGACGAGGAGTGGTCATAATGCAACGCATCACCATAAGGCGGTGATCGTCCTCCAAGTCACTAGGGACTCCGTCAAGGTCGCTCTCCTCTTCGGCCTCATGGACATAGTCGTCAGGGTCGGTAGTGGACTCTAGTAAGGCTATGGCCTTCGTCTTGGTGGGGCATTCGTAGGCATAGTGGCCTTGAACACCGCATGAGTAACAAGTGGTGTTAGCCTTGCTAACCTTTCCAACGGGGATACGCTCACTAGCGGGGTTCTTGGTATTTCTCGCGGTAATCACAACGGATTTCGACTCGGAGGATCTAAATTTTCCTTTATCAGGAAAAGTGGAAGAAGATGCCCCAACGGTGGACTTATTCTTCGCATTAGAATAACGGGAGTGAGCTTTAGATGCTAGGTTCTTTTCAATGTCCAAGGCGGCATTGAAAGTCGTATTCAAGTCCGTGTGACCATAACGCAAGAGTTTCCGATGAATGTCGGGGTGAAGTCCCTTTCGAAATCTAGATAAAGTTACTTCGGGGATCTCTCGAAGGTCACATCATACCATACGGTCCTTAAGTTCTCCCATATATTCAGCAACAGACATTGAGCCTTGCCGAAGGGTGGCAAGCTCATCGAACATTTGCGTCCGATGGTACGCGGGAACGTACTGATCGTCTAGCAGGTTCTTCATAACAGCCCATCCAATGAGTGGGACCCCGTGCCCAGCTCCTAACCTACGTTCTTCATTCAGCCAATAGGTTTTGGCACGTCCCATTAATTTCATCCTGGCAACTTGAACCTTTTGGGGGTCCGTGAGGTTGTGCCATTCGAAATAGCACTCCATGTCTATAGCCCAATGGAGGAAGATCTGGGGATCTCCCATGCCATCATTGGTGGGGGCATCTATCTTGATAGCCCTCGTGATATCAAAGCCTCGCTCGGGGCGGGGTTCTCGAGGGGGCATACGGGGAGAGTTTCCCTCAGAATCCGAATCAAAGTTCGGTTGGTGCCGGTTGGGCTGCGCAGCATTAACGGGAGGTGGGGGTGGCCTTGCTTGATTTTGTAGGATCTGGGCTTAGGCGTTCCTAAGCTCTGTCATTTCGGCACGAAGACCTCCTATAGCCTCGGTGTTGGGATCACCATGCTCGTTCGCAGCCATCCTAGACGTAGACGGGGTTGCGTACTCCGTTCCTAGCCTAGTGCGCATTCAGGTTTGGGAGGCCCCAGGCAAGATGAATTTTCCTAGGACGGAAGCTATATTGAAAATAAGATATTTTTATATACTCCCGTTGTGAATAACACGTAGATCGTTAAAAAAGTTTTTTTTGGAAATTTTGCTGAAAAATAAAGATTTCAGCCCGCTATTTGCAGACCACAGAAAATAATTTTTTTGAGTTCTAACGATCGGATCTCTAACAAGGAACGCAGAGAGGATGTTTGCAACGTGAAAGTTGAAACGACCGCCTCTGATACCAAATTGGTGTAGGGATGTTTGTGAGATGGACGTGCTTACGCTAACGGCGGGTACCCATCACAGAACATAGAAAAAAAGGAGAGTGCTCCGACCAAAAGCGAACGAAAAGGGGTCGGTTGGCTCTCAAAATACGGGACTCGATACAACGTCCTTAGGACCTACTCTCCAACAAGCATACAACTCGCGCCTAGCCGGACTCGATACCACGACCTTAGGACCTACCTCTCCAACAAGCACACATCTCACCGCACCTACACAAGCATCTATTCTTTTCACAATAAGCCGTCAATCGCAGCAAAAATATATTTAGGAGCGGCGGTAAACGATAAGGAGGGATCAAGAACAAGTTGAGATTAACTCCCTTGTTAGCACCAAAGCGTGCCCAATCTTGGAGAACAAGTCAAGGCTTGGCCTAGTTTGTTCTCTAGCGGATCTTCCAATCCGGAAAACAAGAGGGTCAATAGCAACGTTCGATTCATATTTGCAAGCGAAAAACACTTTAAAATCGCGGAAAAGACGGATGAATAACCTCCACAAAATTCTCACAGCAAGAAACACAAAGATAGGGAAGAGATTACCCAACCAAGAAGAAGATCACACAATATTTGTGGGAGAATCACTCTCTCCACGGTTCCACCGGTTTCACACCGAAGGGGCTGCTTCCTTCTTCCACGGAGTCGCACCGAGAGAAGCCACGCCGGAGTCGCACCGAACGGGGATGGAGGAGGCAAGGCTTGGCTTCACACCAAAGGGGAGGAGGTGGCTATGGCTTCCACCATGGTGGCCGAAATTCCTCAAGGGGGGTTTCTTTAGGTTTCTTTTTCCAATGTGTAACTCATCATAATAGCCTCCTTTAAATAGGAGTTACAAAAGAGATCCAACCATCCATGATGGAGATGAAATCTCATCCATCCGGGCGGTTACATACACACCAAGGGTTTAATAGCACACCAACATGAAAATAAAAATAATACAAGCCAAATGTTTTAAGCAATTAAAATTAAACTAAGTAGAATTATTAAACAAGCTTTGCGCGCCGCGGACGGAGGTTGTATCGCAGCTTTCCGTTAGCGTCCGTGGCGTTGTCATGATGCCGCAAATCTTTAACTTGTTTCGCCGCAGCAACCGGGTCATCATCAGGAAGTGTTGGAGGGGCCGCAGCAACCGGGTCATCATCAGGACGTGTTGGAGGGGCCGCGCCATCACTGGGAACTTCTGTCTTGAAAGCAACAGTTCTTTCTTTGTGCTCAGTCCTTGTTGATTTCTCCTCCTCTTTTCTTACTGTCAACTGCATTTCATAAGACAATATCTTGCCAAACAGTGTGGGAGGAGGAATTTCCCCCAACTTAGCCATTTCTCTTATGGCACAGATCTTAGTGTCCCAATCTTTGGTTAGGGACCTTAGGAACTTGTCATTTAGTTCATAGTTACTGAACTCTCTTCCATAAGACATGAGTTCATTAACTATTCTGTAAAATGTCTTATAGCACTCAGTAATGCTATCACCCTTTCCTTGCCTAAAGCTTTCATACTCCTGATTTAGCAAGGACTTCCTATCTTGCCTAACTTCTTCAGAACCTTCCATATAGACAATGAGAGTATCCCACATCTCTTTTGCTGTTTTACAGTGAATTAAGTTCTGAAAAGTTGCATCATCAATGGCACTCACTATTAAGTTCTGTGCCCTCTTGTCCATGGTGGCCAGGACAATTTCATCCTTAGTCATCTCAGAGAAATCCTTTGGAGTTCTCTGGTTTGCATCCAATACTGAAATCTTCATTGGCACATAAGGCCCTTCCTTAACTTTGATGTAGATTCTAGGGTCAGAGGCTTCCATAAATAGCCTTACCCTTTCTTTCCAGATCCCAAAGATCTCCTTTCTGCATATGGGTAATTTCATGGAACTCAATTCCTTGTCATTCTCATAAGAACCCATGTTTCTTGATTTACTTGAAACTGTGTAATGCCTTACATTGAATCTGCCAAACAGGATCTCCTCAGACTGTTAGTCCTTGTTTTGAGTAACCTGGCTCTGATACCACTTGAAAGATATGGTACCTAAACACCTAGAGGGGGGTGGGGTGAATAGGTGACCTAATCCTTTTCTAACTTTATTGGCAGCAATCAGTATATCACAGCAATCTAACTAGTTTATCACAGCAAACACAGCATACACAGCAACAATTTCATCACAGTACAGCACACAGTGATTTATAGTGGTTCCCCAAGATATGGGTACATCCACTTTCCCCCTTCGCCTATCTAGCAGTGTACTAGATTCGGCCAAACTCCTGCACTGTCTCAGAACCCAAATTGGTTCCTACACCTCAGGCCCAAAGCCTTACAACTCAGCTTTATCCCAAAGCCTACACTCAGCCAATCAAGGCCTACACTCAGCCAATCAAGGCCTACACTCAGCCAACCAAGGCCTACACTCAGCCAACAAGGCCTACACTCAGAGATTTCTATCTCCTACACTCAGGCTAACAAGCCCTACCCTCAGCCTTTATAAATATAGGCTTACAATCACTCAGATCCAATGGATCCTACAAGTTAAAAATATAATACAAACAATAACTCTACAACTCAGAATTAAAGGAGGGGAGTTGAGAGATTCTTGATGAGTTCTTGGAAGAACTCAGCTGGATTCACCCTGACTTAGCTTTCTTCAAAGCTTCTTGAGTAGAACTGAATAAGACTGAATCCTCTGCAGTTGTTCCTTGACCTCTGCCACTTAAGAATCAGAATTGAATCTGAATCCTTCTTCTCAGCCTAGTTCCAGAGGCTGATTTCTTGGATGGAGCCCTCTCTCCAACTTCTTAGATCTGCACTTGGACTGCAAGATCTTCTTGTGTTGATACTCAGTATACCACTTTAATGATTACTTCAACAATAATCTGAACTCTGTTAACAATTTGATCAACAACCTCAACAATAGTTTCTGTAAACTGTAGGTGCCTATTTATAGGCTTTCTTCATGGTAACCGACTGGTCCGGTCCATAACTGACTTCTGACAACTCTGACAGTTGCTGTAGACCGGCTGGAACGGCAGCTGTCATGTCAACCAGTCACTTCTTGAAAATCTCTAACAGTCAGTAAGTGTCGAGACTTTCTGTCTTAAAGTGTCGACACTTATAGACCAAGTGTCGACACAAGTTGTGTAAGTGTCGACACATGACTACAAGGTGTCGACACAATTCCTTGTATGTCTCGACACAGATTCTTCTGCATGTGTCGACACTGAAATTGAGTGTCGACACAAGTACTTATTCTTCTAGCTTTTGCTGAATTCTTCTATGTGTCGACACATCTCCTTTGTGTCGACACATCTTCTTGTATTGAATCTGTCAAGTGTCGACACTGCTTCTTGGTGTCGACACATAGTCTTCTATGTTGATTCTTGCTGAGTGTCGACACAGCTCCTTGTGTCGACACACCTTCTTGTTGTTGAGACTTCAGCTGAGTGTCGACACATTCCCATAGTGTCGACACTTGTACTTAGAATAATTTGTTGTGCTTTCTGTTCTTTGCTAAGTGTCGACACAGCTCCTTGTGTCGACACTTTCTTCGAGTGTTGAGTCTTCAGCTGTGTGTCGACACATTGTTCTGGGTGTCGACACATACTTCAAATGCTGACTCTTTTGTTGAGTGTCGACACATTGTGTTGAGTGTCGACACATGCTTTAAGTGCTGACTCTTCTGCTTAGTGTCGACACATTGTGTTGAGTGTCGACACTTACTTCAAGTGCTGACTCTTCTGCATAGTGTCGACACATTGTGTTGAGTGTCGACACTTGTACTTAGACTCTGCAGACTTTTGCTGAGTGTCGACACAACTCCAAGTGTCGATACTTTCTGGTGTAGACACAGCTTCACTGAGTGTCGACACAGTTCCTTGTGTCGACACGTTCTGTCTGGTGTCGACTCTGCATCCCAGGTGTCGACACAATGACTCCAAGTGTCGACACTGCTTGTCTGGGTGTCGACACAAGCTTTCTTAAGTGTCAACACTTTCCCTCTGGGTGTCGACACATGGACTTAGAAACTTTATGCTTCAGTCCAGTACTTTCTTAACCTGCACAAATAACTCAAACATACATCAAATACATTATGATGTATATCATTGAGTTGGGTGAGGCTTCTTCAAATCAGGTACATTTGACCAATGTACTCAACAGAGGCTCCTGTCCTGCCATCTCCACCTAGAGCTGATCCCATCATTATTTCATCCCCTCCAAAAGATAGTTCTGCTCCTACCTTCATAATGGATGATTTACCAATGCCTGATCTTGATGCACTGATCATGGAAGATATAGAAGAAGAAAATAATATAGTGGCTGAAAGCACTGTTATGTATGGCCCTTCTATTCCAACTCTAGCTCCATGCAGTTCTCCTCCTCTAGCTCCTTCTCCAGCTACTATTCAGGCTGAAAAACCCATTGATAAATCAGTACTAAAGGCCATTGATGCCTTATATGATACTCCTCATGATTCTGATGATGATGATGATGATGAAGAGGACTCGGATGATGAGCCTAAGAAAAATAAAGTATCTAAGAAGAGGAAAGCTCCTCCACCTCCTGCCCCAAAACCAAATCCAGCAAATGACATTCCATACTACATACTCTAGAAGATCACACCCTATAAGGGCATGCCAACATGGATGTGGCTGTCCAAAAATCAACAGAAAGAAAGGAAGAAAAGCAGGAGATATTCCCCACCTCCTCAAAGATACAGAAAGGATCCTCCTCCTCCACCTGCTGCTGGTGCTTCCAGTTCTTCAACTCAGAGGACTACCCAATTTCAAACCTATCAAAGACATCAGGGTAGGTCCTCCTCTTCAGGAAGCAGCCAGCAAAGGCATTATTCTTCTGCCAAGCAGCAGCATCAACAACATCAACAACAACAATTCACTGAACATCAAAAAGCTGAAAGCCCCAAGAGACCTGCTTCCCCTCTTGTACCTTTTGAAGATCCTGAGACAGCTACAACTGCTAGCATGGCCAGGTTCCAGGAATTGGTTGGCATATCCATGATTAACAGAGCAAGAGTTGAAGGAAAGGATCCATCTGAATACACTATAATGTCCAAGTACAAAAAGGAAGAGCTTAGTAGGTTTGCTAAGGCTAACAAATTTTTTAATGTTGATGACTATATGAAATTGAATCTTGAAGCTGTAGTGCCAAAAGCTACCTCCTTGAATATCATTGGAGCTGCTGACATGACAGTGACAAAAGCTCAAGCAGCTGATCTTAACAGGGAAATCAAACATTTTGAACTATTTCTAATCTCTCTATTGTATGTAAAAGTATCTGTTTATGATACAAAGCTTACTATATATATATATATATATATATATCTGCTAAACAGTTAAATTTTTCATGCCAGATATATGTTTTATTGCTTTGTATATTTTGTATGTCTGTAATTAGTGACCTTACCCAAATAGGGGGAGATTGTTGGATCACTAGTTGGTTTTGGGCTAGGTTCACAAAGCTATGATGTTTGACCCAACATGTATAGCTAGGGTCATGTATGAGTCTTAGAGTCTAGGTCATGTCCTTAGAGTCAACACTGTATGGACCAGCCATCAACAGACTGCAAAAGACTCAAGACTTAGAGAAATTTTCAAAGACTCAGAAAATGAGTTCGACTTTCGTCGAACTCAGGTCGACGAAAGTCGTGCTCAGCTCGACGAACTTAGAGAAAAGTCTCTGAGCTGAGCTCGACGAACTTAAATCTCAGGTCGATGATTTTCAGAGTATACTTCAACATTCCATGTCCAGAATTCTTCACACTTAACTCCAGTCGACGAACTTAGTTCTCAGGTCGACGAACTTAGTTCTCAGGTCGACGATTGATGGATATTCTACTTCAACATCTTATTCTAGAAACATCTAAGTATTCGAAGTCTAGTATCATACTCCAGTCGATGAATTCACCTTCTCAGCTCGAAAAACTTAGACCACAGTCTTGACAAGATTTATCAAGTAGCAGTTAGAAGCTCTTAGCTCGACCAAACTAGTTCTCAGGTCGACGAATCCTGTTCTGAGGTCGACAATTTCTGGACACGTTACTTCAACATTCTTAAGTTCAAGAAACATGGAATTCTGAACTCCAGTCGACGAAGTTATACTCTTAGCTCGACGATCTGGATGAACAGAATTGGCAAGGTTCTAGAGAAAGCAGTTATCTATTCTTAGGTCGATGATCATGGATCTCAGCTCGACGAACAACTATTATCTGGTCGACGAACTTGACTTCTCACCTCGATAAGCACTGGACTCAGCTCGACGAATTATGTTATCTGTTCAATGATTTCTGTGCAGTTCCAGACTTGGAAAATTCCCTCCCTCTGTCCCTTTTCTATTGCAATAATTCCTGAGTAATCAATGCTTAAATATTCTCTGAATATTACCGTTAGATGCAAGCATTGATTACGGTCTTCATCAGGATTATTACTTGCCACTTTTCAATGGGACAGTTGGGGAAATCAATCAATGCAAATATTCTCCAGGCCGTCAGCATTGAATGAAGGAAGAAATTCAAATTCAGAAGGAAGATTACACAGAAATATAAAAAGGGTTTTTCTTTTTCTTCCTTCAGAAGAACATACAACAACACAGTGAATAGGCTTTTCTTCTTCCTTCTTGTCTGAACACAACAAAATACACAGGGCAATAACACAGCAAAATCAGAAGCCCTAGACCAGAGAAAGAACAGCAAGCTAAAGAAGAAGAAGAACAACCATTTAAATCAAGAGTCTTCTTCTGTCTTCATTCCAGGATTATTCAAAGGACAATAATTGCTATATCAGTCAAGAAGCACCTGGATACCTGCTGGTCAAGGCAGAAACACTGAAGTCCTACTAACCTTGAAGCAAAGCTCCATCCTTCCTAAACAAATCTATATCTCAGGGGTAGCTTTGTTAAAATCAAGATCCACTAAAGTCTTCTCAATTGTATTTGAGATAGAGAAGAAATAATCACTCTCTCATCCCCCACTGTATAAAGGGTTCTTAACTCCCTTCAAAAGTTATTCTTGCTTGCAAGTCACCTGATTAAAAGACTTGAGGATTGGTTTTTAAGCATCTGATCAAAAGCTCATTGGTGGCAGTCACCTGATCAAAAATCTGAGTGGATTCCCACCAGGGTGGTAGAAGAGTGGATGTACCCAGGTTGGGGAACCACTATAAAATTCTTGTGTTGTCTGGTTGCACTTTTTCATTTATTCTTGCTATGGTTGTATGGCTTAGGTTTGCTGTGTTTGTGGTTTTTAATTTAATTTCTGCAGCACTTGTGATAGATTGAATTATCTTAGGACTGATTTGTTAATTAGCAAAAAATTTAAAAACCCTAAATAATCTATTCACCCCCCCCCCCCTCTAGAGTATTTCAGATCTAATACTTACTTTCAATATACCATGGTTGGGGAACCACTATAAAATTCTTGTGTTGTCTGGTTGCACTTTTTCTTTAGTTCTTGTTGTGGCTGTGCTAGCTAGGTTACTATGTTTGTGATATTTGTTTTTGCTGTGCATGTGATAGTGCTAGATTAATTAATCTTAGGTCTATTTTTATTTACAGCAAAATGTTTTTAAGTTTTTAAGATACTCTATTCACCCCCCCTCTAGAGTATTTAAGATCTAACCCTTACTTTCAATTGGTATCAGAGCGAGTTTCCTTTGGTTGTACAAGCTAACCCATAAACCAAAAGATCCTTTGTTAGATCTGATTTTTATTTATCTCTACTAGGATTATATACACAGCATGTCACATAACAAAGACTATGCAAACACCAGACCTCCAGTGTGCAACCAAAATAAGTTTTCCATCTGGAAGACAAGAATAAAATTATATATGAATTCTATTGATGAGGACATCTACAACTCTATTTTGACAGGTCCTACACAAGCAACTACCTCTACATCTACAACAGCTTTAAGCACTAATATAGTTCCACCACCTCAGTGGACTGAAGCACAAAAGAAAGCAAAGATTGTTGATGCCAAGGCCATGAATTTTCTGGCCGAAACAATGTCTGATGACATTTTCTAAAAAGTGGCAGAATGCACATCAGCTAAGGCCATTTGAGACTCTCAACCAAATGGTAGCTGGATCAGCTGATGAGAGGAAAGATAGAAGATCCAATCTCATATTCCAATATGAGAACTTCAAGAAGGAGGAAGAAGAATCTGTTGCAGATATGTACAACAGGCTGAGCTCAATCATCAATGAGTTGAAAACCTTGGATAAGGACATCACCCTCACTGAGGTGAATGACAAAATCCTTATGTGCTTTCCAAGCTCATGGGATTCGAGGATCTGGCCAATCAAGGAGGCCAGAAGCTTAAATGAGATTTACACTGAATCTCTTTTGGGAAGGCTCAAGTCCTATGTGCAGCTCATTAAATCCAGAGAAGCGGCAGAGCAAAGGACACCTCCACCAGTCAGGAAAGAGCACAACCTGGCATTCAAGGCTGCTGAAGAGATAGAAACTTCAACAATGAATGAAGAGTTAATGAGTCTGCTTGCTAAAAGATTTTATAATATGGCAAGGAAAGACTTCAGGAAGAGATCATCCAGGCAGGATGATAAGTCAAGGTATGATAAGACCCCTACTAAAGAAGTAGTATGCTTTAGCTACAAGAAACCTGGGCATTTCATCTTAGAGTGCCCAGAAAATCAAAAGAAAGAAAGGAGAAGAGAAAAGGATTCTAAAAGACAACAAAGCTCAAGGCCTTCCTCCAGCAAATACAAGAAGAATGAGAAGGGCTTTGTAGCTGAAAGCTGGAGTGAAACTGAATAGGAATCCACGTCATCCAGCTCTAGTGAAGAAGAAGAGGCAAGGGCCAAGGAAGTCTGCCGCATGGCCATTGATGCCTCCAGAAGTCAATCAGATGAAGAAGATGCATCTGACAATGAAGAAGCTTCTGAATCAGAATCTGATCAGGTATTGTCCTCTTTTGACTATAATTCTAATAATTTCAAAATTGAATTTAAGACTATGTGTATTGACTTAATAAATTCTGAAAAGGAAATCAAAACACTTAGGGAAAAATTAGCTAATCAAGAAACTCTGATTGCTGAAAACACCAAGTTAATATAAGAACTTACACTAGCCAATGAACAAATTATTGCTTTAAAAACTGGACTATGTGAGGCCAAACAACTTGAGGAATCTCTCAATGGGAGAAGCCTTAAGCTTATGGACATCACAAGTACAGTCAATGCCAGACTGAATGGCAAACTAGGCTTGGGTGCATCATCAAGTTTGCCCCCCATTCTCAAGAGGAACATATTATCAACCCCTATCAAATTTGTTACAGCTAAGGGCAAATAAGTAATGAACAACAACCAAACCACAGAAGAAGTAACTAACTTTAAAAATCATAATAATAGAAACCAGAAAACCATAGAGAAAAACAAAGTTCAGCAGATTTCGTCAAACTCAGATCGACAAAATGTGGTAAGTTCGTCAAACTCAAGTCGACAAACACTGAACGCAAATCTATATAATAATCACTCATCTTACTGCGATCGACGAACTGTGTATGGTTCGTCGAGCAGAGATCGACAAACTTGGGGCACAGAAAATGAACATGTTCATTCTCTGAGTAGAGATCGACGATCTCATCACGTTTCGTCGAACTCTAGTTGACGAACTCACAACATTTCGTCGAACCCAGAAAAACTTAATAGAAGTCATAACTTTAACATCAATTCTAATAAATCAAGGAAACCTTTTAATCTAGTGGCTGATTGGATAATTCCTCCTAGAAGATATCACCCATTAGGATATAAATCACAACCTGAATTTTCTGTGATTTCAAGTTTTTCATATCAGCAAAACAAAGGACCCAAGGTAACTTGGGTCAAAAACATTTTATTATTTTCTCTGCAGGTGAAGAGCTGTCCAGTTGTTAATCAACTATGGTATCTGGACAATGGATGCTCCAAGCACATGACTGACAGCTAGGACAACTTGCACAATTACAGGTCCAAGCTGCGACCAAAGGTAATCTTTGTTGATTCAAAGTGTGGCCAGTCTAAAGGCTATGGAGAAGTAAGGATTGCAGCAGTCACACTCAAGAAGGTGACTTATATAAGAGGACTCAAGCATAACCTCATCTCCATAAGCCAATTTTGTTATGAAGGTTATCAGGTACACTTTAACTCAACATCTTGTACTATTTCAAATAAAGAAAAACAAATTGTTTTAATTGGAAATAGACAAGGTAACATATACATAATAGATTTTCTTTCTGCCAGTTCAGATATTTGTCTGCTTAATATTGTTTACAATCAAAATGAATTATGACATAAAAGACTAGGACATGTAAACATGAAAAATATTGCTAGGCTATCTAAAGACAACCTTGTAAGAGGATTACCTTCTGGTCCTGTTGGGTATTGTATCCACACTAACCCAGATTTGATGAAGTCACCCTTCAACTAAGATGAATTAAGTTGTATTTGATGCTTGGTTTGAGTTATGTGTTTGTAGGATTCTAATGGGAAGTGTAGACCAATGTCAGTCTACAATGGGTCACCAAACACAGAACCATACAGTGTAATCCCTCATTGTGTGTTCCAAAGTGTTGACTCACGTGTAGCCTCTCTATTGGGATACACTTCATATTCAAGCTCTAGGACTATGTGAAAAGACTTGATGCTGATTTCCCTTAGAAGTAGAAAATCTGTCAGAAATATTTTCCTAAGTAAAGTACTCGAGTACTTTCTTACTTACTCGAGTAAGTTACTGAGTTTATACTCGAGTAGTTTCCTTTTATCTCTCGAGTTTTCATATTTTCTCTTCTCAATTTTGTCTAAGTGAAATACTCGAGTAGTATTATATATACTCGAGTAGTTCTATCTTCTATCTCGAGTTAATTGTTTTCTGACTCTCGTGTAGTTCCTACTTACTCGAGTAATCTAAATCATAAAATTGAGTAATTCATCTACTACTCGAGTAGTCTAATGCTTTTACTCGTGTAATCTATAACTATATTCCAAAAAAATTTCACTAAGTGAATTACTCGAGTAGTTCATGTTATATACTCGAGTAGATCATTCTGTCTCGAGTAGTTCATGTTACATACTCGAGTAGTTCAATTTTTCCTGTTCCAAAAATTTTCTAAGTGTTTGTCTCGAGTTGTCTCTTATATAGTCGAGTAGTTCATTTCTATATACTCGAGTAGTACTTCTTGAACTCGAGTAATATACTCCACCTCTCGTGTAAGTACTAAGTACTTGAGTAAGTCATTTTTGTTACTCAAATAACTGAGTCCCTCTCACTCTTATTTACTCGAGTAGTTGACTCCATGTACTCAAGTAATGTTTCTTTTTCTCCCGAGTAATTTTTCTCATGTACTCGAGTAGTCACCTTCTACCTACTCGAGTAGTGCTGCATATACTCGAGTAGTTCTACTTGACTCGAGTAATTTACTTTGAACCTTTCAGAAATTCTTTAAGTCTAGACCTAACGGTCCTATTCTTAAACTCTGACGTGATTGGTTCATGTGTCTCTCTCATTATGAATCATTTAAGTCTAATCTTCTTGTCTCCTATAAAAGGTCTTGTCAAACCGATAAACCCTAAGTTTTAAAAGAAAATTATTTTAAGAAAGTTTTTGCAGCCGTCTCTTTCCAAAAAGATTTCTATCTCCTCTCTCTCTCTCTCTCTCTCTCTCTGCAAGAACCGGAAACTCGCCGCCGCCGCCATCGCTATTTTTCGACCGGCTAGGGTTTCTTCTTTTCAGAGGATTCAGATTAAGAAGACTTTATAGTTCGAGATATCCGCTCAACGCTTCATCTTCTCATTCGATCGTGTAAATTCGAGAAGTTCCAGATATGATTTCACCAAGATACTTCTTCAATATTCTAATAAAGCCGCACGCCTAGAAGAAGGATTTTCTGATTTTCTGTTGTAGATCTGAAGCAGATAATTTACTGTTTGTATTTCTGTACAACTTTAAATCATTATTATAGGAGAATATTTCTCCGAGTGTAGGATTTTTCAACTCCGAGATTGTAGGAAGTTTTGCCTTCCGAGTGTAGATCCGTTTGTGGATCGAGTTTGTAGGAACATTGTTCCGATGGTAGGATTGTTTTCCAATCCGAGATAGTGGAGTAACCGAGTCTTGTATATTGCTAAATCGGTGAGGGAAAGTGGATGTACCCAAGGTTGGGGAACCATTATAAATCTTGCCTCGTCTGTGTTTGCTTGTTTGGTAGATAGATCTGTGCTTTGGTTGAGATTTTTTTTATTCCGCAAAAAGACGCACAACTCACCTATTCACCCTCCTCTAGGTGATTTAGATTGGCAACTATTCTCTTTCAATTGGTATCAGAGGCAGGTTGATTGTTAAAAGGTTAACACCTTGATCAGTTCCTTCAAGAGTTGTCATTTGAGATCTACCAAAATGGACAAGGTTAAAGATTTTGCCAAGCTTCCGTTGTGCAACAAAAATAATTTCCCTATGTGGAAAGAAAGGATGAAATTCTTCATGGAAGCTGCGGATCCAAGAATCTTCATGATAGTTGAAGAAGGTCCTTATATTCCCATGACCGTCTCCACTATAGATCCTACTAAGAAAGTCCCCAAGAAACTCATGGATCTAGATAAGGATGAGATTGCGCTTGTCTCATTGGACAAAAAGGCGAAAAATATCATAACAAGTGCAGTCGATGATTCAATGCTGCAAAATCTGATTCAATACCAGTCTGCAAAGGAGATGTGGCAGTCATTAGTTACCTTGATGGAAGGTACTGAAGAAGTGAGGGATGATAGAAGATCCCTACTTAATCAGAAGTATGAGGCTTCCTGACAAGGAAACAAAGAAACCGTTGCTGACACATTTGAGAACTTCTTCAAGATAGTGAATGGGCTAAGAGTCTATGGAAGAGTCTTCACTAATGGAGAGCTAAATGATAAGTTCTTGAGATCCTTGACTAAGGAATGGGATAACAAGGTCCGTGCTATAAGGGAGTTTGGAAAACTGGCCGAGACAGATCCTCAGAATATCTTCGAGAAGCTGATGTCCTATGAGCTACAACTCAACAACAGGAAGGCTGAAGAAGAGAAAAACAGGTCTGCATTCAAAGAGAAGTCTGTTGCTTTAAAGGCAGACACCTCTAAGAAGTCCAAGGTTGTTCCTCCTACTCCAGCACCAGAAGTTAGTGAAGAAGAAACCTCAGAGCCAAGAACCTCAGACTCTGAACTGTCAGAAGGAGAGTTCTCACTACTCTCTCGACAGTTCAAGAAATTCTTGAACAAGAAGAAGCAATGGAAAGGCATGGATGCCTCTTATAGAAGATCACAACGCGATGGTGATCGACAAAGAAAAGGCTCAAGCTGCCATGACAGGTATAATACTAAACAAAACAAACATATTTCGACTGACATTATTTGTTATTATTGTAATAAGACAGGACACGTCATCGCTGACTGCCCTCACAAGAAGAAGGAGGGTGGTAGAAGAGAGGAAAATAAATCCTCATACAGCAAGAAGATGACAGAGAAGAGCTTGATGGACAAAAAGGGCAAGACTCTTAGCGACTCTGACTCATCTGAGTCGATTGAAGAAGAAGAAGCTTATTTTGGACTCATGGGTCAAACTGATGATGAACAAGAGCCCCAGTTCACTGGGAAGGTAAACTCTCACACTCCTCTCTCTGATTCTAAAGTTTCTGAACATGATTGTGAGGATAGCCCTTCTGACGATGAGTCAGAACTCATGGCCCAATATAAGGAGTTAATGATGGCTTACGATAAATGTCGCCGAGTCGTGAAAACTCAGGCCCATGAGATAAAGTCTCTCAAAGATGAAGAGAGCATCTTGAGAGAGAAAGTCGCAAAGACTGACTCGCTCGAAGAAAACTTCAATAATACTATTGAAGAATATAACAAGGCTCTTGAGCACCTCGACCTTAAAGAGAAAATCATCAAGGAGCTGGAAGCCCAACTTGCTGTTGAAAAGAAACTTGTTGAAAGTTTCTCGAAGCCCAAGACAGTTCTTCCATTCATTGCTGAATTCTCAGCTAAGGCCAAGGGTGCTGGATTAGGCCATGAAGAAGCTCCTGGTAAATCCTCTTGGAGAAATAAGGCTCAACGGAAGAATAAGGCCGCCAAAAAGGCCTTAGCCAAAGAGAAGGGGAAAGCCCCTCAAGATCAGATCACGTTCAAGAAGGTTATATTTCCTTCAAATGAGTTTGATTTTGACTCATCCTACGGGCACTTTGCTAGGCCTACCTATGTAGAGCCAAAGTACCGTTATCAAGGATGGACTCGACCGAGAAACTTTGGCGAAAGTGTCTTTAAGGCACCTTATGAAGAAGTCATTCTTCAGAGCTATAGCCCTTTTAATCATGGGCATAACTTCAAGAAGGCACCAAAGGCAAAGCATGTTGTAGAAAAGCCTGTAAAGGAGAAGAAGCCATGTGATTGCCATCATCATGAGGCATCTTCCTCCAAGAATGCTGCCCCTGCTAGACCACAATTCCAAAGGGTCAAGCCGAAGAACTTAAGGTGAAGATACAATAGATTTGACTATTGGTGTTGTGGCAGAATTGGTCACTTTACCATTGATTGTTGGTTTAATCCTAGAAATGTTGCATCCCCACATGTTGGCAATATGAGGAAGACCACTCCTAATGCTAATATTCATAGGGGGAGTGTTCTAACCCGAGACCAAGGACCCAAACGTATTTGGGTTCCTAAGGCTAACTGATTGCGATTGCATGAATGTCCATAGGCCAACAAAACGCCAATCTGGTATTTGGACATTGGATGCTCTCGGCATATGACCGGGACAAGAAGACTTATTCAAAACTTTACTCCAGTTGTGAACGGACCGAAGGTAATCTTTGGAGGTTCAGACCGTGGAATTACTAGAGGCTATGGTATGATTACTAACGGTAATGTATCCTTCTCAGATTTGGCTTACGTTGAAGGTTTGGAACATAACCTTATAAGCATATGCCAACTCTGCGATAAAGGATACATAGTTGAGTTTCACGCTGACAAGTGCTTGATAAAATCTATTGACAATATGGAAACAATTCTATCCGACACTCGAAGTAGAAACATCTTTTGTTTAAATTTCATTTGTATAGATTCTTCAACACCAGTGTGCTTTTTAGCAAAAGATAGTGCGTCTCTTGGTGACCAATGTCACAAGAGATTAACACATATTAATTCCAAAACTACTAATAAATTATTTTCAATGAACTTAGTACGTGATGCCCCAAATGTCAAGTACGTCAAAGATAGACCTTGTCATGCATGTGTAAAAGGCAAGCAAACAAGGGCTACCTTTAAAAGCATTATTGGCAAGGATTCTAATAGATGTCTTCATCTACTGCATATGGACTTGTTTGGTCCACTGCAAATTAGAAGTTTGGGAGGTTAGGATTATACGTTGGTAATTGTTGATGATTACTCACGCTTTGTGTGGGTGTTCTTTTTGAAACACAAGTCAGATACCTTCGACATCTTTACTAATTTTGTCAGGCAAGTCGAGAATGAGTACAACTGCTCCATAGTCAAAATCAGAAGTGACAATGGAACAGAGTTTAAGTCTGGGGCCATGATAGAATTTTGTGAAAGCTTAGGTATCTTTCATGAGTTTTCCTCTCCTCGTACTCCACAACAGAATGGAGTGGCCGAGAGAAGGAATAGAACGTTCATAGAGGCCTACAGGACCATGTTGAGTGATGCTTCACTTCCGGAATATTTCTGGGCTGAAGCCGTCAACACTGCGTGTCACGTGCAAAATCGAGCCCTCATAAACAAAAACCACGATAAGATACCTTACGAACTTCTGAAAGGCAGGAAACCAATAATCTCATATTTTAGAATTTTTGGCTGTAAATGCTTCGTTCTAAACAATGACAAGTATCACACTACTAAGTTTAGCGAAAAGAGTTTTGAAGGTATTTTTGCAGGTTATAGTAGCTATAGTAAGGCATATAGGATATTTAATAGAAAAGCCCGGGTGGTAGAAGAATCGATACATGTTGTATTTGATGAGACGAGTTTGCTGCAAAGCAACTCTTCTCGTGTGCTTATTGAAGATGCAGGTGCAAAGATGAAATAAATTAGCTTGGATGAACCGTCCGAAGACAAAGTGAAAAGTTCATCAAGATCACCACTCCAACCCCTATTGGAGAGGCCGATGATCAAGATGAAGAAGTCTTCCAAGATGAATAAGTCACTCCGGTGATAGAAGATAATCCAGATGCAAGGACTCTAGAGCTCAGACATTTGAAGGATCATCCCATGGACCAGATCATAGGAGATCCCCGAGATGGTGTCAGAACTCATAGAGGTACAACTAATGAGAATCTATATTTAAGTTTTCTCTCGCAGGTTGAAACAAAGAAGTTTGAGGAAGCAAACTCAGATGCATCGTGGATAATGGAAATGGAAGAAGAACTGAACCAGTTCAAGCGCTGCAAAGTATGGAAGCTTGTTCCAAGACCCAAAGGTAAGAACATCATTGGGACAAAATGTGTCTACAGGAACAAGATGGACGAGGATGGAACGATAGTAAAGAACAAGGCCAGACTTACTTCCAAAGGCTATCGTTAAGAATAAGTAATCGACTTCGACCAGACGTACGCTCCAGTGGTAAGGCTGGAGGCTATAAGGTTATTCCTAGCATATGCTGCACTCAAAGGCTTCACTATCTACCAGATGGACGTGAAGTCTGCCTTCCTTAATGGTGACATAAAGGAAGAGGTGTATGTGGAACAACCTCCAGGTTTCGTTGATCCTAACTTTCCTGATTACGTTTATTTACTGCATAAAGCATTATATGGTCTGAAACAAGCTCCTCGAGCTTGGTATGAGACGTTGTCTAGCTTTCTACTTGAGAACAAGTTCACAAGGGGAAAGATTGACAAGACATTATTTCTTAGGGAAATTAAGGGCAAGATTTTGCTAGTGCAAATCTATGTCGACGATATTATTTTTGGCTCTACTGATGACAACCTCTGCAAGAAGTTTTCAAAACTTATGCAAGGGAAGTTTGAAATGAGCAGTATTGGCGAGCTGAAGTATTTCTTAAGGCTTCAGGTGAAATAGTCTGAAGATGGAATTTTCATCTCGCAGACCAAGTTCACCAAAAAGCTAATTAAGAAATAAGGAATGGAGAACGCAACCTCGATGATGACTCCAATGGGTTCAATAATGTCTCTGGACAAGGATGAAAAGGGGAAACCTTTTGATGAAACCAAGTACAAAAGCATTATCGGATCCTTGCTCTACCTTACTGCAAGTAGCCTGACATAATGTTCTCAACATGTGTCTGTGCCAGATTTTAGGTGAACTCTAAGGATTCTCACTACGCTACTGCGAAGAGGATTTTGAGATACCTTAAAGGTACACCAAATCTTGGCTTATGGTACCCAAGAAGTAATGATAGTGAACTGATAGATTTTCAGATGCAGATTTTGTAGGTAGCAAAGACGACAGGAAAAGCACTTCAGGGACTTGCTAATTCTTTGGAAGAAGGCTTATCTCCTGGAATAGCAAGAAGCAAAACTGTGTGACAATTTCAACGGCCGAGTCAGAGTACATCTCTGCAGGCAGTTGATGTGCACAGTTACTTTGAATAAAGAATCAGTTCGAAGACTACAACATAAAGTTTGCAAAGATTCCACTGTTTTGCAACTCCTCCAGCATAATAAGAATAGCCAACAACCCAGTCTCGCACATCCGGACAAAGCATATAGAGCTAAGGTATCACTTCATCCGGGATCATGTGGAGCATGGGGACATAGACCTACAATATGTCCCTACAGACAGGCAAATTGCCGATATTTTCACAAAGCCGTTGGATGAGACCAAGTTCTCGTTCTTCAAAATAGAACTTGGGATGATCAATAAGGAAGACTAGAAGAAGCTGGACTTTCAAGAAGGCTCAAGGCTCAGAGGTTAGTCAAAAGTTGGATTTTTCCAAAAGCTTAAGTTTTTGACTCGAGTAAGTAACAGTATACTCGAGTAAGTATATGACCTACTTGAGTTGTAGAATGACATACTCGAGTAATCGACTTGACGTACTCGAGTAGTGAAATGCTATACTCGAGTAGTCGACTTGACCTACTCGAGTAGTAGACTGACATACTCGAGTAGTCAACTTCACTTACTCGAGCACCTCATTGACCTACTCGAGTACTTCCATACATCTACTCGAGTACTTTTATATTCTTACCCGTGTACCCCAGACTTATCTACACGAGATATTCTCCTCACTCGTGTATATGCCGAGTCATCTCTTATTCAAATTTTCTTATGCGCAAACGAAAGGCTTATGCCGCCTACTCTATGGTTTACCTCAGTATTTCTTTTCAAATAATTAGACCTAAACATAGGGTTATATAAATAAGAAAATCCGGAAATTTCATCTACACGAAATCATTTCGGTCTCTCGAGTACCCGGCTGCCTCTTCGCCTTCCTCCATCAGTTGTAGAGCCGCGCCCCTTCCGTCTCCCCGTCGACGCTCTCTAGGGTTTCGCTATCTCCAAGACTTCTGAATCATGGCCGCCTCATCTAAGATCGGTGTTGGTTCAGAATTAGTCGCTGCAAGAATTTCCGACCTATCCTACGATTTCCAAAATCTTCTGATTTTGCTCGACAACGCCGGATTGACATTCGTTCTTCAAGAACCATGTCGTATCCTCTTCCCCGAAGTTGCAGAGCTTTTCAAGAATGTCAAGGTCAAGCAAAATGGCACCGTTCTCAAATCTAAAGTCGAAGGCATAAAGATCAAACTCACCAAAATGACTGTGGCTCAACTTCTTCGAATGGCGATCGTGGATGAAGAAGATGATCTAGGGCCTGAAGAATCTGACAGAACAAGTCTATTCTATGGTCTGAACCCTAGAGACATTACATCAATAGGTCTGACATGAATGCAGAAGGCAAATTCTTGGTTGATGTCATTGGTAAGATTCTTCTCTGCAAAACCCACTCCATCCGGGCTATACTTCTTTTCTTCTTTGACATCATGCAAGCAATCGTCTGCCAAAAGAGCTTCCAGTTTGGAATGCTAATCTTGGACAAGATTAAGGAGAGTATAAAATCCCTCAACTATGCAAGGACAATTTCCCTGCTTCTCCATGAGATCAATCCAAAGGTTTTTAGTTTCTCCAAAGGAAGTATCATTCACCACATGAAGAAGGTCTCCACCTCCTCCATCCAGAGATGGGAGTTAAAGTTGCAAAATCCCTCTCAAGCTGCCAAAGTTACTGATGTTGCAGACACAGAGGACAGGACTCCATCTCCTTCTCCATCTCAGGTCCCCAGCTCCTCTGGTGCACCTATTGAGGGGGAGCCTGCTCCTACTATTCAGGCCAGGCCACCTACTCCTCCTCCACCTACTCCTCCTCCAGTCACTCCAGAAGATTTCCTCTCAAATCAACAGGTTCAAGAAGCACTCCTTTCTACTGATGCTGCCATAAATGAAATGATAGAAGAGTTAAATGCAGATGTACCACCTCCTCCTCTATCTCCACCAGCTCCATCCTATGAAATTCTCAAGGACCCAACTCCTGGACAATCTCCAAACACTTCTCCAGCAAGGACACTAGCACAATCCCGTGATTCCCCCAAAGAACAGCCAGAAATAGTTCTCATTTCTGATGAGCTCTCACTTGAGCTAGATGAAGCTCCTCTCATAAATTTGGATTTCACTATCCCTCAGATTATGAATGAAGAGGATGCCATGATACCCACTACAAGAGATCAGTCACTCTCTGAAATAGCTCAATGGGTGGCTCCTCCTATTCCTTCTGCTCCATAAAATTCTGCTCCTCCTGCTGCTACAGCTCCTGCCTCCACAGATTTGATGAATCAGATTGTACTTCTTCTTTAAAATCAGAAAACATACTTTGATACTTGTATCAAGACTGTCACAGACAAAGTAACTGCTGTAGAAACTGAGATGAGCAGAGGATATGCTGAGATCCAACACAATACTGATCAGCTCAAACATCTCTTCCAAATTGGTGGCAAAGCCTTAGACCACACCATCACCAGTGTTGGACAGGTTATGGAGCAAGGCCTGACTCTTGCCAACAATCAAATGGAACTGGACAAAAGGGCTGAAGCAACCAAGATGAAGATTTGTGAGGAAGTTGGAACTTTCAAAGATGATGCCATCTCCCAGCTATCTGTTGAAGTCAGAAAGGGGGAGAAGTTGGTAAAAGAATATTTAGAAAAATATGATGCCCTCCAGAAAGAATTATGGGAAGCCAAAGTTAAAGAGGTCCATGATGATGTTCTAGCTCAGATACAGATTGTCAAATTCCACACTTATGACAGTGCTGTTTGGATGCACAACCAGATTCTGCCAGAATTTGCTGCTGATCCTAACATTATTCCTCATCACCTGAACCCACTAGCTGCTGCTCCTGCTCCTCCTCTGCAACCCACATTTTCTCCAAGGCCTAGTGATTTTGTTGCTCCTCCAGATTCATATGCTCAGGATTGGGAAGATGATCCCGCTGATATCTTTCTCAAAGCCCCTCCTGAGATACTGACTTACAAGAAGAAAAGGAAATATGGTGAAGGTCCTTCTGCTAGCAAGTCTGTTCCTGCTAAAGCTCCTGAACATGCTGAGATCTGGTCTCCCACTTCCAAGTCTCTCATCCTGAAAACTCTCAAGTTAGTTCTGGACTTACATGAAAGCAGAAACATTCACTACAATTCACATGAATGGGAGTTGTATGAGAAGTCCATGACCAAAAGGAGGATCTATGACATAGAATATGGGAGAAATAATCCAGCTGCTCCTCCCAGACCCCCCAAGTGTTATCCTAAACCTTACAGCTATCAGAGAGGATAATAAGAGAAACAAGACAAGCAACATCATCAGAGCTAACCCAAAAGACTCATGAGCTTTGGAAATGGATTTTAGTTGTTAATGATATTTCTGGACAATCATATTTATATAATTCAAAGTTTTGGATCTTATTATCTTTTTCATAGTTCCTTGTTTGCTTACACTGCTTTATTACTCAGCATTCCATTTATGTCCATAATTCACCTTAGTGTAAAGGGTTCTGACTTCCACAAATAGGGGGAGATTGTTGGGTATTGTATCCACACTAACCCAGATTTGATGAAGTCACCCTTGAACTAAGATGAATTAAGTTGTATTTGATGCTTGGTTTGAGTTATGTGTTTGCAGGATTCTAATGGCAAGTGTAGACCAATGTCAGTCTACAATGGGTCACCAAACACAGGACCATACAATATAATCCCTCGTTGTGTGTTCCAAAGTGTTGACTCATGTATAGCCTCTCTATTGGGATACACTTTATATTCAAGCTCTAGGACTATGTGAAAAGACTTGATGCTGATTTCCCTTAGAAGTAGAAAATCTGTCAGAAATATTTTCCTAAGTAAAGTACTCGAGTACTTCCTTACTTACTCGAGTAAGTTACTGAGTTTATACTCGAGTAGTTTCCTTTTATCTCTCGAGTTTTCAGATTTTCTCTTCTCAATTTTGTCTAAGTAAAATACTCGAGTAGTATTATATATACTCGAGTAGTTCTATCTTCTATCTCGAGTTAATTGTATTCTGACTCTCGTGTAGTTCCTACTTACTCGAGTAATCTAAATCATATACTTGAGTAGTTCATCTACTACTCGAGTAGTCTAATGCTTTTACTCGTGTAATCCATAACTCTATTAAAAACAAATTTCACTAAGTGAATTACTCGAGTAGTTCATGTTATATACTCGAGTAGATCATTCTGTCTCGAGTAGTTCATGTTACTTACTCGAGTAGTTCAATTTTTCCTGTTCCAGAAATTTTCTAAGTGTTTGTCTCGAGTAGTCTCTTATATACTCGAGTAGTTCATTTCTATATACTCGAGTAGTATTTCTTAAACTCGAGTAATATACTCCACCTCTCGTGTAAGTACTTAAGTACTCGAGTAAGTCATTTTTGTTACTCGAGTAACTGAGTCCCTCTCACTCTTATTTACTCGAGTAGTTGACTCCATGTACTCGAGTAATGATTTCTTTTTCTCCCGAGTAATTTTTCTCATATACTCGAGTAGTCACCTTCTACCTACTCAAGTAGTGCTGCATATACTCGAGTAGTTCTACTTGACTCAAGTAATTTACTTTGAACCTTTCAGAAATTCTTTAAGTCCAAACCTAACAGTCCTATTCTTAAACTTTGACGTGATTGGTCCACTTGTCTCTCTCATTATGAATCATTTAAGTCTAATCTTCTTGTCTCCTATAAAAGGTCTCGTCAAACCGACAAACCCTAAGTTTTAAAAGAAAATTATTTTAAGAAAGTTTTTGCAGCCGTCTCTTTCCAAAACGATTTTTGTCTCCTCTCTCTCTACAAGAATCGGAAACTCGCCGCCACCGCCATCGCTATTTTCCGACCGGCTAGGGTTTCTTATTTTCAGAGGATTTAGATTAAGAAGACTCTACAGATCGAGATCTCTGCTCAACATTTCATCTTATCATTCGATCATGTAAAGTCGAGAAGTTCCAGATCTGATTTCACCAAGATTCTTCTTCAAAATTCTGATAAAGCCGCACGCCTAGAAGAAGGATTTTCTGATTTTCTATTGCAGATCTGAACCAGAAAATTTACTGTTTGTATTTCTGTACAACTTTATTTTATTATTGTAGGAGAAGATTTCTCCGAGTGTAAGAGTTTTCAACTCTGAGATTGTAGGAAGTTTTGCCTTCCGAGTGTAGATCCGTTTGTGGATCGAGTTTGTAGGAACATTGTTCCGAGGGTAGGATTGTTTTCCAATCCGAGATAGTGGAGTAACCGAGTCTAGTATATTGCTAGATCGGTGAGGGAAAGTGGATGTTCCCAAGGTTGGGGAACCACTATAAATCTTGCCTCGTCTGTGTTTGCTTGTTTGATAGATAGATCTGTGCTTTGGTTGAGATTTTTTTTATTCCGCAAAAAGACACACAACTCACCTATTCACCCCCCTCTAGGTGATTTAGATTGACAACTATTATCTTTCAGGACCATACAGATTGAGTACTCTACTCTTGCTACATTGATCAGAAGTGGTCATGGTACAGAGTTTGAGTTTCTTCTTATGCATGAGTTCTGTGAGAAGGAAGGTATCAGGCCCTGCTTCTCAGCTCCTAGAACTCCCCAACAAAATGGGGTAGCTGATAGGAAGAATAGAACCTTGATTGAAGCTACAGGCACATTATTTGCAGGTGCTTACATGCTACTATCCATTTGGGCAGAGGTTGTAAACACATCAAATTATGTGCTGAACAGAAGTTTGATACCTAAGCTTAAGAATAGGACTCCCTATGAATTACTTAAATGGAAGAAACCTAAAATCACCTATTTTAAAGTATTTGGCTGTATATATTACATATATAATAATAACAAGTAATATTTTAGAAAGTTTGAAGCTAAAGCTGAAGAGGGAATTTTTCTAGGATATTCCCAAGAAAGCAAAGCTTATAGGGTGTTTAATAAATCATCTTTAAAAATTGAAGAATCAATTCATGTCACTTTTGATGAGGCTAACTTGTCATACAAGAAGAAAGAAATTTCTACCAATAGCACCTTGCAGGTACATCACTTGTGTGAGAAAATGGGTGAATTAAACCTTCCACAAGAGGCTATAGTACCCTCTCCTCCACAGGTTGTTGAAGAGAGTGAAGAAGAATCTTTGGAAGAGGCTGAACCTGATTCAACAACAAACATAATTCCATAAGAAGAATTAATTCCAAATGTTGTTGCTGAACCAACTCCACCCACTGACCTTGTCACACTAAGGGATCACCCTAGATCCCAAGTGATTGGAGACATAACAGTAGGTGTACAAACAAGGCATCAACTCAACCAAGATGTGATGCATGCCTGTTTTCTCTCTTAAGTTGAACCTCAATCCATAAAAGATGTTGAGCAAGATCCCCACTGGATCATTGTAATACAAGAGGAACTCAACCAATTTGAGAGATGTAGATTTTGGGATTTACTTCCAAGACCCAAAGAATACCCAGTCATTGGAACTAAATGGGTATAAAGAAATAAACTAGATGCCCAAGGTGTAACTATGAGAAACAAGGCTAGGCATGTTGCTCAAGGTTATAGACAAGAAGAAGGTATAGACTATGACCAAATATTTTCACAAGTTTCAAGGTTAGAGGCAATCAGAATCTTCCTTGCCTATGCTTCCTAGAAGAAGTTTAAAGTCTACCAGATGAATGTGAAAAGAGCCTTCCTGAATGGAGTATTGAAAGATGATGTTTATGTTGAACAATCTCCAGGTTTTGTCTCTCCAACTCATCCCTCATATGTTTTTAGATTGCATAAAGCTCTTTATGGTTTAAAGCAAGCTCCAAGAGCTTGGTATGAGACCTTAGCTATCTTTTTGATAGAGCATAAATTCACTAGAGGCATAGTAGATAAAATATTGTTCACTATGCACCATAAGGATCAAACTTTGTTAGTACAAATATATGTAGATGACATTATATTTGGGTCTACTGATTCCAAACTATGCAAGAGATTTTCTGACCTCATGTATTGTAAGTTTGAAATGAGTAGCATGGGTGAGCTCTCCTACTTCCTTGGTCTCCAAGTGAAGTAGCTACCTGATGGCATCTTCATCTCCTACGCTAAATATGCTAAAGAGTTTATTAAAAAGTTTGGGATGGCTGATGCCTCAGCAAAGAAAACAACTATGGTTACTAATGCTGTAATAGACACTGATGAACATGGGAAACCAGTTGATTAGAAACTATATAGGGGCATTGTTGGGTCCCTATTATATCTTACAGCTATCAGACCTGATATAATGTTTGCCACATGTCTTTGTGCTAGGTTCCAAGTGAATCCTAAATAATCTCACCTAGTTTTTCTAAAAAGAATTTTGAGATATATAAAGAATTATCCTAATCTAGGCCGTTGGTATCCTACTGAGTCAGAATTTGATTTAACTGTATATTTAGATACTGATTTTGCTGGATGCAGGGTAGACAAGAAAAGTATCTCAGGAACTTGCTAGTTCCTAGGTATGAGATTAGTGTCTTGGTTCTGCAATAAATAATCATTTGTGTCTGCATTAACTGTTGAAGCAGAATACATTACAGTTGGTAGTTGCTGTTCTCAGATGTTGTGGATTCAAAACCAACTCCTAGACTATGGTTTCAACTTAAATAATTCAACTCTACTCTGTGATAACACAAGTGTTATATCCATAGCACAAAATCCAGTCCATCACAGTAGGACTAAACATATAGACATTATGCATCATTTCAGTAGAGAGTGTGTAGACAAAAACAAAATCAAACTTGTCTATATCTACACTGATCTACAAAGAGCTGATATTTTCACCAAACCCTTGGATGAAACAAATCACTTGTTCTTTATAAACTAGCTGGGCATGATCAATGGAGAAGCTTTGATTTAACTTCTGTCTGCACTCGACGAATTTTTCAAAGTTCGTCAAATGGAGCTTAACGAACTGGGAAAAGTTCTTGAGATATTCGTCGAACAGAGATCGACGAACTCTCTATAAGTGAAGTTGTGTTCGTCAAACAGAGATCGACGAATCTTCTACAGACAACTTTGGTCGAACGAAGCTCGACGAAATGTTTTCAAATCTTCAGACTGAGCTTGACAAATTAGTTAACTACCAATTATTTCGTCGATCTCAGATCAAATAATTATTTATTTTTCATGGAACGGAGTTTGTCGATTCATATTCTATAAAATCTTATATCTAGGTTTTCTTCGACCTTCATCCCGTGCTTTCAGTTCCCTTGCACTTGATCTACATTTTTTCTCTTGCAGGTGAACAAATGGCGATTCCAGCGGGCAGTCTTGCAGCGATGAAATTCGATACATGATTTGATGTAGACTTCGAATCATTTAAACACTCAGACCCAATATTCCTGGACATTCTGAAACTGCTTGAAGATCAGCAGTTGAAGAATCTGATATCCACCAGGATCAAGATAGCTGGCACTGAGATCAGAGAGTGGGTCTACACTTCTTCCACCAATGATGAGAACACCATGACCTGCACAATAACAGGTAACACCGTCTCTCTTACCACCGCCGTGCTGACTGAAAGTTTTGGATTAAACAATGGTACAGAAGAATTAGAGATTGAAAATGAAGAGATTGATGTGATGCTGAGTATGATGGGTTATTCTGGAGAAACCCCTAACAAACTCCTGAAGAAATACCTCTCTGCTTAATACAAATTTCTAGCAGATATTGTTGGGAAAGTACTGCTGGGCAAACACACTGCCCATGATTACATCACCAGGCACCAATTCCTGGTATTGTGTGCTGTGTTGAACAAGAAACCAGTGAAATGGGCTCTGATTATGTTTGAATTAATCAAGAAAAAGAACACAAAGAAAGAGGTTTGTTTTAGAAGAATTTTGGGAATCTTCCTAAAGGAAAAGGCTGCTGAATCCGTGATCTCCCCGACCATATTCATCAATGCCTCCAAGAGGCTCACCTGTGCCCTCTTTGACAGGTGGGAGAGGACCATCACCAAGCCCTCCAAGGCTTCTTCCTCTTCCACCAGGCCTTCTGAGAATAATAGGGCTGATCTAGCCACTTCCCACCCTGCGAAAGATATACCTCCTCCACCACCATCACCTCCAGCCATCCAACCTCATCCTCAGATGGCACAACAACTCCCTCCACAGTTCAAACCACAGTCCACATTCTTACACCTCCATTATCTCCAGTCCCTCCATCACCAACTCATATTAACTTTCATACCTCATCTCCATCCCAACATTGTACATACATTCCCTCCAAAACTCCCACTCCCTCTCCCCATGGTACACCAACTAACTCCCCACCTTCCTCTCTCGTACCCCACCATCTGGCCAACATCCCATCCTTCACTCTGCCCACATCTCCTACTCATACTTCTTCCTCTCTAGCTGCCCAAATGATGGATGCTTTACCTCTTCCTTTACTAACATCTTCCCTCCCTCCCTTTGTTTCCACTGACACACCCTCTGCATTCCTCCCTCTGGACCCCTCCATCATCCCACCTCTCATTGCACTTCTCACTCCCCTCCTCAAAACCCTTATAGTAGAGGCAATTTCACCTCTTGCTTCCTCCATATCCTCTTGTGTTGTTCACATATCTGCTCTCTCTGCTCCTCCATCTTCAGTAAGGGGCCTAGATCCAGTTCCCACTGAAACCAAGCAGGGGGAGATGCTCTATGAAGAAGTCACAGCAGAAGTAGTAGTAATAATAGAAGCAGCAGTAATAGCAGCAACGGTAACAACAAAACAAGAAGCAGCAGAAGCAGAAGCAAAAGAAACAGCAGATACAGATGTTGATAAAGATTTATTTGATTTAATTAATTTTATTGAGTCTGATATGGATCTCGATGAGCAAGTCCTAGAGGAAATAAACACTGCTGGTGATTTTATGAGAAATCCCACAGTTGATCTGATGAATTTTTTGAAAGTTTTTGATCAAGTTTATTTGAGTGAACTTCCAGAGTATAGTACAAAGCAATCTTTGACTATAGTCCCTTATACCTCACCAAAAAGCCCCAAGGTTTCCATGTAACTAAAGGCCAGTTTTGCTATAATAAAGGTTCCAGCCATTCCATCTCCGCTAAAAGATGCTCCCCTCATTACTTCATCTCCACCCAGAGCTGATCCCCTCACTGTTGCATCCCCTCCTACTCCAACTTTTGTAATGGATGATTCCCCAATGCCTGATTTAGATGAACTGATCATGGCTGACATAGAAGAAGAAAGTAGATCAGTTGCTGAAAGCACTGATATATGCAGTTCTCCTGTTCCAGCTCAAGTTCCTGCTCCAGCTCTAGCTCCTCCTCCAGTTCTTTCTCCAACTCCTACTTAGGCTAAAAATCTCATTGATAAATCTGTACTAAAAGCTATTGATGCTTTGTATGATGCTCCTCAAGACTCTAATGATGAGGATGATGATGAAGAGAACTCTGATGATGAGCCTAGGAAAAAAAGACTCAAAGAAAAGAAAGGCTCCTCCACCTCCTGCCCCAAAACCAAATCCAGCAAATGACACTGCATATTATATACTGCAGAAGATCACACCATATAAGGGCATGCCAGCATAGATGTGACTGTCCAAGAACCAACAAAAAGAATGAAAGAAAAGCAGGAAGTACTCCCCACCTCCTCAGAGATATAGAAAGGATCCTCCTCCTCATCCTCCTCCACCTGCCGCTGATGCTTCAAGTTCTTCAACTCAGAGGACTACCCAGTATCAAACCTATCAGAGGCATCAGGGTAGGTCCTCCTCTTCAAGAAGCAGCCAGCAGAGGCATTACTCATCAGGCAGACAACAAATACAGTAACATCATCATCAACAACAACAAATTACTAAACATAAATCTGAAAGCCCAATGAGACCTGCCTCCCCTCCTGTACCCTTTGAAGATCCAGAGACAGCTACAACTGCAAGGATGGACAAGTTCCAAGAGTTGGTTGGCCTATCTATGATCAACAAGGCAAAAGCTGAAGGAAAGGATCCTTCTCAATATTCAACCATGCCCAAATACAGGAAGGAAGAACTTAACAGGTTTGCTAAGTCTAACAAATTTTTTAATGTTGATGACTATATGAAACTGCATCCTGAAGCTGTAGTACCAAGGGGTACCTCCCTTAATATCATTGATGTTGCTGACATGACAATGACAAAGACAAAAGCAGATAATCCAAAAAGGGAGATCAAGTTTACTTAGACAGGTGAAAAAGCTAAAGAGGAGAAGCACACAGAGCCCAAGAAGAAGAAATAAACTTTAAACTGTTTAAGTCTCTTTGATTATTTTAAAACTATCTATTTTTATTCTGATTCAAAGCTCTTTGTATATATATATATATATATGCTGCATATGTTAAAATTCCTGCCAGATATATTTTTCTTGCTTTGTTATTCATGTAAGTCTGTAATTAGTGACCTTACCTAAATAGGGGGAGATTGTTGGATCCCTAGTTGGATATGGGTTAGGTTCACTAAATTAGGATGTTTGACCCAACATGTATAGCTAGGGTCATGTTTGTGTCTTAGAGTCTAGGTCATATCCTTAGAGTCAATACTACATGGACCAGCCATCAATAGACTGTAGAAGACTCAAGACTTAGAGAAATTTCAAAGACTCAAAAAATGAGTTCGACGTTCGTCGAACTGAGGTCGACGAAAGTCGTGCTCAGCTCGACGAACTCAGAGAAAATTCTCTGAGCTGAGCTTGACAAACTTGGTTCTCAGGTCGACGATTTATAGACACTATACTTCAACATTCCAAGTCCAGAATTCTTCCCACTGGACTCCAGTCGACGAAGTTAGAATATCAGCTCGATGAACTTGGATCTTAGGTCGACGATTTCTGGATGGTCTACATCAACATTCTAAAGTCCAGAAACATCTAAAATATTCTAAGTCCAGAATGATACTTCAGTCAACGAATTCATGTTCTCAGTTCGACGAACTTAGACCTCAATAGCAAGTAGCAGTTAACAGTTCTCAGCTCGACGAACTTAATTCTCAGGTCGATGATTTTTGGATACTTCACTTCAATATTCTAAAGTCCAAGAACCATTACTTTTAACACTAGTCGATGAACTTAAATTCTCAGCTCGACGATCTTGATGCCCAGAATTGGCAAGGTTCCAGAGAAAGCAGTTATCTGTCCTCTGGTCGACGATCTTGGATCTCAGGGCGACGAACAACTATTACCTAGTTGATGAACTTGACTTCTCAGCTCGACGAACTCTGGACCCAGGTTGACAAATTCTGTTCTCTGCTCGACGATTTCTGTGCAGTTCCAGACTTGGAAATTTCCCTCCCTCTGTCCTTACTTTATTGCAGTAATTCCTGTATAATCAATGCTTAATATTCTCTGAATATTACCGTTGGAAGCAAGCATTGATTATGGTCTTCATCAGGATTATTACTTGCCACTTTTCAATGGGACAATTGGGGAAATCAATCAATGCAGACATTCTCCAGGCCACCAGTGATTAATGCTGAAGAATTCAAAATTCAGAAGATAGATTACACAGATATATAAAAAGGATTTTTCTTCTTCTTCCTTAACAACAAACGACAACATATAGAATACAGAACAACACGCAGAGAACAAGATACACAGGGCAATAACACAGTCAAGATACATGAAGCCCTAGCCCTTGACTCGAGAAATTACAGCAAGTTGAAGAAGAAGAAGAACATACATTCAAATCAAGAGTTTTCTTCCTTCTTCATCTCAGGATTCTTCAAAGGACAACAAACACTCTATCTGTCAGGAAGCTCCTGGATACCTGTTGGTCAAGGCTGAAATATTGAAGGCCTACTCACCCTACAGCATGACTCAAATCTTCATGAGATCAATATCTCAAGGGGAGCTTTTGCTAATATCATATATCCACTAAGTCTTCTCAGTTGTATGTTGAGAAAGAGAAGACATAATCACTCTCTCATCCCCCACTGTAAATAGGGTTCGTCTTCTTTGTAAATGATCGCTGGGCTAGTTCTGACCGAAGGACCCCACAAGTGCAACAACAAAGAGGTTGAATTGTAGCTTATAGGTTGGAGAAGATGAAGGTGGCCGGAGACACAACTATTGTAAGCTTTTTGAGGAGAAATGGTGGTGAGATCAACACTCCAAGGAGGAGAGAAAATGGCGACTGGAGGCGAGTTTTCCCGCTCAGAGGAGCAGAAATGGCTGGCGAGCGAAGCTGGATCCTTGGAAAGAGGAAATCTGCAACTTAAATAGAAAACTCAGAAAAATTGGTCACACACGGTTTGGCGCACGACCGTGCGCAAACCATGCGATATTAACTTTCAGGATATGCATGAGGAAGGAGATGCGTTGACCCGTGCATTTTCCTTCGCGCACGGGCGTTTCCGCCCGTGCGTGAAAGACATCGTACGGGTAGCAACAGAGTGCTGGAAAATAGAAACACACAGGAAAACCGTGTATTTTACTCACGCAAGGGCACAACCGCCTGTGCGTGAACAATGCGCACGATTAACCACAAAACGAAAAAAACTGGGAAGTTACATGAAATCCGTGCGTTTCCTTTGCGCACGGTTTCAAAGAAACCGTGCGTCAACCGTGCGTGAAGATCAGCGAACTCAGCTCGACGAAATTTGTCGAGCTTGGCTCGACATTCTTCCAGCTAACTAAACTGCATGATTTCAGGCAAACCGTGCGTAAAAGAAACGCATGACCGTGCGTTTTCCTTAAGACAGAATTCCTGCCTTTGGGAAAAACGCACCACCTACACAATTAAACCAAAATAGGAGCACATCTCCCAGCACCAATACAACATACAAACAAACAGAACCATGGGGAGCACCATGTGCTTACCCCCAACAACAGAATGTGCAATTACACACCCTCGTGCCAAAGCAGTGCAAAAAATGGTCCATGACCGAATGATGTAAATATAACTGATTTCCGGTTGAAATGCAGTGCACGAAAGAGAAAACTAGCCCAAATGAGTCCGAAAAACCCTATAATATCGGACTCATCAGGTTCTCAAAGATTGCCCTTCCTCTTACTACCCTGACGAATAAAGGTGGGCCATACGAGTAGACACCCCAGTGTGAAGCTGCATTCCAAGAACTGAAAGATAGACTTACCTCTGCCCCCATCCTAGCACCTCCATCTGGGTAGGAAGGATTTCAAGTTTACACGGATGCATCTTATCAAGGGATGGGAGTGGTACTGATTCAACACGGTCATGTAATTTCTTATGCCTTAAGACAACTAAAGAAGCATGAACACAACTATCCAGTTCACGATTTAGAATTGGGGGCAATGATGTTCACCCTGGAAGTTTGGAGACACTACCTATATGGAGTCCATTGCGAGATATTATTAGACCTCAAAAATCTAAAGTATGTTCACACACAGAAGGAATTGAATTTGAGGCAGCGGTGCTGGTTGGAGTTTTTGTGCGATATGAGTTCACCTTGAACTACCACCCCGGAAAAGCAAACTCGGTGGCTGATGCATTGAGCAAAAAAGTACCGGACTCGAGCCCTGCGTTTCGGTTGATGAGGATGGAATTGGCTCGAATGCTCGAGGAAATGGAGATCAATTTGGTATATAAAGTTCCTTCGGAAAAGTATACGGAGTACTTGGAGACCATGAGTATAGTCTATAATATTCGGTACCGAATCCGGGCGGAGCAAGGAAAAGATACTGCTCTGGCCCTCATGATTAAGTCAGTTGAGGGTGGATCCACCGAAGAGTATACACTAAAAGACGGCCTCGTTTATTTTCGTGGTCAGCTCTACATTCCCAAAGGCGGTAAAATTCGGGAAGATATCTTGAGAGTGGCACATTACACTCAGTATTCTGTGCATCCTGGGTTTGCCAAGATGTACGCCGAATTGCGGAAGATCATGTGTTGGCCGGGAATAAAGAGGGATGTCAGATATTTTGTTACGTACTGCGAGGCCTGTCAAAGGGTGAAGGTGGAATGGAAGAGCCCCGGTGGATTATTACAGTCTTTGCCCATCCATGAGTGGTAGTTCGAGGATGTCTCCATGGACTTCGTCCACGGATTGCCTCGCTCACGATAGCCAGGTTTATTCCTATGAAGAAAGAAACTCATATGGATATTTTGGTACGCCTCTTTATGGAGCAGTTTGTATGGTATCATGGAGTGTCAAAGACAATTATTTCTGACCGGGATGTACAGTTTACCTCAAAGGAATGGAAGGCCGTACAGGCGTATTTGGGCTCGCGCCTTACGTTTAGCACAGTGTTCCACCGCGAGATGGACGGGCAGTCTGTGACGACCATCAAAACGTTGGAGGACCTATTAAGACTATGTGTGTTGGATAGAGGAGAGTCATTGGAAAAACTCTTACCCATCGTGGAATTCTCCTATCACAACAGTCATCATGCCAACATCGGAATGACACCCCATGAAGCCCTTTGCGGAAGAAGGTGTAGAACCCCCTTGTCATGGGTGTAAGTTGAAGACCCGAAGGTTTTAGGAATTGCGTACATCGATGATACAGATGCGGTTGTTAGACTAATACAGGACCGCATGCTTGAGGCTGAAAGTCGGTAGGCTAAATATTTTAATTCAAGGAACCGGATGGTAGAATTTCAAGTGGGTGACAAAGCATTCCTAAAAATCTGGCCGATGCATGGAGTGTCTCGGGTACGTGGAGTGAAAAAGCTCAGCCCAAGGTACGTTGGGCCTTACACTATATTGGAAAGAATTGGCCATTTGGCCTACAGGTTGGAGTTACCAGCAGAGCTGGAGAAACTTCATGACGTATTCCATGTGTCGTCTCTCCGGAAGGCGCTGTTGCGGCCCGATCAACATATTCCCACCATTGATGGAGCAGTAGCAACCGATAGATCTGTAAGACTAGGGCCGGTGCAGATAGTGGACAACGAGACAAGGAGCTTGCGCTACAAGAGTGTTCCTTTGGAAAAGGTGCTGTAGTCTAACCATGCGAAGGAGGAGTATACATGGGAGCCGGTGGACTTGATACAAAAGCGCTACCCGGAGTTGTTTCCTCAAGGTAATTTTAAAAAGCATAATTGATTTTATTTCATGTTTTCCCTCTCCATAGCCTTAGCCTGATTTCGGGGACGAAATCTTTTATTTTGTTTATAGGATTTGTAACGTCCCAATTCGTGCTAGGCCCCTTGTGCGCACTATTAAGTCAGGAGAGCTGACTTGGGCTCAGGGAGTGCTGGAAGTTAGGCTTGCACTCGAGTAAGGGAGGTGAAGTTGGTCCAGAGTAGGACACAGGTAGTGACATGGGCGTGTCCATACCCGTGCAGTTCTCTGGTGTCTTTGGGTCTTCTGTGTGAAATTTCAAGAGAAGGACACGGGTAGTGACACGGAAATGTCCCTACCCGTGTGTATGTATTCATCGAGCAGATCCCGACTAACACCATCGACCGTGTTCCTCCCGAGCAGGACACGAGTAGTGACACCGGCGTGTCCCTATACGTGTGTGTGTCCATGTAGCAGCTCGACGATTTGTCGAGCGGAGATCGATGAATCGTCGACCGTGTTCCTGCCGAGCAGGACACGGGTAGTGACACGGGTGTGTCCCTACCCTTATTTGTCCATGGAGCAGCTCGACGATTAGTCGAGCGGATATCGACGAATCGTCGACCATGTTCCTCCCGAGTAGGACACGGGTAGTGACACAAGCGTGTCCCTACCTATGTTAGCCCAAGCAGCAGCTCAACTATTCGTCGAGCAGAGCTCGACGAATCGTCGACCACGTTCATCCCGAGTAGGATATTGGTAGTGACACGGGCGTGTCCCTACCCGTGTAGTTCAAATTTCTGGTTTAGGTGAATTTTTCGCCAGCGTTATTTCGAAGTGACTCATTTACTGAGTTGATTAGTAGTACAATCACAGGCCGACACATGGCTATGCAGTTACCCAAAGTTCCCACATAAAGAGGCGAGAAAACCCTAGCCATTTCTAGTCTTTCTTCCAAGCCATGCTGTAAGAAATTTCTGGAGAGGAAGGTGTTGGAGCCGATTTTTCTTCCTATGAAGGACGAACACCAACCAGCGGGAAGAAGATGCCGCCGAGAAGGGTGACAAGATCCATGGCTGGAAACACCTGAAATGCCGGAAACATGGTGAGCTTCCTACCCTCTCCCTTGGCACTAGATCTTTAGTTATTTCTAGGATAGATATCGACTCAAAAGGGTCTTGATTGTGAGAAGAAGGTTTCTAGGAAAATGCCATACTAGGACTGGTTTCCTAGGATTTAGAGTCTTCAAACTTTCCCTCACTTCGGATGCAGTTTGTGGATTGGTTTCGTGAAGAGAAGTGGCCTTATGAGGGTGAATACTGGAGGAGAAATTCTGGACGTTATTTGAAAGTTTGGTTGAAGGAAGAAGACCAACCGATGTCGTTCGATCTGCTTTAAGATGCGCGTATAAATCTGTTTTATGCGCGCAGCAACCTTCGCGGCCATTTTCAGACACGATGCGGCCAAATGTGGGCTTTCGACTAAATACAAAAGTCGCAGCCCTTGGAAGTACCTTTCCCACGAGGGGTTAAACTCCTTCACCGGATTCATGTAGCCTCGGGTATCCCCGTTTGAAACTGCTATACATCAATCATTCCTGTACATGTAATTCTCGTGTTTGTTTTGTATTGGTAGAGAGATCATAGTTCAGTCACGTTAATGTTTGTGGAATTTAGACTGTAAATGATTAGGACGAAACATGTTAATGACATTTGTTGGATAGATCCCTAATGAACAAATGATGTAGAAGAGTGTACTTGATCGAGGTTATGTGGTGGAGGTTAGAGAACGAATTGATTGATGAGTTGGTATGATAGGAATTATTTAAAAATGCGAAATGATGAAGACGTACTTGACAGTGGTAATGTGTTGAATAATGATGAGTTTGTCTTGAACATGCAGTATATAATTGGTAATGACTGTTACGAACAAATGGTTATGGTCCTAAATGATGGATGTGTGAAGTGTCCTTACACTGATAATGAACCCTTAAGTAGCTTGGGGCACAGGGTTGTGAAAGGGTGAAGCATGGGTGTTGACCACACTGGTTTGGTGATGATAAGAAGAGACATAAGTGGACGGTTGGGCTTGGTCCTCGGTTTTCATTCCCGAGGCTCCTTCTGTGCCAAGTGGACGTTTGGGATTGGTGCTCATGCTTTTTTCGAGGCTCCTTTCGTGCCACGATGATGTGAAATTGCATGCGGTGTGAGTTGACATGCGGTGTCGTAATCCTGTGTTAAGGATATTGTGGCAGTCTACGGGCTCACCAGTTGTCAAAACGATAGGAGCTGACAGATAGACTTTGGGCGATTAGGCTTGGTTCTCGGTGTTCATTCCCGGGGCTCCTTCCGTGCCGAGTGGATGGTTGGTCTTGGTCCTCGTTCTTTTTCCGAGGCTCCTCCGGGTCACAAAATAGGCCAATTCGGGGCTTGGATCTCGGTACACATCTTCCCGAGACTCCCGCTGAGCCGTAGTCTGTATGGGAGCTCCACTGTAGTGTTCTTAGCATTGAGGCGTACGGAGGCCTATGCTGGGTAGTGTGGATGCCCACCTAGTAGTGGAGAAGCCCACTCAACTGTCATCGCCTGGCCACGACGGTTGACGCCTGAGAGGTTAGCTACCTGATCGAAAAGTGGGAACTACAAGTCTGTATCGACATAGCAATTACATGTGCGTGATCATGGGTGAGTCATTGCATTGTATTCATATCATTACATTACATTGCATACACAAGATCCTTATCATATAAGTTTGTATGGGCACTCTTATACGATGAGTTACTTTACTGTTGAGCCGATCCTTAACTTATAAGTTTGTATGTGCATTCTTATAAGTTAAGTTACTTTCTTGTTGTAGATCTATATGGTTAGATGGATTGATATGGATTGAGTTGAATTGTTAGAATAGATTTCTGATAATATTATTTTACATTACTTCCACCGGTACTCATGACATGTATACTTACTTCACTTGCTTGTATTACTGCTTATATGAATACATTGTACCCTTGTTCCTTTCTCCGCCCGGTGCCGAGGAGTCGGCGAGGGAGAGGATTTGACAACCGCTTATTGTTTTTGACTAACAGTTGCTACGTCTTCCTTTTAGGAGGAAACCCCGCAGACAGGACAGCAGTAGGTTATATAGCAGGACAGCCAGGCCAGGATGACAGGGCCTAAAGGGACAGTGCCTTCGATACCATTAGTGACCGATGTGAGTTGAGAGACTCATGATGTAGCCCTTTAGGCAAGTTGTACTCGTACTCTTATATTTTAGAAGCTTGTTGTAGCTTCTTATTCTTGATGTACTTTTGGACTATTTTTCTTATGTATGAATTTGACTTCTATTTCATATTGTTGGTTGGGTTGGCACTGGATGATATTGTTTATGGCGGGCAAAATAGGAGGCTTATGGTGCAGACCAACACGTGCATTGGTGCCACCGCAAGACAACTGTTCTAGGCATAAGACTCCCCTCGGCCGTGTCTTGTGTTCCGGGAGGGGGGTCTTACAGTAGGAGTCATGTAGGGCTTTGAGGTAGGAACCCTTGTTGTTCTGAGTTTGGATTGTGTGAAGAATCTGTGTAATAGGCTGAAGGCCCGAGGTGTAAGATCTGAGGAGCATTTTGATGGAGTTTGTGCCTAGTCCAATAAATCAGTTACATATGTGGGAGGGAAAGTGGATGTACCCAATTAGGGAACCACTATAAATCTTTGTGTTTCTTGTGTTGCTTGTTTTCCTTTTTATTTATGATCTGAGGACAAGCTCTAGATAGGTGAATTGAAAATAGCAAAAGAATTAAGAAAACTTCAAAGACCTATTCACCCCCTCTAGGTGATTAGCTAACCTTCAGTTAAATAACTTTCAAGTGGTATCAGTGGGAGGTTACTCAAAAAGGATTTAACAATCTGAGTATACCTCCAAGGTTAGCTATAAGATAAATAATGTGGTCTGGTGTAAACTACAAGGAATTGGGAGCCATGAAGTTACCAATCTGCAGAAAGGAAGGGTTTCGGCTCTAGAAGGAAAGGGTGAGGCTATTCATGGAAGCTGCTGACCCTAGGATATACATTACAGTCAAAGAGGGACATTTCATCCCTATGAAAGTCTCAGTTTTGGATGCCAACATCCAGACACCCAAGTCTTATGAAGAAATGAACAAAGATGAGCTCCTTCTTGCCTCCATGGACAAGAGAGCTCAAAAAATTATTGTCAGTGCAGTAGTTGATTCAACATTCTAGAATCTGGTGCACTGCAAGACCTCCAAGGAGATTTAGGACACTCAAGTTGTGTTCATGGAGGGCTCATAAGAGGTGAGGGATGATAGAAAATCCATGCTCAACTAGGAGTATGAGGCCTTAAGCAAGGAAAGTCTGAGGGCATTGCTGAAAGTTTTGAAAGATTTTTCAAAACTGTTAATGAACTAAGAACATATGGAACGGTCTTCAGTACTTATGAGCTGAATGAAAAATATCTCAGGCCCCTCACAAAGGATTCAGACACATAGATTTGTGCCATCAGGGAGATAGGCAAGCTAGCTGACACTCCACCTCCATCCATGTTTGGAAAGCTACTATCCTATAAGATGCAGCTGGTAGCATGGAAGGAATAAGAAGAGAAGAGAAGCAAGTCACAGAGCTAGGAGAAATCTGTGGCTTTCAGAGCTGATGCTTCAACCAGGAGCAGAAGGAAGACCTCTCCAGTCAGGAGAACTACTGAGTCAAAATCTGAGAGCACAAGATCCAGCTTCTTTGACAACCATACATCTGATGAGGACCTTGCTACCTTCTCTAGGCAGTTTTATAAATTCATGAAGAAGGGGCATTGGAGAAATAGGCCATCCTCCTCCTCACAGCACAGAAGGAAATCCTCTAAGGAGGACATGTATGCCCCAAACTAAAATAAACAATCTTCTTCTAATATTATTTGTTTCTACTGCAGCAAACCTGAGCATGTAGTTGTTGACTGCCCAGTGAAGAGGAAAGAAGAATGAGTAAAGAAGCACCATAAGGGAAAGAAGAAAGAGAAGTCCCGTATGTCCACGAAGGAAAATACCTGGACTGACTCTTCCTTTGGGTCAAACAGTGAAGAAGAAGAAGCCTACATAGGGCTTACGCCTGTTGCTGAAGAAGTACCTGAAGAATACCTTGCTGCTAAAATAGGGATCAGGGACCCTCTGTTTCACTCAGATAGTGACTCAGAGGTGGATGAAGATGAAGAAGAAGATGCTCAATGCCTTGGATTGATGGCAATGACAGATGAAGAAAGCAGCCAGGATCTGCCTGGTCAGACTCAGGTAAATGCTAAATCACAATCTTTTATTTCAAATCATGAGGCTGGCTCAGACTCTAAAGCTCAATCATCAAGAGATGAAGGGGATTTAGACTCTGAGGATGATGTCAACTCCATAATTACCAAGTATGGAGAACTTCTTGAGGCATTCAAGAAGTGCAAGCTACTTGCGAAGAGACAAGCAAAAGAGATTCTAAGTTTAAAACGCAAGTGAGAAGAAAAAGAAAAGGCCCTCACTGACACGGCTGCTTAAGCAGCTCAGCTCAAGGAGATCATTGACAGTGAGTCTGTGGTAAGAGTCTCAATTGAGAAACTTATCCAGAAACTTGAAAATGATCTCTTAAATGAGAATTGCTAGTGAGCAATATTTCTAAGCCAAACACCGTGCTGCCCTTAATTGATACCCACCTTACCCAAGCTGGTAAGAAAGGGTTGAGATTTAAGGTACTTGCTAGACCTTCCAATCCATAAGGAAATGGGAAAGGGAAGGCACCGGTTGTGCCTCTAGCCTCATTGCCTCATATTCCTTTTCAGAGAGTGTTGTTACCTTCTAAAAGGTTTAACCATGAAAGTTGTTATGGTCACTGGGAGAATGGCAGATCCACTGGTATGGACCAATGTGGTCCTAGCCAACGTGGTAAATACAGCCATGTGAGAACCTTGGCTGCCCATGATGAAATTCAAATGTCCCATCCTATACAATTTATTTTTGGTGCCCTAGCCCCAAAACTCAAAGATAATACTGCTGTTGTGAATCTAATTCATCCAGTAAAAGTTGTGACTCAAGGAGAGTCTTCTGGCATGGCTAGAATGACAATCTCAGATGTTATCAGATACATGTTGGCTGAAAAGAGACATGCAGCTGGTGGTTCTCAGAAAAGTCCAAAAAAGCATGTTGAAAGACTGTCCTTCAGTCAAACAGCTGTTGAAAGAAGACAGAAGCATAGAGCAGCACATCTCCCCACTTTTAAGGAAGCAGTGCAGCCTAATGCTGGTACCAAATAGAAAAAGAGATACAACATCTATGAGTGTTGTTGTTGTGGCAAAATGGGGCACTATATTGTAGATTGCTGGTACAATCCTTCTGTGTCCAGAGGTTGCAAACCTATCAGGAATTCTGTAGGAAGGCATGATTATTTTTAGACTAATGTGAACCTAGGACCCAACAAAAATTGGGTTCCTAAGGTAAGGTGCTTTGTGTTCATTTCAGGTTAGTTCAAGTACTAGTTCCACTAAATGGTACTTGGATAGTAGTTGTTCCAGGCACATGAATGGAACAAAGGAGCTATTGAAGGAGTTCACTCCAGTAAAGAATGTACCCAAGGTCATCTTTGGAGGCTCAGACAAGGTTATGACATTACCTTCCATAAGGATTAGTGCCACATCAAGAAGTTAGTGACCAAAGTGTCATCTTAACTGGCACTAGGAGTGGGAATGTCAATTGCATAAATTTTTCTTGCTTAAATAATAGTTCCCCTATATGCCTAGTTGCAGATAACAAAGTCTCATATTCTGTCTAATGGCACAAGAGACTGGCTCATTTGAACAATAAGAGCATTGGTCAGCTCTTCAGTGATGAGCATGTAGGAATTGTCCCAAAATAAAATGCTTCAAGGAGGGTATCTGTGCTGCTTGCCAAAAGGGTAAGCAGACTAAGACCTCTTTCAAGAGCATTGGGGCCAAGGACTCACAGAGATGCTTGTATCTCCTGCATATGGACTTATTTGGTCCTATGCCTGTTCATAGTCTAGGTATGAAGGTCTACACCCTTGTGTTGGTTGATGACTATTCAAGGTTTACTTGGGTATTCTTCCTTAGAAGAAAGGATGAAACCCTTGAAATCTTCATGAATTTTGTCAGGCAAATTCAGAATGAGCTTGAATGCTCTGTGGTCAAAATGAAAAGTGACCATCGAGCTGCGTTTCAGTCTGCTACTATGACTACATTCTGTGAAGAGGTAGGGATTCATCAAGAATTCTCCTCTCCAAGAACACCCCAGCAAAATGGGTTAGCTGAGAGGAAAAACAGGACTCTCATAGAAGCTGGGAGAACATTATTCAGTGACACTTCTCTCCCTGAATATTTCTAGGCTGAGGCAGTTAATGTTGCATGTCATGTGCTCAACAGAGCTTCTGTCACCAAAGACAATAAGAAGACTCCCAATGAGATCTTGAAAGACATAAAATCAAACATATCCTATTTCAGGATCTTTGGTTGCAAGTGTTTCATCCTGAACAATGGTAAGTCAAAAGTGACTAAGTTTGCTGCCAAATCCCATGAGGGGATCTTTATTGCGTACAACAATAATAGTAAGACATATAGAGTCTATAACTTGACAAATCAAGTTGTAGAAGAATCTATCCATGTAGTGTTTGATGAGTCATGCATGATTGATAGTGAGCTGTCAAGCTCTTTGCCTAGCTCTACAAGTATATAAGTCATGATGGAAAAGCTCTTCATCAAAGATTAAGACCCAGATATGTAAGAAGAATGTGAATAAGGATGTTGTCCAGAGGAAGCACAAGCTAGTTAAGCTGGAAATGAAGACCAACCTACTGAAGAAAATAATAATCAACAGGAAGTAGTCAGGATGCCCCCTGCAGTCAAATATCTGAGAGATCATCCTCCAGATCAGATAATAGGTGAGGTTAGCCAAGGTGTATAGACCAAAAGCAGGAGTATCAACACATCTCTCTATTCCAGCTTCCTGTCATAAGAAGAGCCCAAGAAATTTAAAGAAGCAAATCAAGACCAATTCTGGATTGGTGCAATGCAAGAAGAACAGAACCATGTCAAAAGGTGCAAGGTTTGGAATCTGGTTCCCAGACCAGATGGACATAATGTCATTGGAGTCAAGTGGATTTTCAGGAATAAACTTGATGAAAATGACATTGTAATAAAGAATAAAGCTAGACTGGTGGCCAAAGGTTATAGATATGAAGAGGGGATTGATTATGATAAGTTTTTTGCCCCAGTTGCAAGGTTGGAAGCAATCAGATTGTTCCTTACATTTGCAGCCTTACAGGGATTTAAAGTATTCCATACAGATGTCAAGTCTGGCTTCCTGAATGGAGACTTGAAGGAAGAGGTTTATGTAGAGCAGCCTCCAGGTATTGTACATTCTAACTCTCATACTGCTGTATATAGAGTTAGGAAAGCTCTTTATGGGCTCAAGCAAGCTCTAAGAGCATGGTATGAGACATTGTCTACCTTCCTCTTTGAGAACAAATTCTCAAGGAGGAAGATAGACAAGACCCTATTTCTACGGGAATCTAAGGGAAAGATCATCCTAGTCCAGATTTATGTTGATGACATAATATTTGGCTATACTGATGACAATCTCTGCAGGAAGTTTGCCAAACTTATGCAGGGAAAGTTTGAGATGAGTAGTATGGGTGAACTGAAATTTTTCTTGGGACTCCAAGTAAAATAGACTGATCATGGTCTATCCATATCCCAATCAAAGTTCACTAGGGAGATAATCAAGAAATATGACATGGAGAATGCTTCCACCATAAGAACTCATATGAGCACAAATATGCCTCTAGGCAAAGATGATCTAGGGAAGTCTGTTGATCAAACTCTGTATAGAGGTATAGTTGGCTCCCTTCTCTACATCACTGCATGTAGGCCTGACATTATGTATGCAACATGTGTCTATGCTAGGTATCAGGCCTGCCCTAAAGAGTTTCACTATACTGCTGTGAAAAGAATCTTGAGATATCTTAAGGGTACCTTAGATCTTGTACTATAGTACCCTATGAATGGGGAATTTTAACTAACAGGCTATTCAGATACAGATTTTGTAGGTTACAAGGAGGGCAGAAAGAGCACTTCAGGCTACTGTCAGTTTCTAAATGGAAGGCTTATCTCTTGGAGCAGCAAGAAATAAACAAGTATTGCAATATCAATAGCAGAGTCAGAGTATATTTCAGCTGGAAGCTACTGTGCTCAGTTGTCGTGGATCCAACATCAACTTCAGGAGTACAATATTCAGATAAGTAGAACTCCACTCTTTTGTGATTCTACTAGTGAAATTTTTATAGCTAGGAATCTTGTCTCCCATAGCAGGACTAAGCATATAGAAATTATGTATCATTTCATTAGAGAACATGTGGAAAGGGAAGATATCTCCCTTGAGTTTGTCTCCACAGACAAGCAAGTGGCTGATATCTTCACTAAGCCACTAGATGAAGCCAAGTTCAACACCTACAAATTTGAATTGGGTATGTTGAATCTTGGGTAGCTTCAATTCTCTACTCCACCATAAGCTACACTATTTATTTTGCAGGTAGAACATGTTGTTCCGCTAGATAATGAGGATGGTGTGCAACTATTGAGGGGGAGCCAGACGAACAGCTGAACTAGATTCAGTCACAGTGAGAATATCTACTCCAGACATATAGGGGGAGTAAAACTCCTAAGTATGCTCCCCATTGCGGAAGTCAAAAAGGGGGAGGATAGAAGTCAAGGGTTGAGAAGAACATACAAGTAGAACAGTAAGGATTACAGCATAACAGGGGGAGTAAGTGATTTTCCACAGGCTAGAGAAATATGGTAACACTTCCACACTCTACTAATGTTTATTTTATTATGATGAATATGATGTGTTGTCAATGACCTGTAGTGTTTTGACTTCTTCAAATATGGGGAGATTGTTGGGTCTATTGATCCCAATATCCCAGATTTATAAGAAGTCAAACGGGTCAATGACATACACATATAATGTATTTGATGTGTGCTTTAGTTCATGCATGCAAGTAGACCATGATTGGACAGGTGAAGAAAATGAGTTTAGTAGTAAACTCAAATTTCGTCCAGCTCAGCTTGAAGTTCCTCGAGCTCAGCTCGCTGGTCGTCGAGCTTAGCTCAACATTCTATCAGATAAGCACAAGAGCTCAGGTTTCAATTTTTGTCTATCTCAGCTTGAAGTTTGTCGAACTCAGTTTGCAATTCGTCGAGCTTAGCTTACAAGTCGTCGAACTCAGCACAACACTTGTTAAGATAAAGATAGAAAAATCAACTAAGGCAAAAGTCACTGAGACCGCTGAGAAGATCAGAGTTCGTCGAGCTCAGCACACAGATCGTTGAACGCAGCTAAATCAAGAGAAACTGACTAAGGCAATAAGTGCTGAGACCGCTGAGATAGCTGAGAAGAAGGCATTGCCACCGCTGAGACAGTTGAGTTGGCTGAGAAGAAGGTGTTGAGAGTGCTGAGACAACTGAGACAAAATTGGCTAAATTTTTGTAAGTCAAGAAGCGTTGAGTGAAGCAGGTTCACTCAACGCTTCTAATGAAGAAGGAAGCACTAAGATAGTTAAGAGGAAATCCGCTAAGACAGAAGATAGTCTCAGCTGTGAAGAAAAGACCGCTGAGACAGAATCGCTAGATAGAGACTTGTCTTCATTGATAAGAAGAAAGCGTTGAGATAAAGGCTTGCCACAGCTGTTAGGAAGAAACCCCTCAGACCGCTGAGACAGAACTGCTGAGACAAATCCAGAGAAATTCACAAGTCTAGAAGTGCTAAGAGCCAAGACAGATGACGTTGATTGACTTAACATCCCTCAAAGCTTCATGGATTTTTGGAATATTTTCTAAGTCTAGATGGTGATGACCTTTGCTGGCGTCATCAAAGTCAACTCACATGTAGCTGTTGCGGGAAAGCTGCAATGGCGTCGAAAGCTACCTTGTCCTTTTCTGAAGAAGGTTGGGCTCACCAAACCTTGGCAGGGCCCACATACAAGTGTGCAGTTGATTCAAATCGATGTATATAAAAAGGAAAATGAAAAGGGATTAGGGCAACGAACAACGAATGAAAGAGATTGAACGAAATAAAGAAAATACAGAAGGGAGGTTGGACTCATCTTCTCCACCAAGCTTGAAAGCTAAAGTCCAGCAGGGATAGTCGTCAAGGCAAAGGAATTTAGCTGAGATCTTAAAGCTCAGCAAGATAGTCCTCTCAAGAACAATAAAGCTGATTCTTACATTCAGCAAGTTGGTTGCTACTCTTCTGTGCAGTAGAAAAGAGTTAGTTGTAGAAGAGCACTAATTCCTTCTACAGCAAGTGTACTGGACTGAAATCTGCTCAGTATAGCAAGGTAGACTCAGAGATTTATCTCTGAGTTAGTTGTGTGTTTTTTTAAATCATTCTGTATTCTTTTCTTGTAGGATTCAGTTTATCTGAATCTGAGTCTAGGGCACTTTGTGCCTGAGGTAGGTGATTAATTAGTCACTGAGGCAGGTGTCCTGTTGGGGTACTAAGGTATGATTCAAGTGTGGATCTGAGCTAAAGGGATTTATAACCTGAGGTAGGAGAGTGATGCTCTCTGAGGTAGGATCCAAGTATGGATCTGAGGTAGGGCTATCCTCCCAGCCTGATTGTAGGGCCTTGTGCATGAGGCAGGTGACTGGAGAGTCACTGAGCTGTATGTGAAATGTGTGTCATTGAGTTGTAGGCCTTGGAGGAGGCTGAGCTGTAGGTGCCTAGAAGGGTACTGAGTTATAGGAGTATTGCAACACTCTGAGAGTAGGGATGTGTGCCTAAAGTTGTAGTGCTGAAGAGCCTGAGTTGTAGGCCTTAGAAATAAGGCTGAGGTAGGTGATCAGTGGATCACTAAGCTGTAGGAGTCCTGCAGGGCTCTAAGGTAGGAACCCTTGTGGTTCTGAGTTTGGATTCTATGAAGAATCTCTATAATAGGCTGAGAGCTTGAGGTGTAAGCTCTGAGGAGCATTTTGGTGCAGTTTATGCCTAGTCCAACAAATTAGTTAGATATGTGGGAGGGAAAGTGGATGTACCCAATTGGGGAACCACTATAAATCTTTGTGTTTGTTGTGTTTCTTTTTTTCCTTTTTATTACAGGATCTAAGGACAAGCTCTAGATAATTTAATTGAAAACAACAAAAGAATTAAAAAAACTTTAAACACCTATTCACCCCCCCTCCCTCTAGGTGATTAGCTAACCTTCAATTAAATAACTTTCAGTTTGATTCAGAAGCCATAGATCTGATATTTTTCTAATACCCTTTGGATCTTTTTCAGACTGTTAAGTCTTTCTTTAACAACCTCTCTTTGATACCACTTGAAAGATAATCCTATGGGTAGATAATCACCTAGAGGACGGTAAATTGGTGACTTTTTTTAAAATACTTTAGCAAATCTTTTGTCACTTAATAGTTTCAGCAGTTAAAGCATTCACAATACATCACAAGCAAAATTAATTCACAACACAAAGAATTTATAGTGGTTCCCCTTTCTTGGGTACATCCACTTTCCTCCTTCCTCACTAGCAATGTGCTAGATAAGGTTATAGATCCTCCTCTTTAACTCAGATCCAAAGATCTTACATGCTCAGTTTCTGTTAAGAAACCAACACTCAGACCACCAGGTCCTACCTCAGAGATTCTCCCAATATCCTACCTCAGGTCTCTCAAGAACCCTACCTCAGCCTTTATAAGATAGGCCTACAACTTAGTAATTCACCCAAAACAACATACCTCTGGTCCCTCTAGAACCCTACCTCAACATTTATAAATTAGCCTTACAACTCAGAGATAAGATCTCCTACCCACTCAGATCTCTAGGAGATCTTACAAAATGAAGAGGTAAAGTATAAAGAATAAATTCTCAGAAAATAGAATTTCAATAATCTGACTTATCTGTTTGCACAGTTTTTTCAATCGGTAGCAATGTATTTCTCCTTAATAAATTGGCTGGCTGATAAGTTGCTTTTTTGAATCTGATAACTTCTTGATGTTGATCTGAATGATAACCTTGACGAAATTGTTGATCAGATCCACATTGATCTTCAGATCGACTTCTACGAAAGATTTGGATATTTTCTTGAAGACTTTCGTCTTCTTCCTCCTCCTCGGGATTGGAAAATGAATGAGAATTTTTTGATTGCTTTTTCGATTCTCCTCTCTCGTTGGTGTAGACTACCCCTCTATTTATAGCCTTCGTGGATGGGTAGTTACTGAAGGATGACATCAACATCTGACATCATACTTCAAATTCTCCTTCAAATTATTTCAGTCGAAATAACTTATTCTTGTACTTGATGTGACAGTTCTGACCCATCTTGGCACTTCTATGTTGACTCAGCATATTTTCTGAAACATAAGTGTCAAGATGTCCAAAATGTGTCGACACTTATGTTAAGACAACTTAGCAGTCTCGACACAATTCTACTTGAAGTAATTTTCAACTGAAACTTGAGAGTGTTGAGACAGTTGATTTGTCTCAACACAAGCATTGTCTGAGTCGACAGTGTTTCGTCTGCTTGGTGTCGAAATCTTTTGTTCTGCCTGGTGTCGACATCTTTTGTTCTGCCTTGTGTCGACATATTTATTTCTTCATTGTGTCGAGACATTTGATTTGTCTCGACATAAATTTACTTAGTAAAATTTCCCGTCTTCTTTGTATCGAGACAGATGTATTGTCTCGACTCAACTACTTTAAGGTTTACAGTGTCGAGTAAGCTGACTTAGTATTCAATATGTCGAGACAACTGACTTGTTTCGATACAGTTGTCTTGAAAATTCTATGTGTCGAGCTAGCTGATTTGTCTCGACACAGCTTCTTTAAAGGTGTCGACACAGTTGAAGTGTGTCGACACTTTTGTACTTCATCAATTTTCTGGGCTGCAAGTGGTTGAATATAGACTGTGCTAACTTATCTCGACACAGCTACTGCAAAGGTGTCGATATAGTTAAATTGTGTCATCACTTTTGAACTTTGACAATTTTTATTCAAAACCAAGTTAGCTCCTTGTGACCACCTGTCCAATCAATATGTAATCCTGCATACATAAACTGAAATGTGCATCAAATACAAATATGTGTATATCATTGAATTGAAATGGCTTCTTCAAATCAAGTACATTGTGACCAATGTACCCAACAGTTATGCAAGCAGGAATTCACTCAGGAACTAATTCAGGGCGGCAGAAAAAAATTTCAAAGGAAAACTCGGCAAATATTAGACAGGAATCTCACTGATTCATCATATATCATGGATACACGTCGAATCAACATCTAAATTTGTTGAATCTAGCTGACTTTTATTTGCAAGAAAAATTCTATATTACTACATTGGATCCGACGAACAGATGACAAATAAGGTACGCGCCTTCGAAGTCAATTTGAAATTTATATACATATATATATACAAATAAGACTCGGGGGAAGCCATAGTCGATTCGACGATACTCCGGCAGAATCACCGAAAATCAGACATTTGACCTTTCGGCTCCCGCGCTACATTCGTCGTTACCATCGAAAACTTTTGAAGTGAGCGTGCTTCTTCTCCCTCGGCTAGGGTTGTCAACCTCTTCCACACCCTAACTGATCATCACATCCCGTTTCTCCAGCCGGTTTTGTATAGCGGTGGATTCCAGTAAGACGAAAGCCCCCAATTCTTCAGTAGTAACAGATTCTAGTAAACTGAAGGCCGTCGATTCCGACAAAGTCCTGTTTCAGCAACAAAGAATTTTCTTTTTCTTCCTTCAAAAATCCAGATTTCAGGTTCTTTATGGCTCCTATAACCACCAGTGGCCTTCTAGGGAGAAGTGAATTAGTCCGGACAGGGTTTGCTCATGCCTCAGATCAGTTCAGGAACATCATTCTTATGTTAGAAACTGTAGGACTTTCCTTTGTCCTAGATCACCCTTGCATAGTATTGGACAAGGAAGTTCTTGAGTTCTTTCAGCATGCTAAGCTCAGACATGAAGACACGGTGATTAAGAGCAAGATTCTAAAATATAAGGTGAAGGTGAAAGACTTTCTTCTGTCGAGGTATTTGTGGCATCCAGTTTGTGCAGAAGCTGATTACCTAGATGAAGATGATTTCTCTAGAGCACTGTTATTTTGTGGACTACCCAGAGGCACCAAGGCCGTGAAGAGGAAAGGGATGAATGAGGAAGGGAAGCTGCTGTCAGACATCATTGGCAAAGTATTGTTATGCAAGATAGGTTCACATGACAACCTTTCTAGAGAAATGTTCAAGGTACTAGTGGAAATTATCTGCAGGAAAAGGTTGGACTGGGGTGCTTTGTTGTTTGACAAGATCAAGGACAGCCTATGCACACCCAACTTTGGAAGGATTATCACCTTGTACCTGAATCAGCTTGATGGTAACAAGTTTGATATGACCAAAGGTGTACCTATCCATCACCTTAAGAAGATAGACTCTACCATCTTCATAAGGTGGGATAATAGGATGATGAGGTAGGGGGGAGCCCCTAACTTGCTTGTGGAGGAGAAAGAGAAGGCTCTTGTGGACAAGGATCCTACTGCACACCCCAGTGACATTCCTGAGAGTTTGACAGAAGGAATAGAGGGGGAGTCAGTTACTCCAGCTGTAGAGACAGAGAATCTACTGATTGAGGTTGCTCAAATTGGATAGACTGTTGCTAAGGAGTTATTTCCTGAGGAGGCAGAGGATGCTACAATTGAGGAAAATTATTCTAAGGAAGAGGATTTAGATGAGATTGATGATGATGAAGCTTAGATGAGGATTGATTCAGATAAGTGTGTTGATGCTTAGGTTAGTTCTGCTGATGCGCTCATGGTAGTGGAAAATCTCATGGTCCCTCTCGCTGAAATTGTTCCCCCTTCATTTTCTGAGGGGGAGGTGACTAGGACTTCGATATTAGTTGGTACTGAGGTTGACAGGTTTATATACAATTTTGAGAAGAGAGATGCCAAGTCAATAAGAATACCTCCAATTATTCCTAATGAGGTTTTTGAAATTGATAACAAGGAGGGAGATGCAGAGGAGTAGACTCCAGATCGACCTGCTATTGTAGATCAAGCTACTACTTCCAGAGCTTGTTTATCTCCGATAGATGAGTATCCTAGTGGGGATGTACCTAGCACTCCCATCCTAGAGACTCTAGTGTTAACTACTGATAGTACACTTCTGTAGAGTATAGAGGCAATGCTAGCCAAGCAGAAGGCCCATTTTGATTCTTCCTTGAATAATGTTTTGAATAGGATGAAAGAGACCGAACAAGACCTGAATAGAGGCCTTGCTGAAGTTAAGGTTCAAATTGAAGATCTTGATACAAAGATTGTCCTACTATTTGTGGAAGGAGGTAAAGCTATAATGCTAAACATGGATGGCCTCAAATATACAAATGAAACAGTGGATAATGTTGATATAAATGCCAAGAATATGATTGAAGCGCACAATAAGTTGATGGCTCGCTCTGACGACAGCTTGCAAGCATATGCAAATGATACAGAAGCCAGAAAGGGGGAGGAAGGTGTGAAAGCTAAGCTGAATGTTGTTGAAGCTACCATGATAAAAAAAACTTCCAAAAGACTATTGACTACAGCTATTACAACTACATGTGGATGCATGGTCAGTTGACTAGACCTCAAGTACCTATTGTGCCTGTACCACCTCATGATGACACTCATCCTCCCCAGGATTACTCTCAGTACTGGTCAGAATTTATCAGAGTTTTGATCAGGATTTCTATCAGGCTGATACTGCTGCTGTTGTTGTTGTTGTAGATATTCCTTCTGCTCTAGTCCACAAGAAGAGAAAGTATGGTGAAGGACCATCTGCTGTCAGGTCAAAACCAAATAGATAAATGGAAGAAGTGTGGAGTCCCATCTCTAGAGGTATTATATTGGACAAATTATCCTTGGTAGATCTTGGAGCAGAAAAGCATCAACATCACTATAACCAAGAAGAATGGAACAAATACAAGGTGTACTGCACTAAAAAAGAATTCACTTTAGAAATAATAGATATGCTGATCTGATGCATGCACCTCCTCCAAAGTATTTTCCAAAGGCGAAGGCTTATTTTGATAAGCAAAGACAGAAGAATCAGTGCATGTCGTGCTATAGTTTATCTTGTGTTGAGTTGTGGGTTGCCCCCCTTTTGTTAAAATCTGTGGACAATTTGATATATATATATACATATATATATATATATATATATATATATATGACTTTCAATTGTCTTGGAATGTGTGTTTTTGCTTATATCATTTATCTTTTCAAGTTTTTGTATTTTATTATTTATCATGTGCAATTCACCTTAGCTTATAGGGTTTTGAATTCTTCAAATATGGGGAGATTGTTAGGTATTATATCCATAATAACTCGGAATTGAAGAAGAGCCCAGTTAAGCTAAGATGAATTATGACTGTATTTGATGTTGCTTTCTAGATATTTGCTTGCAGGTCTACAATGCAAAGTACACACCAATGTCAGGTTACAGTGGGTCAGTAAACACAGGATTATACAATGTAATTCCTCATTGTGTAGGCCAAGATGTTGACTCACGTTTAATCTCTCTATTGGGGTGTACTTCTATCTCAAGTATAGGAGAAGGCTCAAGGATGGTCAAGAGTTAGACCCAGTAAAATAGGAATTTTACCTACGTAAAATTCGGCGAGTATGGTTGAGCATACACGCCGAATTCATCGAGTATCGTTGATGATACATGCTGAAATCATCTTGTATACTTACCAATACCCGTCGAATTCGTCGTATATACTTAGGGAAAATTCATTGGAGAAATATAAAATCCACCAAATAAAATTTGCTAAGTATCGTTGTGCATGCTCGTCGAATTCGTCGAATGTATCCAATGATACTCGCTGAATTCATCGAATATTGTAAGTGATACATGCCGAATTTGTCGAGTTCAGTCGACACTACTTGTCTAGATTTTTCTAAGTTCAATTCGTCGAATATCAAGCGTTGAGTATGTTGGGCCATCTCAACGATATTCGATGAATGCAGCCGTTGGCACTGAGTCAATACAATCTGCCGTATATTATAGTGTCGACAGTGTTGAGTCATCTCGACGCTATTTGATGAATGCTGCTCTAAACATTGAGTGATCAAATAGTGATGAGTGCGTCGAGTCTAATGACCGATACTCGACGAATCTTTCGAGTATGCCTGGTGATACTCGACGAATTCGTCGAGTGTGACCTGTCTCCATTATATCGAGTGTGTTGCTGGCCTGGGATGAATTGGCTAAGTCATATTCGTCGTATATCAAGATGCATTCAACGTGTATCAATATGATACTCGACGATACTCGATGAATTTGAGTTAGGTCATTTTTCCGAAATTTTCAAAAACCAGTTCACGGGTTTAGTCGGCCATGCACATTAATTTTTAGGGTTCCGTTTTTGGAAATCCTTTCTAGTCGTTGCTTCGATTCTCTCTATATATTTGTTAGGATGAATTTAAAAATGAAGAATCTTGTTAATCTTGCAAACTACTATTTTCGAAATCACAAGGCTTTCCAAAAACACAAACCGACGGCTCGACATTTTCCGATCTCGCGATTCTTCTCGTTTGGCTACCGACCAAGTGCAAGATTCATTATCTTCGACTTTCACAACTGTACTACTTCTTCTCTCAAGATCTATATTCCTCTAGATCTAGTCGTTCGAAGATTGAAGGTTCACGATTCAAGGTCTTCAAAGCTTTCCACCTTCCGAGTCTCCAAATCTCAAGATCTACTATTTCGAAGAACATCGGATCGAAGACTTATCATCGTTGTTGTATTGTAATATTCATATACTATTGTAGGAGATTGTTTCTCCGAGTTTGTAGATCCATTTGTAGATCGAGTTTGTAGATCCGTTTGTGGATCGAGTTTGTAGATCCATTTGTGGATCGGGTTTGTAGATCTGTGTGCGGATTGAGTTATAGGAGAGTTTGTTCTCTGAGGTGTAGGAGTGTTGCTCCGAGTTGTAAGATTGTTGATAATCTGAGAAATACACCGTAGCTGAATCTTGTCCTTTGTGGTAGATAGGCGAGGCGGGACAGTGGACGTTGTAACGCCTCCAATTGTTTCGATGATTTTATTTGTATGGGCATCATCATATTTATGACGTCGTGGCGTTACATTTAACGTCGAGTTGGCGGCGCAATGCCGTTAAGGCATTTTCGCGTCCGTGCGGTCGAGTCGGCCGAATTTTTGTCGTAATTGCAGAATTTAGCATTTGGAATTTAAATTGAATACTTTTGAACTTGTTCGTAAAGTTTCGTCGCAATCCCATCATTTTTGGAGTCTCAGCGCGCGATTGAAGTTTTGGATTTGTTTATGTTCGTCGTATACTTTGAAACTTAATATCTCGGAAATGGCTCGTCGGATTTTGGTTTTGACTTTGCCATTGTGTTCGTAGTGTCAGTGTTCCCCTACGGTCCGAATTTCATTTAATTCGGCATACGTTTGGTCCTCCGTTTTGATCTCGTATTTCCTTGTTCAAAAAAATATAAAATATGAATATTTTAAGATTAAAGCACTATTAAAAATGTCTTTTACTATCATTCATATAGTTTGATCAAAGGGGTACATTTGCAAAAGAATTGTTTTTCCTGCAATTGTACTCGAGTGATTTCTACATGTACTGGTGTAGTTCATTCTGCTACTCGAGTAGTTCATTCTGCTACTCGAGTAGTTCATTCTGCTACTCAAGTAGTTCATTCTGCAACTCGAGTAGTTCATTCTGCAACTCGAGTAGTCCAGTGTTGTTTACGTTCGGGCGCCGTTTTAAAAGTCAAGACGGTATTGTATAAAATAATGGTTAACATGAAATATGTTCTCTCGACGAGATCTACAACTTTCATTTTGGGCACCTTTTGATTTGAAGCCATCTTAGACCTCTATTTTCGATTTTACCGAAACTGCTCATAAATAGACCGTTCGATTGATTCTCTCGAGTTCTATGCCTACTATCTCGAGTAGACCTGATCCACTCGAGTTCTATGCCTATTATCTCGAGTTCCTATGATTATCTCGAGTTCCCAATGTCTCCGTCTCGAGTAAACCCCTCCATCTCGAGTCTCCATCTTGAGTAAACCCCTCCATCTCGAGTAAACCTGTTTCCTCTCGAGTAGTCTGTACAGTCTGAGTTCGGGCACCGTTTTGAGGGTCAAAACTATGTCGTATGGAAAACTGGTCAACATAACATTTGTTTGTCTTGACGAGATCTACAATGTTTATGTTGGACACTTTTCGATTTGGAGTCATTCTAGACCTCTATTTTTGGTTCCCGTAAAACTACTCGTAATAACCCGTTTTGACAAAACTTTTTGTAAACATATATATATATATATACTTAGACTTAGGTTTTTAGAACCGAACTTCATCTTCTCCGATATTTTTCTCCCGAACCAGAGCAGTGAGCGAGAGAGAGAGTTTTTATTTCATGAACCTTCCGATGGCCGCCGACGGTGCTCCGGTGCTCGAAATCTTCAACCGAATATATATCTGGAAGCTCTCGCCGAGAGCTATGCCATCGTGGTAATATCTTCCCCGTTTCTTGAGATTTCTCGTTAGGGTTTTTCGGCCCTAACCTCTTTTTTAGCCGTTTTTCTTCAGATTTCAACTCCTCCCGCATCCTTTTGCCCCGATCTACGACGTGGACTGATTCAGAGAACTTTTCTGGTAAAACCAAGGCAAGTGGTGGTTTACCCTCTTTTCTCCTTGTCCGATTTGATGGTAATGAATGAGTTTTGTTCCTTTATCTTCTTGCATTTTTTATGTCCTTCCAAGTTATAGCTATGTCTAATATTTCGATCACTTGAAAATTTCTAAATCTTGTCTTGTTAACTGAATCTGGTAACTTCATAGTGGTTTGATAAAATGTTTTTAGTATTGGATTTAATTGCCTTATTTACCATTGTTGAAGAACGCGTTAGAGTTATTCAGGATTGTAAATCGCTCCTAGAGGTTGATCAACAACGTCTTTAATCTAGAAGTGTCATGTAGAATCTGACTTGCCAAATCTCGAGATATATGTTGTTGTTTTCTTGCGGGTTTTTCTTGATTGCGTGAGTTAGTGGACGAAACCACCTCCGCAATGTTTGATGCCTTTATTAGTACCTTGTGAAAATCTACCGGGTATTTGGGCGTCTGCGGTGTATGTTGGAGAGTATGAGACTCCATCGCAGTTAGATGAATATTATATTCGTGAGGGTGTGTCTAGTTGAGTAACCACCTCGCCCGTGTTTTTGGGTAGAGTCGACCACAAGTGCCTAATAAAGGTTTCGTACATTTCCCTTATGATTTAATCATGTGGTCACCTTTTATCCTCGTGCGTCTGGTGTACTCTTGTTGTACGTGACGAATTATGTATGAGTTCTTTTCCTATGGATGCCTCGTTTCTTTTTATATTTTGGTCTTGGGTTGGTACCCCTTTGACCTTTGTTTATTTTGACTTATTATTTGTTTGCCACCATTTGTACCTTCTTGCTGAGGAGTTCTGTCTTTGGAATGCCTCAGGTTCAGAGCTGTAGTAGATAACAGAGCTGGTTTTGGAGTTTTTGGCCGCAGTGTTGGCCGTAGTTGTTGCCTCGTCTTAGCGAGGCAGTATATTGTTTATTATGGTTTTACTGGCTCAGACATAAATTTCTGTTTGTGGGTTCTTGTCAGTTTGTTGAAGCCCTCAGAATTGTTACTTTTAGATACTTGCTAGCTGCATAGTTTTCTATATGTAGATGTGGATTACTTGCTCTCTGGGAGGATTTATGCTAGGACTGCATGTTAGGTATTTTTAAGAATAAAATCTACTAATATTACTTCATGCACTGATTCATTTAAAAACTCTAACTTGATATATTTAGCGTCCGTAAAGGCTATCCTTACTACTATTATAAATTTAGAGTCTTGCATAGCATGAGTTATCCTTTTGGGATATTTATACTCATGTATGATGTTGGAGTCAATCTAAACAAGTATTTTTACGAAGCATATAATTATATTTTGATTCGTGGACTAGATGAGCCACTAAGTCGAGGGATACAACTAACTACTGTACTTAAACTAATTTTTTTCCTTACAATAACTTAAAGAATCTTTCTTCATGATTAGGTAGGTGTTTGCCTAAGCGTCCGCAGTTATCCTCTGCTGACGTGGCATCATGACGCGCATTTTTCCTTACTCCAATAAGTTATTTTATGTTGTGAAAATGCAGGTTGTGACAGACATACTCAATACGGGGAACCACTATAGATCTTTGTGTTTGTGTGCTTATTTATTTTTGAGTAATTTTTTAAATCCGCGAAAAGGCAAAAAAATCACATATTCACCCACCTCTAGGTGAGTTAGGTAGACGCTAGATACTTTCACCTGCCCAGAGTTTTTGGAGATGAGAGATATCTGGGGGCAAGTGCAACAGCAGCGACCTATGAGGATCGAAGTTCAACTAGGAGGAGGAGAGGATTGGTGTGAGGACCGGGCGGATGTGGGAGACCGAGGAGGGATCAGAGTGATCCACAGGGGAGTGAGGATTGAGGCCACTCGTAAGGGGAGCTTCCAAACCATATATAGGAGTACCATTGCCTCAACCTCCCTGACTCCTCCCTAGGAGGAAAAGATCACCATCTCGTCAAAGGACATGTCAGACAATGTAGACCTGTTCTACGACACCTTTGTGAGCCAAACTATCAAAGAGAACTTCATGGTCTCCAGGATTTTGGTGGATAATGGGAGCTCTATGAACGTGATCTTCAAGAAGGCGTTCGATAAGATGATGAAAGTGAGGGATATATCTGATTTACACAAGAGGGGGGTGAATAGTGTATGTTAAAAACTTTAATTTATTTTTATAGCGGAATTAACGTATATAATATATATATGTGTAAGAAGAAGAATCACATCACACAAAAAAAGTAAAACAATCACAGAAGACACAAGAAAATATAGTGGTTCCCCAATAAATCTGGGTACATCCACTCTTCTACCACCCTGGTAGGAATCCACTATAGGTTTTTAATCAGTTGCCCTGCGACCAGAAGATCTATTTTCCAAGGGAGATCTAGCAACCCTTTGAGCTTTTGATCAGGTGCCCAAAAACCAAACTAAGTCTTTTGATTAGGTGACTTAAGAACCAAGAGGTTTATCTTTTGAAGGGAGTTAAAAACCCTGTTCACAGTTGATGAAATAAACTTAAAGAAAATGATGTCTTCTCTTTCAAGAGTCTATGAGAACACTAGTGGATTGATGTTGAAGCACAAAGCTCCCTCTATGTTGAGTAGAGTTTAAGATCAAGGGAAAATCTTTCTTCAGGGTGTAGGCCTTCAAGAATTTTGTTTCTCTCTAGTAGTAATTTCAGACTGATGTAAAATTTGTTGTCTCTTGGAGAGTCAGAATCCAGTAATCAAAAAACTCTGTCTCAGTATGTTTGTGTGAATCTGTTACTATATCTGTGAATGGGCATCAATTTTTTGAAAGAATATATATTCTTAGATGAATTTAAACATTTGAAGTCTAAAAACATTCCTTGAATAGTCTGGAGAACCTCTGAGTTTTTGTAACAGCTGTATTCAAATATTTAGAATAAAATCATTCCTTAACTGCGTTGGTAATTATTTAGAATAATAACTCTGTGATAATTTCATATTTAATGCTGCCAAGAATGACCATATTCATTAAAAATATTTAGCATTAAATATCAGAGTCATAACTGTCTGAAATTAAGCCTTTAAATTATTCTGCCTTCAGAATGTATAACACCTGAAATTAAGCCTGAAACTATTCTGCCTTCTGTAAATAAAATTCCTAAAACACTACAAAGAATTTGTCGAACTCAGCAAGCATTTCGTCGCCGTGAGCCCGGAGTTCGTCGAACTGGATCTTCTTATTTGTCAACTTGAGCTCATAGTTCGTCGAGCTGAGCTTGGCTTTCGTCGAGCTGAGTTTCTCATTAGAAATCGGAGTTCGTCAACTGGAGCTCAAAGTTCGTCGAGCTAAACTCAGAGTTAAGACTCTGATTCATTGAAATGAGATTGTCGTTCGTCGATTGTAGCTCTGCTATCATCGAACAAAATTATGCTATCGTCGATCTGCATTTCTGTTGGAAATCTTCTGAGGTAATAACCCTGAAAATAAACCTACGACCCAAGACTCTACAAAGTGGGTCAAACTAATCATCATAATAGTAATCCTAGCTCAAATCAGTAATAGGGTTCCAACAATCTCCCCCTATTTGGATGAGGATACTATTTGCAAAGGGAAAACACAAATCATAAAACATCTAGCAGAAATTCTTTTAACAGATATAAGAATAAAGTTCTTTGAAAGTTATAAACATAAACACAGTTATAAGAACATAAAATCAGAAATCAATTGTCTTTCTTAGGAGCATCAGAGGAAGATTCTGAAGAATGTTTAGTGAAGATTAACTTCCTATTGGGGTCTTCAGCTTCTTTTTGAGTATTCTTTAAATCTTGAGATCCAATAATATTCAAAGTAGTCGTAGGTGAAAGTGATACCTCAAATACTAATGGAAAGTGAGGGATTGATCTAACTGACTATAGAGGGGTGGTGAATAGAGTATTTTAAAAACTTTAAGTTATTTTTACAACGGATTAAAATAAGTGATACTTATAAATTTAAGAAAAGAAATATCACAGCACAAAAAATAAAATGTAGAGCATAACCAGAGGACATATGTAAATTTATAGTGGTTCCCCAACAAACCTTGGTACATCCACTCTTCTACCACCCTGGTAGGAATCTACTATAGGTTTTTTATCAGCTTCCCTGCCACCATAAGTTTTTGTTCAGGTGCCATGTCACCATAGGTTTTTGTTCAGGTGCCCTATCACCATAAGATCTATTTTCTAAGGGAGATCTAGCAACCCTTGGGCTTTTGATCAGATGCCCAAAAACCAAACCAATTCTTTTGATCAGGAGACTTGAGAACCAAAGGATCTAACTTTTGAAGGGAGTTATAACTTTGTACACAATGAAAGAAAATAAAATATGTTGTCTTCTCTTTCTCAATCCTCTGGGAAGACTAGTGGATTAGTTGATGTTGTTAAAGCTCCCCTTGAGTTATAGTAATCTGGTCAGGAGAGAAAACTTTGCTTCAGGGTGTAGGCTTTCAAAGATGAACACTTCTTCTTCCAGTAAATGATTCTGAGAGAATGAGCTATTTGGACTCAGATTGAATATTGTGTTGCTGGAAGAAAATCTTGAAGAGAAGAATGATGAACAAGAAGTTTCTTTTTCTCTATTTTTTTTCTCTGTTTGCAGATGTTCTCCTTCTTCTTCTTTTAATTGATTATTATCTCTATATCTGGCAATCTTCTGAAAAATTCTTTATATATTGATTGCAGATTTGAATTTCAAATTTCTTGAAATCCGCTGCATATTTTCTGGGAATTGGAACGGTTGTTTTTGTATTCAATGTATTTCCCCAACTTTCCCAGTAAATATGGTAGAGTAATAGCTCTGTGAATTCTCTAATTAATGCTGTCAGAAACGACTATATTCATAAGAATATTGATCATTAATTAACAGAGTATTACTGCTTAATATCTGAGATTATACTGCTTTAGTCGATATGAGAAACTGAGAAATTTAATCGAACAGAACCTGGAAGGAGTTAGTCGAACTCAGTAAAGTTTTCATTGACCTGAGCTGCAAGTTCGTTGAACTGATAATTCTCCTTCGTCGAGCTGAGCTCCAAGATCGTCGAATAGAAAATATACATGCCAAACAGAGCTCAAAGTTCGTCGAGCTGAGAAGGCACTTCGTCGAGCTAAGATTCTGATATAAGCGCATAGTTCGTCGATCTCAGCTGGACTTTCGTCAAGCTCAACTCAGAGAAGGAACTCTAAGTTCGTCGATCTGAGATCGACGATCGTTGAGCTGAGTACAGCTATCGTCGAACGACTTTACTGCAATCTTCAAAACTGCCTTGCCTCTTAAGTCTTTTGTCTCTGAAATCTTCTGAAGATAGGTTGCAGTAATCTAACCTTATTTGATTGACCTTAATCCTGGAACTAAATTATGACCCTTGACTATACATGGTGGGTCATCAATCCTAATAGTGAACTGATGAGTGCGATTATGATAGGATTTTTACTATCATAATTGTAATCATGTCTACTATTTTCTACCTCTTTTTGTAGTAATTTCGCGAGAATAGTTGAGAAATTGTCTTATCATGAATAGGAGAGCACAGTTATGATTTTTGTTATTCCTTGTATTAAGTTATCTAATTTATTCCTTCACTTTTATAATGCAGGTAATGCTAACCAGTGGAACTAAAAGGTCTTGGAGCAAACAGAAGATTTCACGGAGTCAACATGGTTGATGACAGGATAAAAATTGGGCGTACACGGGTAGGCACACGCCCGTGTCCCTACCTGTGTCCTATGTGGGCTGGAATTTAAGAAACTAGAAGTAGAAGACAGAGACCCACACGGGTGCGCACATGCCCGTGTGCCTACCCGTGTCCATTTGACTTCGACTGCTAGCCAACCCGTGTCTGAAGAACATGAAGAACAACACGGCCGTGTCAGTACCCATGTCATCTGACACGACCCACTTCCAGACACGTCTGTTCATGTGGAACTGCCCTAGAACCGTCAACACGGCCTGACACACGGCCGTGTTGGAACCCGTGTATGACCCTGTTTGCTAGGAGACTATAAAAAACTTGTAGAAAAATTAGAAAGGACTTTTGGATCATTTTCATTGGGGATAACTTCTGGAGCATGAAGTGGAGCATCCAAGGGAAGGAGGAATTGAAAGAGATTATTTGTATGCTTTTAATCATTCTTATATCTCTTTTAATATTCCCTATCTCTTGGTGATTCAACTTTAATTATCTTTTATTTTGCATAAACATTAATTTGGAACAATTTGTTAATCATGTATCATATTGTTTTCATCAAATTTGTGGTATTTTATTCGTATGTAGGCTTACAAAAAAAGAGTTTTATCCTAATTATGACTTGGTTATTCGTTTTACTTGAATTGCAAATCTCTAGATTGAGAAATTGAATATGTGTGATGATGTTTACATGTTCATATTTTGGTGTTAGATATCTTTGTAATTCAAATTTTATGATCGAGAGATATGTTGTTTGGATAATTGGAATACGAATAAATGGATTCATGGTATTTTAGAGATAGGATTTCATGAATTTATGTAGTAGATAGGGTGCTTCCATTGATGCAAATTTGAGTGTTGTAAATTCTTCGAAAGAATATTTACTAACTTAGGTTTAGATTTTGAATTGCTCGAGACAGAATTCGATAGATGTTTACCCTTTGCAATACAACAAATTTGATAGTCTTATTATTTCATGATTACGTAGAATGGAGTTAATGAATGAGTATTTTCATGTTTAATCCTTCAATGCTTATTTATCCAAATAGTCATAGTTAGGTTAATTTAGATTAGAAATCGATTTTAATTATAGGTATGATAATAGAGTGAGGGTGAGTACGAGTACTTGAAAGGACCCCGTGGAATACGACACGAGATGTAGATTTCTCCTATACTATGATTGATAGGTGCACAAGCCTGAAAGTTAATTCAATCTAGCTTATGCCATCTACATAGTTTATACTAGAGTGTAGAATGAATCTACATCAAGTTATTACTTGTTAGCAAAAGAAATCATCAAGTTTTTGGCGCCGTTGTCGGGGAGTCGATTTCAATATTTTGAAAGCCTAAACTTTATTAATCTACTAATGTTAGTTTATTGATATATATAATTGTAAATTAGTTTGTGGAATAATTATATCGCTTAATCTCTGTTTTGTAGTCTATTAGTCTATGACCAGGGGCAGAAATTCTAGGCTAGCACCATTTCATCCTGACCCAGAGCGAATTATTCATAACGCCAACCAAAAGGACGTGGGAGTTAATACCACAGACATTTCAAACGAGCTATTAGAAGAAGAAACAGTTAACCAAGGAGAGAATCATCCGAAAAATTTGGACACCTGGTCATGTTGAAGTTTCCAATAGAGAGCTTAAGAGGATCCTAGAAAAATCTATAGAAGGGAATAGGAAGCAATGGTCTAGAAAACTTAACGATTGTTTGTGGCATATAGGACTGCCCTCAAAACACCTATAGGGACCACCCCTTATAGATTAGTCTATGGTAAATCTTGTCACCTGCCTATAGAATTAGAACACAAGTCGTATTGGGTAATACGTTCGTTGAATTTTGACACCAATTCTATAGGGTAGAAACGTAAACTTCAACTTAACGAGTTAGATGAGTGGAGAACCATGGCCTATGAAAACTCCAGGATTTATAAGAAGAAGACCAAGCTATTTCATGACTGTCACCTTCGCAAACCCAAGACATTCCAAAAAGGTGACCAAGTCCTCCTTTTCAATTCCCGCCATCGTTTATTCCCAGGAGAGTTAAGGTCTAAATGGTCCGGACCCTTCAAGGTTAAAGAAGTCTTTCCCTACGGCACCGTCAAACTTACCCACCCTGATAAGGGAGATTTAAAAGTTAATGGACACCGACTAAAGCCTTATTATGGTGAGCTTCCTAAAGACGTTGCTCGTCAAGAGACCTGCCTCCGTCAAGACTACGATTATGTAAAATAAAGTAATGTTCATAAGTTCTAAAATTTTTAGTATAAGTATAGTTAGGTTTTAAGAAATATAATTATGTAATAAATTTCGCATAGGGAAGAATTCGATAGTTAGAAGAGGACACGGGTAACCACACGCCCATGTGAGTTGCCGTGTGCTCAACACAACCTCAGGCCCATCCGTGTCATTTAAAAAGCTGGAGTAGGAAGAATTCTTTCCCGAGAAGCACACAGGGCAACACCCGGCCATGTTTGGTGCCATGTCATTGGTCGATGAAATGCTACCCAGCAAGGACACGGGTATCCACCCGCCCGTGTCTTAACCTATGTGCTTTTAATGTGCTGTGCCAGATCAGACACGGGTCAAAACATGACTGTGTTGTTGACCATGTCCTCCTGACACGATGCCCTCCTGTGACTTTGAACTCACGTCCCGAGGCACCCCGTGTTCCACGCTGGTCTAGATTCCCTAACACGGGTGCACACACGGCCGTGTGCGCACCCGTGTTCGCATTCTTTAAATAGGGGTCGTGTCATATTCTTCCTCCCGACTTCCTGATTTCAGCAATTCCTCCCAGCACCCATTCCCTCCACGGTAAGAGCTCGAGTTTGAAGCTTTTGCCTCCAAACTTCGTAGATTCGGATCCTCTACTCGTCATCGTTCCTCCTAGGTAGCATTTCGTGTCCATTTTTATTCATCTTCTTCATCTCCACTTTTCTTTCCAAATTCTTCTCCACCAATTTATTTTTTTTAAAAAATAAATCTTTCTATTTTTCCACAGATAATGTCTTCCGGAAGAGCACAAGGCGGTCGCCGTCGTCGACTGGAGTTCCATACTCTATCTACGGAGAGGCGCGATGTTGCTGCGCCGCTAGTGTTCACAGATACTGCGCACGTCGCCCGCTATAACCACCTCTAATCGAAGAAATTTCAAGACATCCGAATAATTGATTGGAGTGTCCTCGAAGATATAAATTTAGCGGGGGATGTCAGGTAATTAATATCTGTAACGGGTTGGGAGCAGTTCTTTGTGATAGAGGAGTTAGGCTTTAAGGAACTCACACTCGAGTTCATGTCCTCAGTTTATTTAAATCTTAGGCCTAATCTCACTGATTCTGCTCACGCGCACGAGGGGATCATATCGTTTCGAGTAGGGGGCACTTTTTATACACTTACTCTTTTACAGTTCACCCAATACCTAGGGGTGTATGAGGAATCGTTCCTCTTTAGTGCCGCCTACCCCGAGCTCCATTTCGACCTCCCCTCTCGCGACCTTGCCGGCAATATCCGGTCCCGGCTTTCTTTTGACACTAGCCCCTATGAGGCCAAGAGATCTAAGGCCTCCAAGTTGGATTCTCCCGCCCTCCACTACATTCACCATTTACTGAGCCATACCTTGAGCAGCCGGGGCGAAAGTTCCGACATTGTTAGTCAGCAGGATGTGCTATACCTTTATAGTATGTCGTCTCATTATCCCCTCCACCTCGGTTTCATGCTCGCCCAGTACATCCTTCACCAGGCCGACAACTCCCGAATAGGGTCTATTTGCGTAGCACCCTACATTACATGACTGGTGAAGAGTATGAGCATCTTCTCGTCCCTCCCCCCGATGATGGTGGTCGCGAAGACCGTGCCAATTACAATGGCCAGTCTTCGATCCCTCCGCCTTGTCACCGCCCGTCAGGTCCGGGGAGGCATTATTTATTCTCTTGCAAGGTGTGCATGACACGTACAGGATGATGCTGATGACGAGGTGGATCCAGACCTCAATGAGCCTCTGGTGCCTCCGTCCTGTTCTACATATGATCAGGGAGAGTCTTCTGCTGCTCCTCCTCCAGCTCGTTCGCAGTATTCGAGGGAGCTACGGTCTTTCTTCGAGATCGAGCTCTCGCCACGCTTCCAGCATATCGAGGATGCACTAACGCGGACAGAGGACCTCCTCATTCAGATCAGGGACCACCTGGGTATTGCTCCTCGTACACCGGCAGCTCCTGGCCAGCCACACTTCCCCGACAACCAGACCGACCAGCCGCCCTACTTTTGACCTATATCTGTGTCTTGTAGCATTTCTTTGTATCTGTGTATTGTAGTCTTTCTTTATATCAGTGTAATTCAGATATTATATATGATATCATGTCAGCTCCTGTTTCATTCATGTGATCTTCTATTTTCATGATAGCAGTTTTTTTTATTGGTGAAATTACTCTATCTATTCTTTACCTTGCAATGAGGACATTGCAATTTTAAGTCTGGGGGTGGATGTTCTCCAATTTTATAATTGCTATGATAGACATGGTTACAATTGATTATAATTTTGAAATCATAATACTCAAGTTTGTTATTCCCCCCTCAAAAAAAAGAACTAAATTTTTTTTTGGTTTTTGTTACTCTTTTAACCTCTCATTATTCATTCATTTGGGATTATAACTATCTAATTTAACTTCGCGCACTGATTATAATGAATTGATGTAGACTCATTGAGTGTTCAACTTTGTTATTTGTAATTAAGTATAGAAATTCATTAGCCTAATTTTCTTTATATAATTTATTGTTAAGATTAATCCTCTATATTATTAACTATCAATCACTCTATTTTAATATAATTATCTATAATAAAGTGAGTCGATGAGTGTAACACTTTTATAATTTGGTATTAGGGAATTACAATGAAAAATACTCTCTATTGATGCCTAGAACTTACCATCTAGCGATACTCAAAACTTTTGCATAGGTTAATTAGTGAGGGCGGAAATGACTTAGGCCACCTTTTGGATAGCTTGAGCCTTGCAATCCCAAAACCTTAAACATTATACCCTTGCACACCCAATTTGGACCAAATCCCTATCCTTTTGACACTATACTATTAAAATTCACCAGGGCCAAATCCTTACCTATTAGCACACCTATCATTGAGACCTTCTTGGAATGAATTTGTTCATAGTGATACGTGGCCTGAGTGCATGTATACTTGCACCCACTTGGAATGATCCCTACTATGGACACATGAAAAGAAAATACATAGAGTTTGGTGGCCTGAGTGCGTGTATACTTGCACTCACTTGGAATGATCCCTACTATGGCCCCTTGGTTAAAAAAAATAAAAATATAGAGTATCTTTCAAAAATGTGGGAAGTATACTAATTGCAAAGTCTGGGGGTGCTTTTATAACACTGATGTATGTTAAGGTATGTACCAACAAAAAGGCTCAATTGTGATTTAGGTCTGAAAGAAAAAGAACACAAAATCCATCAAATTTATCTTTGATTACCTCACCTATAATCTTATATCCTAAGCCAAAAAGGCTACACCATAATACAAGTCCTAAGGATCCGACTTCACTAATTCTAACTAGTGTCGTGGAGAGGGTGTGAAAAGGGTAAGCTCATGACTATCAATATGGGTACTTATACGTTTTGAAATACTAATACGTATCTTATTTAGATTGTTATTTTCTCCTCACATTTATCATAGATGACTATACCTTTATTTCTAAGAAAGAGTGAAAGATAGTTAAAAGATATATTGGAGGAATTTTAAGATAAATCTATACTTAGAAAGGTCTGCTAAACTATTTCCTATAAGATTACATCATCAAAGTTCTCTTTAAATTTATGGCAACTAGTGCGCGGAGGTAATATTATTTATTGGTAACCCAAGTGTTTGAATTAGTTTGCTTAGGGACAAGCAAACATCTAAGTCTCGGGGTATTTAATGAGTGCGATTATGATAGGCTTTTTACTATCATAATTGTAATCATGTTTATTATTTTCTACCTATTTTGTAATAATTTCGCGAGAATAGTTGATAAATTGTCTTATCATGAATAGGAGAGCACAGTTAGGATTTTTGTTATTCCTTGTATTAAGTTATCTAATTTATTCCTTCACTTTTATAATGCAGGTAATGCTAACCAGTGGAACTAAAAGGTCTTGGAGCAAACAGAGGAGTTCACGGAGTCAACATGGATGATGACATGACAAAAATTGGGCATACACGGGTAGGCACACGGCCGTGTCCCTACCAGTGTCCTATGTGGGCTGGAATTGAAGAAACTGGAAGCAGAAGACAGAGACCCACACGGGTGGGCACACGCCCGTGTTCCTACCCGTGTCCATTCGACCTCGATTGCTAACCAACCCGTGTCTGAAGAATATGAAGAACAACACGGCCGTGTTAGTACCCGTGTCATCTGACACGGCCCACTACCAGACATGCCTATTCATGTGGAACTGCCCTAAAACCTTCAACACGGCCTGACACACGGCCGTGTTGGAACCCGTGTACGACCTTGTTTGCTACGAGACTATAAAAAACATGTAGAAAAATTAGAAAGGACTTTTGGATCATTTTTATTAGGGAGAACTTCTGGAGCATGAAGTGGAGCATCCAAGGGAAGGAGGAATTGAAGGAGATTATTTGTATGCTTTTAATCTTTCTTATATCTCTTTTAATCTTATCTATCTCTTGGTGATTCAACTTTAATTATCTTTTATTTTGCATGAACATTAATTTGGAACAATTTGTTAATCATGTATCTTATTATTTTCATCGAATTTGTGGTATTTTATTCGTATGTAGGCTTACAAACAAAGAGTTTTATCCTAATTATGAATTGGTTATTCGTTTTACATGAATTGCAAATCTGTAGATTGAGAAATTGGATGTTTGTGATGATGTTTACATGTTCATATTTTGGTGTTAGATCTCTTTATAATTCAAATTTCATGATCGAGAGATATGTTGTTTGGATATTTGGAATACGAATAAATGGATTCATGGTATTTTAGAGATAGGGTTTGATGAATTTATGTAGTAGATAGGGCTTCCATTAATGCAAATTTGAGTGTTGTAATTTGAGCGAGAGAAAATTTACTAACTTAGGTTTAGATTTTGAATTGCTCGAGAGAGAATTCGATAGATGTTTACCCTTTACAATACAACAAATTTGATAGTCTTATTATTTCATGATTACATAGAATTGAGTTAATGTTTGAGTATTTTCATGTAATTGCTCATAAGCTTTCGGCTTTTTATCATCTTTAATCCTTCAATGTTTATTTATCCAAGTAGTCATAGTTACGTTAATTTAGATTAGAAATCGATTTTAATTATAGGAATGATAATAGAGTGAGGGTGAGTACGAGTACTTGAAAGGACCCCGTGAAATACGACACAAGATGTAGATTTCTCCTACACTATGATTGATAGGTGCACTTGCCTGAAAGTTAATTCAATCTAGCTTATGCACATCTACATAGTTTATACTAGAGTGTAGAATGAATCTGAATCAAGTTATTACTTGTTATCAAAAGAAATCATCAAGTTTTTCAGCTTGACCACTAGTTTGCGGATGATAAGGAGTGGCTATCACATGTGTAACTCCATATTTTTCCAATACTTTATCTAGCTGCAAATTACAGAAACGTGAACCCCTATCGCTAATAAGTGAACATGGTGTGCCAAATCATGCAAATAACGATTTAAAAAATCGGACTACTCTACTATTATTAGTAGGCCAAGCTTGAGCTTCAACCTACTTCGATACATAATCTACAGCTACTAAAATATACTTATTCCCAAAAGAAACTGGAAATGGTCCCATAAAATCAATCCCCCACACAACGAATACTTCACATTCAAGAATAAATTTTTGTGGCATTTCATGTAATTTAGAAATATTACCTGCTTTTTGACAAGAATCACATGAAAGCGCATACCTTTGGGCATCCCTGAATAGAAGGGGCCAATAAAAACCGGAATCAAGAACCTTTTTTGTCGAGCAATTTTCTCCATAGTGACCACCGACAGGGCCTGAATGACACTGCTCCAAAATTTTCCAACCTTCCTCCGCTGATACAAACCTTCGTATAACAGCATCTGCATATATCCGAAAAAGAAAGGGGTCTCCCAGAAATAATATTTCAAGTCAGAGAAAAATTTCTTTTTCTGCTGATATGAAAATTCTTTTGGAAGGACCTTAGCCATAAGATAGTTTGCATAATCCGCAAACCATGGATAATCAAGATGTATATTTGTAGATACAGCAAATAGAGATTCCTCAGGAAATGTATCAGAAATTTCAGATTCATCTAACATTGATCGTAGAGGATTTTCTAAACATGAAAGATGGTCTGCCGCTAAGTTTTTCGCTCCTCGTTTATCCCTAATTTCTAAATCAAATTCTTGTAATAAAAGAACCCAACGGATTAAACGAGGCTTTGCTTCCGCCTTGGCTAAAAAAATCTTAGGATAGAGTGATCGGTATATACTGCCACTTTAGACAATGTTAAATAAGATCTAAATTTATCGAAAGCGAATACCACTGCTAGAAGTTCTTTTTCTATAGTTGTATAATTCTCCTGTGCATTATTAAGTGTTTTACTAGCGTAGTATATATGGTGAAAGTATTTGTTTCGTCGTTGTCCTAAAACGGCCCCTACCGCAAAACTGCTTGCGTCACACATGATCTCAAATGGTTGATGAAAGTCAGGCACGATCATAATAGGAGAATTAATTAATCTCTCTTTTAAGAACTCAAAGGCATGTAGACACTCTTGTTCAAAAATGAAAGGTGTGTCTTTTTCTAACAGCCTGGTAAGTGGTTTAGCTATTTTAGAGAAGTCTTTAATAAATCGGCGGTAAAATCACGCATGTCCTAAGAAACTTCTCACTGCCTTAATGGAGGTAGGTGGTGGTAACTTTTCTATGGTCTCAATTTTCGCTCTATCTACTTGGATTCCTTGGCTTGAGATTTTATGGCCAAGTACTAACCCTTCTTTGACCATGAAATGGCACTTCTCCGAACTAAGCGCTAGGTTACTCTCCTCACACCTCCTAAGAACTTTTTCTAAATTATTCAAACATAGATCAAACGAGTCGCTAAAAATAGAAAAATCATACATAAACACTTCCATGATATCTTCAACATATTCGTTAAAGATGGTTAGCATGCACCTTTGAAAAGTGGCGGGTGCATTACATAACCCGAAAGGCATACGTCTATAGGCAAATGTACCGAATGGGCAAGTAAATGTTATCTCTCCAGGTCTTCTGGTGCTATAGGGATTTGAAAGTATCCCGAAAGTCCATCTAGAAAACAATAATAAGAATGTCCTGACAAACGTTCTAATATTTGGTCAATGAAAGGGAGAGGGAAATGGTCCTTCCTAGTGGCATCGTTTAACTTCCTATAGTCAATACAGACACGCCAACCTGTTACCGTTCACGTTGGAATTAACTCATTCTTATCGTTAGCTACCACTGTTAGACCACCCTTCTTTGGAACGACTTGGACATGACTAACCCATGAACTATCTGAAATAGGATATATAATAGCAGCATCTAATAACTTAACAATCTCCGCCTTAACTACCTCTTTCATATTCGGGTTTAGCCTACGTTGCTGTTGAATAGAAGATTTATAGTTTTCTTCCAAAAGTATTTTGTGAGTGCAAAAACTAGGATTAATACCCTTTATATCAGATATTTGTCATGCTATTGCACCTTTACATTTCTTTAGCACAATTATTAATTTATCTTTTTCAGTATTAGAAAGAGTAGAAGAGATAATAACTGGGTAAGAAGAATTAGTTCCTATGAACGCATACTCAAGATGATCCGTTAATTTTTTTAGTTCTACTATTGGTGGATTCTTAGTATTATTCTTAAGAGCTTCATGATCTCCTTGAGTAATCAAACTATATTTAGTCATTCTATTCATCGCAACACTATTATCTAGAAAAAATAAATGTTCAACAATATCTTTATTTTTTTCTTCTTCTAGATAACAGTTAGTAATGCAAATTTCTAAAGGATCTCTATAATGAAAATTGGAATGCATAGAAGTCATAAAATTATCAACACCATGAGAAAAATAGCAATAATCATCATTATCTAAAGATTATTTCATAGTATTGCCAATTTGAAAAGTGACTTCATCTTCCCCTACTTACAAGACTAATTTACCATCAAAAACATCAATAAGCACTCTAGAAGTGGATAAAAATGGATGACCTAATATGAGTGGTACTTCAATATTTTCATCTATATCTAGAATAACAAAATTAGCAGGAAATATAAACTTATCTACCTTAACCAATACATCCTCCACTATTCCTCTAGGATACTTAACCGATCGATTTGCTAGTTGAAGAGGGAATTTCAGGTAGGAGGGGAAGAAAGAACGAATGAAGAGAAATTAGGGCTTCTTGTGAAATGTCAGGGGGGAGGAAGGAGAAAGGGCGGAGAGGATGATTGGTAGGTTGTTTATGTGAGCATTGGAAAACAGCAGCTCTTGGCATAGGGTTTTGAGATCTTTAAGGGAGACCATAATGCAGCGCAGGGACCTAATCACAACACTTCGCCTCTGCTTGAGGATGAACTCCTCTGTCGATTGTTGAACCTATTTTTTGAGAGCAGCCACAGGCAGCAGGAATGGACTTCGGGGAAGAGAGACGGCTACAACAAGCCTGTAACAATAGACATGAATAACTCGTTTTCGCTGAGCGTTGGACGGCGTTTTAGCTGAGTGTGCTTTATTAAATATGTCACGTCCCCCTTCAATTGGGCCACCAGATAAGAGGCAGTCAATTCTTCAGCTGATATCAAAGATATGAAATAATATAGCTTAACAGAAAGAACTCATTCTAGTTGGGCTAAGTTCTTCGAGACCTAGTTTCAAAAATAGTTTATAAGGCAATAAATTTATACATGCTCCTAAATCTGCTAAAGCTTTATTTACTTGTAAATCTCCGATTAAACATGGAATTGAAAATGAACCAGGATCCTTAAGTTTTTGTGGTAATTTATTTTGCAAAATAGCGGAACATTCTTCACTAAGTGTTACTAAAGATATTTCCTCTATTTTCTTTTTATTAGAAATTAAATCCTTAAGAAATTTTTCATACTTAGGCATTTGAATAATGTCAGAAAAAGGTAAATTGACATGTAATTGTTTAAACATAGATAAATATTTGCCATACTGCACATCCATGCGCTCCTTGTTAAGCTTTGCTGGGTATGGTATTGCTGGTTGATACTCTATCGGTTGCACATTCATCTCGCTCGGGCCTTCGCCGCTAGACTCCATTTGGGGTGCTTCCTTCGTAATCCTTGGGTCTTGTAACTCCTTTCCGCTCCTCAATTGAATGGCTTTTGCATGCTCCCTAGGATTTGTCTCAGTATTTCCTGGAAGTGTTCCTTGTTTCCTTTTAGAAACCATCCTTGCAAGCTGTCCAATCTGATTATCCAAATTCCGAATCGAGCCCTCTTGATTTCGGAAGGCTACATCGGTAGTTTGCATGAACTTGGTGAGCACATCTTCCAATGTAGGCTTCCTTGGTTCCGATTGTGGTGGTTGTCCAAACATAGGTTGCTTCCATTGATTGCCTTGTCCTCCCCATGAGAAATTAGGGTGGTTCCTCCATCCATGATTGTATGTAGAACTATACGTGTTGTTTGCTTGGTTGAAAGGAGGTCTAATATTGTTTCCCATATAGTCAACATGCTCTTGTACTGAAGGTTCACAACCAGGCATTCCATTACATGAAGGGTCCCATTGTTGAGGTGTTATGGAGGGTGATGCTAAGGTAAGGTTGTCCATCTTGTGGTGAAGCTTCTCCACTTGAATGGCTAAGGCGGTGACAGCATCCACTTCATAAATTACTGCAGGCTTGCTAGGTTTTTGTGTTACGGTAGTCCATTGATAGTTGTTCATAGCCATATCTTCTATCAACTGCTGAGCCGCCTCAGGTGTCTTGTTATTCAAAGTGTCTCCACTAGCCTCATCAATCATCTGTTTAGTGGCTGGATTGAGACCATTGTAGAAGGTCTGAATTTGAAGACAAGAAGGTAGAGCATGGTGGGGACATCTCCTTAAAAGGTCCTTGAATCGTTCCCATGTGTGGTACAATGATTCAGATTCCAATAGCATAAACGTAGAGATGTCATTCTTTAGCTTTGCTGTCTTTGCCGGTGGGAAATACTTCATCAAAAACTTCTCAACCATCATATCCCAAGTAGTAATCGACCCTCTAGGTAACGAATTCAACCACTGCTTCACCTTATGCCTTAACGAGAATGGAAACAATCTCAATCGAAGGGCATCGTTGGAAACACCATTGATCTTGAATGTGTCACATATCTCCAGGAATCCGGCCAAGTGGGTGTTAGGATCTTCATCTTGCAGGTCATCATACTGGACATACTGTTGAACCATCTGTATAACACTAGGCTTCAATTTGAAGTTATTGGTGGCTATTGGTGGTCTAACGATGCTTGACCCAGTTCCTTGGAGATTAGGTCTAGCAAAGTCAGACATAGTTTGCTCATTCTGGTTGGCCATGGTGTCCAAATTTTCCGGATGATTATGAAGATAGGTTTCAGTAATCTAACCTTATTTGATTGACCTTAACCCTGGAACTAACTTATGACCCTTGACTATACATGGTGGGTCATCAATCCTAATAGTGAACCTAGCCTAAATCACAAGTAGGGTTCCAACAATCTTCCCCTATTTGAGTAAGGTCACTATACAAAAAAAAATAAACAAAATCAAAAAGCAAAAATTATCTGACAGAATTATAAAACATTCATCAGATATGAACTGATGTGTCTTGTGAATAAATACAATTATTAATAAAGTTCAAAATTGCAAAATCAGAAGATTAAGAATTTTCCTTTGAAGCATCTGAAGAAGGAGCAGGTTTTGTGAAAATCATCTTTCAATTTGGATCAACAGCTTGCTGTTGAGTCATCTTCATATCTTGAGCACCAAGAATTTTCACAGATGCATCTCTGGGCACTACTGCTTCTGGATGCAAATTCATATAAGTATCAACATTGAAAATATTTTTTACCTGATATTTGTCCAATTCCTTCTTCCTATATGATTACATGGTAGAAAATTGAGAGAAATCTTTTCCTCCTTCTTTGGCCTTCCTTATCTGAGAGAGAGGAACCAGCTCATTAAACCTTGTCATTCTAGAATTAGGATCCAATTCTGTATCATATGTTGAAGACAGTGCCCTTTCTGGACTTTATTTTTTTTTCTGGCTAGCTTATTCTGTCATCAAACTACCTTGAGTAACATGTTATTTCTGTTGTTTTCTTTGTTGTTGTTGTTTGCTGCTTTTGGAGATGTGATGCTATCCGCTGCTACTATAAGATGGTCTGGTATGATGAGAAAATTTAGGCCTTTGTACTTGAGAAATGTTTCATATTGATCCTGCTGTAGGAGGAGGAGGAGGACCTCTCCTGAATTATGGAGGTGGAGAGTATCTCCTGCTCTTATTCTTAACTTTCATTTCATTCTTTGAGTACCTCATCCAGTGAGGAGTATCTAGAGTGAGAGTAATATTATGCAGGATATAATAGGGTGTGTCAGTAGTAGGACAGGATTTAGGAGCAGCCCTGGGTGGAACCTTCTTCTTGAGTTTTGTCTTTTTAGAGGTGGAATCTTCTGAGTCATCTGACTCTTCATCATCATCATCAGATTCATTTGCAAGATTGTCATAAAGAGCATTAATCTATTTAAGTATTGCATCAAAAAATAATGGAATAGCCTGTGGCTTTATACATGTATCTATTATCTTAGTCTGTGGCTGTTCAGCTACATTTTCATCCTCAGCTTGAGGTTGTGCTTGAACTTCTGGCTCTATAATTTCTGTATCCATATCCTCAAACAAGAAATCATCAAGATTGGGAATGGGGGATTCAGCCTAGCCAAATGTTGGAGGTGAGAGAGCCTTTGACTCTGTAGTAGGTATTTGCTCTAAAATATTATCTTTAAGTGAAAACTTGTCCTTAGTTGTTCCAATATTAGAAGAGTTATTGGCATTGTGTACTAGTCTATAGCCTTAGAGTAATTGATAAAAACTGATAGATTTTTATAAACTGTATCAAAAGAATAAAGGAATGAAGAAATATCAACTATGGGATTAATGGTAAAATCACCAACAGTGATGATTTCTGGAATTGAGAAATCTAGTGCTTCTTCTTCTGTACAAACGTGAAGTATTACTGTATCTATTTCTAGAATTACTGCTGATGTTGTTGGAATTACTGCTGGAGCTTCTTCATGAATTTCTTGAGCTTCTTCATTGAACATCTACCCCTGCCTAGATTCAGAGAGTCCTGAACCCAGGCCCCGAGAAGAAGGGACCGTGGAGAAAGAAGCAAGCTGTGAGGAGAGTGTAGTGATGGAAGATACAAGTGGAGCAATGGCCTCATCTATGAGTTTCTTGAGTGTAGGGGTAATAAGCTCAAGAATTGTGGCTGATATAGAAGAGGATGGAATGGTGCAGGTTGGATAGATAGTGAATGCCTATGGAATGGATGGTGTTTGAATGTCAGTTAGAATGTTGGATGTTGAGATATTAGGGAGGATAGTATCTTCCTGAATAGGGGAATGTTGTGGAGATGGTTGTGGAGATAGAGATGATAGTAGTGAATCTATGACATCAATATAAGTGGTGGAGGTGATTGAGGAGGTGGAGATAGTGTTTCCTCAGGAATATGGATTGGTGAGGATGGTCTGGATGGTGAGATAGAAGGGATGGAAGTAGAAGGAGTGTCAGTGGATGGTTGTTGAAGTGTAGAAGCATCAATAAGGGGAGTTGATGAAGGAAATATTGGATGATGTGGAGATGGAGGAGGAGAAGAGGGAATATGAGGAGCAGGAGCTTCTTCAGGGGTTGGTGAAGTGGCTACTGCAACCCTGGTGTCCTCTGAAGCTATCCTGGAAGAGGAAGCCCTGGAAGGCTTAGTAATAACCCTCTCCCATCTGCCAAAGAGGGCAGAGGTAAGCCTCTTAGAGGCATTTATGAATATGGTCTGGGAGATAAATAATTCTGGAACCTTCGCCTATAAGAAGATTCCCAAAATTCTACCAAAACTGACATCCTTCTTACTAATTTTCTTCTTAATCAAATCAGACACAGTTTCTCCCCAGTTCACTAATTTTTTATTAATCAGGGCACACATCAGAAGGAATTAGTGTCTGCTTATGTAGTCATGGGCTGAGTGCTTGCCCAAGATTACCTTACCAACTATATCTGCTAAGAACTTATATTTAGCAGACAAGTTCTTCTTCAGTAGTTTGTTAGGGTTTCCCTGGGAGTGACCCATTATAACTAGCATATCCTCAAATAAGGGGCTATATAATTAAAAATAATCTTCTCCATTGATAAATCCAAAAACTTCAGTTAGAATGGCAGTGGAAAGAGAAACCTGGTGTCCAAAAATTGATCCAGAAATGGAGGTTTGATCTGGAAAGGTTGCTATGAATACCTATTCTTTGATTTCCTACACTGGAAGTTTGATCCTTAGAGTCTTGAATTGTCTCAACTATGGTGTCTCAAACAACTGAAGTATGTTCTTGAAGATTTGATCAGAATGGCTGAACGAATCGATGTCGATGTCAAACCCTGCATCAAATTTTATTCCAGAGATGGTCACCGTCGATATCGCCATTCTTGCAAAAACAAAAGATCCAGTACAAAAGAACTGGAAAGCGCGGAATGGAGTTCGATGAAAATCCTATTACATGTTTTCAGAAGATGAAAAGACAAACTTCGTCCGACGAAACATTAAAACTTCAAACTCAGTTCGACAAAAAATCTCATAAAGAAATAAAAGCATCGATCTAAGTCTTAAGAGGGGAAAAAAGTTCGTCATTCTCCGTTCGACAAAAAATTTTCTGAAACAGATTTCGTCGGTCTTCGTTCGACAAAAAATTTTCCGAAAAAAATTCGTGGATGTCCATTCGACGAAAGAGTTTTGCTAAGGAAGGTTCGTCGATCTCTGTTCGACGAACATTCCATAAAGAGTTCGTAGTTCGTCGATCTCCGTTCGACAAAACAAGAGCAGTTCGTCGACCATAGATAGAAATTAAATTAAAACTTCTTCATTAATCATACCTAGCTGATTTAGGAAGAACAAATATTTTTTTCATCCAAGGGTTTGGTGAAAATATGTGCTCTTTGTAAATCAGTAGAGAGAAAGACAAGTTTAATTTACTTTTGTCCATACAATCTCTAATGAAATGAAGTCTAATCTCTATATGTTTTGTCCGACTATAATGCACTAGATTTTGTGCAATAGAAATTGCACTTGTGTTATCACAATATATAGTTGAATTATTTAAGTTGAAAACATAATCCAGGAGCTAATTTTGTATCCACAAAATTTGTGAACAACAACTGTCTGCTGCTATGTATTCAGCTTCAGCAGTTGATGTTGACATGGAAGTTTGCATTTTACAAAACCAAGATACAAGCTTGTAACCAAGAAACTGACAAGTTCCTGATGTGCTTTTCCTGTCAACTCTACATCCAGCAAAGTCAGCATATGAGAATCCAGATAATTCATATTCTGACTCAGTAGGATTCCAGAGTACTAGATTTGTTAAAATCCTTTTTAATAAAATAAGATGTGATTCTTTAGGATTGACGTGTAATATAGCACAAATGTAAGTAGCAAACATAATATCAGGCCTACTAGCTGTAAGATACAATAAGGACCCAATAATAGCCATATATGTTTTCTGATCAACTGGTTTGCCCTGTTCATCAGAATCAACTACAATATTGGATGGAATTGTGTTTTCTTGGCTGAGGCATCAGTCATCCCAAATCTTTTGAGTAGCTCTTTATCATATTTTGAATTGGATATAAAGATACCATCAGGGGTTTCTTCACTTGAAGAACAAGGACGTAGGATAGTTCACCCATGCTACTCATTTGAAACTTTGAATGCATCCGGTCAGAAAACCATTTGCAAAGTTTGGAATCAGTAGAGCCAAATATTATTTTATCTACATATATTTGGACTAGCAAAATTTTTGATTTATGATGTCTAGTGAATAAATTCCTATCTACAATGCCTCTAATAAACTTATATTCTAAAAGAAAGCTTGTTAAGGTCTCATACTAAGCTCTTGGAGCTGCTTTAAATCATAAAGATCTTTATGCAGCTTAAAAACATAAGATGGATTAGTTGAGGAGATAAAACCTGGAGCTTGTTCAAAATAAACTTCCTCTTTTAGTTCTCCATTGAGTAATGAACTCTTGACATTCATTTGGTATACTTTGAACTTCTGATAGGCAACATATGCAAGAAATATCCTGATGGCTTCAAGTCTTGCAACAGGAGCAAAGGTTTGATCATAGTGAATGCCTTCTTCCTGTGAATAACTATAGGCTATCGGTCTTGCTTTGTTCCTCATAATTGATCTTTATGCATCCAATTTGTTCCTGAAATCCCATTTAGTTCCAATGACTGGGTTGTCTTTGGGTCTTGGAACTAAATCCCAAAATCTACACCTCTCAAATTAATTGAGCTCCTCTTGCATTGCAATAATCCAGTGGGGATCTTGCTCTACATCTCATATGGATTGAGGCTCAATTTGAGAAATGAAGCAAGCATGCATTAGATCTTGGTTGAGTTGATGCCTTGTATGCACAACAGCTGATATGTCTCCAATCACTTGAGATATGGGATGATCTCTAAGTGTGACAAGATCAGCAGGAGGAGTTGGTTCATCAACAGCTTGTGCAATTAATTCCTATTGTGGAATTATATTTGTTATTATTGGTTCAACTGATTCAGCACTTTCTTCTTCACTTTCTTCATCAATATGTTGAGAAGGATGAAATGTAACCTCTTGCGTAAAGTTTAAATCATCCAACTTCTCACACAGATAAGGTACCTGCAAAGTGTCTATGGTAGAAGATTCCTTCTCCTTGTAAAACATATTTGCTTCATCTAAAGATATATGTACAGATTCTTCTATTTTTAATGTTGATTTATTAAATACCCTATAAGCTTTGCTGATTTGGGAATATCCAAGGAAAATTCCCTCTGCAGCCTTGGCGTCAAATTTTCTTAGTTGTTTCTTATTATTATTGTGAATATAACACTTACAACTAAAAACTTTAAAGTAATCTACTTTACCTTGCTTCCCTTTAAGTAATTCATAGTAAGTCTTACCCTTTAGTTTATGAATTAAACTTTTGTTAAGAACATAATTTGCTGTGCTTACAGCCTCTACCCAAAAGAATAGGGGCAAATAAGCATCTGCAAGCAATGTCCCAGCAGATTCAATAAGGTTCTATTTTTCCTTTCTACTACATCATTTTATTGAGGTGTTCTAGGAGCAGAAAAACAATGCCTGATACATTTCTTCTCATAGAATTCTTGCATGAGAAAAAATTCAAACTAGCTGCCATGATCAATTCTGTTCAATGCAACCTGAGTAGAGCACTCAATCTGTATTCTCTTAAGAAAATCTGTAAGAACTTTAAAGTTATCTGACTTGTTTCTCAGAAAGAACACCCAAGTGAATCTGGAGAAGTCATCAACAGTCACTAGAGTGTATGACTTTCCACCCAAACTTTGTACAGCAATAGGGCCAAATAGGTCCATATGTAGCACGTACAAAATTCTCGGTGAATCACCTTTTTTTGTGGATTTGAAACTATTTTTGGTTTGCTTGCTTAATTGACAGGCCCTGCAGAGTCCTTCCTTCTTGGAAGAACCAGAAGGCAGTCCACTAACAAGGTTGTCACTAGATAGTTTAGCAATATTCCTAAAGTTTACATGGCCTAGTCTCTTATGCCATAAATAATTAGTTGAACTAGTTTGATTAAATAAACAAATTTCTGTATTAGCAGATTTATAGTTTACTATAAATATGTTTCCTTATCTAATTCCAGTTAAAATAATTTTGTTTTTTTTCAAAAGTAGTAATACAAGATGGCTGATGGTATGATACATGATAACCTTCATCACATAACTGGCTTATGGATACTAGGTTATGCTTAAGACCACTTACATATGATACCTTCACGAAGGTAACAACTCCAACTTTGACATTTCCATATCCTTCCGTCTGTCCATAGTTAGAGCCTCCAAATATCACCTTTGGTCGAAGCTTGGCTTTGAAATCGGTCAGGTTTTCCTTACTTCGTGTCATATGATTTGAACAGCCACTATCCAGATACAACTATTGCTCTATGATAGGATAGTTCTTTACATGTACAAAACAAGATTAGTTGTTCTTGACCAAGGTAACTGGTAATGTAAGAAAATTCAGGTTGGTCCTTATACCCAAGTGGACGATATCTCCTACGAGGAATAATACACTGAGTAAAAGGATTGATGAATGTTTTAGTTTTAAAATTCTAAAAATAATTCAAGATTCTGTTATAAGATTCTGGGTTCGACGAATTGTAATACATTCGTCGATCTGCATTTGATGAATAGGGATGAGTTTGTCGAACTCTGCTCGCAGAATGAAAGTGTTCATTCTCTGAGCCCCTCATTCATCGATCATGGTTCGACGAATAAAATTGAGTTCGTCGAGCGCAGTTAGACAAATAATTATACCTAAAATCTGCATTCATACTTCGTCGATCTGAGTTCGATTAACCATATTCATTTTGTCTAGCTTGGTTCGACGAAGTATGTTGACCATAATTTTTGTTAAATTTTTTATTTTTCTTAGGTTGAGTCTTAGGTAAAATTTTTGTTTCTTTATTATTAACTTCTACCTTTTCTTTGTCTTTTTCAGAAACAAATTTTATGGGGTAGACAATATATTTTTCTGTAAAAGAGATGGAGGCTGATTAGATGAAGCTCCCAAGTCCAGCTTGCCATTAAGCATAACATTCACTGTGCTTGTGATGTCCATCAATTTGATGCTTCTCCCATTAAGATATTCTTCAAATTGCTTAGCCTCTTTAATTTGTTTTCTAAAGAAAGTATTTGTTCATTAGCAGTTTTTAATTCTTCTTTAAGTTTTAAGTTTTCAGAAGAAACATTTTCAAATTCAATTAATTTTCTCTGAGAAGTTTTATTTTGTTCTCAGATTTATTCAAATCATTACATAATAATTTGAAATCAATTTTAAATTGAACATAAGAAAAATAAAAAAAAGAGATTACCTGATCTTCTTCGGACAGGAATTCATCTTCTGAATTGTCTGCTTTTGAATCAGCAGCATCAGAGTTGCTGCAAGATGGATTGATTGTCATCAAGCATATCTCTCTGGCTTTGGCTTCTTCTTCATCCTCAATGGAGCTGGATGAAGATTCTGACTCAGATTCACTCCAAGTCTCTGCAACAAATTCTCTTTCCTTCATTTTGTATTTGTTGGAGGATAGCTTGCAGGAATGCTTCATGGAGTCTTTCTCCTTTCTCTTATCTTTCTTCTATGTTTCTGGACATTCTGGTAGTATGTATCCAGGTTTATTGCACCCATAACAAATTATTTCTTTAGTGGGGGTTTTATCATACCTTGGCTTGGCACCTTTTTTGGAAGTCCTTCTTCTGAAATCCTTCTTCGCCATCTTGTAGAATCTCTTAGCCAAGAGTCTCAGCAGATCCTCATTATCTGGAGTGTCTTCAGCTTCTTCACATGCTTTGAAAGCAATATTTTGATCTTTCATTGCTGAAGATGAAGTGATCCTTTGCTTAGCTTCTCTGGTCTTGATGAGCTGCTCATAAGATTTGAGCTTGCTCAACAAGATCTCAGTAAATATCTCATTAAGGCTTCTGGCTTCCTTGATTGGCCAGATCCTAGAGTCCCATATGTTAGGGAAGCACATAAGAATCTTGTCATTTATCTCTGTTAAAGAGATGTCCTTGTCTCGAGTTTTCAGCTCATTGATTATGAGGCTGAGTCTGTTGTACATATCTACAACTGACTCTGACTCTTCCTTCTTAAAGTTCTCATACTAAGAGATCAAGTGTGATCTCCTATCCTTTCTTTCATCAACAGATCCTGCCACCATAGTATTCAGTGAGTCTCAAATGGCCTTTACTGAAGTGCGTTCTGTAGCCTTCTGGAATATGTCATTAGACATAGTTTGGGCCAGTATATTCTTTGCCTTGGCTTCTGCATAATTTTCCTTCTTTTGTGCTTCAGGCCACTCAGGTGGTGGAATAGCACTTGTGCTTTTAGTTGCTACTGGAAGTGGGGGACCTGTCAAAATAGAATTGTTTATGTCTTCGTCAATGGAATTCATATATATCCCATTCCTTGCCTTCTAAAGTGCAAATTTATTAAGGTTGCACACTGGAGGTCTCGTGCTTGAATACTACTTATTTTGTGCCAGGATATAGAAGACAAATGGAGTATATAAGATCAAACAAAGATCTTTTTGTTCTATTATTAGCCTCAACCAAGTAACCTCTCCCTCTGATACCAATTGAAAGTGCTACCTCAGATACTAATGGAAAGTGAGGGATTGATCTAACTGACTCTAGAGGGGGGGGGGTGGTGAATATAGTATTTTAAAAACTTTAAGTTGTTTTTACAGCAGATTAAAATAGGTGATACTTATAAATATAAGAAAAGTAATATCACAGCACATCAAATAAAAATTAGAGCACAACTAGACAACACATGAAAATTTATAGTGGTTCCCCAAAAAATCTGGGTACATCCACTTTTCCACCACCCTGATAGGAATCCAATACAGGTTTTTGATCAGGTTCCCTGCCACCACAATTTTTTGTTCAGGTGCCTTATCACCACAAATTTTTGTTCGGGTGCCCTGTCACCACAAGATCTATTTTCTAAGGGAGATCTAGCAATCCTTTGAGCTTCTGATCAGGTGCCCAAAAACCAAATCAAGTCTTTTATCAGGAGACTTGAGAGCCAAAGGATCCAACTTTGGATGGAGTTATAACCCCGTACACAGTGACAAAAAATAAAATATGTTGTCTTCTCTGTCTTAATCCTCTGAGAAGACTAGTGGATTAGTTGATGTTATCAAAGCTCCGCGTAAGTTATAGAAATCTGGTCAGGAGAGGAAACTTTGCTTCAGGATGTAGGCTTTCAAAGATGAACACTTCTTCTTCTAGTAAATGATTTTGAGAGAATGAGCTATTTGGTCTCAGATTGAATATTGTGTTGCTGGAAGAAAAGCTTGAAGGAAAGAATGATGAACAAGAAGTTTCTTTTTCTCTATTGTTTTTTATTCTCTAGTTGTAGATGTTATCTTTCTTCTTCTTCTAATTGATTATAATCACTCTATCTGGCAATCTTCTGAAAAATTCTTTATATATTGATTGCTGATTTGAATTTCAAATTCCTTGAAATCCTCTGTATATTTTCTGGGAAATGAAATAGCTGTTTTTGTCTTCAATGTATTTCCCCAACTGTCCCAATAAATATGGTAGAGTAATTACTCTGTGAAATCCCTATTTAATGCTGCCAGAAACGGCTATATTCATAAGAATATTGAGCATTAATTAATAGAGTATTACTGTCTTAATATCTGAGATTATACTGCTTTAGTCAATCTGAGAAACTGAGAGTGTCTTCAGCTTCCAAAAACGACACCTTTTTTGGAAGTCCTTCTTCTGAAATCCTTCTTCGCCATCTTGTAGAATCCCTTAGCCAAGAGACTCAGCAGATCCTCATTATCTGGAATGTCTTCAGCTTCTTCACATGCTTTGAAAGTAATATTTTGATCTTTCATTGCTGAAGATGAAGTGGTCCTTTGCTTAGTTTCTCTGGTCTTGATGAGCTGCTCATAAGATTTGAGCTTGCTCAATAAGATCTCAGCAAATATCTCATTAAGGCTTCTGGCTTCCTTGATTGGCCAGATCCTAGAGTCCCATGTGCTAGGGAAGCACATAAGAATCTTGTAATTTATCTCTGTTAAAGAGATGTCCTTGTCTAGAGTTTTCAGCTCATTGATTATGAGGCTGAGTCTGTTGTACATATCTACAACTGACTCTGACTCTTCCTTCTTAAAGTTCTCATACTAAGAGATCAAGTGTGATCTCCTATCCTTTCTTTCATCAACAGATCCTGCCACCATAATATTCAGTGAGTCTCAAATGGCCTTTACTGAAGTGCATTCTGCAGCCTTCTGGAATATGTCATTAGAGATAGTTTGGGCCAGTATTTTCATTGCCTTGGCTTCTGCAATATTTTCCTTCTTTTGTGCTTCAGTCCACTCAGGTGGTGGAATAGCACTTGTGCTTTTAGTTGCTACTGGAAGTGGGGGACCTATCAAAATAGAATTGTTTATGTCTTCGTCAATGGAATTCATACATAGCCCATTCCTTGCCTTCTAAAGTGCAAATTTATTAAGATTGCACACTGGAGGTCTCGTGCTTGAATACTACTTATTTTGTGACAGGATATAGAAGAAAATGGAGTATATAAGATCAAACAAAGATCTTTTTGTTCTATTCTTAGCCTATACAACCAAGTAACCTCTCCCTCTGATACCAATTGAAAGTGATACCTCAGATACTAATGAAAAGTGAGGGATTGATCTAACTGACTCTAGTGGGGGGTGAATATAGTATTTTAAAAACTTTAAGTTGTTTTTACAGCAGATTAAAATATGTGATACTTATAAATATAAGAAAAGTAATATCACAGCACATCAAATAAAAAGTAGAGCACAACTAGACAACACACGAAAATATATAGTGTTCCCCAATAAACCTGGCTACATCCACTTTTCCACCACCCTGATAGGAATCCAATACAAGTTTTTGATCAGGTTCCCTGCCACCACAAATTTTTGTTCAGGTGCCCTATCACCACAAATTTTTGTTCGGGTGCCCTGTCAGCACAAGATCTATTTTTTAAGGGAGATCTAGCAATCCTTTGAGCTTCTGATCAGGTGGCCAAAAACCAAATCAAGTCTTTTATCAGGAGACTTGAGAACCAAAGGATCCAACTTTGGATGGAGTTATAACCCTGTACACAGTTACAGAAAATAAAATATGTTGTCTTCTCTGTCTTAATCCTCTTAGAAGACTAGTGGATTAGTTGATGTTGTCAAAGCTCCGCGTAAGTTATAGAAATCTGGTCAGGAGAGGAAACTTTGCTTCAGGATGTAGGCTTTCAAAGATGAACACTTCTTCTTCTAGTAAATGATTTTGAGAGAATGAGCTATTTGGTCTCAGATTGAATATTGTGTTGCTGGATGAAAAGCTTGAAGGAAAGAATGATGAACAAGAAGTTTCTTTTTCTCTATTGTTTTTTATTCTCTGGTTGTAGATGTTATCTTTCTTCTTCTTCTAATTGATTATAATCGCTCTATCTGGCAATCTTCTGAAAAATTCTTTATATATTGATTGCTGATTTGAATTTCAAATTCCTTGAAATCCTCTGCATATTTTCTGGGAAATGGAATGGCTGTTTTTGTCTTCAATGTATTTCCCCAACTATCCTAGTAAATATGGTAGAGTAATTACTCTGTGAAATCCCTATTTAATGCTGCCAGAAACGGCTATATTCATAAGATTATTGAGCATTATTTAATAAAGTATTACTGTCTTAATATCTGAGATTATACTGCTTTAGTCAATCTGAGAAACTGAGAAATTTAGTTGAACAGAACCTAGAAGGATTTCGTCGAACTCAGTAAAGGTTTCGTCGACCTGAGCTCCAAGTTCGTCGAACTGATAATTCTCCTTCGTCGAGCTAAGCTTCAAGATCGTCGAACAAAAAATATACTTGCCAAACAGAGCTCTAAGTTTGTCGAGCTGAGAAGGCACTTGGTCGAGCTCAGATTCTGATATAAGCTCACAGTTCGTCGATCTCGGCTGGACTTTCATCGAGCTCAACTCAAATAAGGAACTCTAAGTTCGTCGATCTGAGATCGACGATCGTCGAGCTGAGTTCAGCTATCGTCGAACAACTTTACTGCAATCTTCAAAACTGACTTGCCTCTTAAGTCTTGAGTCTCTGAAGTCTTCTGAAGGTAGGTTTTAGTAATCTAACCTTATGTGATTGACCTTAACCTGGAATTAACTTATGAACCTTGACTATACATGGTCGGTCATCAATCCTAATAGTGAACCTAGCCCAAATTACAAGTAGGGTTCCAACAATAGGCACCACTGCCTCTGGATGCAAGCTCACGTAGTTGTCTACATTAAAAAAGTTCTTTACTTTATATTTATCAAGCTCCTTCTTTCTGTAAGAGGAAATAGTGGAGAACTCTAAGGTGTCCATTCCTTCAGCTCCGTCTTTCTTAATTTGTGATATAGCAATAAGCTCATTGAACATTGCCATTCAAAAGTTTGGATCCAATTCTGGATCATACATTGGAGATGGTGGCCTTTCTTCATGTGATGTTAGTGTGCTTCTTTGACTTGACTTCTACTGTTGTTTGCTGTGTTGATTTCTTTGAGTATCTGAACTTGAGGTTCTATCTTGTTGGCTCTGAGTAGGTCTAGATTGATGATGAGAAAAAGTAGACCTTTGAGAGTGAGAAATATTTCCTGTTGCACCTGCTGTTGGAGGAGGAGGAGGAGGTCCTCTACTAGACCTTGGAGGTGAATGATACCTTTTTAGTTTCTTCCTCCTTTTTTGTTCATTTTTAGAATACATCATCCAATGTGGATTGTTTGGTGTAAGAGTAATCCCATGCAAAATATAATAGGGAATATCAGTAGTAGATGAAGGTTTAGGAGCAACCTTTACTGGAGCCTTCTTCTTCAATTTTATCTTCTTAGAACTTGAGTCATCTAACTCATCTGATTCTGCATCATCATCAAAATCTTCTGCAGGTTGATCATATAGATCATCTAGCTGTTTAATAAAATCTGACAGATCCTGAACTAAAACTACTGGCAGTGTATTTACAACATTTGTATCTGCTGTTTGTATATGTACACTGTCATCTTGTTCCATATCTTGAAAAAGGATGTCATCAAGATTAGGAATGGGAGTTTCATCCCAGGTTTAACTAGGAGGGGAAGAAACTTGCTATACAAGATCCATTTAATCTTCAAAAAGTAAAGATTGACAAACTGGAGAAATGATAGAGGAAATAGCTAAAAAGCTTGTCCTTAGTTATTCCAGAACTGAAGAACTAACTTTAGCAGTATAACACACTATAGCTTTAGAAGAACTAAGCTCAAAAATTGGAGAATAACTATTTTGCAGAGTATCAAAATTTGATAATATAGAATTCAAGTTGACTGTGGGATTAATAGAAATATCACCAACAGTTATTATTTCTAGTACTGCTGTCAACAAGTCCTCAACTGAAAATCTTTCTGCATCTTGAATAACCTCAACTACCGTTGGTACTGTTGTTGGACTGTCTAGCGAGACTACAACTACTGCAACTAAAACTGCTTGAGCTTCTTCATCAGACATCTCCCCCTACGTAAATCTAGGAAGACCTGAATCTAGGCTGCCAGAAGAAGGGACAAAGGAGGAAGAGGATAGCTGAGAAGATAGAGCAGAGATAGAAGCAGCTTTTTGAGAGTTGGAGTAATAAATTCAAGAATATTTGAAGCAATGAAAGAAAAATACACATACATAGACTCAGGAGGAGCCTCAGTAAATGCAGAGGTAGATGGAATGGAAGTAGAAGGGATTAAAGTGTTTTCACAGTTGGAGCTGAGATAGAAAGCTTGAGGAATGGATGATGGGGGGATGACAGGAGGAATTGTGTCTGGAATAATTTCCTGGACAGGTGAGTGTGGTGGAGATGTTGGAGATAGTGGAATGTTGTGGAGATTAATGAGGTGGAGCTGAATATTGTAAAGAGGAATATAGAGGAGAGAAGTGTGGAGGAGAAGATTCTGAATGGAATGAAGTGGGTGGTGTATCCTAAATGAGGTGGAGTGGTGACAGAGGAGGAGCAGAATACACATGTGGAGTGGAAGAGGGAACTTGTTCAGGTAATTGTAAAGAAGGTGGAGTGGAGGGTCTAGGGGATTGGTGAGGAGATGGCAGACGAGAAGACTGAGGTACAGAAACTTTTGCTGGAATTAGGAGAGAGGCTGTAACAGCCCTTGTGCCTTCAGAAGCTATGCTGGAGGAGGTAGCCATAGATGGCTTAGGGATCACCCTTGCCCATCTTCCAAACAAAGCAGAAGTAAGCCTTTTGGAAGCATTAATGAAAATGGTCTGGGAGACCAATAGTTCAGGACACTTAGCCTGTCAGAAAATTCCTAATATCCTGCCATACCATCCAGATTTACTAGTATTCTTTTTTTAATAGAATCAAATATGATAGATCCCCAGTTTATTCTTTTTTGATTAATCAAAGCACTCATCGAGTGAAATTGATTCCTGGTTATATAGTCATTAGCATAGTTCTTGCCCAACAAAACTTTACCAACAATGTCAACTAGAAATTTGTACTCAATAGAAAAGTTTTTCTTTAAAAGGTGATTAGAGTTTCCCTAGGAGTGGCCCAACCTATCTAGCATTTCATTAAATTTAGAACTGGACAAATCTATATTATGATCTTCGTTAACAAAACCAAAAATTTCAGTTAAAATTTCAGGAGATAAAGGAACCTAGTTTCCTGAGATTGATCCTATAATAACTGGGTTATATTGAATCTTTGTTGTATGCATCCATTCCTTGATCTCAGATATTGGAAGTTTGATCCTTGTGGACATGAAATACTATAAATTCTGAGCTTCAAACATACGTAAGATGTTCTGGAATATTTGGTCTTAATGGCTGCATAACTCCATGTCAATATTGAATCCAGCATCAAACTTCATTACTAAAAGGATTGCTTGAGAAATCGCCATTGCTCTACAAAAACAGAAACATCAAGTAAGAGGAAATGGTGAAAGTGCGGGATTGAGTTTGATGAAAACCTAGTTATAAGTTTTTAGAAGTTGAAAAGGCGAACTCCATCCGACACAAAACAAAACATCGAACTCTTGTTCGACGAAAATTCTCTAAAGAAATATATAGGGATTGCTACCCCTTGACTTGATAAGATGAAGGTGGAGGCTCGAAGGGTGTTGGCCTTAGATGGACCGTTGTTTTGGTACTCAGGGGAGAGAAAGGAAGTTGAGGGATGGGTGGGACTGCATGTGACACTGGGGGCTATCGAGGAACTGTCGCTTCGTCATTGTTGACGCTCTAAGAAGCTATAACATCATATTTTGGTGCCCCTTATCAACTCCTTTTATTGTGTCCCCTCCTCATTCCATCAATGTCTCAAGTTCAGCAGTGGAGGAGTCCAGGTATGGATCATGGGGGATCCAATGGTGGCAATGCAATGTTATATGATTGCTGACAACACCATATCTTGGATGGCCGAGGCGGGGGAGTTGGAGAAGGAGCAGACAGCATAGGAGGAGGTTGTGGAGGAGGGGGAAATTAGTATAGTGGGGGTCGGGGAGAAAGCTATGGAGAAGGAGCAGGGAGAAGGTGAAGCAGGGGTAGAGGCCCAATGGGGCGAAGAAGTGGAGCTGCAGGGAAGTTAGCTAGAGGTGATGGAGGTTGACAAAGCAGTAGAAGAGGAAGAGCTCGAGCATGGTGGAAGGTCGAGTATCAAAAGGGAGAAGTCCCAGTTGGAGTGGGTGGAGGAGGTCGTGGAGATGGAGGTATTTACCAGGGTAGGGAAGGCAAAGCGGGTAAGGATCAGCGACCGCTTGAGCCCTGAAGACCAGGAGAGGGTGTGGGAGTGCATTCAAACGAACATCGACATCTTCGCTTGGAGCACGGTAGAGAAGTCAGGCATCGATGCGGACGTGGCATGCCACCATGTAAATCCCGACCCAAAGACACGCCGCATCTGCCATAAAATGAGGACCATCGCCGCAAAGCTGGAGGAGCCCACCGTAAGGAGGTAAAAAAAGTTCCTTGAGGCATTTTTTGTATCAGAGATCTAGTATTCAGGCTGGTTCTCAAAGGTGGTAATTGTAAAAAGGGAGATGGAAGGTGGAGAATATTTGTAGACTTTTCGCTTTTGAATAAATCATGCCCTAAGGATTGCCACCCCCTACCTCGAATCGACGCACTATTTGATTCAGCCGTTGATTTTTTTTATTATGAGTTTTTTGGATGCCTTTTCAGGTTACCATATGATTTGAATGCACCCCTGATGTCAAAGATGTCTCCTTCATCACTAGGGAGGGATACTTAGGCTATAAGATGATTCCCTTTGGGGAAAAGAATACGGGAGCTACGTACCAGCATATGATGAACCGGATTTTCCAAAATCAGAGGTGGAGAAATCTAGAGATCTATGTTGACGACCTCATGTTGAAGAGTAGGGAGGTGGACTCCCTTCTTCTTGACTTAGAAGAAACATTCGCCACCCTACAAAAATACAAGATGCAGCAAAACCCTTGAAGTGCGTCTTTTGGGCAAGTCGAGGAAAGTTCCTTGGCCATCTTCTAATCACTGTAGGGGTAGAGCCTAATCCCGATAAGGTAAAGTCCATAATAGACTTGGAATCACAACATAACACTAAGGAGGTTCAGCGCCTGACGAGTAAGCTCGACGAGCTAAGTAGGTTTCTCTCCTGGGCTGAGGAGAAATGCTCAGCTTTCTTCAAGGTGTTGCGGGGAAACCAGAAGTTCGAGTGGACACAGGAATGTGAGGAGGCTTTCCAGGCATTGAATGGATAACTCTATCAAGCGCCTCTCCTTCAGAGCCTGAAGGAGGGGGTGGATCTAGCTTTGTATCTTGGGGTGGGGGCGGAGGACGTAAGCTCTATTTTGGTCAGGGAGTAAGGGAAAAAGCTGCTACCCATATACTACATCAGCAGAATCTTAAAGAAGGCTGAGCTCTGTTACCTCATCCTTGAGAATTTAGCCTTCTCCTTGATCATCACGGCCAGGATGCTTAGGTCGTACTTTTGAGGCCCATTCGAATAAGGTAGTGACGGACCACCCTATGTGCAAGATTTTCAAAGGGGTGGAGACCTCGGGGCAGTTGGCCAAGTGGTCTATCGAGTGAGTGTGTTTGATATCACTTTTGTGCCGCGGTTCTCCATCAAGGAGCAAGTGGCGGCCAATTTCTTGGCCGACTACATTATCGAGGTAGATGGTGAGAAGCCACCACTACAGGATGCTTGGAAGATGTTGGTTGACGGAGTCTTTGGGAAGCATTCTCTAGGGGGATGGGTAATGTTAGTAAGCCCTCAGGGGGTCACCATAGAATAAGTTGTGGTCTTGCACTTCCCCATCACCAACATTTAGGCAGTATATGAGGCCGTCATAACAAGGCTGCGATTATCCAAAGAGCTCGAGGTACATGATGTGGAAGTGTTAACCGACTCATTGGTAGTGGCGTCGCAGATCAGGGGTGAGTATGAGGCTAGGGAGCCTACCCTCATGAAATACTTGTCCAAGGTAAGGTTGATTATCAGCGGGTTCGGGACATTCTCAATCAGGCATATCACCGGGTAGGAGAGTGGAGCAGCCGATCAGTTGGATAAATTTTGACTCCGAGGTGGAGGAACTTTGACCGGGATATTCCACCCGGCCATCGAGGAGGGAGAGTTGATGGAAGTGGATCGATGGCCCAATAAGTGGATCCCTTGGTGGCTTTCTTAGCTACTGGTAAACTTCCTAAAGGGACAAAGTATGCGAAGGGCTTCAGGAACAAATTAACACATTACTTAATGCATGAAAGTGGGTTGCATCGAAAGATGTTTTCAGGGCTCTTGGCGCGATGCATGGCAGAAGAGGAGATCCCACAGATCTTAGAGGAATTACACTCTAGCGAATGTGACAGTCACTCGAGAGGCAGAACTTTGGAAATAAGGGTGGTCAGGTCTGGGTACTTTTGGTCATCCCTGAGGAAGGATACGACGGAATTTGCAAGGAGGTGCCAAAAGTGTCAGATATATGCCCCCCTCCAACTAATGCCCGCCCAAAGACTTCGAAGCATCAAGGTGCCATGACCTTTTACATCAGGGGGATGGATTTGGTTGTGCCTTTTCCTCCGACAAACATGCAAAGAAGGTTCCTTCTAGTCATGATTGATTATTTCTCAAAGTACTGTAGGTCAAGGCGATGGCCAAGGTGACCTGCCAAGTCATAAAAAATTTCGTATGGGGGGAGATAATCTACCGACATGGGTTGCCTCAAGCCATTGTCACGAATAATGGGCCCCAGTTTGCCAGTGAAGAATTCATCAGTTTCTACACCCAGTTGGGGATTGACCTCAGGTTTGCCTCCGTCCACCATCCAAGGATCAACGGCCAGGTAGAGGCGGCAAACAAAATCATCGTGAACCTGCTTAAGAAGAATGTAGAGAACTTGAGGGGCAGTTTGGTAGAGCAACTCCCCTCGGTGTTGTGGGCCCTGCGGATAACCCCCAACAATGCTACCAGAGAGACCCCCTTCAAACATTCTCATGAGTACGAGGCGGTCTTGCCCGTGGAGTTTGAGGTTTGGTCGTCGCAAGTCATGGCCACCAGCAAAGGAGATGAGGATTGAAAGGAAGAAAATTAAGGGGAGCTGCAACTCTTGCTGGATGTAGCATCCCATTTCTGACTAGACCCCTAAGATGGTTTTGTAATGACTAGATCATGACAAAATCCTAGGAAGCTCAAAGATACCATGTGAATTTAGGCATGAAGGTAAAGATCACCATGGTCTACAAATAACATTTTCCAATTACCTAACATAGGGTTTGACTTTAGGGCCTCACCTTGACTCTTTAACCCAACCATAACATCCTTAACCCATTAGAGGGTCCCTTAGAGCACCTAGAACCCATTGGAGTCAACTAAAGTGGTCTAGTTGACCAAAGTGAACCCTAACCCTAAAATGGTCAAAGTGACATATCTATGGCCAGTGGACCTCCAACTTGCCAACATGACCCCACCTAGACTCTCCTAACCCCCAAGGGAGGTCAATGGGTCACCAAGTACCCATTGTGGTCAACCCAAAAGATCAAGTTGACCAAATGTCAACCCTAACCCTAAAGTGGTGAAAGTAGCCTAAATAAGGGTCAAGTGACCACCAAGGTGTCAAACCAACCCTACCCAAGTCTTTCTAGACCTTAGGAGAGGTCAATGGGTCACTAGGGACCCATTGGGATCGACCCAAAAGGTTAAATTAACCAACGTTAACTCAACCCTAAAATAGGTCAAACTAGCATAAATGACCTAACCAAGCCCAAGCTACTTGGGCTAAGCTAAATTTGAGTGGCCTATTAACTTTAGGAGGCTGATATTCACCGAAATGCCACTCAATTTCTGGAGGTGGTGACAAGGAGAGAGAAACCTCAAGTTGCCCTTTAATGGAGGAGAGAGAAAGGAAGAGGAAGAGGCCATTCATGGCCAAGGAAGGCCAAGGGGCCTCCTCTCTCCATCTCCAAAGGCCTGATTCATCTCTCCCATCTGTGCTGCGAAGATCAAGGGGTTTTCCAGGCCCTTTCATAAGCTTGGTGCAGTGAATCCACCTTGGCCAAAAATGAGCTTTCAAGGACATTAATGGCCATTGAAGCTAGACTCCTCCCCTCCCCTATTTGGTTGTTTTAAATGCTTCCCCATACCTAGAGCAGTCGTTTCCAAACTTGCCCTGAAGATTTTGAGACTTCTGGCTGTATAGTTTTAGAGCACCAAACGTTCCACCACTGGCCATGGCGACTAGGAGATCAGCAAGGCAACAACCCCCCCTCCCACACACACACACACACAGGTCCACTTCTCCTCCTCTTCCCTTGTGCTAGCATCCTAGATCAATAGGATTTGAAATTGAGCCTAATTGGGAAGATTTCCATTTTCAGATTCCACGAATTTTCATGGTTTTTTATACCTTGCGTGTTCGCCGGAAACCGCCCCTTCGGCGCCCGTGCCGCACTCTAGCGATAGCCACCACCTCAATGGAAGTGGTGGTGGCAGTGGTCGTCCGGGGTGGGGGTTGGTTCACCGGCAAATCGCTCTAAAAACTGCTCGATGTAGGGTTGATCAAGGACATTGGTTGGAGGAGTAAGACAATTCATCAGCCGTCCGATTGTCTGTATTATGATATAGTATTTATTATTAATAAGTGTTATTTATTTCTTTTACTGTGCACTCTTTTAAATCAGAAAAACAAGTCTCCTAGTGGCTGAACATTGAAAAGTGGCCAACATAACTATTGTTGCCCTTGAAATCTACTTTAATTTAAAATTACTTTCAACTCATTTGGGTCAGTGATCTGAATACAACATTCAAAATGGTGCAATCTATACATAGGGCTAGTCAGAAACTAAATTAAGTGCCTCCACAAAACTACTTGTCCAAATGACTTGAAATTTGGATTGAGAGTCAGTATTACCCATACCTATAACATATATAAAAATGGGAACTTTTGGATAAAATTTTTCTATAGTTTTGGAAACATTTAATAATTCATGTAGGAATTAATTAAGGGGTCTGATGACCTCAAAACCAACCAAGATTTTGGTGGATAGTCCTTAGGGTCATTATATGTCATTGATAAAAATATGAACCCATTTGGGGGTGATTTGAATAGTCATTAGTGTGACATAAGTTTGGTCCCTTAAGGGTAAATTTGGGCAAAGGGTGCTTGGGGCATGGAGGGGCCAACTCTCACCCAAAGGGGATGGGACTTTGTCCAGAGCCTCAAGGTCAGTTAAAACAACCTCTCTTGGAGTTTGGGGTGAATTAGGGTGGATTTGCCCTTAGAACCTAGTTCAAACCCTAAGGTTGAACTTTGGGGGTTTGTGAAGGACATAGGTTGATATGTCCTTGTATGGACTTGGAGTTTAGTCCATGTGATCGTAGGTTGGTTAATAGCCCTAGGAAGAAATTTGGTGACATTTAGACAAATGCACACAACTTTAATCAATTGGAAATGGTTTAGGCTTATACCTCTTATGGAAAATTGAAAGGTCATATGAACTTGGATCTTTATGAAATTTTGGCAGAAGAGTTTTTATAGCAATATGAGCATCTAGAATTTATTATAGGATGTTTGGAAGACAGTAGCTCACTTATAGTTATAACAATCATGTTGCCCCATTTTTATGATTTTGAAGTAATCATGGTTAAATTAACTTATAATGTTGTGAAACTCTGGTAGTGTTGATTAAATATCACTTATATACACTAGTCTGTAATTTGGAAGGATTGGACATTATCTCATAGTACTTCATGTGTTAAGTGAGCTAGTGCACCTTGTCTTGATAAATAGATAACAAATACTATATCTTGCTAGAGAATTAAGTTTCTTGTCCAGAGAACCTTTTAGGTCATATTAAAGTTTGGAAAATTATTACAAGTTGTTTGGAAGAGATTACAAGTATGTTTCTTCACTAAGTGCCCTATTAAGGATTTATTTCAAGTATTTTTCTATATAGATTAATTACCCTGAAAAATTGTATTAAACTTAGTCAGTAATGTTTTATGATCATATTAAGTCTCTGATAATTTTTGTATAATTTTTGGAAAATATTTGGTGGTACTTCCCACTTTACCTATATTTATTGCAATTATCTTGAATTAATTAATTAAGGGTTAATTCCTTTATTAAAATTTGTGAAACTTGGTATTCTCTAATATTTTGGAATCTTATAGTGTTCATAATTTCTGGGTGGCCATAACTTAAGAAAATCTAGTACTTCATGTTTAAAACCACTCATGGCCTAATGTTGAGGCAAATTTGATAAATGCTAAATTAATTAGAAATTACAAGTTTCTGGAATTGGTCTAAATATGTCATGATAGACCCCCAGTAATTCTTTTAGGGCATTTGGATGAATATTTGAAGGGGTCACCACACATGCTCATCATATAACTTAGGTTGATCTACACATAGTAAAACTGCAGAATTGTGATAGCATTTAGGATGGACATAGGGAATTGGGGTGAATAGTATACGGATTTGGTAAGATGAAATGAGTTCATCATTATGTGTCATGATGGGGAGGGTGTCAGCCTAACTAGTGTTAAGTGGTGCTCGTGATCGACGAAAGATCGTCTTTCCTGTGGAGAGAGAGTCAAAATACACTATGGCTAGATTTAGTATAACATTAAATGGGATTGTATATGGGTAGATACCAACAATAGTAAGTACCTTGCGAAAGGGAGCTTTGATCTTCAGCCCATCATAGTTCCTAGTGCCCTCGAGAGCCCTTCTCTGGGAATGTCTTGGGCAGTCCAAGGTTAACCTTAAACTGTAAGACTAAAAAGAATACAAGAGTAATTAGCAATATATTAGGACTTCACTTTCACTCACCCCAATGACTCGGGAGGTTATTTTGGTTTAAACATCCGAGCGGTAGGCTCGGTGGTTGTGGAAATGGCCAAGTTAGCCCGGTAGGCTCGGAAGGTAGTTGAAATGGACTGGTTAGTCCGGGGAGCCGATGGCTCGAAAATTCATGGTTTCATGTGCATAAAGTGGAGGGTCTTTGGTATTAGACAATCGATCGCACTGACATTGATACGTTTACTCGGCAAGTGTGGTTCTCACTTATCCAATGAAAAGACTAGCAGTTAGTCGGCATAGTATGTCGTGAATCTGGTGTGTCCTTCAGAAGCGTACATAAGGGATAGGCCTGGTAGTGCGGTTACCCGCCTAGAAGTGGGGTGGCCCAACCCACTTTCTCCGTTGGCCACTATTGAGGCTCCTAAGAGTGAAGCTAGCTTCCAAAATAGGGGAACTAAAGGTCTATGCACATAGAGTTGTGTGTGTGTGTTGCACTTGCAAGAATCATGGCATAACATGTCACTATACTCATACTTGCATTAAACCTGACACCCCATCGTATAAACTAGTATGGGATAGCTTATACGATGGCATCCTTACAAAAGATCCCTTCACTTATAAGTTTGTATGGGAATTATTATAAGTTAAGGTTACCTATTTCACAGCTTACTTTGCTTGTACTTTTATTACTTATTTCATAGTTTACTTCACATGTACTTGATGCTCTACCTTACTTATTTACATTACTGCTTCCTTGTTATAGTTCTTTTGTACATATACCTGCTAGGGTAGTTATCACCTGCTTGTTCCACTTTACTTTGTCGTCCTCTGCTTTCATCCTCCATGCACGGTGCTTAGGAGTTGCGGGGGTGAAGCAAGGATGATAGTGGCTTAGTCATTTAACTGACGGTCCATGGACCACGTAATTTTAGCAGACCGATCAGCAGGAGCATCAACACCGGTAGGACAAGGAGACAAGACAAGAGGAGCAGTTGTTGCGCACCACAACAACTACATGGAGACAGGTCGAAGATAGTTTTCTGTTTGCTTCCGCTTAGATGTTGTGAGTTGTGAGTGAGAGATCATTTGTATTAGACATGTACTGGGCTTAAGCCCAATTCTCTACTCTCTTTCATATTTTGAACTCATTGTGTACTATTGCACTCTTATATATATGTGACTCTTGTGAACTTGGATTGTATTTATCTTAGATGATATTTCTACTTCTTTGGTTATCACTAATGTTGGCAAGATCGACGTTTTGTAGTGACGACCACCCTGAGTGTTGTTGTCACCGCAATATGGCTGTTCTGGGTGTAAGACCCGGTAGCGTAGCAAAAGAAAAAAAATGGGGTCTTACAAACTGGTATCAGAGGAAACATTGATCCAAAGAGAAGAAGTCCTCAAAAATACTGGGTTACCCCGCACGAGCATTAGTTTGGAGACAAACAAAGTAGCGGAAGTTGTGGTGTGCCCATGTGTAAAGATCGCAATATATAGTCCATAAATCAATGAGCTAGGTCAACCCAACTAGGAAACTTGACTTACTAAGACGATTCTTAGCATATCCTAGTCAAAGTGACCTTAGGTATAAATCTTGTTATGACATGAGGATACCCGAAATGACTAGAGGAAGTGTCTAACGTGAGAGAAGGTACTTAGGCTTAAAGTCTGATGTCCCTATTTTACTTATCAAGTAGTACTATCACATGTTACCTAAACTAATAGGACCAATTTAAGGAGAATTGACGCCTATGATCCATTTAAGGAATACTAGGGGACTCATAGACTCAACTCTTGTATTGATGAAACGATTAGGATGAGACAACAATCATACTAAATACTATGGGTGGATAAGAATTAAAGATCATAAGAGACCCATTTCGGACAAGGTCATATGTTGACCCTGAGAGGATTGTCATAAATGGTAACCTGGTGAGTCTAAAGTATGGAGTATATCAACAAGTTCAGGATGGAACCCCAAGTCTAAGGTTGCATGACCTAATGATTGTGTGCAAATCTAGCCCGGATATAATATAGTGTCATCAAAGATACTTAGCCCAAGATAGGTAAGGGCTTATCTTTTATTTATTGGAGGCTTATCCTTTATTTATTGGGCGAATTAGTTATTCACTTGGGTTTCCTTATACCTGATTTCGAAAATGTGGTGTCACAAACATAGTGATGTTGAAGTTGGTCTTATTCGACGTTACTCGGGCAAAGTTACCAGGACAACGGTTAAACATCATTGATCAGACAAATACTTGACCTTAGTTATGTTGGGTTTTCTCTATGAGGATGACACAACACTTGCGCACGCAGCGGAAGAATAAAAACATCAAGAAAAACCCAAAAGAGATGGGATCGGGCCATGGTAGTTGAATCAAGAAGTTAACATACAACTAGGCAAAAATTACCTCGGTGGCGTTGAGTGACAACTCAACGGAGATGATCCAAGCTTCGTGTTCTTGCTGGTGGCGAGTTCTACGTGGAATGATGTCCACGTCTCTGCAGAAATCCACACGAGCTGGAGAACACAGATTTTTCCATCGCACGGATAATCGGGAAGGAGAATGACCACACCTTGTTTTTCCACGGACTGCTAGGTCCGCGCCAGGAATAGTAACACCAGCGACAATCGCCGGAGAGGAGGAGGTCGACGGAGCGAGCACGGCGGCAGAACACTTCCGTCGGCGGGATTCGGGATCGGCGGAACGAACGAAGAATGGTGGAACGCATCCGTCGATTCGATCAGCGATAATTCCCGAAAAACCCTAAGTATCTATTTATACCAAAGGCATAAACAGACTTAGGAATATCGCTATCCGCAGACCACCCAGAAAATTAGGGTTACAGAATCGGCGAGAATCACCTAGCAGATTCGGTGAGAATCAATCAGCGAGATTCACCTAGGATCGGCGAGAATCACCTAGGATCGGCGAGAATCACCTAGGATCGGCGAGAATCAATCGGAGAGTATCAGGCTGCGAGAATCATAGTACAATACTCAACGATTCACGTCGACCCTCGGTCGACTATTCTTACCAATCCTTCAAGGCAACATTTGCCCAACCCGACGATCCTTTAAGGCAACACTTTGCCCATAACCCCATTCAGGTCGGTGATTGGTAACCTTTACCAACACAGTCAATCATCCAACTTCTCCACATCTCTTATGTGTGACCCTGCAGGCTCATATCGCGTTGGCAGTGAGATTACATGTTTGACCACTTCTAGATCACCATGGTAACTTCAACAGTCTCCCACTTGATCTTGAAAGTATCAAACCAAAAACCTCACAAACAATGAGCGACATCTAGCAATGCATCATTACTCCCCAAGCAATAAGAGTTTATAACTCATAAGCCTTTATGACCAATGTATCAGCATTGTCTTTGTCCCTTTGTCCCTTACATCCGGAAAGAACTAGAGGCATGGACTGTGTCACCCTCATAATAGCTCAATCCAAGTTTCTTGATCCAGGACGGACTCCAGAGAATGGTGAGTCCAATATCACATATTAACTCAACCAAGCATGGTCATGCATTTCTCAGTCCAGTTCCATCAAGGGGCCCATGGATGCAACTCCCGAAATACAGGAGGACAAATCCCATATCTGCTCACACACAAACACCCAAATGATTCGTAACATGCCCAAAAACCACCCTTATCATCAACCTTTCTCAAGTTAGACTTTAGATGGCATCAAAGCACGCTCTTCCTCACTTGATGAATGCCGTGACTTCAGGTCAAAGGACCACAACACCATTGTCAATTGAGACCTACTCGTGACACGATTGGATGACAATCCACAGAGTAGTCTCAGGTTGGGTCTGTCTAATACAACTTGTTCACTAACAAGTACCCACGTGATGACTTGATATCACAATATCATGACCTGTGAGAACCGGTCATCAGTCAACGCACGTGCTAGCCTTCATGTACCATCATCACCCTTAGCTTCTATGATGATACTCGACCAGGGACATTTTAAGAATGAAGCTTCAAAGAAATCATAGGCTCTCACATTCAAGTCACGTACTTGATGTCCCATGGAAGCGAACATTCTAAGGGTATCTATTATGTTAACATTTAACTATCATATAGAAAAACTCATAATAAAAGAACTTGCCATTAATTGTAAGAGAAAAACTAGGTACACTGTTCAACATATGAACAAATGGCCAACAAAATACATGTTTACATGCAATCCACAAGATTCTCACTAGAGTTGATCATTTAGGTATCGTATACCCATCGATCTAGTATGACCATCATGCTATCTCTGCGCGAGAGGCTTTGTCAATGGATCCGCAATATTCTCCTCAGTCGGCACTCTGTAAATGTTCACATCTCCTCGTTCGACAATCTCACAAATAAGATGAAACCGCCGAAGTATGTGCTTGGAGCGCTGATGGGATCTAGGTTCCTTAGATTGTGCAATTGCACCATTGTTATCACAGTAGAGAACTACGGGACCAACAATGCTAGGAACTACATCAAGCTCGTCGATGAATCTCCTAATCCATACAGCCTCCTTTGCCGCATTAGCTGGGGCGATATACTCGGCCTCTGTTGTAGAATCAGCAACTGTCTCTTGCTTGGAACTCTTCCAGCTCACAGCTCCTTCATTCAGGAAAAACACAAAACCTGACTGGGACTTGGAGTCGTCTCTATCAGTTTGGAAGCTAGCATCCGTGTAACCACTTACAACGAGCTCTTCCTCTCCACCATACACCAAGAACACATCCTTAGTCCTTCTCAACTACTTCAGGACATTCTTGACTGCAATCCAGTGACACTCACCGGGGTCTGACTGATACCTGCTAGTCATGCTCAAAGCAAAGGAGACGTCGGGTCGAGTACATAACATCGCGTACATGATTGATCCAATTGCCGAAGCATATGGAATCAACTTCATGTGGTCCTTATATTCACAAGACTTTGGACACTGGTCCTTAGAGAGATTCATACCATGAGACATGTGCAAAAATCCTTTCTTGGACTCAAGCATGTTGAACCGCTTCAACACCTTTTCGATGTACGTACTCTGGGTCAAACCCAGCAACTTCTTCGATCTATCTCTATAGATCTTAATGCCGAGTATATAAGTCACTTCACCCAAATCTTTCATTGAAAAGCAGTTCCCTAGGTTGTTCTTAACAACTTTCAGGGTAGGAATGTCATTCCCAATCAACAGTATGTCATCTACATACAATATCAGGAAGACAACAATGCTCTCACTGATTCGCTTGTAAACACAAGGCTCATCTTCATTCTTGATGAAACCAAACTCTTTGATTTTCTCATCAAAACGAAGATTCCAACTTCGAGAGGCCTGTTTCTGTCCATAGATGGACTTATTCAGCTAGCATATTTTAGTGACTTCATCTGGGGATACAAAACCCTCAGGTTGTGTCATATACACTTTCTCAAGGAGGTTTCCATTAAGGAAAGCCGTTTTGACATCCATCTGCCAGATCTCGTAGTCATAATACGCAGCAATAGCAAGCAATATCCTTATGGACTTTACCATGGCAACAGGGGAAAAGGTCTCATCATAGTCAATACCATGAATTTGCTTGAAACCCTTAGCCACCAGTTGCCCTTTGAATGTCTGTACATTCCCATCCATGTTGGTCTTCTTCTTGAAGACCCACTTGCACCCTATGGGTCGTACCCCTTCAGGTGGTTCCACCAAGTTCCAAACATGGTTTGCATACATGGAGTCCATTTCGGATTTCATAGCCTCAAGCCATTTGTCGGAGTCCGGTCCATTCATAGCCTCTTGGTAGGTTGCTGGTTCATCATCATGATCCATAAGCAACACATTACCTATTTGAGACACGAGAAATCCATATCTCTCAGGCTCAAACCTCGGTCTACCAGATCTACGTAGGACTTGTGTTCCTTGAGCAGGTTCTCTAGCTACAACATCTTGTAGTCCTGTCTCAGAATCCAATTCCGGTTCATTCACTACATGTGGTTCTTGAACTTCTTCAAGCTCTACCTTTTCAGTCTTTCTTGATAAAAACTCTTTCTCCAAGAAGACACCAGTCCTTGCGACAAACACTTTGCCCTCAGACGGTAAGTAAAAGTAATACCCTTTCGTTTCCTTAGGATATCCCACCAGATAATATTTATCCGATTTGGGTTCCAGCTTGTCAGGCATTTGACGTCTCACGTATGCCTCACATCGCCAAATTTTAATGAACGACATACTAGGACGCTTCCCAGTACATATCTCATATGGTGTATTCAGAACCGTTTTCGTTGGAGCGCGATTCAATGTCACTGCAGCAGTCTCTAAAGCAAAACCCCAAAAGGAAACAGGCAAGTCTGCATGACTCATCATCGAACTTACCAAGTCTAACAGAGTACGATTTCTCCTCTCAGACACACCATTATGTTGTGGTGTTCTAGGTGGAGTGAGCTGTGATACAATGCCACACTCTTTCAGATGATCACGGAACTCATGACTCAGGTATTCGCCACCTCGATCAGATCGGAGTGTTTTAACCCTTTTACCCAACTGGTTTTCTACTTCATTCTTGAACTCTTTGAACTTTTCAAAGGTCTCGGATTTGCACTTCATAAGATACTCATATCCATATCTACTGAAATCATCAGTAAATGTAACAAAGTAGAAATACCCACCTCTAGCCATGGAACTCATGGGTCCGCATACATCACTATGTACAACACCCAAGAGATCCTCAGCCCTCTCAGTATAACCAGTGAATGGAGCTTTAGTCATCTTGCCTAACAAACAAGATTCGCATCGCTCAAATGATTCATAATCAAATGAGTCCAAAAGTCCATCTCTATGGAGCTTGGATATGCGCTTCTCGTTGATATGACCCAAACGATAATGCCAGAGAAATGTAGGGTTCGAGTCATTTGTTCTTAGACTTTTATTATTTTCTACATTACAGATCAGATGGTCCAAGTTCAAAACATAAAAACCATTAAACAATTGGGCTACAGCTTAACAAACATCATTCTTAAATATAGAACAACAGTTGTTCTTAATTATAAAAGAAAATCCAATCATGTCCAAACATGAAATAGATATAATGTTTCTAGTTATGGCCAGAACAAAATTACAATTATCTAGTTCTATTACAATCCCACTGGGCAAAGAAAGACGTTAGACCCCTACGGCTACAGCAGCAACTCTTGCTCCATTGCCGACGCGGAGGTCCACCTCCCATTTACTCAGCAATCTTCTCCTTCCCAGTTCCTGCACATTTGTACAAATGTGAGAACCACATCAGGTATCCAATACCCAAGATGAAGGAGCAGAAAGGTTTATCTCTATAACGTGAACATTTGAAGCGGAAGTCATACCTCCCTTCATTTTCTGCAGACCTTCAATATACGAAGGACAGTTCCTCCTCCAATGACCAGCCTTGCCACAGTGGTGACATTTCCCTTCCTTCACCGTGCTTTTCTTTTTCATCAGTGCAGAAGACTTGGGCTCAAGATATGACTTAGGTCCCACCTTCGTCTTCTTAGAGCCCTTGGCCTTGCCCTTGCCCTTATGCACCATCAGTATGGGGCTGGCAGGCTTGGCCTTCTTCATATTGATTTCGGCAGTTCTCAATATGCCTAGGAGTTCGGGCAGTGTCTTGTCTATTTCATTCATGTTGTAGTTCAAGACGAACTGCTCATAACTGTCCGGCAACGATTGCAGGATCAGATCTGTGGCCAACTCTTGACCAAGAGGAAAACCCAGCCTTTCAAGGTTCTCTATATACCCAATTATCTTGAGTACATGAGTCCCTACTGAGTCTCGAACTCCCATCTTGCACTGAAACAACGCTTTTGTGACGTCGAACCTCTCTTGACGAGCCTGGCCTTGAAACATTTTCTTGAGATACTTGTCAATCTCCTTGCACCCCATGTTCTCATGTTGCTTCTGAAGCTCAGAGTTCATAGTGGCAAGCATAAGGCATTCGACATCTAAAGCATCATCAGTATACTTCTTATAAGCATCCTTCTCAGCACGGGAAGAGTTCCCGGTCGGCACCTCGGGGGCTTCTTCTTCCAAGACATAGAGCTTTCGCTCTTGCCTGAGAACAATTCTCAGGTTCCTGTACTAGTCCATTTAATTAGTCCCACTGAGCTTATCCTTCTCAAGGATGGCTCTCAGAGACAACGTGGAGTGTGAAACACTTGCCATGGAATTCTACAAGAATTTATGCAGAATAAAATCAGTACCAAAATTTCAAATACAATTTATTTTAATTTGGACTTCAATTAAAACACTCCCACTATTTTATTCGAAATGATAGCCCTCACTAATAATTCGGAGAGTTCATGCGAGCTACTCTCTTAGTGGACAAGATCCGTATTTCACCAACACAATGAGTCAGCTTTGGCTTTCCTCTCACGATGCGGTTATTTAGGTAGGCAACGCTTGCCAATTGCATCCTCATGCAATTCTTGTATGGTTGGTGAATAACTCCTTACTCGCATCCAGCATATGGTGCATGCCAACCCTATGCCTCTAGGCACTCAACCTTTGAGGTCACCTAGTTAAGCTGGACCCGATGTCGACAGTGGGATATCACAATTATCCGCTCGCACTCTTACCAAGATAGATTAATGCACCTTGCTTTGGCAAGCACACACTTCATCGATCGAGGCAGGAAGAGTGTAATCCATCGGAAGGCATCCGAACACTTAATATTTGATGAATGGATTTTGATTATAGGTTAATAGTTAACCATGATCAACATTTGATCAATGTGCACATCCAAAGAAAAACAATTTTTCTAAAACCACATGCATCCCTTATGTGCACAACCTGACACCATCAACATTTGATAGAAGGAAGGGATAAATCTGAACATCCGGAAACTTCCAAATCCTCAGATTTACATGCATTGGACAAAAGCAAAGACAACTCAACTTAAAGCAGTAGACAAGCTCATCTCTCTATGTTGGATTCAAAATCCAAAACAATCTTGAGGGATGGTTACTGCTAAGGAGACTACAATTTCTAACAATTAGAAATTTCCATGAAATCCCAGACGTTCTTGGCGGGGTACCAAGACTAAATCTAGACATTTAGAACACTTCTAAATCCCTAGGTTTACACACACTGGAATAACAAAACTTCCAATACAACAATCATGGCCGCAACCTGCCTCTGATACCACTGTTGGGTTTTCTCTATGAGGATGACACAACACTTGTGCACGCAGCGGAAGAATAAAAACATCAAGAAAAACCCAAAAGAGATGGGATCGGGGCATGGTAGTTGAATCAAGAAGTTAACATACAACTAGGCAAAAATTACCTCGGTGGCGTTGAGTCACAACTCAACGGAGATGCTCCAAGCTTCGTGTTCTTGCTGGTGGCGAGTTCTACATAGAATGATGTCCACGTCTCTGCAGAAATCCACAGGAGCGGGAGAACACCGATTTTTCCGTCGCACGGATAATCGGGAAGGAGAATGACCACACCTTGCTTTTCCACGGACTGCTAGGTCCGCGCCAGGAATAGCAACACCAGCGACAATCGCCGGAGAGGAGGAGGTCGACGGAGCGAGCACGGCGGCGGAACACTTCTGTCGGCGGGATTCGGGATCGGCGGAACGAATGAAGAATGGCGGAACGCTTCCGTCGATTCGATCAGAGATAATTCCCGAAAAACCCTAAGTATCTATTTATACCAAAGGCATAAACAGACTTAGGAATATCACTATCCGCAGACCACACAGAAAATTAGGGTTCCAGAATCGGCGAGAATCACCTAGCAGATTCGGTGAGAATCAATCGGCGAGATTCACCTAGGATCGGCGAGAATCACCTAGGATCCGCGAGAATCACCTAGGATCGGCGAGAATCAGTCGGCGAGTATCAGTCGGCGAGAATCAGAGTACAATACTCGACGATTCACGTCGACCCTCGGTCGACTATTCTTACCAATCCTTTAAGGAAACATTTGCCTAACCCGACGATCCTTTAAGGCAACACTTTGCCCATAACCCCATTCAGGTCGGTGATTGGTAACCTTTACCAACACAGTCAATCATCCAACTTCTCCACATCTCTTATGTGCGACCCTGCAGGCTCATATCGCGTTGGCAGTGAGATTACATATTTGACCACTTATAGATCACCATGGTAACTCCAACAAGTTAAACCATTGGAAAGTTTGGATTTAAATTAAGTCCTGCAAGTTAGAATTATATTAGGAATTTCTTGTGATTCAGGGCATTCAGAAGTGATTAATTTGTAACCTATTTAATCACGCCCATTTGTAGTAGAATAATTTATACTACAATAACATTTCGTATACCTCAGAACTAGTTGATGAATAAGAGGAGATCCTAGACAAGGACCTATTGGATAACTCTTAAGGTTTAGTTGATTGATTACTCAAGCATACTCAAAAAAATAAAAACTTGATCGTGTAGAGGAAGTTTATAGAGTCATTGTCTACACTCACAAACGAGAACTCAAATTACCAGAAGAAAATTATGTTATCATAACACAGATTTTCCCGCAATAAAGAAAGACGTTATGGATACTGTGACGCACAGTGAGGTTTGTTGGCTGGAGAAAGACAAGTGCCCAAGATGATCGTGTGGAATCGATATGGATGGTTTATCTCCAAGGAAAGACGATCAGTCTAGGCTTATCGTGGCTCTCAGTCGACATTCAAAACAGCTCTCCACCCTCAGACGGACGGGTATGAAGCGCACCATCTTGACACTGAAGGATCTTTTACTCTTATGCATTATCGACCACGGAGAGTCATGGGAGAGACAGTTGTCGCTTATCAAGCTCTGTTATAACTACAGTCACCAGTCCAACATAGACATGGCCATTGTGAGGCATTAAATGAACGGAGGTGTAGGACTCCATTGTCCTGGATCTAAGATGAGGATCCAAAAGCACTCGGCTAGGAATTTGTGGAGGATACAGATACCCAATTGTGACTAATCCGAGATGGGATGCTGGAGGACTAGAGCAGATCGGCCAAATATTACGATGCGCGTTATCGTCAAGTAGATTTCCAGGTTGGAGATAGGGGTTCTTAAAGATACGCCCGATGTTTGGATTCTCGCATATATGCGGGCAGAATAAGCTCAGTCCGAGACATAGGGGACCCTATAGGATCCTGGAGTGGATCGGACCATTAGCTTACAGACTGGAGCTACCGCATGAGTTAGCGGGTTTGCACGACGTCTTTCATGTCTCCTCTCTTAGGAAGGATCTACTATGACCGGAGCCGCTGGTTACAAGTATAGATAGCTCGGTAGCCTCTGATCGATCGGTCCACTTAGAGCCAGTCAGGATAGATGATATGGCAGTGCGAGTCTTGCAGTGCGAGAATGTTTCGGTAGTTAAGATCATGTAGGCAAATCATGGACAGGTGGATCATACCTGGGAGCCACCAGATAAAATATATTAGAAGTACCTGGAGCTCTCTACATAAGGTATAACTTTAATTTCTAAGGGATTTTACATTCAATTACACTCAGTAGAAACCCCGTAGGCCTAACCTGAATTTTGGGAACGAAATTTTTATTTTTGTTTATTGGGATTTGTAACATCCCATTTCTGACTAAACCCCTAAGATGGTTTTGTCATGACTAGGTTATGACAAAACCATATAAAGTTCAAAGAGACCATATGAACTTAGGCATGAAGGTAAAGATCACCATGGTCTGCAAATAATATTTTTCAATTACCTAACCTAGGGTTTGACTTTAGGACCTCACCTTGAATCTTTGACCCCTCCATAATATCCCTAACCCATTAGGAGGTCCATTGGAGCACCTAGAACCCATTGGGGTCAACTAAAGTGGTCAAGTTGACCAAAGTCAACCCTATCTTAAAATGGTCAAAGTGACATATTTTGGACAGTGGACCTCCAACTTGCCAAAATGACCACACCTAGAGTCTCCTAACCCCCAAGGGAGGTCAATGGGTCACCAAGGACCCATTGGGGTCAACCCAAAAGGTCAAGTTGACCAAACATCAACCCTAACTCTAAAGTGGTCAAAGTGGCCTAAATAAGGGTCAAGTGACCACCAAGGTGTCAAACCAACCCTACGCAAGTCTCCATTGACCTTATGAGACATCAATGGGTCACTAGGGACCCATTGGGGTCAACCCAAAAGGTCAAATTGACCAAAATCAACTCAACCCTAAAATAGGTCAAACTAGCCTAAATGACATAACCAAGCCCAAGCTACTTGGGCTAAGCCCAATTTGAGTGGCCCATTAACTTTAGGAGGCTGATATTCACATAAATACCACATAATTTCTGGAGGTGGTGACTAGGAGAGAGAAACCTCAAGTTGCCCCTTAATCGATGAGAGAGAAAGGAAGAGGAAGAGGCCATTCATGGCCAAGGAAGGCAAAGGGACCTCCTCTCTCCATCTCCAAAGGCTCGATTCATCTCCCCCATCAGTTCTGAGAAGCTTAAGGGGTTTTCCAAACCCTTTCAGAGGATGGGTGTAATGAATCCACATTGACCGAAAATGAGCTTTCAAGGCCATTACTCGCCATTGAAGCTAGACTCCTCCCCTCCCCCCGTTTGGTTGTTTTAAAAGCTTCCCCATACCTAGAGCAGTTGTTTCCACTCTTGCCCTGAAGATTTTGAGACTTCTGTTTATACAGTTGAACAACACTAAAAGCTCCACCACTGGCCATGGTGACTAGGAGATTGGCAAGGCAACAACCCCCCACTCTGGTCCACTTCTCCACCTCTCCCCTTCTGCTAGCATCCTAGATAAATAGGATTTGAAATCGAGCCAAATTGTGCTGATTTTCATTTTCGGATTCCATGAATTCTTATGGTTTTTATACCTTGCGGGTTCGCCGGAAACCACCCCTTCGGCGGCCATGCCGCCCTCCGGCGATAGCCACCACCTCAACGGAGGTGGTGGTGGTGGTGGTAGGTCAGGGAAGAGGTTGGATTGTCGGCAAATCGCTCTAAAAACTACTGTAGGTCGGGCAGATCAAGGCAATTGGCTGAAGGAGGAAGACAATTCAGCAGCCGTCCGATTGCCTGTATTATGATATAGTATTTTTAATTAATAAGTGATATTTATTCCCTTTACAGTACACTCTTTTAAATCTGAAAAACAAGGCCCTTAGGTGTTGAACCTTGAAAAGTGTCCACATAATTATGTATCCCTTGTTATCTACTTTATTTTAAAATTGATTTCAACTCATTTGGGTCGGTGATCTGACAATAGTACTCAAAATGGTGCAGTCTATACATATGGCTAGTTAGAGACTAAATTGAGTGCCCCCACTAAACCACTTTCCAAATGACTTGAAATTTGGATTGGTAGTCAGACTTTCATATACCTGTAACATATCCAAAAATGAGAATTTTTGGATAAATGTTTTCTATAGTTTTGGTAAACAATTAAAAATCTATGTAGGAATTAATTAAGTGGTCTAATTACCTCAGAACTAACCATAATTTTGGTGGATGGTCCTTATGGTCATTATATGTCACTAATAAAAATATCAACCCATTTGTGGTTGATTTGAATAGGTATTGGTGTGACCAAATTTGGTCCCTTAAGGGTAAATTAGGGCAAAGCGTGCTTGGGGCATGGAGTGGCCAATTCTCACCCAAATGTGATGGGACTTTGGCCAGAGCCTCAAGGTCAGGTAAAACACCCTCACTTGGAGTTTAGGGTGAATTAGGGTGGATTTGCCCTAGGACCCTAGTTCAAACCCTAAGGTTGAACTTTGGGGGTCTGTGAAGGACATAGGGTGATATGTGCATGTATGGACTTGGAGTTTATTCCCTGAGATCTTAGAGCGGTGAATAGCCCTAGGAATAAATTTAGTGAAATTTAAACACATGCACACAACTTTAATCAATTAGAAATTGTTTAGGCCTATACCTCGTATGGAAAAATTGAAAGGTCATATGACCTTGGAACTTTATGAAATTTTGGTAGAAGAGTTTTTATAGCAATATGAGCCTCTGGAATTTATTATAGCATGTTTGGAAGACAGTATCTCATACTAATAGTAATAAACTTCATGTTTATTATGGTTTTGAAGTAATCATGGTTAAATTAATTTAGAATATTGTGAAACTCTGGCAGTGTTGATTAAATATCATTTATATACGCGAGTCAGTAATGTAAGACCCCCCTTTTTTTAGAACCACCGGGTCTTAGGCGCAGAACTGCCGCTCTGCGGAGACACCTTCACGCCCGAGAAGGTCATCACTACAAAACGTCGATCCTGCTAGCCATATCGATCACAGAAAAAGTAGCAAGAGAGTAAATGAAACATGTCCATAGAAATCACATATATAGTAAATAATCTCCATGAAGGGAGAATCCATAGAAATAATGATAAAGGTACTGAAAAATTGGGCTCATGCGCGGTACATCAATATCCTCACTACACATCACTGAGCGCAAAAGCAAAACTAAACATCTACTAACAATCGGGACTCACAGTCTCAGCTGTCTGAACTCCGATGCTAGATTGTCCCATCTCCAAGCGTGCCGACCTCCGAGGCTGCTCCTCCATGCTGGGCTCCACGGTCCCCTAAAATGATATGGTTCGAAAACCGTTAGTCTAAAAGACTAAGTCATATCATCCCCCACCCCTTCCCCCATGGCTCCTAGGCACCGAGCGAGGAGGAGGAAAGGAGAGGTAGTGAGGGTGGAAAATGAACAAGAAGTAGGTGACGACGGAACTAATCTAACAGTTCTATAAATATATATGGTAGTAATAAACGTATGAAAAACTTAACAAGTAATAAGTAACCTTAACTTATATGAAAACACATAAGCTAAGAGATATTTTGCAAGGCTCCTATCATATAAAGAGTCACATACCAATTTATACGATAGGGTGTCGGTTTTCTAGCAATCATGTATATATTTAAGGAATAATAACCTTAACTTATAGGCACGCTCGCGCAAGCTTATAATCTAAGGGGTAATTTTCCAGGGCCAATTGTTTAAAGCGTCTCATACCACTTTAAACAATAGGTGTCAGGGTTACATGTAATGATGATGCTATGACATGCAAGTATGTCATTATGTGAACATGCTAGTGCAACACACCCACTCGACTCTGTGCACACAGATCTTTAGTTCCCCCTTTCTGGAGCCTAACCTCTCAGGATACCTCCATAGTGGCAGACGGAAGCGGTGGCTTGGGCCTTGCCAACCTCTAAAATGGTAATAGCACTACCAGTCAGACCTATCGTACACCTCGACGCTGGTGCACTAAGCGGAGCTCCTGCGTACTCTTTGCCGGCAAGTCCACCGGACTTAACTTGGCGAAGTGCAAAACCACACTTGTCGAGTCAACGTATTGGTGTTGGTGTATCGACCCAGCCTCCAATAACGAAGACCCACCACCTTATACTTTATGCATATGCAACCTTATGTATCAACTACCAAGGCAAAGCTCCCTGAACCCCGTCCGTCACAATCAACAACCGAGCCAAAGCTCATCGGACCAACCTGTCTGTCACAATCAACAATGGAGTTTAAGTTCACCGGACTAACCTGACCATCATCTAAACCCCCGAGCCTACTTCCCGTGTGACCCAACCTAACATCCCGAGACATCAAGATGAGTGAAAGTGAATCCCTAGTTATACTAGTTACTCTTGTAGTTTATTTTGCCTACAATTTAGGTTAGCCCAGGACTTCCCCCGGCATTCCCCGTGAAGGGCTCTCAAAAGGCACTAGGAACTATGATGGTAGTTAAAGACCATCGTTCCCTTTCACAAGGAACTTATTATTATTGGTTAATACCCGATTCTCAATCCCTTTAGTATTACACTGGTTCTAACCCTAATGTGTTTTGACCCTCTCTCTCTCCCTCCACAAGAAAGACGATCTTTCGTTGATCCCAAGCACCACCTAATCTTAGACAACTCTACAACCTACTCATCCCAGCTTCCAATGGTATACTCCAATCCACTTTATTAAAATCAGTAAACCAAAATCCCATCACCCTACGACCATTCCCCATGTTAACTCGATTTCCGCTGTTTTACTAAATGCATACCACCTTATGCAATATGACGTGCATGATAGGAGGTACTCTAAATCCTCATCAAAACACCCTAAGATAATTAATGGAGTCCTATCATGACATTTATAGCCTAAATCCAGAAACTTGGAATTTTCCGAATTTATTTGACATTTTATTTATTTCTCCAAAAAATCAAATGCCCCAGGTTGTATATGAAGTGGCCCTTATAGTAATGCAAAATGCTCCCAAATTTTCTGCAAGTCTCCCAAATAATAGTAATTTCAAGTCTCCCAAATTTTCTGCAAGGTTTAAGCCTCTAATCCATAATTTTAAATATAATCACATAGTTAACAACTAAAGAAGCAAGTGTTGTAAATAAGCTTCCAAAAATTATAAGAAAATTCAAGCATAACCATAATGCCCTAAAAACACTCCTGTCCAAGTTTCCAAATTTTTTAGTGAATAATAAATTCTAATTTTAATTCTGATCAATAACCCCCTCTTCCATAAATCAATGAACCAACAACTGAAAATATTCATCTTAAAATTATGATAAAATTTCCTCATGAGCATAATAACCAAAATGCACTTTTACAAAAGTTTCACAATTTTCTAACCATCATTGAGCTCTGAATCTAATATTGAACATAATTACATATTTAAAAGCTTGTGAAGTAAGTACTAAAAATATACATCTAAAAATTATAATAAAAATCATGTATGAATATAATGACCTAAAGCACCCTCCGCCCAATTTTCATAATTTTCCAATTAACAGCGAGTCAAAATAATTAAATGACTATCAAGGGCAAATCCATTTATTACAAAGAAGGTACCACAAATATTGTTCCAATATTCCCAATAAAATTTCTAGAGACTCATATTAACCCCATGACCATACTACCCAGGTTTCATAACTTTTCATTAAGTTTTGATGACCTATCTTACATGTTTAAGGGCTGTGCCCTAAACTAGGGTTAGGGATTTGTGGAGTCTAACAACCTCTAAATCTCATAATATTTTACCAGAGAACTTTGACAACCCTAAAGTCCTCTCCACCAAGTTGCAAGTCATTTCAAGGTCATTTGACCCCTTGACCTTCAAACCCTAGGTTTGCACACTTAGGACCTACCCTAGAGTCCTAGGGCTCTACCCTTCAACTTCCACCCAATAACAATGGAGGGGGGTACTTTGTGTGCTAATAAAGGTGAGTGCCAAGTTCCATCACCCTTGGGTGAGATGGGCCAACTCAAGAGTGCTTAGGGCACTTTGCCCTAATTTGACCTAAAAGGGGCCAACTCTTGGCTACACAATTACAATATCAAACCAAACCCAAAAGTGATGAAATTTTTACCAGAGTCTAAGAATACTACCCAAGATCTCCCTCCAAACTTTGATCGGTTTTGGAGGTGTTTAAGACACCTAATTAAATTATATATGACAAATTAATTATTTCCAAAAACTATAGAAAAAAAATCTCCCTAAATTCCCATTTTTGGACAAGACCTAGGTATAGGCTAGGGTGACGCCCAGTCCAAATTTCAGGTCATTTGGACAATGGATGAAGTGGGGGCACTCATTTAAGTCTCTGACTAACCTTAGGTATAGACTCCACCAAAATGAGTGCCCTGGTCAAACCAGGCACTCAAATTGGTTCAAACTAATTTTAAAATAATGTATACCTCTGGCTACAACTTTGAAATTTACCACTTTTTCTGTAGGTGAGCCTAGGTATTTTTAATAAATAGAAACATTAAATACATATTCTATGACAAAAATGAAGTGAAATGAAAATATAACCTATAGTTTAAATATTATTCAGCACGAATCTTGGCGCATGATGGATGGCATCTGGTCATCGTCTACCTCTAGCTGACGGCCAGGATCATCCCGACCTGGAGCCCCTTCACGGCCTAATTCCAGGCCATCCGGCCACCTCCATGGTCAGCCACTGCCACCACCACCTCCGTCGAGGTGGTGGCTATCGTCAGGCAGCGGCACAGCCGCCAGAGGGGCCTTTTCCGGCGAACCCGACAAGAGAAAATTTCCTGAAAAACTAGGAAATTCAAATCTTGAATCGGGCTCAATTGATCCCGATCTTCGTTCTAACTGTATCCTAAGATCTACCTGTTAGGTATTGTATCCACAACGTACCTGATTTGAAGAAGCCCCTGAACAAGCTAAGGTAAATAGGCAATGTTTTTGACAAAATATTTCAAGTTGTGCTTGCAGTTTTTCCACGCTAAGTGCACACCAATGTCAGGGTGCAGTAGGTATTCAATATACACGGGTCTGCACGACGTAATCACTCGTTGAGCAGATCAGTGTGTTGCCCTACGTGTACTCTCTCTATTGGAGTGTACTTAATTTCAAGTACAGGGCTGTGTTAAGGCAAGAGCAGACAAGGAGCAAGGATGGGTCAAGGAGCCCCTCATGGGTGGAGAGACGAAAAATCGTCCAAGTGTAAATCGACGAGAATCACCAAGTGATTCTCGCCGATTCGTTGAGAATCATTGGCTGATTCTCGCCGACTCTATCCAGCTACTTCAAAGCGGCGCTAAGTAATATTCGTCGAGAATCACTACTGATTCTCGCCGAATCCCTCGTTGAGCAGATCAGGGGCAAGTAATATTCGTCGAGAATCATCAAGTGATTCGGTGAGAATCACTAGTGATTCTCGCCGAATCGTCGAGAATCACTGGCTGATTCTCGCCGATTCGGCGGGATTCTTCTTCGATTCTCGCCGATTTTGCCTTAGACGATTTTCTGGAACACCCTGAACCGGATTCTACCGCTGGCACTATTTTGAACCGGATTTCGGGTTTCTACTTGTGGGACCCACAATGGTCATATTGAAAGTGTCTACTGTATATATACGGGTATTTTGTTGAACAGTAGTGACACAGAAAGAAACCGAGCCGATCTTAACCTAAAATCGCGAAACTGCTCCGCCGCCGCCGTCGCCGCTCGCGCTAGTTGGTCGCCGCCTTTGATCGCGATTCCTCCTGATCTTCCGGCGACAGAAGCTTAGCCAAGCTTAGTGTCTCACGTGTCTAACCGGAGATCTCTTGTCTCTTGATTTGTTGATCGGGATAATCTTCCCCATCCGAAACGATCGAGACGATTGATCCCAGTGTGACCGTTGGTAGACCTAGCTAGCTTCGCTATGAAGTTTGGATCTCTAAAGTACAGCAGCCGCACATCGTCGTCGCCGCCGATCCCGTGAACCTAGCCGCCGCCCATCTTGCCGCCGCCGGTTCCGGGGAGATCCTCTCCAAGAGAGATCTAGGGTTGTGGACTCTTTGTGGACTTCAAGAACACGTCGTCAACAAAGAGGGACACCTTAGTCTCCAAACGTAGTTTGTATCTCTTGTACATTCTAGTTTATTTTTGTTGTATCGGAACGTTGGTTCCTAGTTGTAAGGGTTGGGTGCAACCTGGGTTGTGGGAGTGTTGACTCCTACGTGTGGAAGGGTTCCTTATGATAGTGTAAGGATTGGATTTCAATCCTGTTGGTGAAGAGACCGAGTCGTCCCTTGTTGGGAGATAGGTCGAAGGGGGGAAAGTGGATGTACCCAAATCGGGGAACCACTATAAATTGCTTGTGTATCTTCTGTGTTGTGCTGATTATTTTTATTGTGCAGGTACAATTTTAAATTCCGCAAAAACGCTGCACGTCACCTATTCCCCCCCCCCCCCCCCCACATAGGTGAAGATAGTTGACACTAGGTGGACTTTCACTACCCACAGAGTAAGGAGAGGAGGAGGACCTTTATGGTGGTCTGGAGTCGCGGCGATCGTCGGGTCGTCATGGTGGTGGTGGCGCCGCTCGGGTTTCTGCAACTACACAGTGGATGGGCTCGAATTCTTCAGGTAAACGGTGGGAAAAACTCCTCTCTGGCCACTGATGGTGTTTAAATCCTCAGTTAGGTAGGGGAGAGGCCAAGTCATCAATGGTCATTAATGGCCATTGAAAGCTTAGCTCGGCCATGGTGATTCTATAACACCCCATCCGTCACATGGCATATAACAGAAGGTCCAGCTAGAACCCGACGCCATATACCACAGACAGTCGGAAAGATTACATAAGAATATCCAAACTATCTAATTAAGACTACTCGTCCTACATAGAGCATTCTAGCGGAAGCTTTTTAAATAGTTGAAAGAACCCAAAACTTAAATCCATAATCATGAATGTCCACATCTACACAACAGGAATGAAAGGCAAATACACTGAAAAGTACATGGCCTTATGACCTTACAATAGTTCACTTATCAAATAGTGTCTTACATACATCGGCTCGCAGGCCGGCCACACATGACAAAATAAAAACAACTATTATTTACGGCCTTCCAGGGCCAGCACGGCAATATGGGCTCCAGCCTGCTATTTTGCACTCGGCTCCGCAGCACCTGCAAGCAACATTCCACCGCACGTTGGCAAACAATGCAACGACCAGCAAAAGCCGACCAAATTATAACGACCCCGTCCCTTTCTCGGGATGGCGGTGCTCCTTCCCTGCATATCATTAGCCCAGCTAAACAATTATGTGAAAACATACTTCGCCACAGGTCTAGGCTCGCATGGCCAAACACCCCGTGCACTCAGGGCACATTAATGGTGAATCTTGACACTTGAGCATCTTCACCACCACCACCAAGATGGCAACCAGTGAGCATTTAACCTTTCTGACCATTGTCTAAGGCTCCCGACTATGCCAACGGCCAGATCAGTGTCTTTAGTTCTTTGATCTGCTGGTCGATAAGATCTCTTATAGTTAGCCTTATCTTTCATGATTTGGCTTACTTCTTGCATGGCCTCTTTGAGTTCACATTCTTGCAAGTCATCATCCTGCTGTTGATGAACTGTAGCTATTTGTGAAGATGGATCTGGTAGTAGCACCAATGAATCTCGAGGGCAATCTTGGTCTGGGAAGGAATTTCGATGACGTTGAAATCTTCTACCCTTCCTTGAGTGAGATGAGAAATCATTGTGAGGAGACCTCGGAGGTTGCTTTTGAGAAGGAGGATCTTTCTCTGATATAAACCTGGAGACAAAGACTGGGTTGCTCTTTTCTCCTCGAATATATGAGTTGGTGAAAGAACTAGTGCTTAATCACCTAGAGGGGGGGGGGGGTGAATAGGGGTCCTTTATCTTTTTAACTTTAAAGGCAGAAATACAGTACTGTAAATGCAATTCTACAATTATCACAACACAGAAACCATACAATCATACATACACAGAGTGCACAAAGGATTTATAGTGGTTCCCCAAGGTCTGGGTACATCCACTTTCCCCCTTCGCCTATCTAGTAGTATACTAGATTCGGCCTAACTTCTCCACTTCTTCTCAGATCCTCAGATCTTATAACTCAGAACCCCACACAGGTTCCTACAACTCAAAGTGTCCCCACTCCTACAACTCAGGCACAAAGCTTTACCACTCAGTCTTCACCAAGACCTACACTCAGGCTAAACAGCCCTACCTCAGCCTTCAATCAAGGCCTACACTCAGAGAATAGAATCTCCTACACTCAGGCACAATAACCCTACCTCAGCTTTATAAAATAGGCTTACAGCTCAGATCCCTTAGGATCCTACAGAAAATAAAGTTTACAAAGTGTTTAACCATAACTCTGAAAGAGAGAGATGAGTTGATTGGCTTCTTGATGAGTTCTTGAAAGAACTTTGCAGAGATCAACCTCCCTTGGCTTTCTTCAAAGCTTCTTGAATTAGAACACAGTAGGGTTGAGTCTCCTCTGAAGATGATCTTCTATCAACTTCTATCTTGAGAATTAGATCTCAATCTGAAACTTACTTTTCAGCCTGGTTCAATAGCTGTTCTTCTTAGAAGGAGCTCTCTCTCTCCAACTTCTTAGATCTTCTTTTGAAGGTCTTCTTCTTTTTTGTGTTGTTTTTCAATTCATTGATCATTGTTTTTGTCGAAGGAGAAAGGTCTATAAATAGTCTTCCTCCAAGGTAACCGGCTGATCCGGTTTCTAACAAACTTCTGACAGCTCTGACAGTTGCAGTTGACCGGTTGAAATGGCAACTGTCAAGTCATCCAGTCACTTCTTGAAATCTCTGTCATTGTCTGAAAGTGTCGAGACAGATAGTCATTATGTTTCGACACAAATAGACTAAGTGTCGACACAAGTAGACTAAGTGTCGACACTAGCCTTGATGGTGTCGACACAACTCCTTGTGTTGTTGTAACAGCTTCTCGACACTACTTCTTCAGAATGTGTCGACACTGATTCTGTGTGTCGACTCAAGCCTTCTGTAGAATGTGTCGACACTGATTGAGTGTGTCGACACAAGTACTTCTTCTTCAATACTTAGTTGATTTCTACTGTGTGTCGACACAACTCCTTTGTGTCGATACATCTTCTTGTGTTGAGACTTGCTGAGTGTCGACACATCTTCTTTGTGTCGACACATGCCTTCATGTGTTGAAACTTTGCTGAGTGTCGACACATCTACTTTGTGTCGACACATGTACTTTAACTTTGTTGAAGTTCGCTGAGTGTCGACATAGCCTCCTGGTGTCGACAGTTTTGATGTCGACAAAGTTTCTCTGGGTGTCGACACTGCTTCTAAGTGTCGACACTGATTATGTAGACAATTCTTCACTGTGTGCCGACACTGCATGTATGTGTCGACACTTTTCTTCTGGTGTCGACTCTGCCTTCCTGGTGTCGACACATTTACTCCAAGTGTCGACACAGTTTCTTTAGGAGTCGACACAAGCCTTCTTAAGTGTTGACACTTTTATTTTAGGTGTCGACACATGGACTTAGAAACTTTTCCTACAATCCTGCAGTTACTTAACCTGCACAAATAAACTCAAAGCACATCAAATACACCTTGATGTATATCATTGAGTAGGGTGAGGCTTCTTCAAATCAGGTACATATATTCCAATGTACCCAACAATCTCCCCCTATTTGGAGAAGTCATAACCCTTAGTCAATGATATACACCATACATAACAAATTCTCAATATGATGTAAAATATTATTATATAACAGGGTAAATACTAAACATGTATAAACAGAACATGTATTGTTAATGCACAAAAACAAAAGGGGGGGGGGGGAGGTCGAGCACCACCAGCTAACGGTTCGAACACCGGGGAATAGAGAGACTGCGAGTAGTAATCTACTAAGAGGATGAGGGCAGGAAGAACAGTAGGGCCGTGAGCCACGGCAACAACAGACTTCGCCCGTCGCAGCCTGAATGCCTCTCTTGCGACGGGCTTTCCCTTGATTGAAGAGAGATTTGGTTACAAGTGAAAGGAAAAGGTTGACAAGAGCATAGCGAGGAGGAGTCCGTAAGGCACAAGATTCGAGTCCGCAACCTTTAACAAGTATGCTCCTGGGTCCGAGTCAGCGTGCCCTAGGTGCACCACCTCCCCCCTATTTATAGGATCGGGGGTCTTCCCAAACGGGCAGGGCTAAAAATAACCGGCTGCCTGGGGTACAGGAGAACCGGGCAGCGGTGACGGGAAGCCAAAAGAAAGAACACGCCAGTCCGCGCTAAAGGGGCGCACTGGGCTCACGGGCTGGAGCTCTGGTCTGCTGCTAGGCGCGATCCTGCTGGGGGACGGCGGCCTGGGCGGACGAGACATTGCGTCCGCCGTTGTAGAGAATCCAGAGATCCCAAGTCGTGGCAGACTGAGCGAACAGATCCTTGAGTCCGCTGCTGGGGGACCATCCTTGGTGGCCGATTGGTTACTTTGTCGGACTGGGCGGACTGCACAATTGAGTCCGTGAGTTTTGAAAGGGGGGGTCTTGGCATCTTGTAGGATATTGCGGACTGAGGGGTTAACATAATCCCCGCACATTTTTAAGTTTCCAGAAAACTTCGAAAATGTTTTCTTAACCGCCGAATCCGCAAGCCTCGTAAATACCTCCAGCGCTATAAATATCGCTGGAGGGCCTGGACCTATTGAAAATCCCGATCGACCCGAGGCGCTATTCACCACTTGCAGTCTCCACTTTCCAGTCCGGCATGGCAAGGCTCAGAGCTTTCTTTTTTAGTATCACTGCAAAAGGCGACTCAGCACTGACAACGCCTATGAAGACCAAGAAGATAATAAAGAGGTCGATAAGGAAGGATCCTGTCCGCCCTATAAGAGAGAGCTCCCACAGCCAAAAGCCTGCGGAGAAAACAGTCCGCCGTGCAGATACATCTGCTCGCGAGGACGCCACAGTACTTGATGCTGAACCACTGAGAAGTGAAAAGATGTTGACTCTGTCGGACTCGGCCCTTCCCAGAAAACTGCGACCTCGGCGGATACCGTTGGAAAACATAATGAGCCCGAAATATCTTCCCATAATGCCCAGGTGCCCATCGTTAACCTGGATGAAGAAGATAGGCGGACTTCAGAAGAAGAGGCTTGCAAGAATGCGCCTTCACATGCATTGATATCTGTGGATCCTGTGAATGTCTGCGAGGGTCAGCCCGACTTAGGAGGGGCCGCCGCGGATTCTGCCGAGAAGAGTTCTAAAAGAAAGAAGAGGAAGAGGGACGGTTCCACCATTGCCGAGCGGGTTGAGAAGAAACTGCGCGCGATGAAAGAGAAGAATGTCTCCAAGCGGACTGGAGAAGCGGACTTACAACACAGACCGCGCGATAAAGAAGTTCCTGACAGCGATCTGGTCACACCGGAAGCCCAAGTTCAGGGAGATAATTCCCTCTCCACGGTCAGTCTAACCACTAATGAGATATTAGATTCGATAGACGTCAATGAAGTATATCTAATCAACGAATCCCTGCTGATTGTACTGCAGCAATCTGAGGCGGAGGCCACTGGGAATAAAGGTGGCAAACTCCCTTCTTTGTCCGCTGCGGAGAAAGAAGAGAGGGAGAGGCTGAAGAAGAAGATAGAAGAGTAGAAGAAGCAAATTGCTGCACAAGTAGCTGCTGTAGAGGCGGCCTCGAAGCAGGTCGCGGCGGACAAGAACGCTGAGGACCTGCGGAGCTACTGCGGTCAGGTAAACTTCAACCGGCGCCTAAGTATTTTAAGCATCAGTGGCTTTACATGTCGCCGCCGCGGAAGTCGAGACCAGTCAAGATTATCACTGAAACTGAGGACATCGTGGTTTCGAAAAGTTCTGCTGCTGAGAAACGAGCTAGGGTCCATCGCGAATGGAAGAAGCGGTTAAGGCTTTTTGACCCGGAGCAGGCAAGGCGGCCTGTCTTTCTCGATAGTCGGCAAATCGCTGCGGCTATATCCAAATGTGATCTTTCATCCTTTCTTTGTGTCCGCCGCGGACTGTTTTTGAATGAAGAAGTTGACTTTCTTTATTGCAGGTAGAAAGTCGCCGCCGGGCTCCATTGAGAGTGGCGAGTTCATGGTTACACCGAATACTGGTGTTGACGCGGTCTCGCATGAAGAATCAGTAGGGGATGAGCTGCCCAGCCTGAACATCATCAAAGAGTTAGAAAAATTTCAAGCTGAAGTTCAGAATCTCAAAGCAGAGTTAAAGAAGGCGGAAGAGCGCGAGAAGGCGTCCGCGGAGCGGGAGAAAGCCTTAAAGGACAAGATCGCTAGCATCTCCAGGGCGCTGGAGAGATCCGATAGGGAAAAGAGGAGACTCGCAGACGATGTCCGCTTCTACAAGGGGAAACATTTGGCGTCAGCAAGGGAAGAGAAAGGGAAGCGTGCTGCTGAGGTTACCGAGCATAGGTCGCGATTGCAAGATCGCGCTGCTCCGGAGGCCGCAGCACCGGCAGGGGGTCAACAGGTTGCGGATGAGGAGCCAAGGCCGGCAGCGGAGCCAATGGTGCCCCTTAGCCGGGTAGACCACGAGGCTGCCCACATTCACCGGACCATAAACGTCATCCACCATCATATTTGTCGTTTGTACAGCGAGATTCTTCAAATGAGCGACCAAGCCGCTCACTTGTGTAGAGATAGACCTGAAAAGCAAGCGCAGACCGAAACTACGGACCGCTGAGTCCGTGTTGCCATGAACTTAATTTGTTTGATTTGTATAATTGTGCTTTTAAACAATGCTGTTGTAGATTGAACTGTGTCGCGAACTGCGCGGACTTAATCATATATCCGCAAAATATGCTGCTTTTTTGATGATCTGTGGCGAACTATGAGGACTAATGCTATGTCTGCTTCACGTAATTTAACTTCTGCAGGTGGGAAAATTTACGAGCTAAGCGGACTGAAACTGTGTCCGCCTCTTATGTCTGACGTGCAGGAAGGAAACATCGGGAACTGGGCGGATGAAAGCTGTGTCCGCCATAATTTTTGCTTTTATATTTTTCTTGGCATTTGAATCTACATTTGTGTCCGTGCTATCGTTAACTTTTGCTGCATGGATGGTTTGGTTCTTGCGGACTATGCGGATTGGAATTGCGAGCTCTGTGGCCTGGTTAAAAAGCTGTCAGAACTTGTAATTATAAATAGGCCCTGCCGCTTTCTTCAATGCAGGGAACAACTGAAGTAAAAGGAACCTTGCGGCCTGTAAAATGGTGTCCACGCGTACTGATGCTGCTGTCGCCTTCCACTCCGCCGACCACCGGAAGTGCACATTGACAGAGGCCGACCTGGAGGCCTTTGTCGAGAAGAAGATGGCGAATTCGAATATCTTCGTCCGCCTTCCAGCCCACGAGGAAAGGTTAAACTTTTCAACCGCTACCCAGATCGCCATTCTAGTGGACCACTTTGATAGCGGATTCAAGTTTCCGCTTCTGTGGGAGCTAGCCGAAATCTTTGAACACTATGGAATAGTGCCGGGTCAGCTCGCGCCCAACACACTCGCTGCGATCTGCAGCTTCGTCTCCTACATGCGATCTGAAAAGATTGCTTTCTCGATGAACATCTTCCGCAAGATGTTCTCTGTCCGCTCCATAACCGCTTCTGGAGGCCGCCCCTACAAGGGGCTGATATACTTATACTGCAAAGGGATGAAGGTTGTGGGCCTTCCCAACAAGATCCACAACTGGACCTCTAGGTTCTTGATCTTTGAGGGTGACCTAGGGTTCGCGCACAATTATCCGCAGGTGCGCGCGGACTCTGCCTTCAAGGGTGTGCAGCTGGATGACTTGGAATCCGCCATTGTCGAGTTCTCGGCCAATGCCAGGCTTGACATCGAGTATTACATTCCGCTACTGGCGAGCTTAGCGGACGTTCTGCCCGAAGAGAGTAAGCAGCTTTCGAACTCAAACTTTGTATCTGCAGCGACCTTGGTGTTTACCCCATCTGTTTTTGCAGCGACCTTGGCGGTACCCGCCAACTTGCCGCAGACGCCTAGCGGCTTTGTTCCTACACAAAAGGAGAAGAAGGAAGCAGTCACAAGGAAGAGAAAGGAGGAAGGGGATCCCGTGGCGGATTACTCTTCTTCTGAAAGCTTCACCATGAGTGGCTTTGGCATCAGCCATAAGGATCTTAGGGGGAACCCTATGGTCCACTGGCATAGCAAGAACAAACACGTCCACCTGTCCACCGCGCTCCCTTCGTGGAAGAGTCTGTGGTTAACTCGCCATGCCCATATTGCGATCTCCGCGCTCTATGGAAAGCGCAACTTGAGCGACCTTAAGAAGGTGCCCGCCGCGGACCTCCCTCTGCTAGCCTCTCAGGCCGCTGCGAACAGCGTGGTGACGAACCACTATGTAGCCACCCTGGCCAGAGACCTGTTAAGGCAGAACGAACAGCTTCAAAAAGATAATAAGGCGCTAAAGGAGAGGAATGCGCGGTTGGGAAAAAGGGTTGCTCAGCAAAGAGAAGAGCTCGGGGTGAGTTGAATTCGCAGCGGCCTTAATTTGCTATCCGTCGCGATCTGTCTGACGTTTGCTTTTGTTTTGTGCAGGTCGCCTATGACTTAGAAAACAACAGCTTCCAGGCCGCCATGCTTCCTTTCGTGAAGGAAACCGTCGAGGTCGCCATTGAGTGACTTATCCGCGACGGCTTTACAAAGGAGGGAATGGATGGCGTCCCTTTCTTGGAGCTCTTCCCTGAGTTGGCACCGCATGTCGCGGCGATGGAGCGGGCTAAAAAGGGCAAGGACATCATTGAGGAAGAAGGCGAGGAAGTAGAGGAAGAAGAAGAAGAAGAAGAAGAACAAGAAGAAGTAGTAGAAGAAGAAGAAGTAGAAGAAGAAGAAGGCGAAGGGCAAGGTGCCGTGGAGACAGCGGATGGAACCGGCTCAAGTCGGCAAGTTGGAGATCAGTCCACCGAGTCAAGCACCTCTGCATCCTCCCTTGCAGCCAGGAGCTCGCATAGCGAGTCCGCCTCAAGCACAAGATCAGATAGTAGCGGGAGGGGCTCGGGGGGCTACTCTCCAGAAGTCGACATTGTTGGCGAAAGCCCTGCACCTCCAGAAAAGAAGCAAAAGACTGCAGATAATTAATGTATTTTTATCTTCTTTTTTTTGTAAATGTGGCGGACTCAAGACTGTAGTCCGCCGAATAGATGTATAAATTTTTGATGAAATAGAAAAGATATTTTTGCATGTGTGCTTCCTGTAATGTTCTTTTTCCACGCTCACCGCACCGACACTTAGCAGTCCGCACGACACGCTGATAAATCTCACAGCTTTTTAACTTGCTGATTAGAGACAATTATTGTCCGTCGTTGGAATGAGAAGAAATTGTCAGGCGGACTCTGTTGAGTTCCAATTGCATTCAATGTCCGCCTTAAAAAATGAAAACAAAAATAGCCAACTGATAACAATGTCAGGTGGACTTCATTGAGTTCTAGTAGCAGTCCACAATTCTCTTTATTAACTTTAATATATGGAAACCATTCGGCGGACTTAGCTGATATAATTTCGCAGTTCGTATATATGTCAACAGAAATAATCTATAGTTTGCGGTCTCATGGAAACCGTCGGACTGAGCGGATACAGAAAACCAGTCCGCCCAAGATAGAAATGACTTATAGCTTGCGACCAGGTGGGAAGGTGCACATAGCATTGCTATCCTCACCAGGCTACAGGCTATACGACAACCCAAAGCTGGCGGACTGCGCGGATAGATAAAACTAGTCCGCACTAAACAGTAGAAATGACCTATAGCTTGCGACCAGGTGGGCAGGTGCACATGACATTGCTTTCCTCACCAGGCCGCAGGCTATATGATCAACCCAAAGAAGCTGGCGGACTGGGCGGATAGATAAAACCAGTCCGCACTAAACAGGAGAAATGACCTATAGCTTGCGACCAGGTGGGCAGGTGCACATGGCATTGCTTTCCTCACCAGGCCGCAGGCTATATGATCAACCTAAAGAAGCTGGAGGACTGCGCGGATAGAGAAAACCAGTCCGCACCAGGAAGATTCCCTACGAAGAGCAAGATACTTGGCGGAACGGTTCCCTGCCCTCTTGCCTGGAGTACAGTCTAAGCTGTGGCCCTCCTACAGGCACTGCTTGAGGGTACCACGGAGTGTTCGAGGGTTACAAGCTAAGATGATCGGTGGGCAGGTGTGCATGACATCGCTTTCCTCTCCAAATCATCAAAGTTGTAACGATATCCCAAATGCGGCACGGTAGAGCTCTACACCCACCCTGCCCTCCATAACGCAGAGGTGGGGTAAGGTACTAGCCGGGATCCGAAGTTCAGAATCCTACCGCACTAGAGCCTACAAGCTCCCACTACACGGTGCGAAATCTCCTCGAAACATGTGGTCTTTGTGTTGTTATGCTAATGACAATAGCTCTAGGGAAGGTCTTGCTGAACTCGGCGATGTCTCCTGGTATCAGGGAACCGTTATAGGTCTTTGGGAGAGAGAGAAAACACTAGAAAAAAGTGTCAGTATGGATCCTTTGATTAATAAAATGTATGTGCAAAGCAAACATAAGAAAGAAAAGAGAGTTCAAGCGCAGAACCGTTTTTCAAATCTTTCTTAGCATTTCATCTGTTATGATTACATAGACAAAACACTTGAAGAAGCGTTAGCAAGTAGTTCCTATTCATAATAACTCTTGAAGAGGATACACAAAGTAGAAAAAAGGAGGTTCAAGAATAGAACCGTTTGTGATCATCCCCGCTCCTTGTGTGTGGTATATCCTCTCCTTCATATGTCTGCAAGCGGTAAGCGCCACTCTTTAACGCTTCTTTGATAACAAAAGGGCCGACCCAATTTGGATTAAGCTTTCCAACTGAACCAGCTCTTGCAGCATCATCAATCTTCTTTAGAACTAGATCTCCCACTTGGAAGTGTTTGATCCTTACGTTCTGATCAAAGTAGCGGGCCATCCTTCTTTTGACCTCCTCCTGCCTTATGGCTGTTTGATCTCTGATTGCCTCGATGTGTTCCAAGCTGAACCTCATCTCTTCATTATTCAACTCAAGCCAGTCCTCAATGCCTTCTCTTGCAAGCAGAACTTTGGGTGACGGGACTTCAAACTCAACTGGAATGAGTGCCTCTGAGCCATGAGAAAGTTTGAATGGAGTCTCCCCAGTTGCGGATGATGGCGTTGTCCTAAGGGACCAGAGGACTGATGGAAGCTGATCAGCCCAGCTACCCTTGAGATTCTGTACTTTCTTTTTGAGCAAATTGAGGATCTGCTTGTTGGCTGCTTCTACTTGTCCATTGCTTCTGGGATGATGAACAGATGCAAACCGCAGCTCTGCTCCGATCTGCCTGCAAAAATCTATCATCTCTGAGTTGTTAAATTGTCGCCCATTATCAGTGATTATTGCCATAGCTATCCCATGCCGACAGACAATCTCTCCCCAAATGAATTTTTTGACGACCTGAGTAGTTGTCTTAGCCAATGCCTTGGCTTCGATCTACTTGCTGAAGTAGTCGATCATTATGATGATAAAACGTCGTTGCCCGCTTGCCATGGGAAAAGGACCAATGATATCCATCCCCCAAACCGCAAAGGGCCAAGGAGTTGCAATCGATCTGAGGGACTGAGCTGCTTGGAGTTGAAGTGGAGCAAACTTCTGGCATTGAACACACTTCCTTGCATAGACCTCAGAGTCTCTCTTTATAGTGGGACAGAAATAACCCTGCCGTAGGATCCGTCTTTCCAGGGTTCTTGCTCCCGAATGGCTTCCACATTCTCCTGAATGAACTTCTTGCAAAACAAGGGGAGCTTCTTCTTCTGAAACACATCGGGCCATGGTAGAGAGGAAGGTTCTTTTGTAGAGGATTCCTGCCACTAAGAAGTAGTGAGCTGCCTTCATTCTGAACTTTTTCTTATCTTTGATTGAATGATGATAATCTCCCGTTGACAGATAGAGGATGAATGGGTCCATCCAAGAGGTACGTTGGTCCACTTGCATCAAATCTCCTTCCACCACTGCCGGGCGGAAGATCTCGGAAGTTGTTCCTCCTGAAGGCATCCCATACTTGGAAAGAAAATCTGCCTCCTCATTTTCTGTTCTGGGGATGTGCTCGATGGTAAAGCTCTTGAACCTACCGACTTCTATCTTCACAAGAGCTAGATATTTTTTCAAGATCGGCTCTCTTGTTTCGAAGTTATCGAGGACTTGCGACGCCATTACCAGAGAATCAGTTTTGATATGAACATGATCGATTCCTAGTTCCCTTGCAAGCCTCAAGCCTGCTAGCAAAGATTCATACTCGGCCTGATTATTGGTTACTGGAAAGTAAAATTTGATGGCCTGCTCCAATTTAACGCCGTTTGGATTAATGAGAACCACTCCTGCTCCAGAAAAACTTCTGCCTGAGGCGCCATCAACGTAGATGGTCCAAGCCAAAGGTGACCTTTTTGCTCGATCAGAACTGGACTCTGGCATGTCGATTAAGAAGTCTGCTAGGACTTCAGCTTTAATGGCTGTCTTGGGCACATAAGAGATTTCAAATTCACTCAACTCTATTGCCCACTTGGCTAGTCTGCTGGAATGTTCTGGTTTTTCCAACACACCCTTCAAAGGCTGATCGGTGACGACTTGAATTGAATGTGCTTGGAAGTACGGACGGAGCTTGCTAGCTGACATGACTAGCGCCAAGGCTAACTTCTCTAAAATTGGATACCGTATCTCAGCACTCTTCAGGATATGTCTAACATAGTAAATTGGGAATTGCTTCCTGCTCTCTTCCCGAAGAAGAACGGAGCTGACGGCCTCAGGGCCAACCCCTAGGTATAAGAAAATAATCTCTCTTGGCCGGGGACTCTGAAGTAGTGGTGCTGAGGTCAGTTGCATCTTCAACTGCTCAAAATCTTGGGAGCATTCTTCCGTCCACTCAAACTTGGATGCTCCTCGGAGAGTTTTAAAGAAGGGAGCACTCCTATCTCCAACCCGAGAGAGAAATCTTGCAAGACTTGCCAGCCTCCCCCCTAACTGCTGAACTTCCTTTGGCGAACGAGGGGTAGGCATATCAAGAATGGCTTTCACTTTATCAGGATTGGGGGCAAGTCCTTCCGGAGTAAGGAAATGACCAAGAAACTTCCCCTAACTTGCCCCAAACGTGCATTTCAAAGGGTTAAGCTTCATTTTGTACCTACGCAGAGTAGAGAACGTCTCTGCTAGGTCTCGCAAGTGTAGTGAAAATGACTTACTCTTAATCAAGAGATCGTCTACATACACTTCTAGGTTCCTCCCCCTTCTGATGGTTAAACACACGGTCCATCATCCGTTGGTAGTTTGCACCGGCATTTTTAATCCCAAAGGACATCACAAGGTAGCAATAGCAACCATCATTAGTAATGAACGACGTGTGAGGAACGTCAAGCTTATGCATTCTTATCTGGTGATAACCAGAAAACGCATCTAAAAAACTCATATAAGAGTACCCTACCGCGGTATCAACTAAAGAATCTATCCGAGGCAAGGGGTAGCAATCTTTAGGGCATGCTTTATTAAGTTTGGTAAAATTTACACACATTCGCCATTTTCCCCCTGGCTTTTTAACCATTACAACATTTGATATCCAGGTGGGATATTGAATTTCTTTAACAAAAATAGCCTTGAGGAACTTCACAACCTCCTCCCTTATTGGCTCTGCAAGCTTTGTAGTTATGTCCCTCTTCTTTTGTTGTATAGGCTTACAGCCGGGATCAACATTCAAGTGGTGGCATGCAACATCACGATCCACTCCTGGCATGTCTTCTGCTGACCAGGCGAAGACATCCAGGTTATTCAGCAAGCAGGAAAACAACTCGGCCTTTTGATCTTCAGGTAACTCCGAGTTGATGGAGAGCTTCCTCTCCTCCCCCTCAGCAATGGGGACTCCTTGCGTCACCTGGGCAGGTTTCAGGTGAGCACCTTCATCAGCAGCAGCTTCTGAACTGGGAGAGGCTTCTGCAGCTGCTGTTGGAGGAAGGGAAGGGCTGGCTTCAACCATGTTGACAGTGCGGACGTAGCACTCTCTTGCTCTTCTTGGGTCACTCCTGACCCGACACATTCTTCCATCTGCAAAGAACTTGATGGCAAGGTGGTAAGTGGAAACCACTGCTTGATATTTATTTAATAGGGGCCTGTCAAAGATGGCATGGTAGCTACTGGGGGCGTCAACCACTATGAATTGCACTTGCTTAGTTGCCCCTCCAACCTTCACGGGCAGGATGACGCTACCTTCCACTTCTTTTCTCTCTCTTGAGAAACCATAGAGTGGCCCCTCAGTGGAAAGCAGAGGCTTTCCGATCCTCAGGGCCTCAAAAGTAGACTTGAACAGGATGTTGACTGAGCTGCCTGTGTCAACAAGAATTCTATCAACTGTAAAGTCCCCAACCACAGCCTTGATTACTACAGCATCATCAAACGGGTTGGCTGTTTGGGGTAGTTCTGCTAGACCAAAGGTGACAACCTCACTTGGAGGAGCAATGGAAGAAGAAGAGGCCACCTCTGCCCGGGTGACCCTTGAAATTGACGATTTCCGAGTAGACTCAGTCCCTGCTCCACCGTGGATGAAGAAGAGGCGTCCCAGAACCCCTTCATCATCTGCATCGAAGCACTCCACCGTGACGTTGATCGGCCCCAGACGGCCTTCGTCCTCGACCTCCACACATTCCTGGTACGCTTCGACGACTTCTTTGCCCTTTGAGATGGATGGCTTCGAAGAAGAAGGAGAATCCTCCTTGGCCAAGTCAATCTTGCCCTCAGGAAGCAACTTCTCTATCAGCATGCGAAGGGCCTTGTAGTCCTCGGTCAAGTGGCCCTTTTCTTTGTGGAACTGGCAATATTGTGCATTATTCCTTGGCTTCCACACTTTTTGAGGCTCTTGCCTCTTTTCTTCTGAACTCCTTTGCAAGATCTGGATGACTTCATCAAGGTCCAGATCTGCAATGTCCTCCATGGGGCTTGCATCAAATTGGCCCGGAGCAGGCAAGGCTGCTTGTTGGAGGATGGGAAGAGCATGCAATGGAACGGCGGGAGTGGCGGCCAACTTCAGTCTCTGCTCATTAAACTGTTGATGGCCTTGGAAAGGTTTCTTGTTACGGAAGTTCCTGCCTCTTTGAGACGGAGGCTGGAAGTCTGGGCGAGGGGGCTTACTACGAGAGGAAGAAGCGGAGGCATCCCTTCCTTCAGCCTTAGCTGTCAGGGATGAGACATAGGTTGGATTGGCGTTTTCTCCTTCAATGAAACGGTTGACCATGGCGATCAACTCTTGATAAGTCTCAGGTGCCTTGGTTGTTGCTTTAAACTTCAGGGGGCCTTCCCGGAGGCCATGGATCAAGGCAACCTTGTAATAATCGGGGTTCACATTCCTTACCCCTTGGATCTCTCTCTGAAAGCGATCAACGAATCGCGCCCCTGATTCATTGTCCCTTTGCTTGATTTCAAATAGGGCAGCTGGCCCATTCTTCCTCTTTCTTGAGGTAGCAAACCTCAGCAACAACTGGCTTCGAAGCTCTGCAAAAGAAGAGATTGTGCCCAAAGGCAGCTCATAGAACCACTCTGTCGCCTGTCCTTCGAGAGTGGTAACCAGGAGTTTACACTTGATAGCATCTGAGAGGCAACTCAAAGCAACTGCCCCCTCAAATGCTTGGAGGTGAGAGACTAGATCAGTCCCTCCTGAATAGAATTGGATGCGAGGCTCCCTGAATTTGCTCGGAGCCGATTCCCATCGGATTCAATCAACGAAGGGAGACAGGGTCTCGAACTCTGCGGGGTAGAATTGGCGGAATGAAATCGGGGAGTCCGCGGGCTCGGCGGACTGGCGGTCAGCAAAATGAAGCTGGCGGGCAGGAGTGCCCCTAGCAGCTTCTCTGAAGAAATTCCTGAAAGCAAACTGCTCCTCCTGAGGGCGCAGAGGGGCGGCGGACTGAACAGGGTTCCGAGGAGTGGCTGGAGACTGCCGAAGCGGAGTTCGGCGAGCTGGAGTCTGGCGGACTGGCGAGTCCGCTGGATCTGCTACGGCCTGAGGAGCAAGCCGCTGGGCTAGCGCGAGCAGGGTTTGGCTGATTGCTTCGAGATGCTGGTCGGTCTGCCGGCGGGACTGCTCGGCCTCAAGGCGAGCTTGCTCAATTGCGTCCCAAAGAGAGTCCTCTGAAGAACTGGAGCGGTCTGAAGAGCGGGCTCTGCGGTCTGACATTTCTGTCTGCTGAATTCAAAACACTACTCGGATCTGAAGGTCGTGTGTTAACTTTTGATGCACGAAAACACAAAGGGGGGGTGGAGCACCACCGGCTAACGGTTCGAACACCGAGGAATAGAGAGACTGCGAGTAGTAATCTACTAAGTGGATGAGGGCAGGAAGAACAGCAGGGCCGTGAGCCACGACAACAACAGACTTCGCCCGTCGTGGCCTGAATGCCTCTCTTGCAACGGGCTTTACCTTGATTGAAGAGAGATTTGGTTACAAGTGAAAGGAAAAGGTTGACAAGAGCAGAGCGAGGAGGAGTCCGTAAGGCACAAGATTCGAGTCCGCAGCCTTTAACAAGTAGGCTCCTGGGTCCAAGTCAGCGTGCCCTGGGTGCAGCACCTCCCCCCTATTTATAGGATAGGGGGCCTGCCCAAACGGGCAGGGCTAAAAATAACCGGCTGCCCGGGGTACAGGAGAACCGGGCAGCGGTGACGGGAAGCCAAAAGAAAAAAACACGCCAGTCCGCGCTAAAGGGGTAGACTAGGCTCGCTGGCTGGAGCTCCGGTCTGCTGCTAGGCGCGATCCTGCTGGGGGATGGCGGCCTGGGTGGACGAGACATTGCGTCCTCCGTTGTAGAGAATCCAGAGATCCCAAGTCGTGGCGGACTGAGCGAACAGATCCTTGAGTCCGCTGCTGGGGGACCATCCTTGGTGGTCGATTGGTTACTTTGCCAGACTGGGCGGACTGCCCAATTGAGTCCGCGAGTTTTGAAAGGGGGGTCTTGGCATCTTGTAGGATATTGCGGACTGAGGGGTTAACATGTATAAACAATTATCTCAGAACAATAATGTAATAGATTGAACATATAACATTGTTCTTACAACTTCAAACATTTTCATTAATCAAAATTTTACATAGAGTTTAATGCAAATGATTACAAATTGTAAACTTAAGAAAATTCTATCATATGGCTGCTCTGGTTCCTATATAACAATGCCCTTTCCAGATTGAATCTTTGCTTGAACAGGAGCTTCATTGTCATCAGCAGGCTTCTTTCCCTTAAGATCTTTCTTTTTCTGTTCTTCAGCTCTAATCTTCTGTCTCTCAAAATAATGATAAGGCTTAGGGAAATACTTGCTAGGCTCCTGTGCATTAGGAGGTAGCTTCCCTAATTTTGCCTTCCTTCTGTATTGTACTATGGCCTCTTGCCTAGATTCATGCTTTTTCCACTCTTGGTCAGAATACCATTTGCCCCTCTCTAGAAAATTATCTTTTGCAGCCTTCCAAGCAGTTAATATGATATTCCTAGAGGTTGAGCTCCATTGCTCAAAGTCTGGCCTTAATTCAGCCTGCTCCCTAAACCTTTTCTTAGATAATTGGGCCTCTTGTTCTTTTAGGACTCCCTCTAGCACAGACTGTACAAATTTCTCAAGAATAACATTCTGATTACCCTCAGGAGGACTATACATAGACTGTACCTCCTGATGTATCATGTCAAAATCTGCAGAAGGATATATCACTTGAGCCACTTCAGCTTGCTCTCCTCCAATATATGCAGGATTTATGCCAGACTCTGCAACATTATCATCATCACATAAAGGTGGATATCCAAGGGTGGCTCTGATGGAGTTTGAAATCCACTTTGCATGATCAGAGCCGGCTTTGACTAACACCCGCTCCCCTTTTATGACTTCTCTTTCTATATGATCTCTAAGATCATCCTTTTGGAATCTTATCTGAGCATTCAAAAAGTTAACTCCATATTTATAAAAAGGTTTTAACCTTTGGAGCTTTTCAGTGATAGCCTTTTGAGAATCTGCAATGACAGTTTTAACAGCAGTTAGGCTTTCTTGTAATTGCTTATCAAATTTAGCCTTGGCAGCAGTCCTTGCTGTAGTTTGAGCAGCAGCTAAATTCTACATTTCAGTGACTATCACATTATGTGATTCAGTTAAATTGTCATTCATTCTAATTTGATTTTCTAGGACATATCCTTGTTTCACTGCCAAGTCATCAATCTGTTTCTTTATATTCTCTTGATGAGTAGCCAGATAGACCACTGCATTCCCTCCTTTATGGAAACAATCAGTCATTTCCTTCTTGTTTTGATTAACTTCAAATCCAATAGATTTGATGTCTTGAGCTAAGGACAATTGTAATTCCTTATGATGCTCATCTATATAAGTTTCTAAAGCTTTTCTTTGCTCATCCATCTTGATTTGCAATGCCACCAACAGAGAACTATAATCAGTAGTTGGGGCAGACTATGGAGCAATTGTCTGTAGTGCTTTCTTGTAGGTTTGACTCCATCTCTTGAACACTTGTAATTTTCTTTTCTTGGCTCTAGAAACCTCTTCATCCTCTGAAGTAGAAGTGCTAGCAATATCTACTCTATCCTTACGACTAGGATGTAAGTCCTTCTCAGTCCTTTATAGTTCCTCAGCATTTTTTCTTGCTGTCTCCTCTTGAGACCTAACCTGCTCCCCCTGAAGATCTACTTTCTCCCACTCAACAGCTGCTTTTTCTCCCTCTAAGTCAGTCTGTAAAATATCAGGAAATAGCTCTTCTAATGTAAACTCATGTTGAGGTTGAACTGGAGAATCTCTGATCTCAGGAGCAACTGATACTTCTTTATCAGCAATAGATGTGTCCTCCATGACAACATCTTGTGGTTCACTATGTAACTGTGTTTGCTGATCAACATCATGTAATGATTCAGTCAAAACTTCATACTCAATAGGGAAATTTAATTGATTAACTTCAGTAATTACCTCTAGAATGGCTTGGGTAGCCCTTTCACTCTCTAATTGAGTTGGCTCATCCACATGTAGAGGCTCCCCCTGGAGTGGATCCAGGTGAATAGGGCTAGCTGATGGTAGCTCCCCCTGCCTCTGAGCATCTTCTTATCTTGCTGGTGACTCTCCAGCATTGTCATCTCCTCCATCATCAGAACTAAAAACCACTAGCTCCTGCGAGCTGATGGTCTGGGCCCTGGGCCTTGACGTTGAGCAGGGCTAGTGCTGGAGGCGGCCTGATATGGAGACCGCCCGACTTCTCTGATTAACTAGCCGACTTGACGTGTGTGGTGGCTAGAAGGCACAGGCCGCCCTGTCGCTGATGACCGACCGACTTGACATGCATGGAGGCTAGAAGAACCAGGCCACCCGGTCTTGAAAGTTGTGCGAACTGGTCGCGGATTCCGGGCTTAACATAATCCCCGCACATTTTTAAGTTTCGAGAAAACTTCGAAAATGTAGAACTAAGCCGGAGACCGCGACTGCCTTTAATGCATCTGCATCTATAAAATCCCTTGACCCTTGTAATTCTTCGAGATCTCTATGAAGTCACGGGTCGATACTCGCGACTAGCAGTCAGAGTTTTTCCAGCCGACGCGGCGTTCCGCAGAATGGATGTCATGTCATCGATGCTAGCACGTGATAAGAAATACGCTGAGAAGAAAAAGTGTCGGGTCGGAAACCGGAAGACTATGACCGACAACATGTGGAGAAGACTGAGAAGCCGATTACTCCAGCGGCTTGTGGATATGAAAAGAGACCGACACAGACCGTCGGCAAATCTTCGCAGGCCGCGACCAATCCTGAAGCGGTTTCGAAGGCTACGGCCAATCAGGAAGCGGTTTCGAAGGCTGCTCAACCACAAATCGGAACTGCCAAATCCATTGAGGTAACTTACTCTCCATCGGGCGAACCGCTCTTAAGAATAGCTGAGACGGAGGAGAAAAGCGTTGAATCTGGCAAGCCGTGCAAATTGCCGGCCACAGCCGACCTAGTCGTTGTGGACGACAATGAGCCGGAGGAGACGCTGGAGGCCGCACGGTCTTTGGCTGAAAAGAACAAGCGGACAAAAATGGTAGTCGACTCCTTGAAACGGCGGAGAAAGAGGAGTGAGACCCTCGAAGAAAAGATGAAGAGGAAAGTGCGGAAGATGCAGGCCGGAAACTGGAATGTTTCCGTAAAGACCGGAGTGGCTAGTCTTCAACATAGGCCGCGGGAGAAACAGGTACCTGAGAGTCCGTCCACACCAGATTCCAAACCGATCAAGCCATAGAATGTATCCGCGGCTAGCGAGACGATTAGTGAAAATCTTAAGGGCATGGAGACTTTACAGCAGCAGGATAAGTTGTTGATGAGCCCAGTAGCTTCTGAAGAGGTCGACCGCCCTAATGTCGAAGTCAACGGGGAGAAGCTGTTGGGTTTTCTATGAGGATGGCACAACACTTGTGCACGCAGCGGAAGAAAAAAAACATCAAGAAAACCCAAAAGAGATGGGATCGGGCCATGGTAGTTGAATCAAAAAGTTAACATACAACTAGGCAAAAATTACCTCGGTGGCGTTGAGTCACAACTCAACGGAGATGGTCCAAGCTTCGTCTTCTTGTTGGTGGCGAGTTCTACGTGGAATGATGCCCACGTCTCTGCAGAAAACCACACGAGCGGGAGAACACCAATCTTTCCGTCGCACGGATAATCGGGATGGAGAGTGACCACACCTTGCTTTCCCATGGACTGCTAGGTCCGCGCCAGGGATAGCAACACCAGCGACGATCGCCGGAGAGGAGGAGGTCGACGGAGCGAGCACGGCGGTGGAACCCTTCCGTCGGCGGATTCGGGATCGGCAGAACGAACGAACGAAGAATGGAACACTTCCGTCGATTCGATCAGATCGCACGGCGGGATTCGATCAGATAGATAGATCCCGAAAAACCCTAAGTATCTATTTATACCAAGGGCATAAACAGACTTAGGAATATCGTTATCCGCAGACCACCCAGAAAATTAGGGTTCCAGAATCGGCGAGAATCACCTAGCAGATTCGGTGAGAATCAATTGGCGAGAAACAACTATGATCGGCGAGAATCAGCTAGGATCGGCGAGAATCAGTCAGCGAGTGTCGCCTAGGATCGGCGAGAATCAGAGTACAATACTCGACGATTCTCGTCGAACGTGACTTGACGATACACGTCGATCGTCGACCTTGCGGTCGACGATAGTCGACCCGCGGTCGACGATACTCGTCGACCCTCGGTCGACTATTCTCACCAATCCTTCAAGGCAACATTTGCCCAACCCGACGATCTTTTAAGGTAACACTTTGCCCATAACCCCATTCAGGTCGGTGATTGGTAACCTTTACCAACACAGTCAATCATCCAACTTCTCCACATCTCTTATGTGCAACCCTGCAGGCTCATATCGCGTTGGCAGTGAGATTACATGTTTGACCACTTCTAGATCACCATGGTAACTCCAACAATCTCCCACTTGATCTTGAAAGTATCAAACCAAAAACCTCACAAACAATGAGCGGCATCTAGCAATGCATCATTGCTCCCCAAACAATAAGAGTTTATAACTCATAAGCCTTTATGAACAATATATCAGCGTTGTCTTTGTCCCTTTGTCCCTTACATCTGGAAAGAATTAGAGGCATGGACCGTGTCACCCTCGTAATAGCTCAATCCAAGTTTCTTGATCCAGGACGGACTTCCAGAGAATGGTGAGTCCAATATCACATATTGACTCAACAGAGCATGGCCATGCATTTCTCAGTCCAATTCCATCAAGGGGCCCATGGATGAAACTCCCGTCAGACAGGAGGACAAATCCCATATCTGCTCACACACAAACACCCAAATGATTCGTAACATGCCCAACAACCACCCTTATCATCAACCTTTCTCAAGGAAGACATTAGATGGCATCAAATCACGCTCTTCCTCACTTGATGAATGCTGTGACTTCAGGTCAAAGGACCACAACACCATTGTCAATTGAGACATACTCGTGACACGATTGCATGACAATCCACAGAGTAGTCTCAGGTTGGGTCTGTCCAGTACAACTTGTTCCCTAACAAGTACCCACATGATGACTTGATATCACAATATCATGACCTGTGAGAATCGGTCATCAGTCAACGCACGTGCTAGCCTTCATGTACCATCAACACCCTTAGCTTCTATGATGATACTCGACCAGGGACCTTTTAAGAATGAAGCTTCAATTAAATCATAGGCTCTTACATTCAAGTCACGTACTTGATGTCCCATGGAAGCGAACGTTCTAAGGGTATCTATTATGTTAACATTTAACTATCATATAGAAAAACTCATATTAAAAGAACCTGTCATTAATTGTAAGAGAAACACTAGGTACAATGTTCATCATATGAACAAATGACCAACAAAATACATGTTTACATGCAATCCACAAGATTCTCACTAGAGTTGATCATTTAGGTATCGTATACCCATCGATCTAGTATGACCATCATGCTTTCTCTGCGCGAGAGGCTTTGTCAGTGGATCCGCAATATTCTCCTCAGTCGGCACTCTGCAGATGTTCACATCTCCTCGTTCGACAATCTCACGAATAAGATGAAACCGCCGAAGTATGTGCTTGGAGAGCTGATCGGATCTAGGTTCCTTAGATTGTGCAATTGCACCATTGTTATCACAGTAGAGAACTACGAGACCAACAATGCTAGGAACTACATCAAGCTCGCTGATGAATTTCCTAATCCATACAGCCTCCTTCGCCGCATTAGCTGCGGCGATATACTCGGCCTCTGTTGTAGAATCAGCAACTGTCTCTTGCTTGGAACTCTTCCAGCTCACAGCTCCTCCATTCAGGCAAAACACAAAACCTGACTGAGACTTGGAGTCGTCTCTATCAGTTTGGAAGCTAGCATCTGTGTAACCACTTACAACGAGCTCTTTCTCTCCACCATACACCAAGAACACATCCTTAGTCCTTCTTAAGTACTTCAGGACATTCTTGACTGCAATCCAATGACACTCACCGGGGTCTGACTGATACCTGCTAGTCATGCTCAAAGCAAAGGAGATGTCGGGTCGAGTACATAACATCGCGTACATGATTGATCCAATTGCCGAAGCATATGGAATCAACTTCATTCTGTCCTTATCTTCACAAGACTTTGGACACTGGTCCTTAGAGATATTCACACCATGAGAAATGGGCAAAAATCCTTTCTTGGACTCAAGCATGTTGAACCGCTTCAACACCTTTTCGATGTACATACTCTGGGTCAAACCCAGCAACTTCTTCGATCTATCACTATAGATCTTAATACCGAGTATATAAGTCGCTTCACCCAAATCCTTCATTGAAAAGCAGTTCCCTAGGTTGTTCTTAACAACTTTCAGGGTAGGAATGTCATTCCCAATCAACAGTATGTCATCTACATACAATATCAGGAAGATAACAATGCTCCCACTGATTCGCTTGTAAACACAAGGCTCATCTTCATTCTTGATGAAACCCAACTCTTTGATTTTCTCATCAAAACGAAGATTCCAACTTCGAGAGGCCTGTTTCAGTCCATAGATGGACTTATTCAGCTTGCATATTTTAGTGGCTTCATCTGGGGATACAAAACCCTCGGGTTGTGTCATATACACTTCCTCAAGGAGGTTTCCATTAAGGAAAGCCGTTTTGACATCCATCTGCCAGATCTCGTAGTCATAATACGCAGCAACAGCAAGCAATATCCTTATGGACTTTACCATGGCAACAGGGGAAAAGGTCTCATCATAGTCAATACCATGAATTTGCTTGAAACACTTAGCCACCAGTCGCCCTTTTAATGTCTGTACATTCCCATCCATGTTGGTCTTCTTCTTGAAGACCCACTTGCACCCTATGGGTTGTACCCCTTCAGGTGGTTCCACCAAGTTCCAAACTTGGTTTGCATACATGGAGTCCATTTCGGATTTCATAGCCTCAAGCCATTTGTCAGAGTCTGTTCCATTCATAGCCTCTTGGTATGTTGCTGGTTCATCATCATGATCCATAAGCAACACATTACCTATTTGAGACATGAGAAATCCATATCTCTCAGGCTCAAACCTCGGTCTACCAGATCTACGTAGGACTTGTGTTCCTTGAGCAGGTTCTCTAGCTACAACATCTTGTAGTCCTGTCTCAAAATCCAATTCCGGTTCAATCACTACATGTTGTTCTTGAACTTCTTCAAGCTCTACCTTTTCAGTCTTTCTTGATAAGAACTCTTTCTCCAAGAAGACACAAGTCCTTGCGACAAACACTTTGCCCTCAGACGGTAGGTAAAAGTAATACCCTTTCGTTTCCTTAGGATATCCCACCAGATATCATTTACCCGATTTGGCTTCTAGCTTGTCAGGCATTTGACGTCTCACGTATGCCTCACAGCCCAAAATTTTAATAAACGACATACTAGGACGCTTCTCAGTCCATATCTCATATGGTGTCTTCAGAACCGTTTTCGTTGGAGCGCGATTCAATGTCATTGCAGCAGTCTCTAAAGCAAAACCCCAAAAGGAAACAAGCAAGTCTGCATGACTCATCATCGAACGTACCATGTCTAACAGAGTATGATTTCTCCTCTCAGACACACCATTATGTTGTGGTGTTCTAGGTGGAGTGAGCTGTGATACAATACCACACTCTTTCAGATGATCACGGAACTCATGACTCGGGTATTCTCACCTCGATCAGATCGAAGTGCTTTAACCCTTTTACCGAACTGGTTTTCCACTTCATTCTTGAACTCTTTGAACTTTTCAAAGGTCTCAGATTTGCACTTCATAAGATACACATATCCCTATCTACTGAAATCATCAGTAAATGTAACAAAGTAGAAATACCCACCTCTAGCCATGGAACTCATGGGTCCGCATACATCACTATGTACAACACCCAAGAGATCCTCAGCCCTCTCAGTATAACCAGTGAAAGGAGCTTTAGTCATCTTGCCTAACAAACAAGATTCGCATCGCTCAAATAATTCATAATCAAATGAGTCCAAAAGTCCATCTCTACGGAGCTTGGATATGCGCTTCTCGTTGATATGGCCCAAACGATAATGCCATAGAAATGTAGGGTTCGAGTCATTTGTTCTTAGTCTTTTATTATTTTCAACATTACAGATCAGATGGTCCAAGTTCAAAACATAAAGACCATTAAACAATTGGGCTACAACATAACAAACATCATTCTTAAATATAGAACAACAGTTGTTCTTGATTATAAAAGAAAATCCAATCATGTCCAAACATGAAATAGATATAATGTTTCTAGTTATGGTCGGAACAAAATAACAATTATCTAGTTCTATTACAAGCCCACTGGGCAAAAAAAGACGGTAAACCCCTACGGCTACAGAAACAACTCTTGCTCCGTTGCCAACGCGGAGGTCCACCTCCCCTTTACTCAGCAATCTTCTCCTTCCCAGTTCCTGCACATTTGTACAAATGTGAGAACCACATCCGGTATCCAATACCCAAGATGAAGGAGCAGAAAGGTTTATCTCTATAACGTGAACATTTGAAGCGGAAGTCATACCTCCCTTCATTTTCTGCAGACCTTCAATGTACGAAGGACAGTTCCTCCTCCAATGACCAGCCTTGCTACAGTGGTGACATTTCCCTTCCTTCACCGTGCTTTTCTTTTTCATCAGTGCAGAAGACTTGGGCTCAAGATATGACTTAAGTCTCACCTTCATCTTCTTAGAGCCCTTGGCCTTGCCCTTGCCCTTATGCACCATCAGTATGGGGCTTGCAGGCTTGGCCTTCTTCATATTGATTTCGGCAGTTCTCAACATGCCTAGGAGTTCGGGCAGTGTCTTGTCTATTTCATTCATGTTGTAGTTCAAGACGAACTGCTCATAACTGTCCGGCAATGATTGCAGGATCAGATCTGTGGCCAACTCTTGACCAAGAGGAAAACCCAGCCTTTCAAGGTTCTCTATATACCCAATCATCTTGAGTACGAGAGTCCCTACTGGGTCTCGAACTCCCATCTTGCACTGAAACAACGCTTTTGTGATGTTGAACCTCTCTTGACGAGCCTGCCCTTGAAATATTTTCTTGAGATGCTCGTCAATCTCCTTGCACCCCATGTTCTCATGTTGCTTCTGAAACTCAGAGATCATAGTGGCAAGCATAAGGCATTCGACATCTAAAGCATCATCAGTATACTTCTTATAAGTATCCTTCTCAGCACGGGAAGAGTTCCCGGTCGGTACCTCGGGGGCTTCTTCTTCCAAGACATAGAGCTTTCGCTCTTGCCTGAGAACAATTCTCAGGTTCCTATACCAGTCCATGTAATTAGTCCCACTGAGCTTATCATTCTCAAGGATGCCTCTTAGAGACAACGTGGAGTGTGAAACACTTGCCATGGAATTCTACAAGAATTTATGTAGAATAAAATCAGTACCAAAATTTCAAATACAATTTGTTTTAATTTGGACTTCAATTAAAACACTCCCACTATTTTATTCGAAATGATAGCCCTCACTAACAATTCAGAGAGTTCATGCGAGCTACTCTCTTAGTGGACAAGATCCGTATTTCACCAACACAATGAGTCAGCTTTGGCTTTCCTCTCACAATGCGTTTATTTAGGTAGGCAACGTTTGCCAATTGCATCCTCATGCAATTCTTGTATGGTTGGTGAATAACTCCTTACTCGCATCCATCATATGGTACATGCCAACCCTATGCCTTTAGGCACTCAACCTTTGAGGTCACCTAGTTAAGCTGGACCCGATGTCGACAATGGGATATCACAATTATTCGCTCGCACCCTTACCAAGATAGATTAATGCACCTTGCTTTGGCAAGCCCACACTTCATCGATCGAGGTAGGAAGAGTGTCATCCATCGGAAGGCATCCGAACACTTAATATTTGATGAAGGGATTTTGATTATAGGTTAACAGTTAACCATGATCAACATTTGATCAATGTGCACATCCAAAGAAAAATAATTTTTCTAAAACCACATGCATCCCTTATGTGCACAACCTGACATCATCAACATTTGATAGAAGGAAGGGCTAAATATGAACATCCGGAGACTTCCAAATCCTCAGATTTACATGCATTGGACAAAAGCAAAGACAACTCAACTTAAAGCAGTAGACAAGCTCATCTCTCTATGTTGGATTCAAAATCCAAAACAATCTTGAGGGATGGTTACTGCTAAGGAGACTATAATTTCTAAAAATTAGAAATTCCACGAAATACCAGACGTTCTTGGCGGGGTACCAAGACTAAATCAGAACATTTAGAACACTTCTAAATCCCTAGGTTTACACGCACTGCAATAACAAAACTTCCAATACAACAATCATGGCCGAAACCTCCCTCTGATACTACTGTTGGGTTTTCTATGAGGATGGCACAACACTTGTGCACGCAGCGGATGAATAAAAACATCAAGAAAACCCAAAAGAGATGGGATGGCGCCATGGTAGTTGAATCAAGAAGTTAACATACAACTAGGCAAAAATTACCTCGGTGGCGTTGAGTCACAACTCAACGGAGATGCTCCAAGCTTCGTCTTCTTGCTGGTGGCGAGTTCTACGTGGAATGATGTCCACGTCTCTGCAGAAATCCACACGAGCGGGAGAACACTGATCTTTCCGTCACACGGATAATCGGGAAGGAGAGTGACCACACCTTACTTTCCCACGGACTGCTAGGTCCGCGCTAGGGATAGCAACACCAGCGACGATCGCCGGAGAGGAGGAGGTCGGCGGAGCGAGCACGGCGGCGGAACCCTTCCGTCGGCGGATTCGGGATCGGCGGAACGAACGAACGAAGAACGGAACACTTCCGTCGATTCGATCAGATCGCACGGCGGGATTCGATCAGATAGATAGATCCCGAAAAACCCTAAGTATCTATTTATACCAAAGGCATAAACAGACTTAGGAATATCGCTATCCGCAGACCACCAAGAAAATTAGGGTTCCAGAATCGGCGAGAATCACCTAGCAGATTCGGTGAGAATCAATAGTCAAGAATCACCTAGGATCAGCAAGAATCAGCTAGGATCGGCGAGAATCAGTCGGCGAGTGTCACCTAGGATCAGCGAGAATCAGAGTACAATACTCGACGATTCTCGTCGAACGTGACTTGACGATACACGTCGATCGTCGACCTTGCGGTCGACGATAGTCGACCCGCGGTCGACGATACTCGTCGACCCGCGGTCGACGATACTCGTCGACCCTCGGTCGACTATTCTCACCAATCCTTCAAGGCAACATTTGCCCAACCCGACGATCCTTTAAGGCAACACTTTGCCCATAACCCCATTCAGGTCGGTGATTGGTAACCTTTACCAACACAGTCAATCATCCAACTTCTCCACATCTCTTATGTGCGACCCTGCAGGATCATATCGCGTTGGCAGTGAGATTACATGTTTGACCACTTCTAGATCACCATGGTAATTCCAACAGAAGCTTGGTGGGTCGACCTCCGCAGTTTTTGAAGGAACCGAAAAATTGAAACTTCGGGAGAAGATGGAGGAGATGAAGAAGCTGATCGGTGGGAAACTGGTGGCGACTGCACTTCCTCTTCTACAAGGTAAACATGTGGAAGTTAAGCGCACTGTAAATTTCTAGAAGTCGCGGTCATGGAAGAAGGGGGCGAACACAATTTTAAATCCGTCGGCCAGCTTTTTCCTGACTACGGATCAACTAAAAAGTCGAGTAAAAGAAGTCGAACGACTATGGAAAGAAAAGCTAAAGCAGATAGATCCCGAACGATTCAGGAGACCAGTGTTTAGATTCCATACCGCGTCTATTGAAGTTCATAAAAACCAAACTGGCGGTCTTATCCTACCGATTTTCTTGTAACAAGATCGCAATTATCCGGCTGAACCTGACTACGGTTTATCTTCTGCAGGTGAACCGGTGGCCGCGATGAAACTGGGCGACCTGACATCCTTATTGCCCATGTGCCGCCGCCTCCACCAAGTGTTCACGACGAAAGGATGGCCGAGTTCTAGAAGGAGGTCGACAAAATGAAGGCGGCTGTAAGGACGCACACCGAAGCCCTACGGATTAAGGAGGAGGAACAGCGGGCTGCCCAGGAGGCCGCTGAGAAAATGATCCAAGAGTTGCAGATTGTAACACCCCAGTTTTGAGAGAGGGTCGATTTACGTTTCTGGAAATTTTTTTGGTTTCTGGCAGGGGGCACACGACCTGCGACACGGGCGTGTGACAGGGCGTGTCGAGCCTTGTCGACACTCGGCCCGGGGTGTCGACACTTTCGCTCGACCATGTGTCGAGACTAGGGCACATGGCCTGCGACACGGGCGTGTCGCAGGGCGTGTCGAGCCCGTGTCGACACTCGGCCCGGGGTGTCGACACTTTCGCTCGACAGTGTGTCGAGACAAGGCACACGACCTAGGACACGGGCGTGTCCAAGGCTGTGTGGGTCTGTCGACGAACTTCAGTCGATGATGTTCACTCGATGATTGTCGAGTGTCGAGTATCGAGACTGGGGCACACCGCCTGTGACACGGGCGTGTCACGGGGTGTGTCCCACTTGGTCGACGATCTTCGCTCGACGTTTTTTCGTGGTGTCGACACAAAGACTGTCGACGAGTGTCGAGACTTGGCACACGGCTTAGGACACGGGCATGTCCCAGGCCGTGTCACCTCTCGGGATGTTTTCGGGGCCGTGTCAATGGAGGCACACGGCCGGCCACACGGCCGTGTCAGTGGCGACACGGGCGTGTCGGGTCGAACACGGGCGTGTCGGATGCCCTTGTGCTGTTCCAGGCGCGTCGATTTGAGACGGTGAATGAGGCACATGACCCTGGATACGGGCGTGTGCCAGGCCGTGTTCGGCCCAGGTCTTTTATTTTTTAGGCGGATCGTGGCCATTCTTATCCTGATTTTAGGATCTGATGGTTCAGATAATTTCTTTAGGAGTTAAGTCCGAGAATAGGGTTGAAAACCCTCATTCTTCTCCAAGCTTTCTCTTACTGAAGATCTAGAGAGAAGTGATGAAAGTCCACCTAGTGTCAGCTATGTGCACCTATGGGGGGGGGGGGGAATAGGTGACGAGTAGCGCTTTTGCGGAATTTACGAACGTACCTGCACAATAAAAATAGAAAGCACAGCACACAGAATACACAGGCAAATTATAGTGGTTCCCCGACTTGGGTACATCCACTTTCCCCCTTCGACCTATCTCCCCAACAAGGGACGACTCGGTCACTTCTCCAACGGGATTGAAATCCAATCCCTGCACTAACGGAAGGAACCCTTCCACACGTGAGAGTCAACACTCCCACAAAACGGGTTGCACCCAACCCTTACAACACGGAACAATCGTTCCTTTACAACAAAAGTAAATATGGAATGTACACGAGATACAAACTTCGTTTGGAGACTACGGTGTCCTCTTCGTTCGACGACGTGTTCGTGAAGTCAACGAAAAGTCTACAACCATGGTCTCTCTTGGAAGGAGTTCCCGAAACCGGCGGCGGCAATCCGAGCGGCGGCTTGGTTCGGGATCGACGGCAATGACGATGCGCGGCAGCAGTACTTCTGAGATCCAATCTTCGTTGCAAAGCAAACTAGGTCTTCCAACGGTCACTCTAGGATCGGTCGTCTCGATCGATTCGGACGGGGGAGTTTTTCCCGGTCAACAAATCGAGAGACAAGGGATCTCTGGATAGGCACGTGAGACTCAAGCTTTGCTAAGCTTCTGTCACCGGAGATCGGGAAGAAATGCGATCAGCAGCGGCAACGGACTTGCGCGAGCGACGGCGGAGGCGGCGGAGAGATTTTCGCGATTTTAGGGTTGCACTCGCTCGGCTTCTTTCTGTCTAGGTATTCCGTTCAAAATACCCGTGTATAAATACAGTAGTTACTCCAATATGACCGTTTGTGGGACCCACAAAAGAAATCCCCAAATCCCGGTCCAGAAATTTAACAGCGGCAGAATCTGGTTCAGGAAGTTCCAGAAAAATGCCAAGTCAAAATCGGTGAGAATCGAAAGTGATTCTCGCCGAGTCACCGAGAATCAAAGGTGATTCTCGACAATTCAGAGAGAATCAAAGATGATTCTCGTCAAATTTGCCTTGGTTGCACGCACTGCTTTAGGCCAGGTCGAGACGGCGAGAATCAACCAGTGATTCTCGTCGATTCGACGAGAATCACTAGTGATTCTCGCCGAATCGGCGAGAATCACTAAGTGATTCTTGTCGATTCTTACTTAGACGCAGAGGTGCTTGCTTAGAAGTTGCTGGATCGAGTTCGGCGAGAATCAACTTCTGATTCTCGACGAATCGGCGAGAATCCCAAGTGATTCTCGCCGAATCGGCGAGAATCACTTGGTGATTCTCGTCGATTCTAACTTAGACGAATTTTCGTCTTTCCACCTATGAGATGCTCCTTGACCCATCCTTGCTCCTTGTCTGCTCCTGCATATTTACAGCCCTGTGCTTGAAAATAAGTGCACTCCAATAGAGAGAGTACACGTAGGCCAACATACTGATCTGCTCAACTAGGGATTACATCGTGCAGACCCGTGTATATTGACCTACTGCACCCTGACATTGGTGTGCACTTAGCATGGAAAAACTGCAAGCACAACTAGAAGGATTTTATCAAATACATAGTCTATTGACCTTAGCTTGTCCAGGGGCTTCTTCAAATCAGGTATATTGTGGATACAATACCCAACAATCTCCCCCTATTTGAAGAAGCCTAAACCCTACAAGCTAAGGTGAATAGAGCAAATGAGAATGAAAACCATAAACTGAAAAGAGAGTTGAGTGAGTTATCCATTACCAATACCAATTTCTTGGGAGCAAGCTTGGAGCCACCTTAGCCTTAGCCGAGAGGGTAATCTCCCCCTTTTCGGCTTCTACAAATCGGGGTCTGTAGCGTTTTACCCTTTGCTCCCCCTCAGTTCTTGCACGGGCCTGGAGCCTCTGTAGTCTTCATTCCTCATAATTGAGCATCCCCAATTCAGTCTTGAAAAGATTGAACTTGGCCTCGTCTAGGGGCTTTGTGAATATATCAGCAATCTGCTTGTCCGTGGGGACATAACAGAGAGAGATATCTTTTTTCTCCACGTGCTCCCGAATGAAGTGGTAGCGTACTTCAATATGCTTCGTTCTGCTGTGCGACACCGGATTGTTGGCAATTGCAATTGCACTGGAGGAGTCGCAGTACATGGGTACTTCCTTGAACTGAAGGTCGTAGTCGGCTAACTGGTTTCTGATCCATAGAAGTTGTGCGCAACAGCTTCCTGCCGAGATGTACTCTGACTCTGCTGTGGAGGTTGCAACACAATTCTGTTTCTTGCTGTTCCATGAGATAAGCCTCCTGCCGAGGAATTGACACGTCCCGGAGGTGCTTTTCCTGTCATCCCTGCTCCCTGCAAAATCAGCATCTGAAAAGCCTATTAGCTCGACATCATTGTTTCTCGGGTACCACAAGCCAAGATTAGGAGTACCTTTAAGGTATCTCAGAATTCGCTTTGCAGCGACATAGTGAGATTCCTTAGTGTTCACCTGATATCGGGCACAGACACATGTGGAGAACATAATATCCGGTCGACTGGCAGTAAGGTAGAGCAGGGATCCAATGATGCTTCTGTATTTGGTTTCATCGAAAGGTTTACCTTTCTCATCCTTATCCAGAGACATGGTGGATCCCATTGGAGTCCTCATAGAGGTTGCACTCTCCATACCGAATTTCTTAAGGAGTTCATTTGTGAACTTCGTCTGAGAGATGAAGATTCCATCCTCAGACTGTTTCACTTGAAGTCTTAAGAAATACTTGAGCTCTCCCATACTGCTCATTTCAAACTTTCCTTGCATAAGTTTAGAAAACTTTTTGCAAAGATTGTTGTCTGTTGAGCCGAATATTATGTCATCGACATAGATTTGCACCAGCAAAATCTTGCCTTTGACTTCCCTGAGAAATAATGTTTTATCTATTTTACCTCTGGAGAACTTGTTCTCAAGAAGAAAACTAGATAAAGTCTCATACCAAGCTCGTGGAGCTTGTTTCAACCCATATAAGGCCTTATTAAGAAAATAAACGTGATTGGGATAAGTAGGATCGACAAAACCTGGGGGTTGAGCGACGTATACTTCCTCTTTCATGTCTCCGTTCAGGAATGCCGATTTCACATCCATTTGATAGACTGTGAATCCTTTGTGTGAAGCATACGCCAGGAACAACCTGATTGCCTCGAGCCTTGCTACTGGTGCGAAGGTCTGGTCGAAGTCAATCCCTTCCTCCTGTCTGTAACCTTGAGCCACCAGCCTGGCCTTGTTCTTTATGATGACACCATGTTCATCCAGCTTGTTTCTAAAGATCCACTTCGTGCCAATCACATTCTGCTTGTATGGTCTGGGAACCAGCGTCCAAACATTGCAACGTTCGAATTGATGTAGTTCCTCTTGCATGGCCAGAATCCATGTCGCATCCTTGTTCGCCTCGTCGAACTTCTTTGGCTCAACCTGTGACAGGAAGCTAAGATGCAATACTTCATTAACTGTACCTCTTCGAGTTCTGACACCAACACGAGGATCCCCGATGATCTGATCTCTAGGATGATATCTCACGTGCCGGAGCTCTAGAAGTCTGGCGTCTGGAGCTTCAACTACTTCTTGGGCTTCTCTTTCTTCTAAGAGATTTGTCCCATCTTGATCTTCAACATTTTCAGTTGACGTGGAGGTGGAAACTTTGACGTACTTGGGAGCGTCATCTTTAGCGGTCTCATCCAGACTCAGTTGTTCAAGTCTAGTACCTGCATCTTAGGGAATACAACTGGAAGAATTGCTGTTAAGCAAACTTCCTTCATCAAATACAACATTTATTGATTCTTCTACCACTAGGGTTTTCTTATTGAAGACCTTATATGCCCGACTATGGGAACTATAGCCCATGAATATGCCTTCGAAGCATTTTTCACCGAATTTAGTACGCGGGTACTTCCCATTATTCAGTACATAACATCTGCAACCAAAAATCCTCAAGTAGGACATCGTTGGTTTCCTGCCTTTCAGTAGCTCGTAGGGCGTCTTACGATGATGCTTGTTGATCAATGCTCGGTTTTGTACATGACATGTCGTATTGACACCCTCTGCCCAGAAGTATTCCGGGAGAGAAGCGTCTTTCAACATTGTCGTGCAGGCTTCAATGAGAGTTCTATTTCTCCTCTCTGCAACTCCATTTTGCTGAGGAGTGCGCGGGTAGGAAAACTCATGAAAGATACCTTGTTCTTCATAAAATTCTGTCATTGCACCAGATTCGAATTCTGTTCCATGGTCACTTCTGATTTTGACCACGGAGCAGTTAAAATCGTTCTGAACCTACTTGACAAAATTAGTGAAGATGTCAAACGTATCTGACTTTCGTTTCAAAATGAACACCCACGTAAACCGAGAATGATCATCAACTATCACTAGCGTATAGGGCTTGCCTCCCAAGCTATGAACTTGCATTGGACCAAACAAGTCCATATGCAAAAGGTAAAGACATCGGGAAGAGTCTTTGTCAGCGATGCTCTTAAAGGTAGCCCGAGTCTGTTTGCCCATCTGGCATGCAGGACATGGGCTATCTTTGATGCACTTGATACTGGGAGCATCCCTTACCAAGTCCTTAGAAAACAGCATACTAATTGTCTTGAAATTAATATGTGCCAATCTCTTGTGCCTTTGTTCACAAAGAGATGCACTGCTTGTTGCCACAAGGCATACGGGGGTAGATGAATCTAAACTGAGAAAATCTAAACAAAAGATATTTCTGCTCCTAATGCCTGATAATACCGTTTCAGAAGAGGTACGTGAAATTATCAGACATTTATCCTTGCAGAACTTAACGTCATATCCTTTATCACATAACTGACTTACACTGATCAGGTTATGGTTTAACCCTTCAACATAAGCCACGTCGGTGATAGAGATTATACCGTTGGAAATCATACCATAACCTCTGGTGACTTCTCGATCTGACCCTCCAAATATGACTTTGGGTCCATTCTCGACTGGAGTGTAATCATGTAGCAGGCTTCTTGTCCCGGTCATATGCCGGGAGCATCCACTGTCCAAATACCAGATCGGCGTTTTGGTGGCCTTTGGACATTCCTGCAAAACAAAATTAATTTGCCTTAGGAACCCAATCGGACTTGGGTCCTAGATTCCTGGTTAGCACACTCCCCCTCGGTTGGTTAACCCTACGAGTGGTCGGTCTCGTATTGCTAACATGGGGAGTCTCGTAGTTCCTTGGATTAAACTAACAATCCACGGCAAAGTGACCGACTTTGCCACTGCACCAACAGTCAAATCTGTTGTACCTCTTCCTAGGCTCCTGCCTTACCCTGGGAACGGTGGGTACTGCTGGGGCCTTGGATCTGGAGGTGGAGGCCTCATGGTGACAATAGTCGCATGACTTTGTCACCTTTTATATAACAGGCTTGGCTTTTGGTGCCTGCTTTCCATTATGGCCGCTAGAGAACGGACCATAATTTCCTATGTGGATTTCCTCATAAGGTGCCTTGAAGGCTCTCTCACCGAAGTTTCGGGGAAAGTTCCAACCATCATACCGGCTCTTTGGCTTTGCAACCCAGGGCCGGAAATGATGCCCAAATGTTGACTCAAAGTCGTGTTGGTTGCAAGGAAAGCCAGGCTTTCTGAACGCAACAGGACTAAGAGGAGCCTTACCCTTTTCATCAGCAGAGGCCTTCATGGCGGCCTTATTCTTCCTCTGGTTCTTGTTTCTCCTAGATGAAGAACCAGATACCCCTATATGCCCCAAGCCAGCTCCTTTGGCCTGAGCAGAGAAGGTATCAACGACTGGAAGAACTGTTTTTGGCATGGAGAAGCTCTTGACGATCTTCCTTTCTGCCGCAAGTAGTTCTTCCAACTTGTCGACTTCCTCCTGCTTTAGATCAAGGAGCTTCAAAGACTCTGAATGCTTGGAAGTCAGGTCAAGGTGTTCCTGTCGGAGAGAAATCAAGCTAGTGACCTCTTCCCTTAGGGATACACACTCACCCTTAAGGAATTTTACTTCCTTCTTCTCAGGCTTCAGTCTCTTTCGACACTCATCGAAAGTGTTGAGCAGAAGCTCATACTTCTCGAGTAGCTCAGCTTCACGGGCTGAAGGGCCATCCTCAGGTTCATCATCCTGAGACTCAGGATCAGAGTCGTAGTCGGAGAGGGGGTGTGAGCTTTTACCTTCCCAGTAAATGGGGGACATTCTCCTTCTGAGTCGGAGCGACCCACCAGCCCGAAGTAGGCTTCCTCATCATCACTGGAGTCTGAGGAATCAGACTCACTTAGTGTCTTTGGCCTTCTTGCGATGTAGCTCCGCTCCTTCTTCTTATCTCTGGAGGATTTGAGCTCCTCTCCTTTCCCTTTTTCTCTTTTGCTTTGATGGCAGTCGGCCACGACGTGTCCTGGCTTATTGCATCCAAAGCAAATAATATCAGAAGAACGATGTTTGTTAGGTTTAGATGCATACCTGTCAGAAGAATAATTTTTCTTCTGATGCCTGGAGGAGGAGCTGTCTTTCTTTCTTTGATTCCTCATCTTGAGGAACTTCTTGAACTCTCGGGTGATGAGGCAGAAATCCTCCTCCGATAGCTCTGAGCCGGAGGAGCGTGGTTCAGAGTCCTCCTCCTCTTCCTTATTCCTCGCACGGTATGACATCGCACCCTTGCCCTTTCTGGAGTAACTGGCTTTTAGGGCCATAGTCTTTTCTTTTGCAGCAGCCTTCTCTGCTTCTTCCTCTGCCTTCCTGGTGTTCAGCTGAAGTTCATAGGACATCAACTTCCCAAACAGGATTTGTGGATCAGTTTCTGCTAGTCTGCCAAATTCTCTGATGGCGCAGATCTTTGTGTCCCATTCCTTAGTAAGGGACCTAAGGAATTTGTTATTGAGTTCACCATTGGTGAACACTCTTCCGTAGCCCTTGAGGGCGTTGATAATCTTTAGGAAGTTCTCGTATGTGACTCCGATCTCTTCCTTAGGCCCTTGCCTGAAGGCCTCATATTTTTGGTTCAGAAGGGATCTCCGATCATCCCTCACTTCATCCGTGCCCTCCATTAGGATGATCAGGCACTGCCAGATCTCCTGAGCTGTCCTGCAGTTGCTGAAATTTTGCATCATGGAATCATCAACTGCGCTCACCAGAATGTTTCGTGCCTTCTTGTCCAGTCCCACGAGCACCATCTCATCTTTGTCCATTTCAGAAAGTGTCGTCGGCACCTTCTTGGTGGGATCGATGGTGGAGGCCTTGGTGGGGACATAAGGTCCCTCCTCCACGATCATAAAGAGTCGAGGATCGACTGCTTCCATGTAAAACCTGATTCTTTCCTTCCAGATCAGAAAGTTTAGCCTGGTGCATACTGGGATCTTGCCGGAGAACTTGAGCCCGTCTATAGTAGATATTTGTCTTCTTCTTGACACTAGGGGCAGGATTCAACTCAAGGTGTTGACCTTTTTGATGAGAAACCTCCCTCTGATACCACTTGAAAGTCCACCTAGTGTCAGCTATGTGCACCTATGGGGGGGGGGGGGGGGGAATAGGTGACGAGTAGCGCTTTTGCGGAATTTACGAACGTACCTGCACAATAAAAATAGAAAGCACAGCACACAGAATACACAGGCAAATTATAGTGGTTCCCCGACTTGGGTACATCCACTTTCCCCCTTCGACCTATCTCCCCAACAAGGGACGACCCGGTCACTTCTCCAACGGGATTGAAATCCAATCCCTGCACTAACGGAAGGAACCCTTCCACACGTGAGAGTCAACACTCCCACAAAACGGGTTGCACCCAACCCTTACAACACGGAACAATCGTTCCTTTACAACAAAAGTAAATATGGAATGTACACGAGATACAAACTTCGTTTGGAGACTACGGTGTTCCTCTTCGTTCGACGACGTGTTCGTGAAGTCAACGAAAAGTCTACAACCTTGGTCTCTCTTGGAAGGGATCTTCCCGAAACCGGCGGCGGCAATCCGAGCGGCGGCTTGGTTCGGGATCGACGGCAACGACGATGCGCGGCAGCAGTACTTCTGAGATCCAATCTTCGTTGCAAAGCAAACTAGGTCTTCCAACGGTCACTCTAGGATCGGTCGTCTCGATCGATTCGGACGGGGGAGTTTTTCCTGGTCAACAAATCGAGAGACAAGGGATCTCTGGATAGACACGTGAGACTCAAGTTTTGCTAAGCTTCTATTGCCGGAGATCAGGAAGAAATGCGATCAGCAGCGGCAACGGACTTGCGCGAGCGGCGACGGAGGCGGCGGAGAGATTTTCGCGATTTTAGGGTTGCACTCGCTCGGCTTCTTTCTGTCTAGGTATTCCGTTCAAAATACCCGTGTATAAATACAGTAGTTACTCCAATATGACCGTTTGTGGGACCCACAAAAGAAATCCCAAAATCCCGGTCCAGAAATTTAACAGCGGCAGAATCCGGTTCAGGAAGTTCCAGAAAAATGCCAAGTCAAAATCGGTGAGAATCGAAAGTGATTCTCGCCGAGTCGCCGAGAATCAAAGGTGATTCTCGACGATTCGGCGAGAATCAAAGATGATTCTCGTCGAATTTGCCTTGGTTGCACGCACTGCTTTAGGCCAGGTCGAGACGGCGAGAATCAACCAGTGATTCTCGTCGATTCGACGAGAATCACTCGTGATTCTCGCCGAATCGGCGAGAATCACTAAGTGATTCTCGTCGATTCTTACTTAGACGCAGAGGTGCTTGCTTAGAAGTTGCTGGATCGAGTTCGGCGAGAATCAACTTCTGATTCTCGACGAATCGGCGAGAATCCCAAGTGATTCTAGCCGAATCGGCGAGAATCACTTGGTGATTCTCGTCGATTCTAACTTAGACGAATTTTCGTCTTTCCACCTATGAGATGCTCCTTGACCCATCCTTGCTCCTTGTCTGCTCCTGCATATTTACAGCCCTGTGCTTGAAAATAAGTGCACTCCAATAGAGAGAGTACACGTAGGCCAACACACTGATTTGCTCAACGAGGGATTACGTCGTGCAGACCCGTGTATATTGACCTACTACACCCTGACATTGGTGTGCACTTAGCATGGAAAAACTGCAAGCACAACTAGAAGGATTTTATCAAATACATAGTCTATTGACCTTAGCTTGTCCAGGGGCTTCTTCAAATCAGGTATATTGTGGATACAATACCCAACAAGTGAGAACAAGGAAGAAGGAGAAGGAGAGTTTGGGCTCTAGGAGAGGTTTCGGTGCTCCAAATCGCGAGCCGAGTCCAGATCCGTGTAGGTTAGATCGTTGCGAAGGTTTTCATCCGGCTATTTTGCCATGGCAAGGAAGAGGAGTCGGAAGGTAACGACAATTCTCCTCTCGGTCTTAGGATGCATGTCTTAGCATCATTTCTTTTCTAGTTTTGGGCACCAAACACTCAAATGAGAGGGGTTTTGGGTCGCCAAGATTCAAGAGGAACCTCCGGGTCGATTGAGTCCGTCCCCGACATGATTTGCATTAGAGATCCGCTCCGTTAGTGGATTAGGCATGGTGGGTGAAGCCGTAGTCGCGACCATTAGTCCGACTCGGTGATGTTGCACACGAACATTAAGGATTCGTAGAGTTTCCATTGCGGCAAGACGTCGTTTGTGATATGGTGATGATTTCCCCTTTTTCTCGAGTGAGTATTTGTAGTCAGAACTGGACAAGGTTAGCTCCTCGTGGCGGTAGATGTTTTCCTTGGTGGACAAGGTTAGCTCTGCATGAGTTGGAGATGGTTTCCTTGGTGCGCGGGAACGCTGCAGTACAAATGAGTGACTAGGGTGGAATTGTCTTGGTTTGTGATGTGCCAAGGCGTGGCTATGTCTCCGTGGTCGGCTGGCTATCCCGTGACGTTCACGTCATGTGCGCAGAGTGTCCCAGCGAGACTAGTCCCCTTCTGTGAGACTGACAAGAATGCCAAGCATGGGGACAAGCCCGGGCAGTGAGGCCATGAGTGGGTGGGGTCCGGCAAGGCTTCTTAGAATTGGTCAGTTTGTGTGTTGGAATCCTGACATGAGACGTCAGAGCTTGTAGGCAAGCCCGGTTCTAAGACCTTGAGCGGGTGGGGCCTTTACAAGAGTTCCATGTGGCGGCCTATGCGCTGTTTGGGGGAAAGGTGTTACCCCCCCCCCTTTGTTTGCGGCTTCATGCCAATGGGTAATCGATGAGTACCCATGTGTTGTTATGATGTGCTAGATGCATACGAGATTGGGTGCCTTGGGGTGAAACCCGGGTTGTGGCATACATGATTGCATAAGTAGGCCCTTTTATTATATGCTCAACCAGTAGAGAACATGTATGATGTGTGTGACATCCAAGCCTGTTTCTGTAGTTGCTTTTCTTGCTTATGATTATTGCATACGAAGTGCTAACTTGCAGGTTGGAGGGGTACCCCGGGGTCCGTTAGGGGCGGCCGGGAGGAGATGTGTTGTTACACAGTTTGAGGTCAGCCTTTGCTGACCCATGTTACTAATAAATTTTGCAGGGCAAGGATCGCATGCAGGAGCTAGCTCGCCGGCCAGGAAGGCCTAAGCCTCATGAAGTGCTTTTCTTTTGTAGCTCTACTTATGTGATGTTGTATGTTTGAGACTCATGTTATCCGGCTTGCATGCCGAGGTAGACTAGGAGTGCTAGGCACATTCATGACTGTTGTATTATTTGATTTTTGGACACTTGTTGTAAGGCCATAAGGCCATTTGTTTTACTCTTCTAGTGGTGGATAACTTCTTGTCCTGCTTGTGTTTCCGCTGTGTTGTGCAAAGTGTTTTGAGTGTGGGTAGCTATATAAACATTTAATACTAAAGCTGTGGCGTCCGTATGTTGTGGGGCCCCGGCCGGACCCATATTATACGTTGACTACAGGGGAGGTTTTACAATTTGGTATCAGAGCCAGGTTCGATTCAAGATTCAATGAGTAGAGAAGTTATCCACATAAGAGTAACGCGGGACCATGAGTGTCCTTATGTTTAAGTCTTGAGATTTGAGACTGATTCCTTATTTCTTGTTTCTTGAAGAGTGCAAGCAACGAGGCGGGAACTTCGAGAGCAAGAGAAGAGCTTTCGGCGAGCAGTACTACTGCTCCAGGTATTTTGGGCACGGGTGTAAACCCGGCCGACTTCTGCCGCATGCTTGCGGAAGCGATGGTGGCAGCCCAATCTGCAGCGGCAGCTCAGGTAGCAACCCCTGCTACACCGGACACGGCGACGGTCGTGCCAGGCGGAGAGGCCAGGAGAGTGGAGCCTTTGGCGGAAAGGGTGGTTGTCGGACATGGAGACCGACACATGAAGTACTTCCTGAGTTTCCATCCCCCGTCATTCAAGGGAGTTGGTATGCCAACGGATGCGGAGGACTGGTGGGTTCTTATTCAAGAGCTTTTAAGGGCGGCAGAGATGCTAGAGGAAAAGAAACTGAGTATGCGGCTTTCATGTTGGAAGGAGACGCCAAGTTATGGTGGGTGAGCAATAGCGGCCGCCAGTTCCCGGGACGCACCCCGTCAGTGGAGGAGTTTGGGGATGCGTTTCTAAAGTGGTATATTCCAGTTTCTACACGATTGGCCCTTCAGAGGCAGTTTCTGCATTTAATGCAGCGAGACAAGACAGTGGATGAGTATGTGCAGGAGTTCACCCGTTTGGGTCGTTACGCCGGAACGATGATGGCAGATGACATAGAAAGGGATAACCTCTTCTAGCAGGGGCTGAGGGAGAACCTGAGACAACCCCTCATCTCCATGAAGAGAGCGGGATTCAATAAACTAGTTGAGGCTGGCAGGATGTTGGAAAGTGATTTGGAGTGAACCCAACGCCATAAGGGTTTTACTCCAAAGCAAGGGGGAAGGGAAGCCTTCCCAATCTCATGGAAAGTCTGAAGGCAGTAGATGGAGGAAGAAGCCTCACACTTCCAGATCCGGTGAGAAGAGCAATTAGATGCCTGGAGGTTCTCACTCTAGGGGACCGCCGACGTGTTACAACTGCAGTAAGGTGGGGCACATAGCTCGTGTTTGTCCCCAAGGAGGAGCGGGGCAAGAGGCTAGGCAGGAGCAGACTGTGCGCTCCAGCCCCAGTGCTGCAGAGAAAGGTAAGATGGCGGAGTCGAGCGCTTCTCGGTTCCAACCGATGCAACCAAGGGCTTACAACCTTGGACAGCAAGAAGCGATCCGCCAGACCGATGTGGTGACAGGTATGAAGAAAATTTAAGTTTAAATTTTGTGCTTCATCCCATTTAGACTTTTGTGTGACGTCTATGTTGTAGGCTTCATGTTAGTTTCCGGATACCCCGCTAGGGTATTGTTTGATACGGGAGCATCGCACTCCTTTCTTACGGAGAACTTCATCCGGAGAATAGGAGTTGAGTCTTTCTCGGTGGACGCAGAGTGGAAAGTGCGCATGCCCAATGGTTCATCCATGACCACTGGGGCCAAAGGGCGCATCTGCTGGGATCTAGACGTAGTTGGCTTCGTTTTGGTAGCAGCGATTTTACCATTGGTTGCGTTCGTTGTCATTTTGGGTATGGACTGGCTTGCAGAGCAGCGTGCCAGTATTGATTGCCTATCTAAGGTAGTGACCCTAAAGCGCAAAAGGCAGGCAGAGGTCAAATTTGAGGGCCTTTGTGGAGTGGCCTATTCCCTGATTTCGGCCATACAGTTGATGCAGGCGGTTAACCAGGGTGGTGTAGCGCTTGTAGCGTTATTGGAGGTTCGTCTCTCCCAGCTGTCTATTGATGAAGTGCCCGTAGTGGCAGAGTTCAAGGATGTGTTTCCGGATGAACTTCCTGGAGCGCCTCCTCGGAGGGAGATCGATTTCTCAATCGAGTTAGTGCCGGAGGCTAGGCCGGTGTCACGTCCTCCGTTTAGGATGGCACCAAAGGAGTTGGCTGAACTTAAGGTACAATTACAGGAATTGTTGGAGCAAGGGTATATCAGACCTAGTTCTTCGCTGTGGAGTGCGCCGGTATTGTTTGTAAAGAAGAAAGACGGTAGCATGCGGCTATGCATAGACTACCGAGAGCTGAATAAATTGACCGTCAAGAATAAGTATTCGATCCCTCGGATAGATGACTTGTTCGACCAATTGGTAGGGTCAGTGGTGTATTCAAAATTGGACTTGAAGTCAGACTATTATCAGCTGCGAATTCGGGATGAGGACATCCCCAAGACTGCCTTTGGTACAAGGTATGGGCACTTTGAGTTTACGGTGATGCCGTTCGGGCTGACGAATGCACCATCTATGTTCATGGATCTTATGAATCGAGTATTTCGGGAATACTTGGATTCTTTTGTGGTTGTCTTCATTGATGACATCTTGGTGTATTCCAAATCGGAAGTGGAGCATGAGACCCACTTGAGAGTGGTCTTGCAAGTGTTGAGGGAGAAACAGTTGTATGTAAAATTCTCCAAGTGCGAGTTCTGGTTAGAGAAGGTGGCATTTTTGGGCCACATGATTAGTGGGGATGGGGTGGCAGTGGATCCAACAAAAGTGGAGGCCATCAGAGATTGGTCAGTCTTGAGGACCGTGGCAGAAGTCCGAAGTTTTCTGGGACTAGCCGGGTATTATAGGATATTCGTGGAGAATTTCTCGTGGATATCTCTACCCCTCACCTCACTCACTCGTAAAGATCATAAGTTTGTGTGGACTCAAGAGTGCAGCCAAGCATTTGAGGCACTGAAGGAGAGACTGATGATGACTCCAATCCTAAGTCTACCGCAAGGGACCGAGGGATTTCAGATTTTCAGTGACGCATCGGGATGCGGTTTGGGTTGCGTTTTGGTGCAACATGGCAAGGTGATAGCTTTTGGGTCTAGACAACTGAAGCCTCATGAGAGGAATACCCCGTCCATTACTTGGAGTTGGCAGCGGTAATTTTTGCGTTGAAAATATGACGGCATTATGTATATGGTGCAAAGGTCGAGATCTTCACGGATCACAAAAGCCTGAAGTATCTCTTGGATCAAAAGGACTTGAACATGCGGCAACGCAGGTGGGTTGAGTTCCTTGGAGACTACGAGGTGGCGATTCAGTATACGCCAGGTAAAGCCAATGTGGTGGCGGATGCCTTGAGTAGGAAGTACTCGGGGCAAGGGAATTGGATCGAAGCTCATGATGAGCGATTGGTACGGGAATGGAATTCCCTTGGATTGGAATGTGTTGCGAGAGGCGAGTCCAGCGTGGCTCGGTTGAACTGGATTGAAGTGCAGAACGACTTGACCGATCGCATTCGGGAAGCAACTCAGTTGGATGTGGAGTTTCAACCATTTGTGATGGAGGCTCAAACGGGCGAGAGCAGCACCTGGGAGATGATTGATGGGATTCTGAGGAAGAACGGAAGGGTTTGTATACCGCAGTTCGGCAAACTCCGTGAGAAGTTGATGTTTGAGGCTCACTTCACAAAGTACTCCATTCACCCGGGCAGTACAAAGATGTACTTGGATATGAAGAAATCCTTTTGGTGGCCGGGGCTGAAGCGGGACGTAGCTTTGTACGTGAATCGTTGCCAAACTTGTGCCTTGGTAAAGGCCGAATGTCAGAAGCCGGGTGAGTTCCTGAAGCCCCTTCCAATCCCTGAATGGAAATTTGATGACATCTCCATGGACTTTGTACATGGTTTGCCTAGATCGCAGCAGCGTAATGATGCTATTTGGGTGATTATGGACTGCTTAACCAAGGTGGCCCACTTCATCCCAAATCGGAAAGAGGACAGCGTGGAGAAGCTGGTGGAGTTTTATGTTCGTAACATTGTGCGACTGCTTGGGATTCCAAAGAGTATAGTCAGCGATCGAGACGGACGGTTTACGTCCAAGGACTGGAGACTAGTTCAAAAGAGTTTGGGCACGAAGCTAAAGTTCAGTACGGCGTTCCATCCTCAAACTGATGGGCAAACTGAAAGAACAAACCGTACTATTGAGGATATGCTGAGAATGTGCGTTCTTGACTTTGGAAAGAAGTGGGAGGATCACCTCTTCATGGTGGAATTCGCATACAACAACATTTTTCAAGCGAGTATAAAAATGACGCCATACGAAGCTTTGTATGGGAGGCGGTGTCGAACACCAATGTCTTGGGCAGAGGCGGGAGACACCAAAATTTTGGGAAAGGAGGTGGTATTTGACGCTTGTGAGATGGTACGGACCATACAAGAACGTATGAAGGTGGCGCAAGACCGTCAAGCAAAATACTTTAATGATCGTCACCGAAAGTTGGAGTTTGCGGTAGGTGATTGGGTCTATTTGAAGATCAAACCGTTCAAAGGCGTCTCACGGATTCGCCGACTCAAGAAGTTGAGTCCAAGGTTTTTGGGCCCTTTTGAAATTGTTGAATGAGTGGGAGAAGCGGCCTATCGGTTGGCGTTGTCCGCGGAGCTGAGTGGATTGCATGACGTCTTCCATGTCTATGTTTTGAGGAAAGCCTTGGTGGAGGCTAGTATGGTGATTGAGCCGGCATCGGTGCCGATTGAGGAAGACTTGAGGACGCGAGTCCTTCCAATTGCTACAGAGGATTCAGAGACTCGGCAGTTGCGGAATAAAGAAGTTAAACTCGTGAAAGTCCGATGGAACAACTGCGGTCGAGAGGAGTTCTCTTGGGAGCGAGAATAGGCCATGCTGGAAGAGTATCCAGAACTCTTCATTTCAGGTACAAATTAAGTTTTTGTACCCTTTTCTTTTGTAATTTCGGGACGAAATTCTATTAAGTGGGGGAGAGTTGTAACACCCCAGTTTTGAGAGAGGGTCGATTTACGTTTCTGGAAATTTTTTTGGTTTCTGGCAGGGGGCACACGGCCTGCGACACGGGCGTGTCGCAGGGCGTGTCGAGCCGTGTCGACACTCGGCCCAGGGTGTCGACACTTTCGCTCGACCATGTGTCGAGACTAGGGCACACGGTCTGCGACACGGGTGTGTCGCAGGGCGTATCGAGCCCGTGTCGACACTCGGCCCGAGGTGTCGACACTTTCGCTCGACAGTGTGTCGAGACAAGGCACACGGCCCAGGACACGGGCGTGTCCAAGGCCGTGTGTGTCTGTCGACGAACTTCAGTCGACGATGTTCACTCGACGAGTGTCGAGTGTCGAGTGTCGAGACTGGAGCACACGGCCTGTGACACGGGCGTGTCACAGGGCGTGTCCCACTTGGTCGACGATCTTCGCTCGACGTTTTTTCGCGGTGTCGACACAAAGACTGCCGACGAGTGTCGAGACTTGGCACACAGCTTGGGACACGGGCGTGTCCCAGGCCGTGTCACCTCTCGGGATGTTTTCGGGGCCGTGTCAATGGAGGCACACGACCGTGTCAGTGGCGACACGGGCGTGTCGGGTCGAACACGGGCGTGTCGGATGCCCGTGTGCTGTTCCAGGCGCGTCGATTTGAGACGGCGAATGAGGCACACGGCCCAGGACACGGGCGTGTGCCAGGCCTTGTTCGGCCCAGGTCTTTTATTTTTCAGGCGGATCGTGGCCATTCTTATCCTGATTTTAGGATCTGATGGTTCAGATCATTTCTTTAGGAGTTAAGTCCGAGAATAGGGTTGAAAACCCTCATTCTTCTCCAAGATTTCTCTTACTAAAGATCTAGAGAGAAGTGAGAACAAGGAAGAAGGAGAAGGAGAGTTTGGGCTGTAGGAGAGGTTTCGGTGCTCCAAATCGCGAGCCGAGTCCAGATCCGTGGAGGTTAGATAGTTGCGAAGGTTTTCATCCATCTATTTTGCCATGGCAAGGAAGAGGAGTCGGAAGGTAACGACACTTCTCCTCTCGGTCTTAGGATGCATGTCTTAGCATCATTTCTTTTCTAGTTTTGGGCACCAAACACTCAAATGAGAGGGGTTTTGGGTCGCCAAGGTTCAAGAGGAACCTCCGGGTCGATTGAGTCCATCCCCGGCATGATTTGCATTAGAGATCCGCTCCGTTAGTGGATTAGGCATGGTGGGTGAAGCCGTAGTCGCGACCGTTAGTCCGACTCGGTGATGTTGCATACGAACATTAAGGATTCGTAGAGTTTCCGTTGCGGCAAGACGTCGTTTGTGATGTGGTGATGATTTCCCCTTTTTCTCGAGTGAGTATGAGTAGTCGGAACCGGACAAGGTTAGCTCCTCGTGGCGGTAGATGTTTTCCTTGGTGGACAAGGTTAGCTCCGCATGAGTTGGAGATGGTTTCCTTGGTGCGCGGGAACGCTGTAGTACAAATGAGGGACTCGGGTGGAATTTTCTTGGTTTGTGATGTGCCAAGGCGTGGCTATGTCTCCGTGGTCGGCTGGCAATCCCGTGACATTCACGTGATGTGCGGAGAGTGTCCCTGCGAGACTAGTCCCCTTCTGTGAGACTGACGAGAATGCCAAGCATGGGGACAAGCCCGGGCAGTGAGGCTATAAGCGGGTGGGGCCCGACAAGGCTTCTTAGAATCGGTCAGTTTGTGTGTTGGAATCCTGACATGAGACGTCAGAGCTTGTAGGCAAGCCCGGGTCTAAGACCTTGAGCGAGTGGGGCCTTTACAAGAGTTCCATGTGGCGGCCTATGCGCTGTTTGGGGGAAAGGTGTTACCCCCCCCCCCCCTTGTTTGCGGCTTCATGCCAATGGGGAATCGATGAGTACCCATGTGTTGTGATTATGTGCTAGATTCATATGAGATAGGGTGCCTTGGGTTGAAACCCGGGTTGTTGCATACATGATTGCATAAGTAGGTCCTTTTATTATATGCTCAACCAGTAGAGAACATGTATGATGTGTGTGACATCCAAGCTTGTTTCTGTAGTTGCTTTTCTTGCTTATGAATATTGCATACGAAGTGCTAACTTGCAGGTTGGAGGGGTACCCCAGTGTCCGTTAGGGGCGGCCGGGAGGAGATGTGTTGTTACACAGTTTGAGGTCATCCTTTGCTGACCCATGTTACTAATACATTTTACAGGGCAAGGATCGCATGTAGGAGCTAGCTCGCCTGCCAGCAAGGCCTAAGCCTCATCAAGTGCTTTTCTTTTGTAGCTCTACTTATGTGATGTTGTATGTTTGAGACTCATGTTATCCGGCTTGCATGCCGAGGTAGACTAGGAGTGCTAGGCACATTCATGACTGTTGTATTATTTGATTTTTGGACACTTGTTGTAAGGCCATAAAGCCATTTGTTTTACTCTTCTAGTGGTGGATAACTTCTTGTCCTGCTTGTGTTTTCGTTGTGTTTTGCAAAGTGTTTTGAGTGTGGGTAGCTATATCAACTTTTAATACTAAAGCTGTGGCGTCCGTATGTTGTGGGGCCCCGGCCGGACCCATATTATACGTTCACTATAGGGGAGGTGTTACACAGATCACCCTGGAGCAAGAGACCACAAGATTGCAGTCTGCACTGGAGCAAGAGACCACAAGGTTGCAATCTGTGTTGGAGGCTGCTGAGGGGAAGATAGTAGAGATGCAGGCCGCCTTGGAGCAAGAGAGGGCTGAGAAACAGGATATGCAAGCACAGGTGTTGACGGCCGGACGGCTTGAGAGGGAGAGAGAAGAGATTCACTGCCATGAGGGAAAAGACCAAGGTTCGTCAGCGGAGGCCAATGGAGTTCAGCGGCCTGCACCAGCGACTTCTGGGAAGTTGCTGGTAATAGACTGCCCTGCTTCTGGTGAGGCTTCAAACCCACCGGAGGTCGCGGCGGTCGGGCAGGAAGCAGCTTCTAGCGGGCAAGAAACTCGGGCTCTTCAAATGGTTCCCTTTTCCATAGTGGAGCGCGACGCCGCGCGGGTTCACCGGTCTCTGCATTCACTTCACCATCTGGTTAGCCAGGTGTACCTGTGATTGTACAAACTGGTGACCAGGCCGCAAGAATCGGGCGACAGGGATAGGAGTGCGATAAGCAAGGCTAAGCGACTTGAGTGCGCTAAGCTGCGTAAATAATCTGAATATTGTGTTGTAACATATTTTCCGTCTGGATGCTGGAGAATCTGGTTGCTTGTGAACAATTGTTGTATGTTTATTATTCTGTGAACTATTTGTGGTTTAGCGGTCTGTAGTTTATGATCACCATATATGTGCTTTGCTCCGAATAATCTAAGTATAGGAATTTAGTCGTGCGGTCTGTCGAACAGGTCGCCGGCTTGAAAGTATGATTTCCACATACTTTGCCACGAAATTTTTCCAAGTGCAGGAACATAGCCGCGCGGTCTGTCGAACTGAACTGCGGTTTGACCGTGGTATTAATCTGTATTTCCTGCAGGTTGAGGTCGTGCGGCGTGATGTCTAGCCGCGATTTGACATTGAATACTGTACCTTCCCTGGATTTCTATAAATAGAGATGATTCTGGCGATTACTGCACAAGAAAAACAAGATGCGGGCTAAATCCAAGTCGATGCAGTCAGACGAGACGAGCGTGGTCAGGACTGATGCGGCTTCTGCATTTCACTCTACAGACCACAAGGAATGCCGGCTTACCCAAGTCGAGCTAGATAACTTTGTGGAGAAGCATATGCAGGACAGCCCGCTAGCCGCGCGGCTTCAGCTGCAGGACGAGAGAATCAAAACCTCCAACGCCAACCAAATCACCGTCCCCATCGATCAGTTTGACTGCGGCTTCCGCTTCCCAGTCCTAATAGAAGCTGTGGTAATTTTTGACCACTATGGCATAGTTCTCGGACAACTGCCGTCGAACTCTATAGCCGCCATTTTCAGCTTTATCTCATACCTGAGGTCGGAGACAGTCCAATTCTCCATGAAACTGTTCTGCGAGTGCTTCTCGGTGCGGTTTATCCCGGACTCCGGGACGAAGATCTTCTGGTCCACCTCTATTATGGCTGCAGGGGATTGAAGGTCGTCAATCTAGCGAACAAAATCCCAAACTGGTCGGAGAGGTACCTCATCTTTGAGGGTAATATAGGACTGCTGCCGGTCAACCCGCAAATCAGGGAGGAAGCCGCCTTCGGCAGCAGTGGGCTGGACGACATGGAGGAGGTGTACAACTTCTTCAAGGTGGAGAGGCTTGACATGAATCATTAAATTCCGCTGTTGCTGACCTTGGAGGGAGTTGAAGTGGAAGATAGTAAGTTTCAAACCGACCGAACTGATCTGTTAGCCCGCATGGCCTATGAACTGACTTCTTACTTTGTCTTCGCAGTTACTGTGGCGGTCTCGCTCAACAAATCTTCGACGCCTAGCGGCTTGACGCTTACACAATGAGAGAAGCGTACCAGGAGGGCCAAGCCGCAATGGGCTGAGGACGAAGAGGAGTCGGCCTCCTCCAACGAGTTCACACTGCAAGGAATGGGCAGCGGCCTGGAGGATGTCCGCGGCAACCCGACCATGTTGTGGAGTCCGGACGGCGAATCTGTGAAGGTCTCCACCGCCCTCCCCTACTAAGGGAGGGAAAACATAGGCCGCCACGCAACCGTTGTTGGCTCTGCGCTGTATGGCAAGCGCAACTGGAAGGTGTTGCGCAGAGTCCCTGAAGATGACTTGCCGCGGTTAGCCATGCAGGTCGGGGCAAGGAGCTTTGTAATGAGCCACTTCATGGGCCTTGCCTACCTGCAACTAATGAAAGCCAAAAGCTCCCTGGAGCGGCAATTAGAAGAGAAAGAAGAAGAAATAAAACGACTGATGGAGAAGGAATCGGTAAGTTATCACCTGATATTCGTACGGTTACAATTCTTAAACCACCCGGTCTAACCTTTCACTTCTCTTGCAGGCGATGTACAATCCGGCCAACCCGGTCTTCCAAGATAACATTTTCCCGCAGGTTGTCCAGGGGATCGATGGCGCGCTTAACCGCCTCCGAGACCTTGGAGGTTTAGCGGCCGGATTCACCGACTTTACCTGCACCGACAAATACCCCACCTTGAAAAAGATGGTGGCACCTGTCTACCGAGCAGTCAAAGGTAAATGCAAGGTCGGTGAAGATGAAGGCGAAGATGAGGAAGAAGACGAGGAAGGCGAAGAGGAGCAGGACAGCAAGAAAAGCCGGAGCGAGGGCGCTACAACTGAGACCGGTGGCCAGGCTTTGAAGACCGCGCGGACGGATCCCGCGGCTTCTGGCGGCTCGGGCGGCTCAACAACTAGTAGTAGTGGCTACTCTGAATATCCAGCCGACATCGACGGTGGTGGTGATTCAAGTCCTGCGGCTAAAAAACTCAAGCCGGGCTATTAGGGAAATTTTATTTTTAACTTGTATTTGAATTTTTTGGAAACTGGCGGTATGATTTTGTAAACCGTGTGGTTAGATTTTTGTAACCCTTTATGAAATAGAAATGAAAGAAAACTTTACCGTTGATGTGACCTGTTTTATTTTTCATTTTTCTTACTTGCACTAGTCCGCACGGTCTCAGTGTAACTTCCGATTTAATAAATAATTAATATGCAAACCGGTCTGAGATCATAATGAAATCCCAAGATTCTGCATCTTGCAACTTCAATAAAGCTATCCGCAAGGAAGAGATAAATTCCTGCGGCTTATTTGCGAATACAAATTGACAATAAGCCACGCGGCTAAGAACTTTAACCGCCAAAAGCCTTAATAATAACATATATGTTTGCGGCTAGGGCGAACTCTGATGCAGATCGCGTTTTGATGCAAGAGACTTAAGGATAGAGACAAATAATCTGCGGCTTCTGATATGATCACGCAAGCCGATAATCAGAGATACTTATGCTATCTAGCCGGCAAATAAGTCGCCTGATAGTAGAGACCAAACCCATACTAATTTTGTGGTGGCAAGTCGTAGGTTGACTAGTATAATTGATACCATAAGCCGACAGACTAAGGCCAAGAATTAACTGCCCAAAATAGGTCGGCCGATATCCCGAGTATATGAAAAATAAACCGACATATTGGCAAATACAGGCCAAATAAAATAAGCCGGAATAAGTAACCGCACGGTCTGTGAAGTCAATTATATAAATTGGCACAAGCCGCTTAATAAAATCGCAAGATAGCGGATAGGCCCATGTTGACCTACAAGGACAGGTGGAGTTATGGGCTTATGTGTCGATGTGGGCAGGTGCGCGAGGCATTGATTTACACACAAAGAACACATAAGTGAGATTAAAATTCTTAAGATCCGCGACCGATGTCAAGCTGGACAAGTATGTAATACCTACAACAAATGTCAAGCGGGATAAGTACGTAATATCTGCGACTGATGTCAAGCGGGATAAGTACGTAATATCTGCGACTAATGTCGAGCAGGACAAGTACGCAATGTCTGCGACTGATGTCAAGCGGAATTTCCACTACACATTTGCGACTGAGGTCAAACAGGATGTGGAGGGCTTAAGAATTCAAAGGCATTTTGCCCCCATATGTATGCATGTTAGTATTAGAAGTAAAGCTGAGAAATATTCTTTAAATGGAAGATAATGCTTGTTTGTTGTAGCAAAAGGATATATGCTCGAAGTTTGACTATGCCCCATTGATACCAATTGTCGAGAGGACTCTATATATTATTCCAATCTTAGGCATTTTTATCATAGGGAAAAAGAAGTCACTGCATGAACCATTGAGTAAGCTAGAGAAGAAAGCCTTAGAAAGTCATTCAATGACATAGTCTTGTAGCTTCCCAGCTCTTGCAAGTTGATCAGCTGACTTTCAGAGAGCCATGCAATCTTCTGCCAGATGACCAACATCTTTATGATAATTGCAAAAAAGCTCCTCATTCCGATATTTAATTTTAGATTTCATACGCCGAGGCCTTTTGAACTCAGTCATTTCTTGAAGAATCATCAGGAGGTCTTCCATAAGAATTTTAAATTTAACATATCTATCTGAACCTTTTTCACGCTTTAGAGTTTTCGGACCCGAAGATGTGGCTGGATGTGTTTTTATAAACTCAGATGACTCATTCTTCTGAGGAGGTAATGTAGGCCCCTGAGAAAGAGGAGGAGACTTGCAATTTTTAACTTGTGAAACATTTTTGGAGGAAATAGGTTGCTGATCTCCAGAAGTCCCCTGAGGTTGTTTAGTCATCTGATTCAAAAATGAGATATAATCTTTATTTGCTTCTTCACCCGTTATGAATTTATTAATGATTTCGATAAGTTCTCCATAAGTTTTGGGGACATTTATGGTGAGCTTAAATTTTAGAGGGCCTTCTCGAAGTCCATTCACGAAAGCATATAAATAATAATCTTGATGGACGCTATAAACATCCAACACTTCCTTTTGTAACCAGTCAATGAAATCTGGATTAGACTCGTCATTTCCCTGCTTGATTCAGAAGAGAGCTCCAACGTTTCTTTTCCGCTTCTTGTAAGTAGTGAACCTTGAAATGAATTGACTTCGAAGATCTTTAAAACTGGTGATCGATCGAGGTGGCAGACTATAAAACCATTCCCTTGCAATGTCTCCAAAAGATATAATAAGAAGTTTGCATTTTATTCTTTTTGACACCTTTCCTAGCGAAATAGCCGATTCAAAATCTTGTAAATGAGAAAATGGATCATCACATGCAGAATACTCTGGGAGATGAGGTACTTTGACATCATCGAAGATGGTATCCCAACGAATCTGGTTAATGAATGGAGACGAGACTTCTTCTTTTTCTTTATAAGGAGATTCTCTTGTAATAGATTTTGGCGCGTGTTCAACCCAACTGGCAGAAAATTTGTCATCATTGTCGAGGGTCCCATCACTAAAATACGAACTATCTTGCACCTCCGAGAGATCAGTAGTAGTTGACAAGAAATTAGATTCACTCCGTCCCTTCGCAGGATTCATTTTGAACAAGAGATAATATTCAAACTTTACTTAGAGACCGCTGACCAGTTGTGGCCTGAACTGGCGGCTAGAAAATGGGACAAGCCGATAGGAAGACCGAAAAAAAGCTAGCGGGTAGAACGACAGGTTCTAGAGTGCTGGAGGTGGGCTCAAAACCTTAGCGGGCAAATTCGCGGCCAGCTCAACAGGCCTCCGAGCTCTAGTAGCTAGAGCGGTCTGACCCACTAGACCGCTGATTTCTTCGACTAATCGAGATCTGAAGGTCGGGTGTTAACTGTTGATACACAAAAACGGAAAGGGATCCGAGCACAACCAGCTAACGGTTATAGCACCGGGGAAAGGAAGGGAAAAGAGGGGATTGTCGAATAGTCGGTTACTAGCGGTTGTAGCTGAGGGACAGAAAGAGAGGCCGCTGACAGCGGCAACAGCAGAGTTCACACGCCGCGGCTTAAATTCCCCTCCTACGACGGGTTTTCCTTTTATTAAAATTGAAGTGGTTACAAGAAGGAGAAAAAGGGAGAAGCCGGCCGGACAACAAGTCGTAAGACACTAAACTTGAGACCGCAGCTCTTAACAAGCGAGCTCCAAGATACAAGTCTGCGTGCTTTGGGGAGTGCACCCTCCCCCTATTTATAGGCTCGGGGTCCTGCCCAAATTGGCAGGGCTAAAGGGACTGGCTGCCCGGGGTACAGGAGAACCGGGCAGAGGTGAAGGGAAGCAAATGAACAAAAAAGGAGAAAGGAGGGAAGTGGTACGGTCTGGCGGATTCCTCCTTGAGAGCTAATGGTCTGGGCCCTGGGCCTTGACGTTGAGCAGGGCTGGTGCTGATGGTGGCCTGATATGGAGACTGCTCGACTTCTATGATTAACCAGCCAAGTTGACGTGTGTGGCGGCTAGAAGGCACAAGCCGCTCGGTCTATGATGATCGGCCGGCTTGACGTGCGTGGCGGCTAGAAGAACCAGGCCGCCCGGTCTTGAAAGCTGTGCGAACTGGTCGCGGATTCCGGGCTTAACATTGGGGGTTAAGGCTGCCGACAACCCCTCTACATCTGTCGCTGAAGAAGAAGAGCAGGAGAAGCTGAAGAGGTAGATAGCCGAGCAGCAGGAGAAGATCGCTGCTCATGTGGCGTTAGTTGAGGTGGCCTCAAAGTAGATCACTGCAGACAAGCAGGCGGAGGACCTGTGAGTTGCTGCGGAACTGCTGCGGATAGGAAAACTTCAACCGGTGCCAAAATATTTTAAGCATAAGTGGCTTTACAGATCGCCACAGCGGAAGTCAATGCAAATCAAGATCATTACTGAGACTGAAGACATAGTCGTATCGACGAGCTCGGCGGCTGAGAAAAGAACCAGAGTCCATCGTGAATGGAGGAAATAGTTAAGCACTTTTGATCCAGAGCGGATAAGGCGGCCTGTGTTTGATAGTCGCCAACTCGTTGTGGCCTTTGCTAAGAGTGATCTTTTATCTCTGCATTTTGAGTCCGCTGCGGCCTGGATTTGAATATGATCTTTGTTTTCTTTTGTAACACCCCCTATCCAACATATAGAATATAGTAGTAGGTCCGGCCGGGGCCCAACGCCATATACCACAGACAGACTAGAAGGTTAAGCAATGGAAACCATCCTGCCAATAATCAACATCCTACACGGAGTTCATTCTAGCGGAAGCAATTTAAAAGTTGCAGGAATAAAAACCCAGCCAAACAACCTGAATGTCCACTACAATAACACAAAAGGAATGAACGTACAAATATACAGGTACTTGGCCTTATGGCCATATAATAGTTTACTCAAATATAAGTTTCTTCCAAACCTCGGCATGCATTCCGGTCATACATGAGAATAACAAAAAACACTCAATAATTAGGCCTTTGAGGGCCGGCTCTGCAACAAGGGAACTTGCCCGCTATTTATCACTCGGCTCCGCAGCACCTGTAAGCAACAATCCACCGAGCGGTGGCAAACAAAAGCAACGGTCATCTATGCCGACCAAATTATAATGATCCCGCCCTAAACTCGGGGCGGCGATGCTCCTTCCCTGCACTTTATTAGCATTGCCAAACAATAGTGAATAAACACTTCACCACAGGCATAGGCACTCACGACCACACACCCCGTGCACTCAGGGCACATTCTCGGTGAACCAGGTCAAAGTCCGCGGTCTCACTACCGCCCCGTGGACGGCAAATCTCATGAGCATTTGAGTCTTTCTGGCAGAAGTCACATCAATTGAAGACATCGATAGCCTAAGACCCACCCCCCCCCCCCCTCTATGCCATCTGTAGGCCTCTAACACCGAACTACATAGAGCGGGTACGGTTCCACTCTACCCGTTGCTCACCTTGCCACGACAATTTAAGTCATCGGTGCGGGTTAAGCTTCCCCGAATCCCGAGCATCGAATACACAATATTACATAATCCAGTTATGTACAAGTTGGCTCTTAGGCCATCAAGATGGCAGAATCACGTATCTGCCCAGTTTTCTGGGTGCACCTTGGGGTTAATCCCCAAGGCACCCTGTTACAATCTACAGTGTAGAAAACCCGAAAAACAACCATCGACGTGGAGTCTTCTCCGGCCATTCATGCAATGCACATCACCGATCCAGACCAACTTGTCTAGGTAGGCTTCACACATCATGCCTATGTCCGTTTCTCGATTACGGACTCTACATGCTAAACAACGGGGATTATTCATGTCTACCCGAAGGAAAACCTCTAACTCATCGCAAACTCGCGAGAGCGGTCTTCCTATGCAAAGGATAGGAGGACTTCACATGTCCTAAGATGAGAATCGTTACCCTCGCATTCCTCTTCGGTGCCATGAAGATCTATGTGGATGAAAAGCACTGCAACGTCCTCGCCTCCGTAGATCCGAACTCGGCTTGCGATTTGGGGCTCCGAAGCTCCACCGGTGGCCGGATCTCTCTTCTTTCTTCTTCCTTGCTCTCCCCTCTCTCTAGAACTCTTAGAAAGAGAAAACCCAAATATAATGAAGGTTTCTAAGCCATATTCCCGCGTATATCCCAGCAAGAACAGCCGTAAGCCGCTGGATCCCAAAATAAGAAAACGGACTGCCATGATTCGCACTTAAAATCCAAAACCTGGGCCGAACATGGCTTGTGACATGCCCATGTCTAAGGCCGTGTGCCTCATTCGACGCCAAAACCGCCGCATCTCGAAAAGAACACGGGCTCTCGACATGCCCGTATCAGGATCGACACGCCTGTGACATCCAGTACACGTCTGTGTAGAGTGTCGTGTTCCTCCATCGACACAAGACCAACACCAACCCGAGAAGAACACGGGTATTCGACACACTCGTGTCGAATTTGACACGCTAGTGTTAGGCTGAACACGTGTAGGCATTAGGCCGTGTTTCTCCCGCGACACAACTCGGCCAACTTCCCGAGTAGGACACGGCCTGGGACACGCCCGTGTCTCAGGCCGTGTTGGCTGCTCGACGATCGTCGACTGCAATTCGTCGACCACATGGCCATCGTCGAACCCGAGCACGACACGGCCCTAGAACACGCCCGTGTGACCCCTACCAAGTTCCAAAATTGGTTCAAAATGCCGTCCGTCGCTCTTTTGAGTTTCGGGGCGTTACAACTCTCTCGCTCTAAAAAGAATTTCGTCACAAAATTACATGAAGAAAAAGATATAAACAAAACTTAAACGCTACCTTAATGGAATAACTCCGGGTACTCCTCAAGCATGATCTGCTCTCGCTCCCATGAGATCTCCTCCTGACCGCAGTTGTCCCAACGGACCTTGACCATCCTGATTTCCTTGTTACACAATCGCTTGAATTCTGTGTCCTCAATGTGAATGGACTTTACCTTCGTCGTCAACCCATTATCGACCGGTACTTTATCGACCGTAATCACTTGCGAAGGCTCTTGCACCGCCTTCCGCAGCACCGATATGTGGAATTCGTCGTGTAGGCCACTTAGCTCCACTGATAGCTTTAATGGATACGCTGCTTCTCCAATCTTCTCCAGAACCTCAAATGGTCCAAGGTAACTCGGGCTTAGCTTCTTCAATCTCTGTACCCGAGAGACACCCTTGAATAGCTTAATCTTCAAGTACACCCAGTCGCCGACAGCGAACTCCACGTTCTTATGCTTGGCGTTATAGTACTTAGCTTGGCAGTCCTGAGCGATTAGCAAACTTTCTCGAATTGTTCGAACCAATGACGTTGCATCTTCCACCTTTTACCGCTTGTACAACTTTGACTCACCCGTTTCCAACCACGATAACGGCGTGCGATATCTTCTACCATAAAGGGCCTCGGAGGGCACCATTTGTATGCTCGCCTGTTAGCTATTGTTGTAAGCGAAATCCACCAAGTACAGGTGATCTTCCCACTGCTTCCCGAAATCCAGAATGCACATGTGAAGCATTTCTCCATCATCCTATTGACCCTCTCGGTCTGACCATCCATCTGCGGATGAAAGGCTGTGCGGAAACTCAGCTTTGTTCCCAACATCTGTTGCACCAACCACCAATCATTGGACTTGAACCGCAAATCTCGGTCACTCACGATGTTGTGTGGCACACCGTGAAGCCACACAATATTATCCACATATTACTTTGCCAATTTCTCCACAGAATCATCCTTCTTATGCGGAATGAAGTGCGACACTTTCGTTAAACGGTTTACGATCACCCATATGGCGTCGTTTCCCATCTGCGACCTTGGCAACCCATGGACAAAGTCCATAGTAATGTCGTCGAACTTCCACTGCGGAATAGGCAAGGACTTCAAGAATCCTCCAGGCTTCTGGCACTCCGCCTTCACTAAGGCGCATGTTTGACACTTCGCCACATAGAGTGTCACATCCTTCTTAAGCCCTGGCCAGCAGAATAATTTCTTCAGATCACGATACATCTTCGTGCTCCCTGGGTTGATTGAGTACTTCGTATGATGAGGCTCGTACATCAATTCCGCCCGCAGATTGCCCATGTTCGGGTCACACAAACGACTGTCCTTCCATAACAAACCATCCATGACCTCAAATTGGGAATTTGACCCATGCAAAGCCTCAACCATGATTTGCTTCATGCGGCCATCCAAGTCCAGAGCCTGCCGAATCCGATCAGCCAGGTCACACTGAACTTCTGTCCAGTTCAATAGTGCTTCAACACTAGACTGCTTGTCTATACAAGAGTTCTCCAACGCCTACCACTCCCGAACCAAACGCTCGTCATGGACCGACAACCAGTTGGCTTGAGCTGGGGTCCTGTAACTCAACGCATCCGCAACTGCATTGCCTTTCTCAGGCACATAATGAATTTTGAATGTGTAGTCCCCCAGGAACTCCATCCATCTCCGTTGACGCATGTTTAGATCTTTCTGATCCGTCGGTATAGATATCGACCTTCACCCCGTACAAGTAGTGCCTCCATAGCTTCAAGGCAAAAATCACGGCCGCTAACTCCAAGTTATGGACCAGATAATTCCTCTCATGCACTTTCAGCTGTCGCAAGCCATACGCTATTACGCTTCCATACTGCAGTAGGACACAACCCAATCCACTGCCCGAATCATTACTGTAGATCTCAAAGCCTTCGGTCCCACTCGGCGAACTTAGAACTGGTGTTGTGGTCAACCGACTCTTCAACACCTCAAAAGTTCGCGCTAACACCAGCGCCCAAACAAACTTCTGTTCTTTCCTCGTCAGAGTCGTGAGGGGTAATGCTATCCGCAAGAAGTTCTCCACGAAGCACATGTAATAGCCGACAAGCCCCAGAAAACTCTGGACTTCCGCTATCATAGACAGCACAGGCTACTCTCGTATAGCAATAATCTTTGTCGAATCCACCATAATTCCCTCTCCACTGACTATGTAACCAAGGAACGCTACTGAGGACAACCAAAACTCACATTTGGAGAACTTGGTGTACGGTTGATTCCTCCTCAGTGTCTCCAACACCAAATGCAGATGCTTAAAGTGATCCTCCTCACTCTGCGAGTACACCAATATATGATCAATGAAGACGATCACAAAGTTGTCTAGGTAGTCCCTGAAGGTCCAGTTCATCAGATCCATGAACACTGACAGCGCATTAGTCAGCCCAAACGGCATGATCGTAAACTCATAATGCCCGTATCTCGTACAAAAAGCTGTCTTGGGGATATCACTTTCCCTTATCCTCAACTGATAATACCCGGATTTAAGATCCAATTTCGAGTACAACAATGACCCGACTAACTAATCGAATATATCATCAATCCTCGGGATCGGGTACTTGTACTTCTCCGTTAGCTTGTTCATCTCTCGATAATCGATACAAATTCTCAAGCTTCCGTCCTTCTTCTTAACAAAAAGGACCGGTGTGCTCCAAGGCGACGAACTTGGACGTACATAACCCTGCTCCAACAACTCTTGAAGTTGTACCTTCAGCTCCGCCATCTCCCTAGGCGCTAGCCAATACGGAGAGCGTGACACAGGTTTCGCACCTGACACTAGCTCGATGGTGAAATCAATCTCCCGTTGAGGTGGGGCTCCAGGAAGATCGCCAGGGAACACATCAGGGTACTCGGATACCACTGAAATACTGTCCAACGTAGACTTCGGCTTTACAACCTCCACTAGCGTGAAGAACAGCTCTGTGCCAGCACGAACTACCTTAACAACTTGAAGAGCAGACATCAAAGTCTTGCTCGACCCTTTCAAGCATGCAAACGTCGTCCACGACTCATTCCCAACTTAACCTCCTTGCGATTGCAATCGATATATGCTTGCTGCTTCGAGAGCCAGTCCATGCCAAATATCACGTCGAACTCCACCAGCGGCAGTAACGATGCTTGCAAATCGAACTCTTGACTCCCAATACGAATCTTTACACCACAGACTTTATCAGCGCGCATCGAACACCTATTTGGCAACAACACATCCAGTTTGTCCTTTGCCATCGAAGAAGGTACTCCGATGCGCGATATAAATCCTTCGGACAAAAAAGAGTTTGAAGCTCCCGTATCGAATAGTGCTCTCGCCGGATTATCACAAATCAAAACAAAGCGTATACAAGCAGTGGTAAGGTAACACGCGTAAGGTAACAAGTATTTAAAAACCAACTTGCTATAAATTTAAAACGTACCTGTCACCATATTAGCTTGCTTGATGGCCTCCTGCTGGCCAAGATTGCAGACTATAGGTTGAGCCAGAGCATAATGGGATGTGGTTGACTCCACCGCCTTGCCCTTATCTTCACAAGTTGCTCCCGGCTTCCTCTCGGACTTTGGGTGTCCGCTTCGACAATCTCGGGCATAGTGTCCCGGCTTCCCATAAGTATAACATGCGTCCGAGGTTCGGACTGTTGGGTTTCTCTATGAGGATGGCACAACACTTGTGCACGCAGTGGAAGAATAAAAACATCAAGAAAACCCAAAAGAGATGGGATCGGGCCATGGTAGTTGAATCAAGAATTTAACATACAACTAGACAAAAATTACCTCGGTGGCGTTGAGTCACAACTCAACGGAGATGCTCCAAGCTTCGTCTTCTTGCTGGTGGCGAGTTATACGTGGAATGATATCCACGTCTCTGCAGAAATCCACACGAGCGGGAGAACACCGATCTATCCGTCGCACGGATAATCGGGAAGGAGAGTGACCACACCTTGCTTTCCCACGGACTGCTAGGTCCGCGCCAGGGATAGCAACACCAGCGACGATCGTCGGAGAGGAGGAGGTCAACGGAGCGAGCACGGCGGCGGAACCCTTCCGTCGGCGGGATTCGGGATCGGCGGAACGAACGGAACGGCGGAACACTTCCGTCGCGGGATTCGATCGGTGAGAGATAATACCCGAAAAACCCTAAGTATCTATTTATACCAAAGGCATAAACAGACTTAGGAATATCGCTATCCGCAGACCACCCAGAAAATTAGGGTTCCAGAATTGGCGAGAATCACCTAGCAGATTCGGTGAGAATCAATCGGTGAGAATCACCGAGGATCAGCGAGAATCACCTAGCAGATTCGGTGAGAATCAATCGGCGAGAATCACCTAGGATCGGCGAGAATCAGTCGGCGAGTATCACCTAGGATCGGCGAGAATCAGAGTACAATACTCGACGATTCTCGTCGAACGTGAGTTGACGATACTCGTCGATTCACGACGATCGTCGACCTTGCGGTCGACGATAGTCGACTATTCTTACCAATCCTTCAAGGAAACATTTGCCCAACCCAACGATCCTTTAAGGCAACACTTTGCCCACAACACCACTCAGGTCGGTGATTGGTAACCTTTACCAACACAGTCAATCATCCAACTTCTCCACATCTCTTATGTGCGACCCTGCAGGCTCATATCACATTGGCAGTGAGATTACATGTTTGACCACTTCTAGATCATCATGGTAACTCCAATAATCTCCCACTTGATCTTGAAAGTATCAAACCAAAAACCTCACAAACAATGAGCGACATCTAGCAATGCATCATTGCTCCCCAAACAATAAGAGTTTATAACTCATAAGCCTTTATGACCAATGTATCAGCGTTGTCTTTGTCCCTTTGTCCCTTACATCCGGAAAGAACTAGAGGCATGGACCGTGTCACCCTCGTAATAGCTCAATCCAAGTTTCTTGATCCAGGATAGACTTCCAGAGAATGGTGAGTCCAATATCACATATTGACTCAACCAAGCATGGCAATGCATTTCTCAGTCCAGTTCCATCAAGGGGCCCATGGATGCAACTCCTGTCATACAGGAGGACAAATCCCATATCTGCTCACACACAAACACCCAAATGATTCGTAACATGCCCAACAACCACCCTTATCATCAACCTTTCTCAAGGAAGATTTTAGATGGCATCAAAGCACGCTCTTCCTCACTTGATGAAAGCTGTGACTTCAGGTCAAAGGACCACAACACCATTTTCAACTGAGACCTACTCGTGACACGATTGGATGACAATCCACAGAGTAGTCTCATGTTGGGTCTGTCCAGTACAACTTGTTCACTAACAAGTACTCACGTGATGACTTGATATCACAATATCATGACCTGTCAGAACCGGTCATCATTCAATGCACCTGCTAGCCTTCATGTACCATCATCACCCTTAGCTTCTATGATGATACTCGACCAGGGACCTTTTAAGAATGAAGCTTCAAATAAATCATAGGCTCTCACATTCAAGTCACGTAATTGATGTCCCATGGAAGTGAACATTCTAAGGGTATCTATTATGTTAACATTTAACTATCATATAAAAAAACTCATAATAAAAGAACTTGCCATTAATTGTAAGAGAAAAACTAGGTACACTATTCATCATATGAACAAATGGACAACAAAATACATGTTTACATACAATCCACAAGATTCTCACTAGAGTTGATCATTTAGGTATCGTATACCCATCGATCTAGTATGACCATCATGCTTTCTCTGCGCGAGAGGCTTTGTCAGTGGATCCGCAATATTCTCCTCAGTCGGCACTCTGCAAATGTTCACATCTCCTCGTTCGACAATCTCACGAATAAGATGAAACCGCCGAAGTATGTGCTTGGAGCGCTGATGGGATCTAGGTTCCTTAGATTGTGCAATTGCACCATTGTTATCACAATAGAGAACTACGGGACCAACAATGCTAGGAACTACATCAAGCTCACCGATGAATTTCCTAATCCATACAGCCTCCTTCGCCGCATTAGCTGCGGCGATATACTCGGCCTCTGTTGTAGAATCAGCAACTATCTCTTGCTTGGAACTCTTCCAGCTCACAGCTCCTCCATTCAGGCAAAACACAAAACTTGACTGAGACTTGGAGTCGTCTCTATCAGTTTGGAAGCTAGCATCTGTGTAACCACTTACAACGAGCTCTTCCTCTCCACCATACACCAAGAACACATCCTTAGTCCTTCTCAATTACTTCAGGACATTCTTGACTACAATCCAATGACACTCACCGGGGTCTGACTGATACCTGCTAGTCATGCTCAAAGTAAAGGAGACGTCGGGTCGAGTACATAACATCGCGTACATGATTGATCCAATTGCCGAAGCATATGGAATCAACTTCATGCGGTCCTTATCTTCACAAGACTTTGGACACTGATCCTTAGAGAGGATCACACCATGAGACATGGGCAAAAATCCCTTTTTGGACTCAAGCATGTTGAACCGCTTTAACACCTTTTCGATGTACGTACTGTGGGTCAAACCCAACAACTTCTTTGATCTATCTCTATAGATCTTAATACCGAGTATATAAGTCGCTTCACCCAAATCCTTCATTGAAAAGCAGTTCCCTAGGTTGTTCTTAACAACTTTCATGGTAGGAATGTCATTCCCAATCAACAGTATGTCATCTACATACAATATTAGGAAGACAACAATGCTCCAACTGATTCGCTTGTAAACACAAGCCTCATCTTTATTCTTGATGAAACCAAACTCTTTGATTTTCATATCAAAACGAAGATTCCAACTTCTAGAGGCCTGTTTCAGTCCATAGATGGACTTATTCAGCTTGCATATTTTATTGGCTTCATCTGGGGATACAAAACCCTCGGGTTGTATCATATACACTTCCTCAAGGAGGTTTCCATTAAGGAAAGCCATTTTGACATCCATCTGCTAGATCTCGCAGTCATAATACGCAGCAATAGCAAGCAATATCCTTATGGACTTTACCATGGCAACAGGGGAAAAGGTCTCATCATATTCAATACCATGAATTTGCTTGAAACCCTTAGCCACCAGTCGCCCTTTGAATGTCTGTACATTCCCATCCATGTCGGTCTTCTTCTTGAAGACCCACTTGCACCCTATGGGTCGTACCCCTTCAGGTGGTTCCACCAAGTTCCAAACTTGGTTTGCATACATGGAGTCCATTTCGGATTTCATAGCCTCAAGCCAATTGTCGGAGTCCGGTCCATTCATAGCCTCTTGGTAGGTTGTTGGTTCATCATCATGATCCATAAGCAACACATTACCTATTTGAGACACGAGAAATCCATATCTCTCAGGCTTAAACCTCGGTCTACCAGATCTACGTAGGACTTGTGTTCCTTGAGCAGGTTCTCTAGCTACAACATCTTGTAGTCTTGTCTCAGAATACAATTCCGGTTCATTCACTACATGTGGTTCTTGAACTTCTTCAAGCTCTACCTTTTCAGTCTTTCTTGATAAGAACTCTTTCTCCAAGAAGACACCAGTCCTTGCGACAAACACTTTGCCCTCAGACGGTAGGTAAAAGTAATACCCTTTCGTTTCCTTAGGATATCCCACCAGATAACATTTATCCGATTTGGGTTCCAGCTTGTCAGGCATTTGACGTATCACGTGTTAACCCCTCAGTCCGCAACATACTACAAGATTCCAAAGCCCCCCTTTCAGCAGGCGCGGACGCGATTTGTCAGTCCGCCCAGTCTGGCAATATTACCAATTGGACATGGTACCCCATCAGCGGACTCAAGGACCTGTCTGCTCAGTCCGCCAGCGCTTGGTGTCAGGTTCTCTACAGCGGCGGACGCAGTGTCTCGTCCGCCCAGGCCGCTGCCCTCCAGCGGGCGCGCCCAGCAGCAGTGGAGGCTCTAGTCCGCGAGCCCAGTCCGCCCCTTCTGCGCGGACTGGCGTGTTCTTTCTTTTTGCTTCCCGTCACCGCTGCCCGGTTCTCCTGTACCCCGGGCAGCCGGTTATTTTAGCCTTGCCCGTTTGGGCAGGCTCCCTATCCTATAAATAGGGGGGAGGTGGTGCACCCAAGACACGCTGACTCGGACCCAGGAGCCTACTTGTTACAGGCTGCAGACTCGAATCCTGTGCCTTGCGGACTCCCCATCGCTCTGCTCTTGTTAACCTTTTCCCTTCACTTGTAACCCAATCCTTCTTCAATCAAAGGAAAGCCCGTCCCAAGAGAGGCATTCAGGCTGCGACGGGCAAAGTCTGTTGTTGTCGTGGTTCACGACCCTGCTCTTCTTCCTACCCTCATCCGCTTAGTAGATTACTACTTGTAGTCTCCCTATTCCCCGGTGTCCGAACCGTTAGATGGTGGTGCTTGACCCCTTTGTGTTTTCGTGCATCAACAGTTAACACGCGACCTTCACATCCGAGTAGTGTTTTGAAATCAGCGGACAGAAATGTCAGACCGCAGAGCCCGCTCCTCAGACCGCTCAAGCTCTTCAGAGGACTCTCTTTGGGACGCGATTGAACAAGCTCGCCTTGAGGCCGAGCAGTCCCGCCAGCAGACTGACCAGCGTCTTGACGCAATCAGCCAAGCTTTGCTCGCGCTTGCCCAGCGGCTTGCTCCTCAGGCCGCAGCGGACCCAGCGGATTCGCCAGTCCGCCAGACCCCAGCTCGCTGAACTCCGCTTCGGCAGTCGTCAGCAACTCCTCGGAACCCTGCTCAGTCTGCTGCCCCTCTGCGCCCTCAGAAGGAGTAGTTTGCTTTCAGAGATTTCTTCAGAGAAGCTGCCAGGGGCACTCCAGCCCGCCATATCCATTTTGCTGACCGCCAGTCCGCCGAGCCCGCGGACTCCCCGGCTCCAGTCCGCCCATTCTACCCCGTAGAGTTCGAAACCTCGTCTCCCTTTGTCAACCGAATCCGATGGGAATCGGCCCCGAGCAACTTCAGGGAGCCTCGCATCCCATTCTATTCAGGAGCGACAGATCCAATTTCTCACCTCCAAGCATTTGAGGGGGCAGTTGCTTTGAGATGCCTCTCAGATGTAATTAAGTGTAAACTGCTGGTTACCACTCTCGAAGGACAAGCGAGAGAGTGGTTCTACGAGCTGCCTTCAGGCACAATCTCTTCTTTTGCAGAGCTTCGTAGCCAGTTATTGCTGAGGTTTGCTACCTCAAGGAAGAGGAAGAATGGGCCAGCTGCCCTATTTGAAATAAAGCAAAGGGATAATGAATCGGTGGCGCGATTCATTGATCGCTTTCAAAGAGAGATCCAAGGGGTCAGGAATGTAAACCCCGATTATTATAAGGTCGCCTTGATCCATGGCCTCCGGGAAGGCCCTCTGAAGTTTAAAGCAACAACCAAGGCACCTGAGACTTATAAGGAGTTGATCGCCATGGTCAACCGTTTCATAGAAGGAGAAAATGCCAATCCGACTTATGTCTCATCCCTTACAGCTAAGGCTGAAGGAAGGGATGCCTCCGCTTCTTCCTCTCGTGGCAAGCCCCCTCGCCCAGACTTCCAGCCTCCGTCTCAAAGAGGCAGGAACTTCCGCAACAAAAAACCTTTCCAAGGCCATCAACAGTTTCATGAGCAGAGACTGCAGTTGGCCGCCACTCCCGCCGTTCCATTGCAAGCTCTTCCCATCCAACAAGCAGCCTTGCCTACTCCGGGCCAATTTGATGAAAGCCCCATGGAGGACGCTGCATATCTGGACCTTGACGAAGTCATCCAGATCTTGCAAAGAAGATCAGAAGAAAAGAGGCAAGAGCCTCAGAAAATGTGGAAGCCGAGAAATAATGCACAATATTGCCAGTTCCACAAAGAAAAGGGCCATCTGACTGAGGACTGCAAGGCCCTTCGCATGCTGATAGAGAAGTTGCTTGCCGAGGGCAAGATTGACCTGGCCAAGAAGGATTCTCCTTCCTCTTCGAAGCCATCCACCTCAAAGGGCAAAGAGGTAGCCGAGGCATACCAAGAATGCGTGGATGTAGAGGACGAGGGCCGTCTGGGGCCGATCAATGTCCCGGTGGAGTGCTTCGATGCAAATGATGAGGGGATTCTGGGACGCCTCTTCTTCATTCATGGTGGAGCTGGGACCGAGTCTACTCGAAAATCGTCAATTTCAAGAGTCACCCGGGCGGAGGTGGCCTCTTCTTCCGTTGCTCCTCCAAGTGAGGTTGTCACCTTTGGTCCAGCAGACCTACCCCAAACAGCCAACCCATTTAATGATGCAGTAGTGATCCAGGCTGGTATTGGGGACTTTACAGTTGATAGGATTCTTGTTGACACAGGCAGCTCGGTCAACCTCCTGTTCAAGTATACCTTTGAGGCCCTAAGGACCGGAAAGCCTCTGCTTTCCACTGAGGGGCCACTCTATGGTTTCTCGGGAGAGATAAAGGAAGTAGAGGGCAGCGTCATCTTGCCCGTGAAGCTTGGAGGGGCAATTAAGCAGATACAGTTCATAGTGGTTGACGCCCCCAGCAGCTACCATGCCATCTTCGGCAGGCCCTTGTTAAACAAGTATCAAGCGGTGGTTTCCACTTACCACCTTGCCATCAAGTTCTTTGCCGATGGAAGGATGTGCCGGGTCAGGAGTGACCCAAGAAGAGCAAGGGAGTGCTACGTCCGCACCGTCAACATGGTTGAAGCCAGCCCTTCCCTTGCTCCAACAGAAGCTGCGGAAGCCTCCTCCAGTTCAGAAACTGCTGCTGATGAAGGCGCTCACCTGGAACCTGCCCAGGTGACGCAAGGTATCCCCATTGCTGAGGGGGAGGAGAGGAAGCTCTCCATCAACTCGGAGCTACCTGAAGATCAAAAGGCTGAGTTGATTTCCTGCTTGCTGAACAACCTGGATGTCTTCGCCTGGTCAGCAGAGGACATGCCAGGAGTGGATCCTGATGTTGCTTGACATCACTTGAACGTTGATCCCGGCTGCAAGCCCATACAACAAAAGAAGAGGGACATTGCTACAAAGCTTGCTGAGCCAATAAGGGAGGAGGTCGCAAAGTTCCTCAAAGCAAATTTTATCAAAGAAATTCAATATCCTAGCTGGATTTCTAATATTGTAATGGTTAAGAAACCAGGAGGAAAATGACGAATGTGTGTAGATTTTACCAAACTTAATAAAGCATGCCCTAAAGATTGCTACCCCTTGCCTCGGATAGATTCTTTAGTTGATTCCGTGGTAGGGTACCCTTATATGAGTTTTTTAGATGCATTTTCTGGTTATCACCAGATAAGAATGCGTAAGCCCGACGTTCCTCACACATCGTTCATAACTAATGATGGTTGTTATTGCTACCTTGTGATGCCCTTTGGGCTTAAGAATGCTGGTGCAACCTACCAACGGATGATGGACCGTGTGTTTAGCCATCAGAAGGGGAGGAACCTAGAAGTGTATGTAGACGATCTCTTGATTAAGAGTAAGTCGTTTTCACTGCACTTGCGAGACCTAGCAGAGACGTTCGCTACTCTGCGTAGGTATAAAATGAAGCTCAATCCTTTGAAATGTACGTTTGGGGCGAGTAAGGAGAAGTTTCTTGGTCATCTCCTTACTCCGGAAGGACTTGCCCCCAATCCTGATAAAGTGAAAGCCATCCTTGATATGCCTACCCTCGTTCACCTAAAGAAGTTCAGCAGTTAGGGGGGAGGCTGGCGGGCCTTGCGAGATTTCTCTCTCGGGTTGGAGATAGGAGTGCTCCATTCTTAAAAACTCTCCGAGGAGCCTCCAAGTTTGAGTGGACGGAAGAATGCTCCAAAGCTTTTGAGCAGTTGAAGATGCAATAGACCTCAGCACCCCCGCTTCAGAGTCCTCGGCCAGGAGAGATTCTTTTCTTATACCTAGGGGTCGGCCCTGAGGCCGTCAGCTCCGTTCTTCTCCGGGAAGAGAGCAGAAAGCAATTTCCAATTTATTATGTTAGCCATATTATGAAAAGTGCTGAGACATGGTACCCAATTCTGGAGAAGTTAGCCTTAGCGCTAGTCATGTCAGCTCGCAGGCTTCGTCCGTACTTCCAGGCACATTCAATTCAAGTTGTCACCGATCAGCCTTTGAAGGGTGTGTTGGAAAAACCAGAACATTCTGGCAGACTAGCTAAGTGGGCGATAGAGTTGAGTGAATTTGAAATCTCTTATGTGCCCAAGACAGTCATTAAAGCTCAGGTCCTAGCAGATTTTCTAATCGACATGCCAGAGTCCAGTTCTGATCAGGCAGAAAGGTCACCTTTGGCTTGGACCATCTATGTTGATGGTGCCTCAGGCAGAAGTTCTTCTGGAGCAGGAGTGGTTCTCATCATTCCAAACGGAGTCAAGTTGGAGCAGGCCATCAAATTCTACTTTCCAGTAACAAATAATCAGGCCGAATATGAATCTTTGCTAGCAGGCTTGAGGCTCGCATGAGAACTAGGAATCGATCATGTTCACATCAAAACCGATTCTCTGGTAATGGCGTCACAAGTCCTCAGTAACTTTGAGATAAGAGAGCCAATCTTGAAGAAATATCTAGCTCTCGTGAAGATAGAAGTTGGCAGGTTCAAGAGCTTTACTATCGAACACATCCCCGTAACAGAGAATGAGGAGGCCGATTTTCTTTCCAAGCATGGGATGCTTTCGGGAGGGACAACTTCCGAGCTCTTTCACCCGGCAGTATTGGAAGGAGATTTGATGCAAGTAGACCAACATGCCTCTTGGATGGACCCATTCATCCTCTATCTGTCAACGGGAGATTATCATCATACAGTCAGAGATAAGAAAAAGTTCAGAATAAAAGCAGCTCATTACTTCCTAGTGGCGGGAGTCCTCTACAGAAAAACTTTTCTCTCTACCATGGCCCGGTGTGTTTCAGAAGAAGAAGCTTTCACTGTTTTGTAAGAGGTTCACTCAGGAGAGTGTGGAAGCCACTCGGGAGCAAGAACTCTTGAAAAACGAATCCTGCGGTAAGGATATTTCTGGCCCACTATGAAGAGAGACGCTGAGATCTATGCCAGAAGGGGTGTTCAGTGCCAGAAGTTGCTCCACTTCAGCACCAAGCAGCTCAGTCCCTCAGATCGATTGCAACTCCATGGCCCTTCGCAGTTTGGGGAATGGACCTCCTCGGTCCTTTTCCCATGGCGAGCAGTCAGCGGCGTTTCATCATCGTAATGATCGACTACTTCAGCAAGTGGATCGAAGCCAAGGCATTGGCCAAGACAACTACTCAGGTCGTCAGAAACTTCATTTGGGGGGAGATTGTCTCCTAACATGGAATTCCAATGGCTATAATCACTGATAATGGGCCAAAATTCAACAACTCCGAGATGATAGATTTTTGCAAGCAGATCGGAACAGAGCTGCGGTTTGCATCAGTTCATCATCCCAGAAGCAATGTCCAAGTAGAAGCAGCCAACAAGCAGATCCTCAACTTGCTCAAAAAGAAAGTGCAGAATCTCAAGGGCAGCTGGGCTGATCAGCTTCCATCAGTCCTCTGGTCCCTTAGGACAACGCCATCATCCGCAACTGGGGAGACTCCATTCAAGCTCTCTCATGGCTCGGAGGCACTTATACCAGTTGAGTTTGAAGTCCCGTCACCCAGAGTTCTTCTTGCAAGAGAAGACGTTGAGGACTGGCTTGAGTTGAACAATTAAGAGATGAGGTTCAGCTTGGAACACGTCGAGGCCATCAGAGATCAAGCAGCCATAAGACAGGAAGAGGTCAAAAGGAGGATGACCCGCTACTTTGATCAAAACGTGAGGATCAAGCACTTCCAAGTGGGAGATCTCGTTCTAAAGAAGATTGATACTGCTGTAAGAGCTGGTTCGGTTGGGAAGCTTAATCCAAATTGGGCCGGCCCTTTTGTTATCAAAGAAGCATTAAAGAGCGGCGCTTACCGCTTGCAGACATACGAAGGAGAGGATATACCACACACCTGGAGCGGGGATGATCTCAAACGGTTCTATTCTTGAAACTCCTCTCTACTTTGTGTATCTTCTTCAAGAGTTATTATGAATAGAAACTGTCTGCTAACGCTTCTTCAAGTGTTTGTTTATGTAATCATAACAGATGAAACGCTAAGAAAGATTCCAAAAACGGTTCTGCGCCTGAACTTCCTTTTCTTTCTTATGTTTGCTTTGTAAATATATTTTATAATCCATACTGACACCTTTTTCTAGTGTTTTCTCTCTCTCCCAAAGACCTTTAACGGTTCCCTGATACCAGGAGACATCACCGATTTCAGCAAGACCTCCCCTAGAGCTGTTGTCATTAGCGTAACACCACAAAGACCACGTGTTGCGAGGAGATTTCGCACCGTGTAGTGGGAGCTTGCAGGCTCTAGTGCGGTTGGATTCTGGACTTCGGATCCCGGCAAGTACCTGACCCCACCTTGGCATTATGGAGGGCTGAGTGGGGAAAAGATCTACCATGCCGTCATAAGGATAACGTTACAACTTCGATGATCGCATGAGGAAAGTATGTCGTTCTGGCTCACCTGCCCGCGGGTCATCTTAGCTTATAACCCTCGAACACTCCATGGTACCCTCAATCAGTGCCTGCAGGAGACCCACAGCTTAGACTGTACTCCAGGCAAGAGGGCAGGGAACCGTTCCGCCAAATGAGCATTTTTGCTCTTCGCAGGGAATTATGGGCGGACTGGTTTTCTCTATCCGCTCAGTCCGCCTATTTTGGGTTGACATTATAGCTTGAAACCCGGTGAGGAAAGTATGCCGCTCTGGCTCACCTGCCCACCTGGTCGCAAGCTATAGGTCATTTCTTCTATTGAGGGCGGATTGGTTTTCTCTATCCGCTCAGTCTGCCTGTTGGGTTGATTGTATAGCTTGTATCCCGGTGAGGAAAGTATGCCGCTCTGGCTCACCTGCCCACCTGGTCGCAAGCTATAGGTCATTTCTTCTATGGTGAGCGGATTGGTTTTCTGAGTCCGCTCAGTCCGCCAGCTTGGGTTGATTTTATAGCATGCAGCCCGGTGAGGAAAGTATGCCGCTCTGGCTCACCTGCCCGCCTGGTCGCAAGCTATAAATCATTTCTTGTATTATGAGCGGATTGGTTTTCTTTATCGCTATGGGTCATTTCTATCTTGGCGGGCTGGTCTTATCTATCCGCGCAGTCCGCCAGTTTCCTTGGGATTTTATAGATTCTATCTTTGGCGAAATGGTTTTCTGTATCCGCTCAGTCCGACAAATTTCTTGAAACCATTATAATCATTTCTATAATGAGCGGGTTGGTTTTCCGTATTCGCTCAGCCCGCCGAATGGTTTTCATACATTACAATTTGATGTTAATAAAGAGAAATGCGGACTCTACTAGGAAATGAAGTACCACCTGACTGTTATCAGCTGGATATTCTTGTCATTTTTTAAGGACAAATGTTGAATGGGTTAATAAGTTGGATTCTCTCATCAGCAAAAGTTCGTCATAAATGATGTGTCGTGCGGACTGCAATTGAAACTCAACAGAGTCCGCCTAGCAATTTCTTCTTATTCCAACGGACAATAATATTCTTTAATCAGCAAGATAAAAGCTCAAACTTATCAGCGTGACATGCGGACTGCTATGTATCGGTGCGGTGAGCGTGGAAAGAGAACATTGCAGAAAGCACACATGCTAAAAATATCCTTTTTCTATTTCATCAAAAATTGTTTACATCATTCTATATGTTCGGCGGACTGCAATCTTGCGTCCGCCAGTTTTACAAAAACCAAAAAAGATAAAAATACACTGATCAATCTATAGTCCTTTGTTTCTTCTCTGGAGGTGCAGGGCTGTCACCAACAATGTCAACCTCTGGAGAGTAGCCCCCGGAGCCGCTCCCGCTGCTATCCGATCCTGTACTCGAGGCGGACCCGCTATGCGAGCTCCCAGTAGTAGAGGAAGATGCAGAAGTGTCGGACTCCGCGGACAGTTCCTCTACTCGCTGGCTTGAGGCAGCGTTGTCCGCTATTTCTTTGACGCTTGGCTCTTCGCCTTGCCCTCCGTCTTCTTCTTCTTCTTCTTCTTCTTATTCTTCTTCTTTGCCTTCTTCCTCAATAACATCTTTGCCTTTTTTAGCCCTATCCATCGCCGCGACCTGCGGAGCCAGCTCAGGGAAGATCTCCAAAAAAGGGACGCCATCCACTCCCTCCTTTATGAAGCCGTCGCGGACAAGTCGCTCAATAGCGACCTCGACGGTCTCCTTTACGAAAGGGAGCATGGCAGACTGGAAGTTGTTGTTTTCCAAGTCATAAGCGACCTGCGCAAAACAAAAAGCAAACGTCAGACAGACCGCGACGGATGGCAAATTAAGGCCGCTGCGGATTAAACTCACCCCCAGCTCCTCTCTTTGCTGAGCAACCCTTTTTTCCAGCCGCACATTCCTTTCCTTTAGCGCTTTATTATCCTTTTGAAGTTGTTCGTTCTGCCTCAATAGGTCTATGTCCAGAGTGGCAACATAGTGGTTTGTCACCGCGCTGTTCGCAGAAGCCTGAGAGGCTAGCAGAGGGAGGTCGGCGGCGGGCACCTTCTTGAGGTCGCTCAGGTTGCGCTTTCCGTAAAGCGCGGAGATCGCGATATGGGCGTGGCGTGTTATCCGCGGAATCTTCCACGAAGGAAGCGCGGTGGATAAGCGGACGTTTTTGTTCTTGTTGTGCCAGTGGACCATAGGGTTCCCCCTGAGGTCCTTCTGGCTGATGCCGAAGCCACTCATGGAGAAGCTTTCTGAGGAAGAGTAATCCGTTGCGGGATCCCCTTCCTCCTTCCTCTTTCTCGCGACTGCTTCTTTCTTTTCTTTCTGTGTAGGGACGAAGCCGCTGGGCGTCTGCGGCAAGTTAGCGGGCACCGCCAAGGTCGCTGCAAAAACAAATGTGTTAAACACCAAGGTCGCGGCGGATGAAAAAGCTGAGCTCGGAAGCTACTTACTCTCTTCGGGCATGACATCCGCTAAGCTCGCCAACAGCGGAATATAATGCCCGATGTCGAGCCTAGCGTTGGCCAAGAACTCGACAATGACAGACTCTAGATCATCCAGTTGCACACTTTTGAAGGCCGAGTCCGCGCGCACCTGCGGATAGGTGTGTGCGAACCCTAGGTCGCCCCAAAAATCAGGAACCTAGAGGTCCAGTTGTGGATCTTGTTGGGAAGACCCACAACTTTCATTCCCCTACAGTAGAAGTATATGACCCCCTTGTAGGGGCGGCCTCCGGAAGCAGTGATAGAGCGGACAGAGAATATCTTTCGGAAGATATTAATTGAGAAAGCAATCTTTTCAGATCGCAAGTAAGAGACAAAGCTGCAGATCGCAGCGAGTGTATTCGGCGCAAGCTGGCCAGGCACCATTCCATAGTGCTCGAAGATCGTAGCGAGTTCCCATAGAAGTGGAAACTTGAATCCTCTGTCGAAATGGTCCACTGGAATGGCTATCTGGGTCGCGTTTGAGAAGTTCAATCTTTCTTGATGGGCGGGAAGGCGAACGAGGATGTTCGAGTTCGCCATCTTCTTTTTGACAAAGGCGTCCAAGTCGGCCTCTGTCAATGTGCATTTCCGGTGGTCCGCGGAATGGAAGGCGACAGCAGCATCAGTCCGCGCGGACACCATTTTGCAGGCCGCAGGGTTCCTTGTACTTCAGCTGTTTCCTGCATAAGAGAAAGAAGAAGGCCCTATTTATAGCTAAAGAGTCTGACACCTTTTTGATCAGACCGCATGAGCTCGTAATTCCAATCCGCACAGTCCGCACAAAGTTAAAAAACAGCCAGACAATAACGCGGATACAAACACAGATTCACATGCCAAGGAAAATTCAAAGCAAAAAGTTGTGGCCGGCACGATTTGTTGTCCGCTCAGATCGCGCTTTTTCTCCCGGCAGGTCACAAGGAGCGGATACATTCTCAATCCGCTTAGTTCGCAGTATTGCCACTTGCAGGTTAAATATCGAGAAGCAGACACAGCATTAGTCCGCGCAATTCACCGCATCACAAGGATTAAGCTACATAATTTGCAGATATATAATCTGAGTCCGCACAGATCAAATAGAGTTCATTTTACAACAACAATGCTTGGAGCACAATTATCCAAATAATTATACAATTAAGCAAATAAAAGCTCAAGGCATTGCGGACTCAGCGGTCCCTGTTGTTGGTCCGCGCCGGACTTTCTGCCCTGTCTCTGCATAGATGAGCCGCTTGATCGCTTATCTGGAGAATTTCGCTGTACACACGGCAGAGATGATGATGAATGACATTTATGGTCCGGTGCATATGAGCAGCCTCCCGATCTATCCGGCTGAGAGGCACCATTGGCTCCGCTACCGGCCTTGGCACCTCATCCGTGGGCTGTTGGACACCTGCCGGTGCAGCGATCTCTGGAGCAGCGCGATCTGGCGCTCGCGGCCTCTGCTCAGCGACCTCAGCAGTCCGCTTCTCCTTTCCTTCACGCACTGATGCCAAGTGCTTGCCCCTGTAGAATCGGACGTCATTCGCGAGCCTCTTCTTCTCCCTTTCAGACCTCTCCAGCGCCCGCGAGATGCTGGCGATCTGGTCTTTTAGGGCCTTCTCGCGTTCCGCGGACGCTTTCTCACGCGCCGCGGACGCCCTCTCACGCTCCTCTGCTTTCTCTAACTCAGCTTTGACACACTGCATTTCAGCTTCAAATTTCTTCTCTAACTCTTTAATCATATTCAGGCTGGGCGGCTCATCCCCCGCGGATTCCACGTGCGAGACCGCGTCAGCACCAGTAATTGGTGTGGCCACGAACTCACCACTCTCGATGGAGCCCAGTGGCGACCTTCTACCTGCAACAAATAAAGTCAACTCCACATTCAAAGGCAGCTCGCGGCGGACGCAAAGAAAGGATGAAAGATCACTTTTAGACATAGCAGCAGCGAGTTGCCGATTATCGAAGATGATTGGCCGCCTTGCCCTCTCCGGGTCAAAGGCGCTTAACCGCTTCTTCCATTCGCGATGAACCTTTGCCTTTTTCTCAGCAGCCGCACTTGTTGAAACCACAATATCGTCCGTCTCAGTGATGATTTTGATTGGTCTTGACGTCCGCGGCGGCGACCTGTAAAGCCACTTACCCTGAAAGTATTTAGGCGCCGGTTGAAGTTTACCTGACCGCATCTGCTCCGCAGCAATCCGCAGATCCTCAGCGGCTTTATCCGTCGCGACCTGCTTCGAGGCTGCCCCGACCGCAGCAATATGAGCAACGATTTGTTTCTTCTGCTCCTCTATCTTCTCTTTCAGTCTCTCTCTCTCCTCTTCCTCCGCAGCGGACAAGGAAGGGAGTTCGTCACCCTTATTCCCAGTGGCCGCCTCAGATTGCTGCAGTACAACCAGCAAGGATTCATTGATTAAATCAAGTCGATCGACGTCTATGGAATCAATTATCTCATCCGTGGATAAACTGACCGTGGAGAGGGAATTATCTCCCTGGATTTGGGCCTCCGGTGTAACCAGATCGCTATCAGGAACTTCTTTGTCGCGCGGTCTGTATTGTAAGTCTGCATCCCCAGTCCGCTTGGAGACGTTCTTCTCCTTCATTGCGCGCAATTTCTTCTCAACCCGCTCGGCGACGGTCGCACCGTCCCTCTTCCTCTTCTTCCTCTTCGTAATCTTCTCAGCAGAATCCGCGGCGGACCCCCCTAGGTCGGGCTGGTTTTCGCTGACAGGCTCTGGGTTCACAGCAGTCAATGCCTTTGAGGGCGCATCGTCCTCCTCCTCAGTCCGCCTATCTTCTTCATCCAAGTTAACGATATGCACCTGGGCATTGGGAGAAGATATGTCAGCCTCAATGTGTTTGCCAGTGGTGTCCGCCGACGTTGCAGTTTTCTGAGAAGGGGCAGAGTCCGACAGTGTCACCATCTTCTCACTTCTCAATGGTTCGGCATCAACTGCGGCATCATCGCGAGCAGATATGTCGGCGTGGCGGACTGCTTTCTCCGCAGGCTTCTGGCTCTGGGAACTCTCTCCTGTGGGGCGGACAGGATCTTTTCTGGTTGACCTCTTTACAATCTTCTTGGTCTTCATAGGCGTCGACAGTGCGGGGTCGCCCTTTGCTGTGAGACTAGAGAAGAAAGCTCCAAGCCTAGCCATGCCGGACTGGAAAGTAGAGACCGCAAGTGGTGAGTAGCGCCCCGTGTCGATCGAGATTCTCAACAGTTCCAGGACCTCCAGCGATATTTATAGCGTTGGCGGCGTTTTCGAGGCTTGCGGACTCGGAGGTTAAGAAAACATTTTCGAAGTTTTCTGGAAACTTAAAAATGTGCGGGGATTATGTTAACTCCTCAGTCCGCAACATACTACAAGATTCAAAAGCCCCCCTTTCAGCAGGCGCGGACGCGATTTGTCAGTCCGCCCAGTCCGGCAATATTACCAATTGGACATGGTACCCCATCAGCAGACTCAAGGACCTGTCCGCTCAGTCTGCCAGCGCTTGGGGTCAGGTTCTCTACAGCGGCGGATGCAGTGTCTCGTCCGCCCAGGCCGCCGCCCTCCAGCGGGCGCGCCCAGCAGCAGTGGAGGCTCTAGTCCGCGAGCCCAGTCCGCCCCTTCTGCGCGGACTGGCGTGTTCTTTCTTTTTGCTTCCCGTCACCGCTGCCCGGTTCTCCTGTACCCCGGGCAGCCGGTTATTTTAGCCCTGCCCGTTTGGGCAGGCCCCCTATCCTATAAATAGGGGGGAGGTGGTGCACCCAAGACACGCTGACTCGGACCCAGGAGCCTACTTGTTACAGGCTGCGGACTCGAATCCTGTGCCTTGTGGACTCCCCCTCGCTCTGCTCTTGTTAACATTTTCCCTTCACTTGTAACCCAATCCTTCTTCAATCAAAGGAAAGCCCGTCGCAAGAGAGGCATTCAGGCCGCGACGGGCGAAGTCTGTTGTTGCCGTGGTTCACGGCCCTGCTCTTCTTCCTACCCTCATCCGCTTAGTAGATTACTACTCGCAGTCTCCCTATTCCCCGGTGTTCGAACTGTTAGCTGGTGGTGCTTGACCCCTCTGTGTTTTCGTGCATCAACATCTCGTATGCCTCACAACCCCAAATTTTAATGAACGACATACTAGGACACTTCCCAGTCCATATCTCATATGGTGTCTTCAGAACCGTTTTCATTGGAGCGCGATTCAATGTCATTGCAGCAGTCTCTAAAGCAAAACCCCAAAAGGAAACAGGCAAGTCTGCATGACTCATCATCGAACGTACCATGTCTAACAGAGTATGATTTCTCCTCTCAGACACACCATTATGTTGTGGTGTTCTAGGTGGAGTGAGCTGTGATACAATACCACACTCTATCAGATGATCACGGAACTCATGACTCAGGTATTCGCCACCTCGATCAGATCGGAGTGCTTTAACCCTTTTACCCAACTGGTTTTCTACTTCATTCTTGAACTCTTTGAACTTATCAAAGGTCTCGGATTTGCACTTCATAAGATACACATATCCGTATCTACTGAAATCATCAGTAAATGTAACAAAGTAGAAATACCCACCTCTAGCCATGGAACTCATGGGTCCGTATACATCACTATGTACAACACCCAAGAGATCCTCAGCCCTCTCAGTATAACCAGTGAAAGGAGCTTTAGTCATCTTGCCTAACAAACAAGATTCGCATCGCTCAAATGATTCATAATCAAATGAGTCCAAAAGTCCATCTCTATGGAGCTTGGATATGCGCTTCTCGTTGATATGGCCCAAACGACAATGCCAGAGAAATGTAGGGTTCGAGTCATTTGTTCTTAGTCTTTTATTATTTTCTACATTACAGATCAGATGGTCCAAGTTCAAAACATAAAGACCATTAAACAATTGGGCTACAGCATAACAAACATCATTCTTAAATATAGAACAACAGTTGTTCTTAATTATAAAAGAAAATCCAATCATGTCCAAACATGAAATAGATATAATGTTTCTAGTTATGGCCGGAACAAAATAACAATTATCTAGTTCTATTACAAGCCCACTGGGCAAAGAAATACGGTAAACCCCTACGGCTACAGCAGCAACTCTTGCTCCATTGCTGACGCGGAGGTCCACCTCCCCTTTACTCAGCAATCTTCTCCTTCCCAGTTTCTGCACATTTGTACAAATGTGAGAACCACATCCGGTATCCAATACCCAAGATGAAGGAGCAGAAAGGTTTATCTCTATAACGTGAACATTTGAAGCGGAGGTCATACCTCCCTTCATTTTCTGCAGACCTTCAATGTACGAAGGACAGTTCCTCCTCCAATGACCAGCCTTGTCACAGTGGTGGCATTTCCCTTCCTTCACCATGCTTTTCTTTTTCATCACTACAGAAGACTTGTGCTCAAGATATGACTTAGGTCCCACCTTCGTCTTCTTAGAGCCCATGGCATTGCCCTTGCCCTTATGCACCATCAGTATGAGGTTGGCAGGCTTGGCCTTCTTCATATTGATTTCGGCAGTTCTCAACATGCCTACGAGTTCGGGCAGTGTCTTGTCAATTTCATTCATGTTGTAGTTCAAGACAAACTGCTCATAACTGTCCGGCAACGATTGCAGGATCAGATCTGTGGCCAACTCTTGACCAAGAGGAAAACCCAGCCTTTCAAGGTTCTCTATATACCCAATCATCTTGAGTACGTGAGTCCCAACTGAGTCTCGAACTCCCATCTTGCACTGAAACAACGCTTTTGTGACGTCGAACCTCTCTTGACGAGCCTGCCCTTGAAACATTTTCTTGAGATGCTCGTCAATCTCCTTGCACCCCATGTTCTCATGTTGCTTCTGAAGCTCAGAGATCATAGTGGCAAGCATAAGGCATTCGACATCTAAAGTATCATCAGTATACTTCTTATAAGCATCCTTCTCAGCACGGGAAGAGTTCCCGGTCGGCACCTCGGGGGTTTCTTCTTCCAAGACATAGAGCTTTCGCTCTTGCCTGAGAACAATTCTCAGGTTCCTATACCAGTCCATGTAATTAGTCCCACTGAGCTTATTCTTCTCAAGGATGGCTCTTAGAGACAACGTGGAGTGTGAAACACTTGCCATGGAATTCTACAAGAAATTATGCAGAATAAAATCAGTACCAAAATTTCAAATACAATTTATTTTAATTTGGACTTCAATTAAAACACTCCTACTATTTTATTCGAAATGATAGCCCTCACTAACAATACGGAGAGTTCATGCGAGCTACTCTTTTAGTGGACAAGATCCATATTTCACCAACACAATGAGTCAGCTTTGGCTTTCCTCTCACGATGCGGTTATTTAGGTAGGCAACGCTTGCCAATTGCATCCTCATGCAATTCGTGTATGGTTGGTGAATAACTCCTTACTCGCATCCATCATATGGTGCATGCCAACCCTATGCCTCTAGGCACTCAACCTTTGAGGTCACCTAGTTAAGCTGGACCCGATGTCGATAGTGGGATATCACAATTATCCGCTCGCACCCTTACCAAGATAGATTAATGCACCTTGCTTTGGCAAGCCCACACTTCATCGATCGAGGCAGGAAGAGTGTCATCCATCGGAAGGCATCCGAACACTTAATATTTGATGAAGGTATTTTGATTATAGGTTAACAGTTAACCATGATCAACATTTGATCAATGTGCACATCCAAAGAAAAATAATTTTTCTAAAACCACATGCATCCCTTATGTGCACAACCTGACATCATCAACATTTGATAGAAGGAAGGGCTAAATCTGAACATCCAGAAACTTCCAAATCCTCAGATTTACATGCATTGGACAAAAGCAAAGACAACTCAACTTAAAGCAGTAGACAAGCTCATCTCTCTATGTTGGATTCAAAATCCAAAACAATCTTGAGGGATGGTTACTGCTAAGGAGACTATAATTTCTAACAATTATAAATTCCACAAAATCCCAGACGTTCTTGGCGGGGTACCAAGACTAAATCAGAACATTTAGAACACTTCTAAATCCCTAGGTTTACACGCACTAGAATAACAAAACTTCCAATACAACAATCATGGCCGAAACCTCCCTCTGATACCACTGTTGGGTTTTCTATGAGGATGGCACAACACTTGTGCACGCAGCGGATGAATAAAAACATCAAGAAAACCCAAAAGAGATGGGATCGCGCCATGGTAGTTGAATCAAGAAGTTAACATACAACTAGGCAAAAATTACATCGGTGGCGTTGAGTCACAACTCAACGGAGATGCTCCAAGCTTCGTCTTCTTGCTGGTGGCGAGTTCTACATGGAATGATATCCACGTCTTTGCAGAAATCCACACGAGCGGGAGAACACCGATCTATCCGTCGCACGGATAATCGGGAAGGAGAGTGTCCACACCTTGCTTTCCCACGGACTGCTAGGTCCGCGCTAGGGATAGCAACACCAGCGATGATCGCCAGAGAGGAGGAGGTCGACGGAGCGAGCACGGCGACGGAAGCCTTCCATCGACGGGATTCGGGATCGATGGAACGAACGGAATGACGGAACACTTCCGTCGCGAGATTCAATCGGTGAGAGATAATACCCGAAAATCCCTAAGTATCTATTTATACCAAAGGCATAAACAGACTTAGGAATATCGCTATCCGCAGACCACCCAGAAAATTAGGGTTCCAGAATCGGCGAGAATCACATAGCAGATTCGGTGAGAATCAATCGGCGAGAATCACCTAGGATCGGCGAGAATCACCAAGCAGATTTGGTGAGAATCAATCAGTGAGAATCTCCTAGGATCGGCGAGAATCACCTAGGATCGGCGAGAATCAGTCGGCGAGTATCACCTAGGATCGGCGAGAATCAGAGTACAATACTCGACGATTCTCGTCGAACGTGAGTTGACGATACTCGTCGATTCACGACGATAGTCGACTATTCTTACCAATCCTTCAAGGCAACATTTGCCCAACCCGACGATCCTTTAAGGCAACACTTTGCCCACAACCCCACTCAGGTCGGTGATTGGTAACCTTTACCAACACAGTCAATCATCCAACTTCTCCACATCTCTTATGTGCGACCCTGCAGGCTCATATCGCGTTGGCAGTGAGATTACATGTTTGACCACTTCTAGATCATCATGGTAACTCCAACACGGACTGTTGTCGCCCCAGATGCACCAGAAGAAGGGGTTGGACCCGAAGTCCTAGCCTTCTTATTCCACTTACGTAACACAGATTTTGAGGAGTTCGGCACTTTGAACTCCAACCCCTTTGCAGTAGAGTCTTTCTTCGCTTGCACATTCTTTAGATCCTTTTCCAAATACAGGGCCATATTGACCAGGGTCAAGAAGCCCTGCGTCATAGGCCCCGAGAGCAGTAGCCTTAGGTCATCCCTCAGACCCTCATAGAATCGGTTTGTCTTACGCGCCTCATCCGTGGACGTAGAGCTAGCGTACCAACCCAACCGAGTAAATTCATGGAGATACTCATCCACGCTACTCTCTCCTTGCGACAATTTCTGGAACTCATTGTCCAATGCTATCCTCTGAGCTGAGGGAAGGTACCTTACAAAGAACAGTCTTGAAAACACTTCCATCGAGACGTTCGTGAGTTGCCTTCCCCTCAAGTGATATAGCTCCAAACCATCCCACCACAGCCTAGCATCTCCGTCCAACAGGAATGTAGCTCTAGTGGCCATCTGCTACTCCTCCGTTTTCGTCGCTGTCAAGACCCTCTTCACTCGAGATAGCCAATCTTCAGCTTGGGATGAGTTTCTCGTCCCCGAGAACACCGGGGGATTGAAGCCCATAACATGTTTGAGCTGCCTTTCAGTTGCACTCCTAGGCACCAAAGGCTCCACCACCACCTGCTCCACCCTTCTCGGTTCAGCCGCTTGAAGCCGTACCTGCTCCATCGCAGGAGCGGGCTACTACATTTGCCTTGCAGACTGCACGTTGTTCATAGAAAACACCGCTTCGGCCACCAATCATATGGTTTCTGCCGTGGGAGGTGTTGCAGGAACATCATTCGGTGCGCTACTAGCCTCAGAAACCTGGCATTCTGATGGCCCTGCACCACTTCTGGTCACTTATAGTCATACAAAACACCATTAAGCGACCAAACAATATTGCAAAAAGTAATTATAGGAACACACAGGTTCCTCAAACATGTGTATTTTCATTCCTAAGTGGATATTCATGGGTTCTTTTATGTTATAATGATGACGCACACACATGTGCTCACCACCACTTAAAAGAATTCATCCACGAATTCATTTAAGTTGACCGAAACCAGTAGTCGAATACCAAATTGTAACAACCCCTATCTGTCACATAGCATATAGCAGTAGGTCCGGCCAGGGCCCGACGCCATATACTACAGACAGACCGGAAGGTTACGCAATGGAAACCATCATGCCAATAATCAACGTGCTACATAGAGTACATTCTGGCAGAAGCAATTTAAAAGTTGCAAGAATAAGAACCAAGCCAAACAGCCTGAATGTCCACTACAAACACACAATAGGAATGAACGTATAAATACACAGGTACTTAGACTTATGGGCTTACAATAGTTTACTCAAATATAAGTGTCTTCCAAACCTCAGCACGCAGGCCGGTCATACATGAGAATAATAGAAAATACTCAATAATAAGGCCTTCGAGGGTCGGCTCTGCAAGTAGGGCATTTGCCCGCTATTTTCCACTCAACTCCACAGCACCTACAAGAAACAATCCACTGAGCGGTGGCAAATAAATGCAACGGTCAGCTATGCTGACCAAATTATAACCATCCCGCCCCTAAACTCGGGGCGGCGATGCTCCTTCCCTCCACTTTATTAGCATTGCCAAACAATAGTGAATAAACACTTCACCATAGGCGTAGTCACTCACGGCCACACACCCCGTGCACTTAGGGAACATTCTTGGTGAACCCGGTCAAAGTCCGAGGTCTCACCACCGCCCCTTGGATGGCAAATCTCGTGAGCATTTGATTCTTTCCGGCAGAAGTCACATCAATTGAAGACATCGATAGCCTAAGACCCGCTCTATATGCCATCGGTAGTCCTCTAACACCGAACCACATAGAGCGGGTATAGTTCCACTTAACCCGTTGCTCACCTCGCCACAGTAATTTAAGTCATCGGCGCGGGTTAAGCTTCCCCGAATCTCGAGCATCGAATACACAATATTACATAACCTAGTTATGTACAAGTTGGCTCCCAGGCCATCAAGATGGCAGAATCATGCATCTGCCCAGTTTTTCGGGTGCACCTTGGGGTTAGTCCCCAAGGCTCCCTATTGCAATCTACCGTGTAGAAAACCCGAAAAACAAACATTGACGCGGAGTCTTCTCCGGCCATTCATGCAATGCAATATCACCTATCCAGACCAACTTGTCCAGGTAGGCTTCACACATCATGCCTATGTCCGTTTCTCGATTACGGACTCTACATGATAAACAACGGGGACTATTCATGTCTACCCAAAGGAACGCCTCACACTCACCGCAAACTCGCGAGAGAGGGCTTCCTATTCAAAGGAAAGGAGTACTTCACATGTCCTAAGATGAGAATCATTACCCTAGCATTCCTCTTTGGTGCCATGAAGATCTTTTCGGATGAAAAGCACCGCAACGTCCTTGCCTCCGTATATCCACTCGGCTTGCAATTTGGGGCTCCGAAGCTCCACCAGTGGCTGAATCTCTCTTCCTTCTTCTTCCTTGCTCTCCCCTCTCTCTAGAACTCTTAGAAAGAGAAAACCAAAATAGAATGAGGGTTTCTAAGCCCTATTACCGGGTATATCCCAGCAAGAATAGCCCTGAGCCATTCGATCCCAAAATAAGGAAACGGACGGCCACGATTCGCACTTAAAATCCAAAACCTGGGCCGAACACGGCTTGTGACATGCCTGTTTCCAAGGTCGTGTGCCCCATTCGACGACGAAACCGTCGCATCTCGAAAATTACACGGGCTCTCGACACGCCCGTGTCAGGATCGACATGCTCGTGTCATCCAGTACACGCCCATGTAGCGGGCCGTGTTCCTCCATCAACACAGGACCAACACCAACCCGAGAAGAACACGGGTATTCGACACACCCATGTCAGGCTGAATACGCCTGGGCTCTAGGCCGTGTTTCTCCGCCAACACAACTCGGCCAACTACCCGAGTAGGACACGGCCTGGGAAACGACCGTGTCTCAGGCCGTGTTCGCTGCTCGACGATCGTCGACTGCAATTCGTCTACCACACGGCCATCGTCTAACCCGAGCATGACACGGCCCTGGTACATCCCCGTATCCCAGGCCGTGTGACCCCTACCAAGTTCCAACTTGGCTCAAAACGCCACCCGTCGCTCTTTTGAGTTTCGGGGCATTACATCTTTGTTGCAGGAAGGAGATCGCCACCAGGCTCTATTGAGACTGGCGAGATCGTGTCTACGCCAGATGCTTCAGCCGACGCGATCTCACTTGATGAGTCTGCAAAAGATGAGCAGTCGGACCTGCAAACAATTGCCATGTTAGAAAAGAAATTTCAAGTTGAAATAAAAGAAATTCGAGCGGAGTTGAAGATGGGGGCAGAGTGCGAAAAGGCTCTGAAGGATCAGGTCACCAACATCTCAAGGGAGCTGGAGAAGTTCGACGGGGAGAAGAAGCGGTTTGCCGATGACTCCCGCTTCTACAAAGGCAAATATTTGGCATTGGCGTGGGAGGACAAGGGCAACCGGGCTGCCGAGCTGTCATTGGAAAGGTCGCGATTGCCAAATCGCGCAGCTCCGTCAGAGTTTTCGGCTCCAACTAAAGGCAGGCAGCCCACCATGGATGAGATTTCGAGGCCGGCAACAGAGCCTGTGGTCCCTTTGAGCCGGGTAGACCGGGAGGCCGCGCACATGCATTGAACTATCAACTCCACGCATCGCCATATCTACCATCTGTATGGCAAAGTGCTTCAAATGAGTGACCAGGCATATGTAGAGATAAAACGGAGCGACCTGCGCGATTAGAGAATAGAGACCGCTGAGGTCGCATGATTTGAACATTGATTTGTTGATGTATAATTTGTATGCTGAACAATTCTTTGTTTTCTGTTGTTATGTGATGTATGAACTGTGATTGCATTGTTGCTTGAATAATACTGCGGTCACCGTGATTTGAGTTCTATGCTCGATTGTGACGAACTGTGCGGAGTAATGTTGCGTACCCTTCTTTGATTTGAAATATGCCTGTGAATCAATTTGCAGGTGGGAAATGTTCCGAGTTGGGCAGACTGAAATTGTGTTCACTTATATTATGCTTTGAAATATGATTGGCAGGTGCCTATGAAACTGGAAACAGCGAACTGAGCGGACTCAAGTTTGTGTCCGCGACGTTTTATTTTTGACTTGGATGAAACTGAATTTGGTGCGAGCTTGGCGGACTGCAAGATCAGTTGGCGCGGTCTGGCTGAAAAGCTGTCAGATCCCACTGCTATAAATACGGCTCCATTCTCTATTCTATGCAGGAAATGCGACTGAAGCATAAGCCTTTGCGGCCTAAGAAGATGGTGTCAGACAGAACTGATGTCGCGCTCGCCTTCCACGATGCCGAGCACAAGAAATGAAAACTGACGGATGTCAATCTCAAGGCCTTTGTTGAAAAGCATATGGCGGACCAGCTGACGAAGAAAGATTTAACTTTTCCACTGCGACACAGATCGCATTGCTCGTCGATCACTTTGAAAGTGGATTCAATTTCCCACTGCTATGGGAAATAATAGAGATTTTTTAGCATTATGGGATTGTGCCGGGCCAACTCGCGCCCAATACTCTTGCTGCGTTCTGCAGCTTCATCTCCTACCTGCGATCTGGGAAGATCGCCTTCTCTTTGAGTATTTTCAGAAAAATATTCTCAGTCCGCTCGAATTCTCCATCTGTGGGCTGCCCAAACAAGGGCATAATATACTTCTACTGTAGAGGGATGATGGTTATGGGTCTGTCGAATAAGATCCAAAATTGGACCTCACGATTCTTGATCTTCGAGGGTAAGCTCTGTTTCGCGCACACCTACCCGCAGGAGCGTGCAGACACCACTTTCATGAGCGTTAGGCTTGATATAGTGGAGTATGCCATAGTTGAGTTTCTTGCAGGAGCTAAGCTGGACACTGAACACTACATCCTGCTCCTGGCGAGCCTTGGCGGCGTATCTCGCGAAGAAAGTAAGATTTGCAGACTGATATTTGTATCTGCCACGGCCTGCAGTTTACTGATATTTTCTTTCTTTTTTCTTCTTGCAGCGGTCTTGGCTGTGCCCGCGAATTCGCCGCAAACTCCTGGAGGCCTGACCCCAACCCAAAGGGAAAGGAAACTAGAGCTCGCGAGGAAAAGGCGGGAAGAGGGAGATCCCATTGCGGACTACTCTTCATCTGAAAGCTTCGGGATGCGAGGTTTTGGAAACCTCCAAAAAGATCTGCAGGGCAACCCAATGATCAACTAACATAGCTAGAATAAAAATGTCCGCCTATCCACTGCGTTGCCATCATGGAGAAGTCCAAAGATAACCCGTCATGCACACATCGCGGTCTCCGCGCTTTATTGGAACCGGATTCTGCGCGAGATGAAACAAGTGGAACCCGCCGATCTCCCCCTCCTAGCCACGCAGGCTACTTCGAATAGCACCGTTACCAGCCATTTCCTGGGTTGCTTGAGCAGGGACCTGCTTAAAAAAAACGAACAACTTCAGCAGGAGATGAAGACGCTTAAAGAAAGAAATAAGCGGCTAGGGAAAAGAGTCGCTCTACAGAAGGAAGACTTAGCGGTAAGCTTTGTATTCGTAGCGGTCTACCTTTGAAGTCCGCGGCGACTTGACTCATGCTTTTTGTCTTTCTGTAGGTCGCATATGACCTGGGGAATGAAAACTTCAAGGCCGCCATGCTCCCCTTTGTGAAGGAGAGCGTCGAGATCGCCATTGAGCGATTTGCTGACGGTGGCTTCGCTAAGGAGCTTGTGGATGGCGTGCCATTTCTCCAACTTTTCCCCGTGTTAGAGTAGCAGGTCGCATCCATGGGGCAGACTGCCAAAGGGAAGGAAGTAATTGATGAGGCTGAGGAAGAAGAAGAAAAGAAGAAGAAGAAGAAGAAGAAGAAGGCGGTGAGGCCGAGGTTGTTACTGATGATGCTGGTTCAAGTCAGTGAGGTGGAGATCAGTCCGCCGAGTTCGATTCCTCTCCGTCTAGCTCTGCTGACGAGAGCTCGCCTAGCGAGCCCGCGGTCAGCAATAGTTCAGATAGCAGCAGAGGAAGCGGCTCGGTGGGCTACTCTATTGAAGTTGACATTGAAGGTTCAAGCCCTGATGCTCCTGCAGAGAAGAAGCGGAAGAGGAGTGAAATAGAATGATGTATTTTTATTTTTACTATTTTTTTAAAGGATGTAGCAGACTTATGTTTGGAGGCCGCCAAACTCATGAAAATTGTAATCTGATATTGATGAAATATAAAAGGACATTCTTGGATCAATTCGCATCTTCTACAATGTTCTTTGCTTATTTCTTGTTTGAATGCAATCTGGTATGTAATTAATGTGTGAACTCTATGGATCAGTCCGCGCATTGTAGAAACTATCCGCGCCATATATAATTTTTTAGCTTGTCAATTAGAAGATAACCTTGAAAAATAATTCAATTGCAGCTCGCCTCAACATGGATGAGATTAAAGTTGCCGAAATAATAGAACATTAAGACGGACTCTGCCGAGTACCATCTGTAATCCGCAATACCATTAACCAAAACTGGATAAACCTTTGCAATTTTAAGAGAACATTGATAATAAGTGTTGCGGACTCAGAGAGAATTATAATTTAGACTGCGAGCTAAGAGAATTATAGATAAGCCTGCGGCCTGAGAAAGATGGGTTACAGACTTAAGTGACCAAACGGGCAGGTGCGCCTGTAGCCCATTGCTTTCCTCGCAGGGTTACGAAAACTGTAAGTCACATCACCCAAATAACTTTGGCGGCCTGCCTGATCAAACACTGTGGACTGAGCAGACAACCAGAACTGAGTCCGACTTAACAAATGATTCTCTGCTAATGTGATCAGGCGGGCAGACTGGGAGGATACTAATGCGCAGTCTGCACTTAAATGAATAGAAATTAATCATTGCTCAAGTGATCAAGCGGTAGGTGCGGCCGGAGCGGTATTGCTTTCCTCACAGGGTCACAAAAGCTAAGATTAAGAGAATTGGCATACTGGGCGGATACCAATTCACAGTCCGCACATAATTGAATAGAAATGATTCATAGTTCAAGTGACCAAGTGGGCAGTGCGGTTGGAGCGACATTGCTTTCCTCGCAGGGTCACGAAAACTATAAAATCAACCCAATGATGCTAGTGGACTGTGCGGATACAGTGAAGCAGTCCGCACCATGTTTATTTCCTGTGAAGAATGAGCTACAGACTAGTGTGACCAAGTGGGCAGGTGCAGCCGGAGCGGCATTGCTTTCCTCACAGGGTCTCAAAAGTTGTACACTCAATGGAAGGGTTTACTGCCCTCTTGCCTGGAGTACAGACCGGGTTAATCTTTTGGGCAAGTGCGGCTGGAGCGACATTGCTTTCCTCTGAGATCAACAAGACTGTGGGACTCCTGCAGGCACTACTTGAGGGTACCAAAGAGTGTTCGAAGGTTACAAGCTGAGGTGATCTGTGGGCATTTGCGGTCGGAGCTGCATTGCTTTCCTCACGCGATCATCAAAGTTGTAACGATATCCCTCTAAGGCAAGGTAGAGCTAGTGCCCACCCTATCCCTCCATAATGCAAAGGTGGGACTAGATACTGCCCGGGATATGAAATTCAGTAGCCTGCCGCGCTTAAACCTGCAAGCTCCCACTACACGGAGCGAAATCTCCCCACAACACGTGATCTTTGTGGTGTTAGGCTAATGACAATGGTTCAAGGGGAGGTCCCAGCTGAACTCGGCGATATCTCCTGGTATCTATCAACCGTTGGAGTTGTTTGGGAGACAAAAGAGAGAAAGCACTTGAAAAAGTGTCAGTATGAATTCTTTGATCAATAATAACTTTTGAAAAGTTTATATAAGAGAGAAATGATATGGTTCAAGGATAGGACCATTGGAAATCATCCTTGCTCAATGCATTATCCGTTATTGTTTAAGAGATAAAAAACGCTTGAAGAAATGTTAGCAAGGAGCTTTTATCAATAATAACTTTTGAAAAGTTTACATAGGAAGAAAAAGAAAGGAGGAGGTTTAGGAATAGAACCACTTTAGATCACCTCCGCTGCATGTGTGTGATATATCTTCTCCTTCATATGTCTGCAAGCGGTAAGCCCCGTTCTTGAGCACTTCTTTGACAATGAATGTGCCAGCCCAGTTTGGATTAAGCTTCCCCACTAAGCTGTCTCTTGCAGCAACATCAAATTTTTTAAGAACTAGATCCCCCACTTGAAAGTCTTTGATCCTTACGTTCTTATCAAAGTACCGGGTCATTCTCCTCTTGACCTCTTCTTGCCTTATTGCTGCTTTGTCTCTGATATCTTCAATATTCTCTAGACTAAATTTCATTTATTCATTATTCAGCTCATGTCAATCCTCCCAACCTTGTCTAGCAAGAAGTACTCTTGGTGATGGGACTTCAAACTCAAAAGGAATAAGAGCTTCCGAACCATGAGAAAGCTTAAATGGAGTTTCTCCTGTTGTAGTTGAAGGTGTTATCCTCAAGGTCTTGAGGACCGATGGAAGTTGATCAGCCCAACTGCCTTTGAGATTCTGCACTTTCTTTTTGAGCAAGCTGAGAATCTGGTTGTTAGCTGCCTCAACCTGGCCATTGCTTCTGGGATGATGGACTGATGCAAAGCGCAGCTCTATTCTGATTTGCTTGTAAAAATCAACCATCTCAACGTTGTTGAACTGTGGCCCGTTGTCAATGATTATTGCCACTGGAATACCATGTCGGCAGACTATCTCGCCCCAAATGAAGTTCTTTATGACCTGAGTTGCTGTTTTTGCCAATGCTTTATCATTGATCCACTTTCTGAAATAGTCAAGCATTACTATGATGAAGCGTCGTTGCCCGCTTGCCATGGGAAAAGGACCAAGGAGATCCATTTCCCAAATGGTAAAGGGCCAAGGAGTTGTGATTGATCTGAGCGACTGAGCTGATTGATGTTGAAGTGGAGAAAACTTTTGGCACTGAGCACATATCTTTGCATAAGCCTCAGAATCTTTCTTCATTGTAGGCCAGAAATAACCCTACCACGGGATCCTTCTTTCTAGATTTTTTGCTCCTGAGTGACTTCCAAACTCACCAGAATGAATCTCATGAAGAATAGTAGGAGATTCCTCTTCAGAAACACATCTTGCCATTGTAGACAGGAAGGTTTTTCTATAAACGACACCTGATACCAAGTAATAGTAAGATGCTTTTATTTTGAACTCTTTCTTGTCCTTGATTGACGTATAGAAGTTTCCTGTTGGAAGATAAAGGATAAATTGATCCATCCAAGAGGAGCGTTGATCAATCTGCATCAACTCTTCTTCATCCACTGCAGGGCAGAAGAGTTCAGAAGTTTTTCCCCCTAACGGAAGTCCATATTTTGCAAGAACATCTGCTTCTTCATTTTCTGATATTGGAATATGCTCAATGGTGAAACTTTTGAACTTGCCAATTTCTATCGTGACGAGAGCCAGATATTTCTTCAGGATAGGTTCTCTGGTCTCAAATTTGTCATGGACTTGTGATGCCATTACCAGAGAATCAGTCTTGAGCAGTCCATATCATCAATCCTGAGCTCTCTTGCAAGCTTCAAGCTTGCCAATAAGGTTTCGTACTCTGCTTGATTATTAGTAACTGGAAAGAAGAATTTGATTGCTTGCTCTAGCTTGATGCCATTTGGATTAATCAAAACTACTCCTGCTCCTGAGGAGTTTCTGCCCGAGGCCCCATCAATGTAGATGGTCCAAGCTCGAGGAGACCTTTCTACATGATCAGAACTAGATTCTGCTGTATCAACCAAGAAGTCTGCTAGCACCTGAGCTTTGATGGCTGTCATGGGCATAAAAGAGATCTCAAATTCACTTAACTCTATTGCCCATTTGATCAGTGACTACCTGAACTTAGTGTGCTTTGAAGTAGGGACGAAGTCTACAAGCAGACATTACTAATGCCAAGGCCAACTTCTCCAAAATTGGGTATCTCGTTTTTGCATCTTTGAGAATGTGGCTGACATAGTAATCAAGGCATTTCCTCCTGTTCTCTTCCTGAACAAGAACGGAGTTGACTGTCTCAGGGCCAACTCCTAGGTACAAGAATAGAATTTCTCCTGATTGGGGCATTGCAGCAAGCGCGTTGAAGTTACTCGTTTCTTTAACTGTTCAAAAGCTTGCGAGCGCTCTTCTATCCATTGAAACTTGGACGCTACTCGAAGAGTCTTGAAAAATGAAACACTCTTATAACCAAATCGAGAGATGAATCTCTCGAGACCTGCCAATCTCCCTCCTAACTGCTGAATCTCTTAAGGTGAACGGGGAGGGGCCATATCAAGAATAGCCTTAACTTTATCAGGATTGGGGGAGCCCTTCTGTAGTAAGGATATGACCAAAGAATTTCCCCTTACTCGCCCCAAAAGGTCATATTGAAGGATTGAGTTTCATCTTATATCGCTGTATAGTAGAGAACGTTTCTGTGAGATCTTGCAGTTGTAGTGAGAAGGATTTGCTTTTGATCAAAAGAACATCAACATACACCTCAAGGTTTCTTCCTTTTTGCCCTCTAAACACATGATTCATCATGCATTGATAAGTGGCACCAACATTCTTAAGCCCGAAGAGCATCACAAGATAACAATAACAACCATCGTTTGTAATAAAAGACGTATAAGGAACGTCGGGCTTATGCATTCTTATTTGATGATAACCAGAGAATGCATCTAAGAAACTCATAAAAGAATACCCAACCACAGAATCAACTAATGAATCTATTTGAGGCAAGTGGTAAAAATCTTTAGGGCATGCTTTATTTAAACGGGTGAAATCTACACACATTTGCCATTTCCCTCCTGCCTTTTTAACCATTACAGCGTTTGATATCCAGGAGGGATATTGGTTTTCACCTATAAACTTTGCTTTGAGGAGCTTCGAGACCTCCTCTCTGACCGAATCAGCAAGCTTTGCCACCACATCTCTCTTCTTATGTTGCACAGGCTTGAAACTGAGATCAATATTGAGATGGTGGCATGCAACATCTGGATCAATGCCTGGCATATCCTACGCTGGCCAAGCGAAGACATCCAGGTTCTCTAGCAAGCATGAGATCAACTCGGCCTTTTCATCTTCTGGTAACTCCGAGTTGATGGAGAGTTTCCTCTCCTCACCCTCAGCAATGGGGACTCCGTGCGTCACCTGGGCAGGTTCCAGGTGAGCTCCTTCTCTATCAACAGTGGCTTCTGATCTGTAAGACGTTACTGATGCTGCTGCTAGAAAAATGGGAGGGGCAATTTCAGTCACTTCGAGAGTAGCTTGGGGCAAGTTCTTAGCCACCGAAAAAGATGATACTTCCTCCCGACTAGAGCAATACGAGGCTAGTGCCAACTACACACATTCCTACACTACCGTTCGATTGCTCCAGATTCTACAGTTTTGAGTAGTACAAACATTATTTACAAATACAGAAAAACATAAATCTACAAACACAAAGAAAAATTAAATCTATAGTATTTCTACACACCATGAGTACTCGATTAGGAGCACTGCACGAGTTTCACACTACTCTATCCTAAAATCCTAAGCCAGCAGCACTATTTTATAGGTGACACAATAGAAATAAATTTGACTTGAGCCGAGCGCGTGCTTAAGATCACGCTCATGCGGTGAAGGTGCACAATGAGTCATGATAAAATAAAAACTGAAAATGAAAATACTCTTGTGGTATGCAAGTGCTTGTGCAGAGGTAACTCGCAAAACATTCCCCCACCAGACTTATACTAAACAATCTATACATGATTTGCAATAAAAACAGAAAAATAAAAGTTGAGGGAAGAGGTTACCCCACGCTCGGCAAATGAGCATACCAGAAGATTTGCGTTAATTTCAGCAGACAGTCCACGGCCCAAACGAACTCCACCAGCATAAGAGAATATCTCAAACCAAGCATACTATAAGCATATAATAACAACAGCAAAATTGAGCAAATTAAAAGCGGCAAAATTGGGTTGTCTCCCGTAAGCCCTTTTCTATACCGTCCTTAAGGTGGACCAAATACCTGTATTAGCAGTTATATAAATATTGTTTTACAATCCTAGGCAAGAGCAAATCCAAGCAACAAATGTAAGAAAAACAACTAATGGAGGTTACATCTATCGGGGTCTTGCAGCAATAAGTAGTGCACATCTTTATCGATGACCTTCCCCTCAAATCGCTTCAAGCGATGCCCGTTTACTTTGAAAGCGTCGTCCTTGTCGTCCCGAATCACGATCGAGATGTATGGAGAGGCACTCACAACCATGTAAGGGCCGCTCCATCTGGATTTTAACTTCCCGGGAAATAGCTGCAGGCGTGAATTATACAAAAGAACCTGATCATCCGGCTTAAATTCCTTGGTGCGTGATCCGTCTATCATGCCAGCGCTTGGTTCTTTACTTATATATGCTCGTGCTCTCATAAGCGCCCAAGCGAAATTCGTCGAGCTCGCAAAGCTGACTACGTCGCTTGTCAGAAACTCTCTAAAGTCCATGTTGAGCAATTTAGTGGACCACAATGCCTTGTGTTCCAATTCGATAGGAAGGTGGAATGATTTGTCATATACCAGTTGGAAGGGTGACATCCCTATCGGTGTCTTGAATGCAGTTCGGTAAGCCCAAAGAGCATCATCCACCTTTTTTGCCCGCTCCTTCTGGTTGGACTGGATATACTTTCTAAAATCCGCTTCAGTTCTCCATTCAAAATCTCCACTTTCTTGCATGTCTGAGGATGGTATGCCAAAGCAACCTTGTGGTGAACATCGAACCGTTTCAGAAGTTGCGCGAATTTCTTGTTACAGAAATGGCTGCCCCCATCGCTAATTATAGTGTTTGGTGCACCAAAGCGTGAGAAGATATTCCTATGAAGGAAGTGGAATGCGGTGCGAGCATCATTCGATGCAACCACCTCCACCTCCACCCATTTAGACACATAATCCACAACAACTAGGATGTACTGCTTCCCATGCGACATGGGGAAATAGCCCATAAAGTCAATCCCCCATACGTTGAAAAACTCGAAAACTAGCATATTGTTCATGGGCATTTCGTCTTGTTGAGTAATGTTCCCCGTGCACTGACATTCGTTTCACTCTTTAACGTGTGTAAATGAGTCACGGAATAATGTAGGCCAAAATAAGCCGCACTGTAGAACCTTGCGGGCAGTCTGTACGGCGCCAAAATGCCCTCCAGCCTTACGAACATGGCAATGCCTCAGAATCTCTTTAACTTCCAGGTCAGGGACACAACTTCTGCTAACCCCATCAGCACAAGTGCAGAATAGTAGGGGATCCTCCCAAAGATAATACTTGATGTCTGAGAAAAAGTTCTTCTTTTGTTAATATGTTAAATGCGGCGGCAGCGCCTTGCTTGCTAAAAAGTTAGCAAAGTCAGCATACCACGAAGTAGAAGTAATAGAAGAAAGGGCGAACAGGCCCTCATCCGGAAAAGCATCGGAAATTGGAATTCCCTGTGAGCCCTCGCCTTCTCCCCCTTCAAGTCTCAATAGATGGTCGGCAATCACATTTTCAACTCCATGGCGATCTTGGATTTCAATATCATATCCTAGCAGCAATAGAATCCAACGCATGAATCGCGGCTTAGCATATTTCTTGTGCATGAGAAAATGAATAGCCACATGATCAGAATGCACCACCACCATGGAAAAAATCAAATAAGAATGGAACTTCTCAAAGGCGAAAACAATAGCTAAAAACTCCTTCTCGGTCATGGTATAGTTCAGTTGTGCATCGTTCAACATCCGACTCGAGTTGGAAATTTTATGAAAAGTCTTATTTTTATGCTGTCCCAACACTGCCCCAACCGCGACATTGCTAGCATCACACATCAACTCGAAAGGCATTGCCCAATCAGGAGATGAGAGAATCATGGCTGAAACCAATCGATCCTTCAAGCAATTAAACGCCCGATTGCAATCGTCATCAAACACAAACTTGCCATCCTTCGCCAATAGATTAAAAAAGGGCTTAGCTATAGCCGAGAAGTCTCGAATAAAACGCTGGTAAAATCCAGCATGCCTTAAAAAACTACGAATGCCATGAAGTGTCGACGGAAGGGGCAGGTTTCTAATCACCTCTACCTTCGACGGATCAACCTCAAGCCCCTGCTGAGAAACCTTGTGCCCTAGAACGATCCCCCCATGCACCATGAAATGGCACTTCTCCCAATTGAGCACTAAGTTAGTATCCTCGCAACGTTGCAAGACCAAAGTGAGGCGGTGCAGCACTTCTTTTAAGCTATCACCAAACTAGGAGAAGTCATCCATGAACACCTCCAAGAAATCCCCAACCATCTCGCGAAAAACCGCGGTCATACATCGCTGGATGGTGGCTACCGTATTACACAAACCAAAAGTTAACCACCTGAATGCAAAGGTCCTAGACGAGCAGGTAAACGTTGTCTTCTCCTGATCCTCTAGGGCAATTGCAAGCTGATAAAAGCCCGAGTAGCCGTCGAGGAGGCAATAGTAATCATGCCCGGCCAGCCTTTCCAGAATCTGGTCCATGAACGGTAGCGGAAAGTGGCCTTTCCTGGTTGCTGCATTAAGCTTTCGATAATCGATACAAACTTTCCATCCAACGACAGGCCTCATAGTAAGCGGCTCGCCGTTGTCATTACGAACGACTGTGATTCCTCCCTTTTTGGGCACCAACTACAACGGATCACCCATTTGATGTTGATTATGGGATATATAATACCGACATCCAAAAGCTTAATAATGTCATTCTTCACCACCTCCTGCAACATAGGGTTCAATCTGCGCTGCGGTTGAGCTGAAGGCTTGAAGTTATCTTCCAGCAATATCTTGTGCATGCACACCGTGGTGATAATTCATTTCACATCCGAGATTTTCCACCCAAAGTCTTTTCTATGTAACTTCAGCACTTCAACGAGACGAACATCCTGATCAGCTGTAAGAAGAGCTGAAATAATGGCTGGCTGAATTTCTTTCTCTCCTAGAAAGACATACTTCAGCGTGCATGGGAACAACTTGGGCTCACAAGATCCGTCTGAGTCAAACAGGGGTACCACCAGAAGCTTGGGGTTTCCAACCAGCGCCTCGCACGACCCTTCCTGAATATTTATATCGGGGTCGCAAAACTCACCCTCAACCTCATCAGGCTGAAAATTCCGGTAGTCATCAATCTCCATAGCACCCAGCACCGCACGAATATCCCCTCTTGACGCCTTATACATATCAAAAACAGTCTTCTTTGATCCTAGGCACAACGTCAACAAACCCTTTTCTGCATCGATGATGGCTCTAGAAGTGACCAAGAACGGATGCTACAGAATAATCGGCGTCCCATCCGCTTCCTCAATATCAAGGATAACAAAGTCGGCCGGAAAGGACAATCCGTTTACCTCAACCGTGAGATCCTCAACCACTCCAACCAGTTTCTTCTTTGATCGATCAGCCAGCTGCAGAATGACATTAGTAGTCCGAAGAACACCAGAGCACAGCGCACGGAAGATGGATAATGACATGAGATTGATGGACGCTCCAGAATCACACAACGCATGACTAAGAGCGGATCACCCAATGGTACACACAATCGGGAAGCTCCCTTGATCTTTTTTTTATGAGCCAATCCCGCACCGCCATAGTGGCGCAATTCTCCCAGATCAAAACGGTGTCGCATAACTCAGAAGCCCGATTTTTCGCCATAAGATCTTCAAATAATTTGCATAGCGCGGCACCTGTGTCAGCAGGTCGACCATGGGAATGCTCACCTGAACACCATTCAGAATGTCTTGAAACTTTTGTTGCTGCCTCTCTTTTTTAATATTTTGCAGCCAATGCGGAATGGTGGCCTTGCCCACAGGAGTTGGTCTTCAGGTGAAATAACCACTGAGGGTTCCTTGGGTTGCTCATCAGTACTCGGCACATCCCTGCGTTCAGAGGGTTGGTCCTCCTGATATACACGATCATCCACCAACCTACCGCTTCTGAGGTTCATACCATTTACTGTCTTGGCAGGACGACAGACCCATAATTCCAACATTTTAATAATGGCGAAAATAATATCTTGTAACTGTTGCAATATTACTGCTTGAGATCGCCACCACTTTCCAACCCATACCATAAAACGATGGATACGCTACTCGCTCTCCCTGGCATTACATACTATGAACTGAGAGTCCCCCACCGTTTAGGGCACGGGAGGCATCTTCCACAAACCGCTGAAGCGCACCACGTCTTCCAATATCCGCCAAGCGTCAGGCATAGTCCTATTAAAGATGACGCCTCCAGCTGTGGTGTCGAACAGGTACAGAAACTGCTCATGAATACCGAAATGAAATGTTTGCAAGAATGGCATTCCAAACGCGTCCTGACCAGAACACTTGGACTGTAGCAACCAAAATCTTTCCCAAGCCTCACATAGAGACTCGCCAGGGATCTGCATGAATGTGACCAAATCTAAATTTGCCTGTGTTAACTGCGCACGTGAACAATACTGTCTAAGGAATTGGACTTCTGTACACTTCCATGAAGTTAGGTCACTCTGGAGGATATCCCTATACCATAGTCTAGCTTTTACAGCAAGAGAAAACGTGAAAAGCCTAATCATAGACTTGTCTTGCACGTCCCCAGCATAGCAAAAGGTGCTACAAAGCTCTAGGAAGCTATCAATATGTACCTGGGCATTCTTTACCTGGAGCCCCTAAAACAAACAATGCTCCGAGAAAAACTTGATTAGCTCCGCAGATATCTCAAAGTTGTCCTCATCGTGGTTGGAGGCTAGCTGAAGTTACTACATTTTGAATTAACCGTGGACAAAGTTGAACTAAAAAGAACGAGTAACGAAGAGGACAGAATGGTCAAACAACAATCATCAATCTCAAAAAGTAAAAGTGCACACAACGGTTGCACTCCCCGGCAACGGCGCCAAAAACTTGATTCGTCTTCGGCAAGTGTACCAGTCGCTGTCAAGTAATAAATTTGAGGAGTTGAATCCCCGGATATTGATCTCTTGAGGAGTGCAAGTAGGAGTGTGATTTCGATATTAAAACGGTGATTGCAAGTGTTAACGTAAACAAAGGGGGGTTTGGTTTGGATTCCAAAGTTAACAACAATAAGAAAACTATTGTGGGTCGCCGTCACCATGTCTCTTTGGTCGATTATTCACGAGAGTAATACGGAAGATGGATGAGCTAATAAAGGTCGCAATGCACGCTTGTAGCAATCGCTAGAATGGCACAATTACAACTTGAACAAGAGAAAATCGGAAGTTGAACAACAATATCCAGAACTAAAATATATCAACACTTAGACATGCTGAAATATTCAAGCTATCAATGTTCTTACACATCATTCCAACACCCAAATATGCAGAAAAAGAAATACTACAAGTGAAGGGGAAGAGAAACAACGAAACGCAGGAAGGCTTTCCGAGATTCGCGGCCGGAGTCAAGGGTTGTCGGGCCTTGTTCGGGCTCGGTCTACGGATGACGTCTGTGGTCCAGAAGGGTTGTCACTTCCTTCCAATAACCCATCTTCTTCGTGAATAATCGCTCGGCCAGATCTATCCAGAGAACTCCATAGATGCAACAACCTATGAGCTTGAAACGGAGCTTGGAGCTTGGAGATTACAATGATGGCCAGAGGTGAAGCTTTTGCCAGCTCTTAGAGGAGAAATGGTTGACGGATCAACTCTCCAAGGAGGAGAGAGAAAAAGGTTGCTGGAGGGAAAATTTCCCTCTCAAAGGAGCAGAAAATGGCGGCTTGGTCAGACTGGATCGGAATCCCCCAGGAAGATGAAGAAATCTGCGCTTTAAATAGAAGCAGATCAGAAAAATAGGCACGCATGGTTTTGCGCACGACCGTGCAATATTAACTTCCCGAACAAGCCTGCGGAAGGAGAAGCGTTGACCTGTGCGTTTTACTCGCGCACGGACGTTTCCGCCCGTGCGAGAAGGACATCACACAGGTAGCGACAGAGCAGGAATTCAGGACACTACAAGGGAACCGTGCATTTTACTCGCGCAAGGGCGCTGCCGCCCGTGCGTGAACAAAGCGCCCGAGTAACTACAGAAAAGAACAAACTAGAAAGCTACAGTAAAACCGAGCATTTCCTTCACGCACGGTTACGTTAAAATAGTGCGTCAACCATGCGTGGGAATCGTCAAACTCAGCTCGATGAAATTCGTCGAGCTCAGCTCGATGTTCTTCCAGCTGAACAAAACACACGATTGGGCACAATCTGTGGGCGAATAAAACGCACGACCGTGCGTTTTCCTCAAAACAGAATTCCTGCTTTGCGGAAAATGCACCACCTGCACAAAAAAATCAAAACTGGAGCACAAGCTCCCAGCAACAAATATACAACAAAGAAATCAGCAGTAAAGAGCCATGGGGAGCACCATGCGCTTACCTCCAACAACAGAATGCGCAAATGGACACCCTTGGGCCAAAACAGTGCACAAAATGGTCAAGTGAAGATCTAAACAAAAATATAACTTTTCCAATTGAAAAAGTAGTGCACATGCAAGATAATAAGGCCAGATAAGTCCTAAAAACCCTATAAATATAGTACTCATCACCCAGCCTCAACCATATCTGGACCAACTATCCAGAAAACACTACTGCCACCTGCAGTGCCAGAAACACTGGACTTTCATAGCATACAACACATGATTTTTGAGGTTATTTTCATATGTGGTCGGTCTGTGTGCCGATGTATGTAATCCACTCTTGTGAAAAATAACTGTAAGGCCTTAAGGCCAAACATTTTTATGTATTTTGTATAAATTCCTGTGAGATATATAAATGTAGTTATTTATATATAGTGGACATTCATGACAGATGAGTTCATTATTAACCCCGAATACTTACGCTAGAATGCTCTGAGTTAGGATATGTTAAGCCCAGAATCCACGACTAGTTCGCACCGATTTCAAGTCCGGGCGGCCTGTGCCTTCTAGCCGCCGCACATGTCATGCAGATGGTCATCGAGAAGCCGCGCGGTCTCCATATCAGGCCGACATTAGCATCGGCCCTGCTCAGCATCAAGTCTCAGGGTCCATGCCATCAGCTCGCTAGGAGGAATCTACCAGGATGCGCGGCTTCCCTCATTTCTCCTTTTTTGCTCATTTAATTCCCCTCACCTCTGCCCGGTTCTCCTATACCCCGGGCAGCCGGTAACTTTAGCTCTGCCCGTTTGGGCAGGCCCCCGAGCTTATAAATAGGGGGAGGGTGCACTCCCCAAAGCACGCTGGCTTGTATCTAGGAGCTCTCTTGTTAAGAGTTGTGGTCTCAAGTCTAGTACCTTGCGACTTGCTGATGCGCGAAAATGGCACCGCCTAGTTAACACGAAGAGAGTGTTAGATCTCAAAGAGTAGGAGAGGAAGAGGATGAAGGTTGCGGGGAAAGAGGATACTTCTAAGTGCTCGAGAGTGGAGCAAGCGCTTGTCAAAGTGGTTGCGGGGATAGAGGAAAGGTTTGCTGAGAGTAGCGGAAGAGGTTGATCAGGAGCTGTCGAGCAGACGGTTACTTGGACGGTTGTGCTTGCAGGTTGATGCCGAGAGAGCTGAGATGAGCTGAGGGGAAGAGAGAAGGGGTCGCTAGCAGCGGCAACAGCGGACTTCGCCCGCCGCAGCTTAAATTCCACTCTTGCGACGGACTTTCCTTTAATTAATAGCGAGAGTTACAGCTTGGCAATACACCTTCACAAGAAAGTAATAAAGGGGTACAAGGAGGAAGCTAGCGGCAAAGATAGGATTTCCAGAAGAGACCGCGTGGACTGAAGAGCCATGTCGGCAGTCCGCGCGACTAAGGGAAGTGGAGAGGTCGCGCGGTCCGGCAACTGAAGCCTGCAGGCCTCTCGCGGTTACAGAAAGAAGGAAGGCAGACTGGGAAAAGGAGTCCGCAGGAGGTGATCACTTGACCTTGTTGTGGGCTGTCTTCGAGCGTGAGCACCTTGGGGCATCTGAACCTCTCTCCCACGAGAGGTCTGGGGGTCTATTTATAGGCTCGAGGAGGTCACGGCTTGTGGTGACGTTACCCCCGGTGAGGCGGTAACGTTTGCGAGAAGAGGATGGAGTCCGCTGAGTCCGCAAAATGCCCCGCGGACAGGGGCTTGCTTCTGGAGCTGGTGATGCTGATGGCGAACTCGGAGACCGAGTGGCGGATTGCGAGGGCAGTCCGCAGAGTCCGCCGCTGCTGAGCTGATCGAGACCGCGCCAAGAAAGTGATGGCTGCAGCAGTCCACGCCAAGGTAGCGCGGGCTGAGGGATTACCTACCTGCTGCTGGGAAGCGGGAGCTGGAAGCAATGCGGCGGACTACGAGGGGAAACTGTGGAGTCTGCCGCTGCTGAACAGAGCGAGCGCTAAGGGTGCGAGCTGAGGAGTGCCCACTGAGTCCGCAGAGTCCGCACAAGGCTATGCGGCCTGGGACTGCCTTGAGGAAGTTCTGCTACCTGGTGGGCTGGAAGGAGACCGCCACTACTGACTGAGCCCGCGCTAAGGCTGCGGACTATGGAGAAGTTGACCCTATTGCTGGAGAGAAGCGATTGCTGGAGGCGAGGAATGGCGGGATGTATAGTGAGTCCGCAGAGTCCGCGGAGTCCGTGCCTGCTGCAAAGCTGAGTACGCCTATGTTGGGATGGAGAGGCTGGATGTTAAAGTTGTTGGGGTTCACCAATGAAGGCGGACCGGAAGTCTTGACCGTATTTCAAGTCCGCCGAGCTCGCGAGGAACTGGGTTTTGCTGCTGATCTTCGCGGGTAGCCTAGAGCGAGTGTACTCGCTCCTTAGGCGGATTGATGAAGCCGGCTGCCCATGCTGCTGGAGGACAAGGGCTTAGCAATCTGCCGGACTGACGGGGCAGGCCGTGCGTGTCGGCGAGGTGGAAACTGAGGTAGCTGGCTGGCATCCTAAGGGAAGGTCGCCACTGTTGTTTGGCGGTTTGAGCGGTCTGATCTTCTTCAAGAGTGACCTGCAGGAGCAGGCTAAGGAAGTGAAAGAAAACGGTTGTCAACCTAAATCACCTAGAGGGGGTGAATAGGTGAGTTGTGCGTCTTTTGCGGAATAAAAACTATTTAGAGCACAGAACAGAACTATCTACCAATATCACACACGACACAAGATTTAGAGTGGTTCCCCGACCTTGGGTACATCCATTTTCCCTCACAAATCTAGCAATCAACTAGACTCGGCTACTCCACTATCTCGGATCAAAAACCGATCCTACCCTCGAAACAAAGTTCCGACAAACTCGATCCAAACAAAGGGATCTACACCTCGGAAGATAACACTTCCTACAAACTCGGAGTGAAAAACTGTTACACTCAGAGAAACTTTCTCCTACAAGATTAGTAAAGTTTTGGAAAAATTATACAAACAGTAAATCCAATCAGATCTGATGAACCGGCCAGAGAACTTCTTCTTATGGACTTTGCAGCACTATCAGAAATCGGTGAAGAGAATCTCGGCCCAGATCTGGATCTTCTTGCTTTTATAGAATCGGAGAGATAAGATGAACAGTGATGTCGATCTTGATCTGTAACTTTCTTCAGAATGAATCCCCTGAAATTGGAAGCAGTGGCCGGAGAAGAGGGCGGCGGCGGCGGCTTCCGTTTCATGAAAACAGACAGAGGAGTCGGCTAAAAACTTTCTCAAAATAAAATGACAAGAAGGCTGGGAGAATACTTAGGGTTTGTCATTTTCTAATAAGACTTTATATAGGAGAGAATAACGGTCATAATCGGTCATAATGATGTACACGTGGACCAATCATGTCGCGTGATTTGAAAATCCCGTCAGAAAAATGACTTAGACAAATTTAAGGAAAGTTTAGCCATATACACGAGTAAGAGAAGATCTACTCTAGTAATTGAATAACTACTCGAGTACATGAAGGAGAACATACTTGGGTATATAAAGATAGGCTACTCGAGTAGGCAGAAACCAACTACTCGAGTAAGCAGAAAGAACTACTCGAGTGTGTATAGAGAACTACTCGAGTACATAAAGGATCTACTCGAGTACAAGAAAAACTACTCGAGTATATTACATAACCTACTCGAGTACATGAAGGACTACTCGAGTGGAATACTTAGAATAAATTCTGAAGATGTCAGCAAGAAACTACTCGAGTAGTTGAACTAAACTACTCGAGAGGAAGTGATCTACTCGAGTAGGTGAAAGTTCTACTCGAGTAAAGGACTGAGAAAATTCTAGAGTTTGGAAAATTTCAAAGTACACGAGTGAAACATGATCCACTCGAGTAGGTATAATGAACTACTCGAGTATGATTCTATCTACTCGAGTATGTGAGTATACTTACTCGAGTATATGAGTGTTTATACTCCAGTCCATGAATTAGAATAATTTTGATGAGAGAAGCCTTTAATACTCGGGTATAATAAGTGATCTACTCGAGTATATAAACATGCTACTCGAGTATATGACTAAGTCTACTCGAGTACATGATTTAGCTACACGAGAGGTACACTTAAGTACTCGACTACAAGGTTTCGTTACTCGAGTAAATTATACCCAATCTACTCGAGTAGTTATGGACCTACTCGAGTAAAAGACTTAGAGAATTTTTGTTGTTGGAAAACTCTTTCTTCTAATGTAGTCAACTTCCAATCCTTTTCCCAAGGTCCAATAGCTTGAATATGAAGTGTATCCCAATAGAGAGACCACACATGAGTCAACAACTTGGAATATGCAATGTGGATTACATTGCACAGTTCCTGTGTTTGGTGATCCACTGTGGACTGACATTGGTCTACACTTCCCAGTGAAATTCCTGCAAATATATAACTCAAACCAAGCATCAAATACAACTTAATTGCTCTTAGTTACAGGGTGACTTCATCAAATCTGGGTTAGTGTGGATGTAATACCCAACAATCTCCACATATTTGTTGAAGTCAGAACCCTTTATACTAAGGTGAATTATAGACATAAAAGAAACTAAGTAGAAAAACATGAGCAGGCAAGCAATAGACAATGAAAAAGATAATTAGACAGAAATTTAGAATTGTATATATGAAAATTTCCAAAAATATCAAGTCTACAACTTGTCATTTCAATCTCTCAACATCTTTTAGGTTTAGGCTTGGGTTTGCTGCTTTTCCATCTTTTCTTGCTGTCTCCTTAGATAGCTGAAAGGCTTAGGCAAATATTTAGGAGGCCTTGGAGGAGCAGCAGTATTATTTCTCCCAAACTCTCTGTCATGGATCTTCCTTTTTAGCATAGATTTCTCATATAACTCCCATTCCTGGGAACTGTAATGAATGTTCCTGTTCTCATTTAGATCCATAACTAGCCTGAGTGTGTCCAAAATTAGAGACTTGGAAGTTGGAGACCAAGCTTCAGCATTTTCAGTTGCTTTGGAAGGAGCAGTCCTGCTAGCAGAGGGGCCTTCACCATACTTCCTTTTCTTCTTGTAGGTTCTGATCTCTAGAGGAGCTTGAAGGAAGATATCAGCAGGGTCTTCTGGAGCATAGGAGTCTGGAGGGTCAACTCTGTCTCCAGGCTTGGGAGAGAAGGTAGGTTACAGAGGAACAGCTGGGGCAGTGACATCTGTAGCTAGAGGGTTGAGATGATGAGGAATGATGTTGGGGTCAACTGCAAGGTCTGGCAAGATCTGATTGTGCATCCAGACAACAGTGTCATAGGTGTGAAATTTGACAATCTGTATCTGGGCTAACACATCATCATGAATGGTCTTCACATGAGCTTCCCATACATATGTCTTCTGAGCAGCAGATTTTTCTACCTGTTCTTTGAGTTCTTTTATCAAACCCTCCCTCTTTTTGATTTCAACAGATATTTTCTCTATTGTGTCTTCTTTAAAAAGTCCAACTTCTTCACAGATTTTCATTTTGTTAGCTTCATTTCTCTTGTCTAGCTCTATCTGATTGTTAGCAAGTGTGACACCTTGTTCCATAACATTACCAACACTAGTGATAGTGTGGTCTATGGCTTTCCCACCAAGTTGAAATAAATACTGGAGCTTGTCAGTATTATGCTGAATTTCAGCAAAGCCTCTGCTCATCTCAGTCTCAAGAGCAGTTACCTTATCAGTGATGACCTTTAGAGTGGTGTCAAAATAATTTCTCTGTTCTTGAAGAAGAAGTGCAATATGGTGCAGCAAATCTGAGGAGGAAGAGATTGTAGCAGCAGTTGAGGGAGCAGTAGTAGGGAAAGGAGGAGTTACCCAAGGAGCTATTTCTTCAATGATGACAGAGCTGAGAGCTCTGGTGGTATGAATTATAGCATCCCTTTCTTCTGTATCATAGGGAATTGAGAAATCTAGAGTTCTGAGAGGGGCCTCAGCTGGCTCTGGAGAGGTCTCATCAGAAATAAGAATGGTGTCTTGCTTGTCTTTTGGGGGATCTGGAGATGGTGTTGGAGTCCTGGATGGAGACTGGGCAGGAGACTGGGCTGGAGAGAAGTCCTTGTGACCTTCAGAGGTTGGAGCAGGAGGAGATAGAGGAGGAATGGGCATCACTTCTTCAGAAAGCTCTGCAATCATAGCATCTATGGTAGCAGCTGTGGACAGAAGAATTTCTTGAGGTATTTGATCTGAAGGAGTGGCTGGACTTTGTGGAGTATGAGGTAGGGAAGGAATTTCTAGCTGAGGAGAGGGCTGCCTGACTTGGCTATAAGGAGCAGGCTCCCCCTCAATTAGTGCACCAGAGGAGCTGGCCACATGATGAGGAGAGGGAGATGGAGTCCTGTCCTCTATAGCTGGAACTTCTGGAACTTCTGAGAGCTTTGCACCTTAGGCAGAATTCTTTAGTTTGTGATCCCATCTCTGAATGGAAGAGATGGAGACCTTCTTCATGTGGTGAAGAGGGGTCCCTTGGGAGAAGTTGAAGACCTCAGGATTTGTTTCATGGAGGAGCAGAGAGATAATTCTAGCGTAGTTGGGAGATTTTAAACTGTCATTTATTTTATCCAGAATCAGAATACCAAATTAGTATTTCTTACGGCAGACAATTGCTTGCATTATATCGAAGAAATATGAGGGAATGTCTCTGATGGAGTGTGTCTTGCACAGTATAATTTTGTCAATAACATCAACCAAAAATTTTCCATCTGCATTCATGCCTGACCTTTTGAAGTACTGAACATCAGTTGAAAAACCACAGAAAAGGGCTGTTCTGTCAGAGTCTTCAGCAGCTAAGTGATCTTCTTCATCGACAAGCGGCAATCGGAGAAGCTGAGAGACAAAGGTGTTGGTGAGATTGATTTTCAAACGCTTCACTTTGGATTTTAGGACTTTCCCATTCCTTCTGACCATGAGATTGGAGAAGAATTCGCCAACTTCTGGGAATAAAACTCGACAGGGTTCCTGGAGAATGAAGGAAAGGCCGGTGGTGTCGAGAAGGATGAGAAGGTTGTGGAAGTCATCTGAGAGCTCTGCAATACCGGCGGTGATGAGTTCTGATCCGATGCCGATCTTGGAAGAAGCGGCCATGGCTGCGGTTGACTGGAAGTGGTGAGGAGGGAAGCGGCTCTACAATAGCGGTGGATCAGAGTAGGCGAAACGGCAGAGTAGGCGAAGCGGCAGAGGGTACTCGAGAGAATGAAATTATGTCGTGTAGGTTTGGGTTTTCGGAATTTCATATATATATAACCCTAAATTACATCTAATTAATTTGAAGGAAAATTACTAAATCGAGGGAAGAGCCGGCATTTAGCCTTGGGTGGCGAGTAGAACAAATTTCAAAATCTGGGAAACACTTACAGGAGAGAGATATAGACTGCGCGAGTAGGTAAGAGGTTACTCGAGTAGATCTTCAGAAATCACTCGAGTCGGTCTGCAGAAAGTACTCGAGTAGGTAGATTAACGTACTCGAGTATGTCAGTAGTTACTCGAGTAGGTCTGCAGTGACTCGAGTAGGTGAATTCACATACTCGAGTATGTCTTAAGCTTCTCGAGTCAAACTGTGAAAAAGAATTTAGAAAATGAAGATTTTGACTAACCCTTTGGAATTACTTGCTTCTTAGTCATCCAGCCTTCTTTAGTCCTCTTTATTGAGCATCCCAAGCTCAGTCTTGAAGAACGAGAACTTGGTCTCGTCCAGCGGCTTTGTGAAGATATCTGCAACTTGCCTATTTGTAGGCACATATTGGAGATCTATGTATCCATGCTCCACATGTTCCCTGATGAAGTGATACCTTAGCTCGATGTGCTTCGTCCGGCTGTGGGAGACTGGATTGTTGGCTATTGCAATTGCGCTGGAAGAGTCGCAAAACAAAGGAATAGCCTTGAACTGCAGGTTGTAGTCCTCGAACTGATTCTTTATCCATAGCAACTGTGCGCAACAACTGCCTGCAGAGATATACTCTGACTCGGCCGTTGAGATTGCGACACAGTTCTGCTTCTTGCTACTCCAGGAGATTAGCCTTCTTCTGAAGAATTGGCAAGTCACTGAGGTGCTTTTCCGGTCGCCTTTGCTACCTGCAAAGTCTGCATCTGAAAACCCAATTAGTTCGCTGTCATTACTTCTTGGGTACCATAAGCCAAGATTTGGTGTGCCTTTAAGGTATCTCAGGATCTGCTTTGCAGCAGCATAATGAGATTCCTTAGAGTTCACCTGAAATCTAGCACAGACACATGTTGAAAACATTATGTCAGGCCTACTGGAGGTAAGGTAGAGCAAGGATCCAATTATACTTCTGTACTTGGTTTCATCAAAAGGTTTCCCTTTTTCATCCTTATCCAGAGACATAGTTGAGCACATTGGAGTCCTCATAGAGGTTGCGTTCTCCATTCCGAATTTCTTAATTAGCTCTTTGGTGAACTTGGTCTGGGAGATGAAAATATCATCTTCAGATTGTTTCACCTAAAGCCCTAAAAAAACTTTAGCTCCCCCATACTGCTCATTTCAAACTTCCCTTGCATACGTTTTGAGAACTTTTTGTAGAGGTTGTCATCTGTAGAGCCAAAAATAATGTCGTCGACATAGATTTGCACTAGCAAAATCGTACCTTTTATTTCCCTAAGAAATAATGTCTTGTCTATCTTTCCCCTTGTGAACTTGTTCTCAAGTAGAAAGGTAGACAGTGTTTCATACCAAGCTCTGGGAGCTTGTTTCAGACCATATAGGGCCTTGTGCAGAAAATAGACATAATTAAGAAAGTTAGGATCAATGAAACCTGGAGGTTGTTCCACATACACTTCCTCCTTTATGTTACCATTTAGGAAGGCCGACTTCACGTCCATCTTATAGACGGTGAAGCTCTTGAAAGCAGCATATGCTAGGAACAACCTTATTGCCTCTAGCCTCGCCACTGGAGCATATGTCTGGTCGAAGTCGATTCCTTCTTCTTGACGATAGCCTTTAGCGACGTGTCTGGCCTTGTTCTTTATGATCGTCCCGACTTCGTCCATCTTGTTCCTGTATACCCATTTTGTTCCAATGATGTTCTTTCCTTTGGGTCTTGGAACAAGCTTCCACACATTGCAGCGCTTGAACTGATTTAGCTCTTCTTCCACTGTCATTATCCATGATGCATCTGAGTTTGCTTCCTCAAATTTCTTTGGTTCAACCTGTGAGAGAAAACTCAAATGAAAATTCTCATTAGTTATACCTCTTCGAGTTCTGACACCATCCCGGGGATCTCCTATGATCTGGTCCATGGGGTGATCCTTCAAATGTCTGAGCTCTAGAGTTCTTGCATCTGGATTATCTTCAATCACTGGAGTGATTTCTTCATCCTGGATGTCTTGTTAATTTTGATCATCAGCCTCTCCAATAGGAGTTGGAGTGGTGATCTTAATGAACTTCTCGCCTTTATCTTTGGACGGATCATCCAAGCTAGTTTCTTTCAGCTTTTCACCTGCATCTTCAATGAGCACACTAGACGGATTGCTTTGCAGCAAGCTTGTCTCATCAAATACAATATGTATCGATTCTTCCACCACCAGGGTTTTTCTATTAAATATCCTATATGCCTTACTATAGATACTATAGCCTACAAAAATACCTTCAAAGCACTTTTCGCTGAACTTGGTGGTATGATACTTACCATTGTTAAGTATGAAGCATTTACAACCAAAGATTCTAAAGTATGAGACTATTGGTTTCCTGCCTTTCAGAAGTTCGTAAGGTGTCTTTTTGTGGTCTTTGTTTATGAGTGCTCGATTTTGCACGTGACATGCAGTGTTGACGACTTCAGCCCAGAAGTACTCCGGTAGTGAAGCATCACTCAACATGTTCCTGCAGGCCTCTATGAGTGTTCTGTTCCTTATCTCAGCCACTCCATTCTGTTGTGGAGTACGAGGAGAGGAAAACTCATGAAAGATACCTGAGCTTTCACAGAATTCTGTCATGGCCCCAAATTTGAACTCGGTTCCGTTGTCACTTCTGATTTTGACTATGGAGCAGTGGTATTCATTCTGGACTTGCCTGACAAAATTAGTAAAGATGTCGAAGGTATCTGACTTGTGTTTCAGAAAGAACACCCACGCAAAGCGCGAGTAGTCATCAACAATTACCAATGTATAGTCCTTACCTCCAGAACTTCTAATTTGCAGTGGACCAAACAAGTCCATGTGCAGTAGATGGAGACATCTGTTAGAGTTTTTGCCAATAATGTTTTTAAAGGTAGCCCTTGTTTGCTTGCCTTTTACGCATGCATGACAAGGCCTGTCTTTGACGCATTTGACATTTGGGGCATCACGTACTAAGTTCATTGAAAATAGTTTATTAATGGTTTTGAAATTAATATGTGCTAGTCTCTTGTGTCATTGGTCACCAAGAGATGCACTATCTTTTGCTAAAAGACACACTGGTGTAGAGGAATCTATACAGATAAAATTTAAATAGAAAATATTCCTGCTTTGAGTGCTGGATAGAATCGTTTCCATATTGTCAACGGATTTTTTCAAGCACTTATCAGCATGGAACTCAACTATGTATCCTTTATCGCAGAGTTGGCTTATGCTAATGAGATTGTGTTCCAATCCTTCGACATAAGCCATATCCGAGAAGGATAAATTGCCGTTAGTAATCATACCATAGCCTCTAGTAATTCCACGGTCTGAACCTCCAAAGATGACCTTTGGTCAATTTACGACTGGAGTAAAGTTCTGAATGAGGCTTCTAGTCCCAGTCATATGCCGAGAGCATCCGCTGTCCAAGTACTAGATGGGCGTTTTGTTGGCCTTTGGACATCCCTGCAATCATAATCAATTTTCCTTAGGAACCCAAACACGTTTGGGTCCTTGGTATCTGGTTAGAGTACTCCCCCTACGAGTGTTAGCATTATGAGCGGTCTTTCTCATATTGCTGACATGAGGGGTTGCAACATTTCTGGAATTGAACCAGCAATCTATGGCGAAGTGACCAACCTTGCCACAGCACCAACAGTCAAATCTGTTGTACCTTTGCCTCAAGATCTCCTGCGTGACCTTTTGGAATTTTGGTCTAGCAGGGGTAGCATTCTTGGAGGAAGATGCCTCATGATGATGGCAATCACATGGCTTCTTCTCCTTTATGGGCTTCTCTACAACAGGCTTTGTCTTTGGTGCCTTCTTGAAGTTATGCCCATGATTGAAAGGGTCATAGCTCTGAAGAAAAACTTCTTTATGAGGTGCCTTAAAGACACTTTCGCCAAAGTTTCGGGGTCGAGTTCATCCTTGATAGCGGGACTTTGGCTCTACATAGGTAGGCCTAGCAAAGTGCCCGTAGGATGAGTCAAAATCAAACTCATTTGATGGAAAGATGACCTTTTTGAATGTAGTTTGATTTTGAGGGGCTTTTCCCTTTTCTTCGGCTGAGGCCTTTTTGGCGGCCTTATTTTTCCGTTAATTCTGGTTTCTCCTAGAGGATTTACTAGGAGCTTCTTCATGGCCTAGTCCAGCTCCCTTGGCCTTTGCTGAGAATTTAATAACGAATGGAAGAACTGTTTTGGGCTTCGAGAAACTCTCAACAAGTTTTCTTTCAGCCGTAAGTTCGGCTTCCAATCCTTTGATGATCTTATACTTAAGGTCAAGCTGCTCAAGAGCCTTGTTATATTCTTCAATAACATTATTGAAGTTTTCTTCGAGGGAGTCAGTATTTGCGACTTTCTCTCTCAAGATGCTCTCTTCGGCTTTTAGAGATTTGATCTCTTTAGCCTGAGTATTCACGACTCGACGACATTTGTCGTAAGGCATGATTAACTCCTTGTACTGGGCCATTAATTCTGACTCATCGTTAGAGGAGCTACCCTCGCAATCATGTTCAGAGACTTCAGAATCTGAAAGAGGTGTATGAGAGTTTACCTTCCCAGTGAACTGGGGCTCTTGTTCATCATCTGTTTGAGCCATTAGCCCAAAGTAAGCTTCTTCTTCTTCGCTTGACTCAGATGAGTCGGAGTCGCTAAGAGTCTTGCTCTTTTTGGCTATGAGGCTCTTCTCTTTCCTCTTCTTGTTGTGTGAGGATTTCTTTTCTTCTCTTCTACTACCCTCCTTCTTCTTATGAGGGCAGTCAGCAATGACGTGACCTGGCTTATTACAGCAATAGCAAATGATGTCAGTTGAAACGTACTTGTTCTGTTTAGTATTGTACCTTTCGTGGCTGCTTGAGCTTTTTCTTTGTCGATCGCCATCGCGTCGCGATCCTCTGTATGAGGCATCCTTGCATTTCCATTATTTCGTTTTATTGAGAAACTTCTTGAATTGCCTTGAGAGTAAGGAGAACTCTCCTTCAGATAGTTCAGAGCCTGAGGTGCTGGGCTCTGATGTTTCTTCTTCTTCATCAACTTCTGGAGCTGGAGCGGGGGAGGCAGCCTTAGTCTTTCTGGAGGTGTCTGCCTTCAGAGCGACAGATTTCTCCTTTAGTACAGACCTGCCTTTTTCTTCTTCAGCTTTCCTTGTATTGATTTGGAGTTCATAAGACATAAGCTTTCCAAAGAGATTTTGCGGGTCCGTTTCAGCTAGCTTCCCGAACTCCCTGATGACGCAAACCTTGTTATCCCATTCCTTGGTCAGGGATCTCAAGAATTTGTCGTTCAGTTCTCCGTTGGTGAAGACACGGCCATATACCCTTAGGCCATTCACAATTTTAAAGAAGTTTTCAAAGGTGTCGGTATTTGTTTCTGTGTGCCCTTGTCGGAACGCTTCATATTTTTGGTTGAGAAGGGATCTCTGATCATCCCTTACTTCTTCAGTTCCTTCCATCAAAGTGACTAAGGAATGCCACATCTCCTTAGCCGATTGACAGTGAATCAGGTTCTACAGCATCGAGTCATCGACTGCACTTGCTATAATGTTCTTAGCTTTCTTGTCGAGGGAGACAAGTGCAATCTCGTCTTTGTCAAGATCCATTAGCTTTTTGGGAACTTTCTTGGTAGGGTTGATAGTGGACACAGTCATGGGAACGTAAGGACCTTCTTCAACGATCATGAAGATCCTTGGATCCACAGCTTCCATGAAAAATTTTATCCTTTCTTTCTACATGGGAAAGTTATTTTTCTTGCACAGTGGAAGCTTGGCAAAAACTATGCCCTTCTCCATTTTATGGTAGAATCTTTCAGACAACAGATTTGGATCTGATCAAGGTGTTAACCTTTTGACGATCAACCTCCCTCTGATACCAATTGAAAGAAAACGGTTGTCAACCTAAATCACCTAGAGGGGGTGAATAGGTGAGTTGTGTGTCTTTTGAGGAATAAAACATATTTAGAGCACAACACAGAACTATCTACCAATATCACAGACGAAAAAAGATTTAGAGTGGTTCCCCGACCTTGGTTACATCCACTTTCCCTCACCGATCTAGCAATCAACTAGACTCGGCTACTCCACTATCTCGGATCAAAAACCGGTCCTACCCTCGGAACAAAGTTCCTACAAACTCGATTCAAACAAAGGGATCTACTCCTCGGAAGATAACACTTCCTACAAACTCGGAGTGAAAAACTCCTACACTCGGAGAAATTTTCTCCTACAAGATTAGTAAAGTTTTGGAAAAATTATACAAACAGTAAATCCAATCAGATCTGATGAACCGGCCAGAGAACTTCTTATTATGGACTTTGCAGCACTATCAGAAATCGATGAAGAGAATCTCGGCCCAGATCTTGATCTTCTGGCTTTTACAGAATCAGAGAGAGAAGATGAACAGTGATGTCGATCTCGATCTGTAACTTTCTTCAGAATAAATCCCCTGAAATTGGAAGCAGTGGCCGGAGAAGAGGGCGGCGGAGGCGGCTTTCGTTTCGTGAAAACAGACAGAGGAGTCGGCTAAAAACTTTCTCAAAATAAAATGACAAGAAGGCTTGGAGAATACTTAGGGTTTGTCATTTTCTGATAAGACTTTATATAGGAGAGAATAATGGTCATAATGATGTACACGTGGACCAATCATGTCGCGTGATTTGAAAATCCCGTCAGAAAAAAGAATTAGACAAATTTCAGGAAAGTTCAGGCATATACACGAGTAAGAGAAGATCTACTTGAGTAGTTGAATAACTACTCCAGTACATGAAGAAGAACATACTCGGGTATATAAAGATAGGCTACTCGAGTAGGCAGAAACCAACTAATCGGGTAAGCAGAAAGAACTACTCGAGTGTGTATAGAGAACTATTCGAGTAGATAAAGGATCTACTCGAGTACAAGAAAAACTACTCGAGTATATTACATAACCTACTCGAGTACATGAAGGACTACTCGAGTGGAATACTTAGAATAAATTCTGAAGATGTCAGCAAGCAGCTACTCGAGTAGTTGAACTAAACTACTCGAGAGGAAGTGATCTACTCGAGTAGGTGAAAGTTCTACTCGAGTAAAGGACTTAGAAAATTCTGGAGTTAGGAAAATTTCAAAGTACACGAGTGAAACACGATCTACTCGAGTAGGTATAATGAACTACTCTAGTATGATTCTATCTACTCGAGTATGTGAGTATACTTACTGGAGTATATGAGTGTTTATACTCGAGTCCATGACTTAGAATAATTTTGATGAGAGAAGCCTTTAATACTCGAGTATAATAAGTGATCTACTCGAGTATATAAACATGCTACACGAGTATATGACTAAGTCTACTCGAGTACATGACTTAGCTACACGAGAGGTACACTTAAGTACTCGAGTACAAGGTTTCTTTACTCGAGTAAATTATACCCAATCTACTCGAGAAGTTATGGACCTACTCGAGTAAAAGACATAGAGAATTTTTGTTGTTAGAAAACTCTTTCTTCTAATGTAATCAACTTCCAATCCTTTTCTCAAGGTCCAATAGCTTGAATATGAAGTGTATCCAAATAGAGAGACCACACATGAGTCAACACCTTGGAATATGCAATGAGGGATTACATTGCACAGTTCCTATGTTTGGTGACCCACTGTGGACTGACATTGGTCTACACTTCCCAGTTAAATTCCTGCAAACATATAACTCAAAACAAGCTTCAAATACAACATAATTCATCTTAGTTCCAGGGTGACTTCATCAAATCTGGGTTAGTGTGGATGTAATACCCAACAGGAAGTCTAATTCCTACAAGGGACGTGGCTTGTTGCCGACCTTGGCGGATAGGCAACCAAGTCCGGCAAAGGGAGACCTGCGGAGACATGCTTGCGGTTAAGCTGAAAAAGGGCTCGGCCTGTAAAGTCGGACTGCGGAAGTAGTCTGCGGCCCCTACCGACCAAGGGAAGGCACGCGGCCTGGGCGGTCAGTCCGCTGAGACCGCCCAAGCCGTGCGGCCTGAGTGAACAGAGAATTCTATCCGCCCACACTAAAGCATCGCGACCTCCAGGGGGAACCAGGGGAAGTCCGCGACGAGCAAGCTGGCTGGCTTAGGATGGATCGCCGATTTTGAGGTTAACATATCCAACAAATGCCTTTAACAATATTTTATCACAAATACATACAGACTAAATTTACCAAAATATTAATGTTGTTGTACTACAGTCTCTCCCTACAAAATTCAAAGCCAATTCAACATTATTGGTGCAGGAAAGATTACTGTACAAAAACTTCAATGGAGATGTTCGAGGCTACAGGAATCCGGTGATGGCAGTGTAACCCCTCGTTGGAAGGTATTTTCAAGGGCTATGACTTTTGTAATTAGTCAAACGCCCAAATCTGGATGCATCGTGTCCGAAAATGACCTTGAAGATTGTTGCATGCGGAAAGCATATTTCTACATGCATCTTAAAGCAGATCAAACGTCGTCGGTTCGTCTTTTTCCCCAACCAAACTTCCCAAATCACATCCAGAATTCCTCCTCCCTTGTTCACCCTCAAAAGGCCAACTTTCTTCACGAAACCAAGTCCATATCTTCTCATGGAAGGCAGGAGTGGTCAAAGACATCATATCTCTAGGGCAGAAGACCTAGCAAGGACTTCTCCTAAGAAAGATTTCTCCTCACGAATCAAGACTCTTTTGAGCCGATATCTCTCCTAGGAATAACTAGAGATCTAGCACCAAAGGATAGGGTGGCAAGCTCACCTCGGTTCCGACATTTCCAGCCATGGATCTCATCACTCTCCTTGGCGGCATCTTTCCCTTGATAGTATTTTTCTTTATAGGAAGAGAGAGGGAAGGAGAAGATTTTCTTCCAGATATTGACCCCGGCGGCTTCTCTATTTCGTCGGGATTGGCATAGACAACATCTTGGCAAAGTGATAAAAAGAAGACTAGGGATTTCCGCATGTCCCTTTTTATATTGATAAATTTGGGTAATTGTCTATCCATGTGTCGGCCTGACATTGGACCGTCTAACATTACTTTAAATTAGTCATTTTGAAAGGATGCATCCCATTTAAGTCGATTTGGTGCAATTCCCAAAAATCTGGTTCAGCAACGTGAAAGAGAGGGTTAGACCTGATATACTCTAGATGGGGTGAATAGAGTATCTTTAGATCTTTTTATGTTTATAAAAACTACAGAGTAGAGCAGCTATGCAGATACCAAAATTTGCTATAAGAAAAAGAGCAATCCTAAGATAAACTAATCTACCACAGGCACAGCAAGATTAAACTAACACAGGCACAGTAAAATTAAACTAACACAGGCACAACAAAATTAAACTAACACGGTGCAACAAGAACAAAAAGGAAAGAGGGCAACCAGACAACACAAGAACTTTTATAGTGGTTCCCCAACCTAGGTACATCCACTCTTCTACCACCCTGGTAGGAATCCACTAACAGGTTTTGATCAGGTGACTGCCACCAATGAGATTTTGATCAGGTGCTCAAAAACCAACCTAAGTCTTTTGATCAGGTGACTTGCAACCAAGGAATAATGTTTGAAGGGAGTTAAAGAACCAATTGTACAGAGAGAGGGGTGAGAGAGTTATGGTATCTTCTCTTTCTCAAATACAACTGAGAAGACTAGTGGATCTTTGATGTTATCAAAGCTCCCCCTGAGTTATTAAGTTGTTCAGGAAGTTTGGAGCTTTGCTTCAGGGTGAGTAGGTCTTCAATCTTAAGCCTTGATTACAAGAGATCCAGGAACTTCTTGACTGATAAAGATTTGTTATCCTTGACGAATCCTGGAATGAAGAATGAAGAAGACTCTTGATTTGGGATGAATGTTCTTCTTCTTCTTCAGCAAAGTCAAGATGAAGACCAGATTATCTATCTGCACAGAGTAGAGTTTGAATGTTGTTGTTGTGTATCTTCTCTGTGTGCCTTGTACTCTTTTTCTGGTCAGTACTATATTATTCTTTGTTGTATCTTCTCTTCTTGAGAGGAAGGAAGAAAATCACTTCTATATTCTCAATGGAATTTCTTCTTTGAATTTCGAATTCCTTCCTGCAATGATTGCTGTCGGCCTAGAGAATGTAATACGGCTGGAGAGAATGTCTGCATTAATTGGATTTCCCCAACTGTCCCGTTGAAAAATGGCAAGTAATAATCCAGATGAATATCATAATCAATGCTGCTTCTAACGGTAATATTCAAAGAATATTAAGCATTGATTACTCAGGAATTACTGCAATAAAATAAGGACAGAAGGAAGGGAAAATCCAAGTCTGGATCTGCAAAGAATTCATCGAGTAAAGATCAGATTTCGTCGACCTGAGTCCAGAGTTCGTCGAGCTGAGAAATCATGTTCTTCGATCAGATAATTGTTGTTCATCGACCTAAGATCCAAGATCGTCGACCTGATAACTGCTAACTGATATCTGATAAAACTTGCCAATTCTGTGCTCCAAGATCGTCGAGCTGATAACATAGATTTGTCAATTGGAGTTCAGAGAAATGATTCTGGACTTGAAATGTTGAAGTTGAGCATCCAGAAATCGTCGACCTGAGAACCTAGTTCGTCGAGCTCAACTCAGAGAATTGTCTCTGAGTTCGTCGAGCTAAGCACGGCTTTCGTCGAGCTGAGTTCGACGAACTCACTTTCCTGAATCTTTGAAATTTTTCTAAGTCAAGAGTCTTCTGCAGTCTGTTGTTGGTTGGTCCAAGCAATGTTGACTCTAAGGACATGACCTAAACTCTAGGACACAAACATGACCCTGGCTATACATGTTGGGTCAATAATCCTAGTTTAGTGAACCTAGCCCAAGTCCAACTAGGGATCCAACAATCTCCCCCTATTTGGGTGAGGTCACTAATCACGAACACAAAATATTTACAAAGTAAGAGAAAGATATATCAGGCAGAAAACTTTAAAATATGCAGCAGATATATATATACAATGAGCTTTGTATCATAAAATAAATAAGCAGTTTTAAGACATACAAAAAGACAAAGATAGTTTAAAATCATTTCTTCTCCTTTGGCTTCTTTTACTTATCCTCCTTAGCTTTATCACCAGGCTGAGTGAATTTGATTTCCCTATTTGGATTGGCTGCTTGAGTCTTTTTCATGGTCATATCAGCAGCTCCAATAATATTTAGGAAAGTAGCCCTTAGCACCACAACTTCTGGATGTAATTTCATGTAACCATCTACATTGAAGATTTTATTAACTTTTGCAAACCTGTTTAGTTCCTTCTACCTGTATTTGGACATTGTTGTATATTTAGAGGGATCCTTTCCTTCAGCTTTTGCCTTGTTGATCATAGATAGGCCAACCAATTCTTGGAACCTGGCCATCCTTGCAGTAGTAGCTGTTTCTGCATCCTCAAATGGAACAAGAGGGGATGCAGGTCTCTTTGGACTTTCAGCCTTTTGATTTTCATTAGTTTATTATAGATGATGTTGTTGATGTTGATATTGCTGCTGTTGATGTTGCTTGCCTGAGAAGTACCTGTGCTGGCTGCTTCCAGAAAATGAAGATATACCATGCTATCTCTGATAGGTTTGATATTTGGTAGTCCTTTAAGATGAAGAGTCTGAAGCACCAGTAGTAGGTGGAGGAGGAGGAGGAGGGTCTTTCATGTATCTCTGTGGAGGAGGTGAATACTTTCTACTTTTCTTCCTATCCTTCTGCTGATTCTTGGACAACCACATCCAAGCTGGCATGCCCTTGTATGGAGTGATATTCTGGAGAATATAGTAAGGGGTGTCATGAGTTGGATTAGGTTTTGGAGGAGGAGCTAGATGGGCTTTCCTTTTCTTAGTGACTTTCTTTTTCTTCGCAGAGGGACTGTCATCTGAATCCTCTTCATCGTCATCATCTGAAGAGTCTTGTGGATTATCATATAAAGCATTAATTTCTTTTAATGCTTTTGCAGATATCAACACTTTTTCTGCTTGAGGAGGAGCAGGAGCAAGAGCTGGAGCTGGTGTAGGAGAACTATATACATCAGTGCTTTCAGCAACTGATTTATTCTCTTCTTCAATATCATCCATGATCAACTCATCTAGATCAGGCATGGGGCTATCATCCATAATGAAGGTTGGAGCAGAGATGACCCTGGGAGGGGATGAAGTAATGAAGGAATCAGCTCTTGCTGGAGTTGGAATAACAGGAGCCTCTATAATAGAAAAACTACCCTTGAGTCGCATGACAACTTTGGGGATTATTGGGGAAGTATAGGGAACTATAGCCATGGATGGCTTTATGATGTATTCTGGAAGAGAAAGTGAATTGTATCAAAAATATTCAACAAATTCAAAATATCTACTCTGGGATTTATAATGTAATCACCAACCATTTTTATTTCCTCTGTGACTATCTCATCCAAATCCGTATCAGATTCAATAAAACTAATTAAATCAATCAATTCATCAGCTGCTTCTGCTTCTACTGCTGCTTCTGCTTCTAGTTCGGCTGCTTCTGCTGCTGCTTCTACTTCTGCTACTATTATTACTTCTTTACAGACTCTCTCCTTCTTCAATCAGGGGTACCCCTGATTGAAGAAGGAGGGACAGAGAGAGCAGAGATTTGAGCAGCAAGAGAAGAGATGGAAGAAGCAAGAGGTGAAATAGCCTCTTCTATGAGTGTTTTGAGATGGGGAGTGAGAAGTGCTAGAAGAGGCGGAATGAGGGAGGGGTCTAGTTGTAGGAATGCAAAAGGTGTCTCAGTGGAGACAGAACGGTTAATGGAAGATAATGGTGGAGGAGGAGGTAGAGAGTCTGACATGTTTTCATCTGGGGAAGAATGGGTATGAAGAGGGGATGAAAACAGATTGAATGATGGTAGGTAGGATAGATTGGAAAGAGGAATGTCAGCCAAATGTTGTGGTAGAGGAGATGATGGTTGTGATGGAGTTGGTTTCCCATCTGGTGATGGAGTTGATGTATGAGAGTGAGTATGAGTTTGTGTTGGAGTTGGTGTACCATGGAGGGATGGAGTATGAGAGTGAGTATGAATTTGTGTTGGATGTACTGGATAGGATGGAGGTGTAGGAGTGCGGACTGTGGTGTGAAATGGTGATGGAAGATGACTTTGGATGGCTGGAGGTGGTGGAAGAGAAGATGGAGCATCTTCAGCAGGGTAGGGAGTGGATAGAGCAGCCCTTATACCCTTAGAAGGCCTGGAGGAAGAGGAGTAATCCTTGGAGGGCTTAGGGATATTCCTCACCCACCTGCCAAAGAGGGCACAAGTGATCCTCTTGAAGGCATTAATGAATATGGTCGGTGTGATCAGGGATTCAGCAGCCTTTTACTGAAAGAAGATTCCCAGAATCCTTCCAAAACACACCTCCTTCTTGGTGTTCTCTTTCCTGATCATCTCAAACATAATCTTAGCCCAATTCACAGTATTCTTATTCACCACCGCACACATCACCAGGAATTGATGCCTAGTGATGAAGTCATGGACTGTGTGTTTGCCCAGCAGTACTTTGCCCACAACATCTGCTAGAAACTTATATTTAGCAGATAAATGTTTCTTTAGTAGTTTGTTTGGAGTTGCTCTAGAATAACACATTTTATTCAGCATTTCATTAAATTCATCACTGTCAATCTCCAGTTCTTCCTCGCTATTAGCTAATCCAAAAATATCTGTTAAGACTGGGGGTAAGAGCTACTTCATTACCTGATACTGTTCCAGTCATGGTGTTCTCATCTAGGGAGGAGGAAGTGTAAACCCATTCTCTAATCTCTGCACCGGCTATATTTTTTCTGGTGGTTATCAAGTTCTTCAACTATTGATCTTCAAGCAGTTGCAAAATCTCCAGGAAGACGGGATCAGAGTGTTGAAACGATTCAAAATCTATATCAAACCATGTATCAAACTTCATTGCTCCAAGACTGCATGCGGGAATCGCCATGAGTTCGCATACAACAAAAACAAAAGAGATCAAGTGCGAGAGAACTGAAAGCGTGGGATGGACGTCGAAGAAAAAACCTAGATATAGGATTTTTCAGAATATGAATCGACAAACTCCGTTCAGCGAAAACTTGGAAATTTCTTCGATCCGAGGTTGACGAAATATTCTACAGTTAAACAATTCGTCGATCTCAGTCAGAAGATGTGAAAACATTTCGTTAAGCTCCATTCGACGAATGTTTTTTGAAGCAGATTCATCGAACTCCACTCGACGAAAGTAACTTTACTCACAGAGAGTTCGTCGAATTCCGTTCGACGAATATCTCTAGAACCTTTCACAGTTCGTTGATCTCCGTTCGATGAACTTTGAAAAATTCGTCGACTGTAGACAAAAATCAATTTAAGTCTTCTCCATTTATCATACCAAGCTGATTTATGAAGAACAGATGATTCCTCTCATCTAAAGGTCTGGTGAAGATATTTTCCCTTTGTAAATCAGTGTAGATATAGTTAAGATTAATTTTGTTTTTGTCTACACACTCTCTTATGAAATGATGTCTAATGTCTATATGTTTATGCCTACTATGATAGTCTAGATTTTGTGCTATGGATATAGCACTTGTGTTGACACATAAGAGAGTTGAATTATTTAAGTTGAACCCATAGTCTAGGAGTTGATTTTAAATGCACAGCATCTGGGAACAACAACTGCGAGCTGCAATATATTCTGCTTCAGCAATTGATGTAGACACAGATGACTGTTTCTTGCTAAACTAGGACACTAATCTCATACCAAGGAACTGGCATGTCCCTGAGGTACTTTTTCTGTCCACCCTGCATCCAGCAAAGTCAGCATCGGAGTATCCAATTAACTCAAATTCTGACTCAGTAGAATACCAGAGTCCTAGACTAGGATAACTCTTTATATATCTCAAAATTCTTTTTAGGAAAACTAGGTGAGATTTTTTGGGGTTCACTTAGAACCGAGCAGAAAGACATGTAGCAAACATTATGTCAATTCTGCTTGATGTAAGGTATAGTAGGGACCCAACAATGGCCCAATATAATTTCTAATCAACATGTTTCCCATGTTCATCAGAATCTATTACATCATTAGTGGCCATGGGTGTTTTCATTGCTGAGGCATCAGCCATCCCAAACTTCTTAATGAGCTCTTTAGTATACTTAGCCTGAGATATGAAGATTTCATCAGGTAACTGCTTCACTTGGAGACCAATGAAGTAGGAGAGATCACTCATGCTACTCATTTCAAACTTTGAATGCATGAGGTTTGCAAACCTCTTGCATAGTTTGGAATCTGTAGACCCAAATATAATGTCATCTACATAAATTTGTACTAACAAAATTTGATCCTTATTGTGCCTAGTGAATAATGTTCTATCTACAATGCCTCTAGTAAATTTATACTCTATCAAGAAGCTAGCTAAGGTCTTATACTAAGCTCTTGGAGCTTGCTTTAAACCATAAAGAGCTTTATGCAATCTAAAGACATATGAAGGATAAGTTGCAGAGATAAAACCTGGAGGTTGTTCAACATAAACCTCTTCTTTAAGTACTCCATTGAGAAAGGCACTCTTGACATCCATCTGATAGATTTTAAACTTCTTGTAGGCAGCATAAGCAAGGAAGATCTTGATTGCTTCTAACCTTGCAACTAGTGCAAAAGTTTGGTCATATTTTATTCCTTCTTCTTGCCTATAACCTTGAGCAACAAGCCTAGCCTTGTTTCGCACAACTACACCTTGGGCATCTAGCTTGTTTCTATATACCCATTTAGTTCCAATGATTGGGTAGTCTTTGGGTCTTGGAACAAAATCCCAAACACTACATCTCTCAAATTGATTGAGTTCCTCTTGCATTGCAATGATCCAGTGGGAATCTTGCTCCGCATCTTTCATGGATTGAGGCTCAACTTGAGAGGGGAAATAGGCATACATCACATCTTGGTTGAGTTAATGCCTTGTCTATACACCTACTGACATGTCCCCAATCACTTGAGATCTAGGGTGATCCCTTAGTATGACAAGATCATTGGGTGGAGTTGGTTCAGCAACAATATTTCGGTTTAATTCCTTTTGTGGAATAATGTCTGCTGTTGAAGGAAGTTCAACCTCTTCGAAAAGTTCTTCTTCACTGTCTTCATCAGCTTGTGCAGGAAGAGGTGATATAACCTCTTGTGGAAGATTCAACTAACCCAATTTCTCACAAAAATGAGGTACATGCAAAATATCTGAGGTAGAAGAGTCCTTCTCCTTATAGTACATGTTAGCTTCATCAAAAGAAATATGTACAGATTCTTTTATTTTTAAGAATGATTTATTGAATATCATATAAGCTTTGCTAACTTGGGAATATCCTAGAAACATTCCGTCTGTGGCTTTAGATTCAAATTTTCTAATGTGCTTCTTATTATTGTTATGAATGAAACACCTACACCCAAAAATTCTAAAGTAATCAATTTTAGGTTGCTTCCTTTTGAGTAATTCATAGGGGGTCTTGTCCTTTAGTTTGTGTATCAAACTTCTATTCAGCACATAGTTTGTTGTGCTCATAGCCTCTGCCCAAAATAATAGGGGCATGTGTGCATCTGCAAGCAATGTTCCTGCAGATTCAATGAGTGTTCTGTTTTTCCTTTTTGCTATCCTATTTTATTGAGGAGTTCTAGCAGTAGAGAAACAATGCCTGATACCTTCCTCCTCACAGAATGTTTGCATGGGAAGAGATTCAAACTCAGTACCATGATCACTTCTAATCAATGCAACTGGAGTAGAATACTCAATCCTTATGCCCTTAAAAAGTTTGTAAGGACTTTAAAGTTATCTGACTTGTTTCTCAAAAAGAAAACCCAAAAGAATCTGGAGAAGTCATCTACAATAACCAAGGTGTAAGACTTCCCTCCTAAGCTTTGTACAACAATGAGTCCAAAAAGGTCCATATGTAGCAAATACAAAATCTTAGGTGAATCACTCTTATTAACTGACTTAAAGCTGTTTTTAGTTTGCTTGCCTTCTTGACAAGCCTTGTATAGGCTTTTCTTCTTATAGGGGCCAGAAGGCAATCCTCTAATAAGGTTGTTCCTAGATAGCTTAGAGATATTTTTAAGGTTCACATGACCTAGTCTTCTATGCCAAAGGATATTGTTATTACTAACTTGATTGAATAAACATATTTCTGATTTAGTAGAATTAAAATTTACTAAGTATATATTCCCTTGTCTACACCCTGTTAAAACAGTTTGATTATTTGAAGAAATAATGCATTTAGAATTGGTAAAGCAAACCTGATAACCTGCATTATATAATTCACTTATGTATATTAGGTTATGTTTGATACCATTGACATATGCCACTTTTTTGAAGGTGACAGCACCACTATTGAAGTCTCCATAGCCTTTAGTTTGTCCAAAGCTGGAATCTCCAAAGATCACTTTTGGACCCAGCTTTGCCTTAAAGTTGATTAATCTTTCCTTGCATCCAGTCATGTGCTTGGAGCACCCACTATCGAGATACCACTTATTTTGAGTTATAGGATAGTTCTTGACCTGCAAGAAAATAAGTTAGATGTTATTGAACCAGGTTACCTTGGATCATTATTTCTTTTCATAAGAAAAGCTAGAAATATATGAACATTCAGGTTGGCTTTTATGACCTAAGGGGTGAAATCGTCTGGGAGGAATTATCCAATCCGCAAGTGGATTAAAAGGTTTTCTAGATTGATTAGTGTTTCTATCAAAATTATAATTTTTATTAAGTCTAACTAGGTTCGACGAAAAATTATAAGTTCGTCAACCAGAGTTCGACGAAGTGGGATGAGATCGTCGATCTCTGCTCAGAGAATGAAAATATTCATTTTTTGCGCCCCAAGTTCGTTGATCTCTGCTCGACGAACCATACACAGTTCTTCGATCGCAGTAAGATGAATTATTATAGCTAATGTTGGCGTTGATAGATCGTCGATCTGAGTTCGACGAACTAACCACATTTCGTCGACCTGAGTTTGACGAAATCTGTTGAACTTTGTTTTTACTTAAAGTTTTCTGGTTTCTGTTATTTTGATTTTTAGAGTTAGGTAATTCTTCTGTGGTTTGTTTATTATCTATTACCTCTTTACCCTTAGCTGAAAGAAATCTAATAGGGGTTGATATTATGTTCTTCTTAAGTAAAGGAGGGTAAACTTGATGATGCACATACCTCTGTTTTTAAAGAAATGATTTGTTCATTAGCTAGAGTTAGTTCATCTTTTAATTTAGTGTTTTCAGAAATCAGATTTTCTTGATTAGATAGTCTTTCCCTAAGTATTTTAATTTCCTTTTCGAACTTGATTAATTCAATACACATGGTTTTAAGTCAATTTTGTAACTATAAGAACTGTAATCAAAAGATGAAAGTACATGATCTGCTTCAGATTCTGAAACTCCTTCATTTTTAGATTCTTCTTCATCATCTGATTGGTTGTTAGAGGCATTGATGGCAATGATGCAAACTTTTCTGGCCTTTGCCTCTTCTTCCTCTTCACTGGAACTGGAAGATGTGGATTCATCTTCTGTGTCACTCCAGGTTTAGGCAACAAATCCCTTCTCCTTCTTTTTGCATTTGCTAGAGTAAGGCATGCTACTTTGTTATCTTCTGGAGTCCTTCTCTCTTCTTCTTTATTTCTACTGATTCTCTGGACACTCTGAGATAAAGTGTCCAGGTTTCCTGCAGCCAAAACATACTACTTCTTTAGTTGGAGTTTTATCATACCTTGTCTTATCATCCTGCCTGGATGATTTTCTCCTGAATTCCTTTCTTGCCATTTTGTAAAATCTCTTGGCAAAGAGACTCATTAGTTCCTCATTTACTGTTGAAGCTTCAGTCTCTTCAGCAGCCTTGAATGCTATGTTGTGCTCCATTCTTGCTGGTGGAAGAGTCCTTTGTTCAGCTACTTCTCTGGACTTTATTAGTTGCTCATAAGACTTGAGCTTTCCCAATAGAGATTCTGTGGAAATCTCATTTATGCTCCTGGCCTTCTTGATTGGTCATATCCTGGAATCCCATGAGCTTGGGAAGCGCATGAGGATTTTATCATTTACTTCAGTAAGGGTGATGTCCTTATCCAAAGTCTTCAGCTCATTTATTATTGAGCTCAGTATGTTGTACATGTCAGTAACAGATTCTAACTCATCCTTCTTGAAATTCTCATACTGGATATGAGATTTGATCTTCTGCCTTTCCTTTCATTAGCAGTGCCAACCACCATTTGGTCGAGAGACTCCAAAATAGCCTTGGCTGATGTGCATTCAGCCACCTTCTGAAAAATGTCATCAGACAAAATGCGAGCCAGAGTATTCATGGCCTTTGCATCAATAATCTTGGCCTTCTTCTGTGCATCTGTCCACTTAGGTGGTGGAACAACATGTTTGCTTGATGTTGAAGTATATGTAGATGGTTGAGGAGGACCAGTCAAGATAGAATTGTAGATGTCCTCATTAATGGAATTCATATAAAGTCTTATTCTTGACTTCCAGATTGCAAACTTATTTAAATTGCACACTGGAGGTCTGGTGCTTGCATAATCCTTGTTCTTTGTCATACTGTGAATATAATCCTAAGGGAAATAGAGGGTCAGATCAAACACAGGATCTTTTGGTTCAAGGGTTAACTTGTACAACCAAAGAAACAATGCTCTAATACCAATTGAAAGAGAGGGTTAGACCTGATGTACTCTAGAGGGGGGTGAATAGAGTATCTTTAGATCTTTTTATGTTTATAAAAACAACAGAGTAGAGCAACTATGCAGATACCAAAATTTGTTGTAAGAAAAAGAGCAATTCTAAGATAAACTAATCTACCACAGACACAACAAGATTAAACAAACACAGGCACATCGAAATTAAACTAACACAGGCACAACAAAATTAAACTAACATAGGCACATCAAGAACAAAAAGGAAAGAGGGCAACCAGACAACACAAGAACTTTTATAGTGGTTCCCCAACCTGGGTACATCCACTCTTCTACCACCCTGGTAGGAATCCACAAACAGGTTTTGATCAGATGACGGCCACCAATGAGCTTTTGTTCAGGTGCTCAAAAACCAACCCAAGTCTTTTGATTAGGTGATTTGCAACCAAGGAATAACTTTTGAAGGGAGTTAAAGAACCCTTTGTACAGAGAGAGGGGGTGAGAGAGTTATGGTGTATTATTTTTCTCAAATACTACTGAGAAGACTAGTGGATCTTTGATGTTATCAAAGCTCCCTCTAAGTTATTGAGTTGTTCAAAAAGTTTGGAGCTTTGCTTCAGGGTGAGCAAGTCTTCAATCTTTAGCCTTGATCAGAAGAGATCCAGGAACTTCTTGACTGATAAAGATTTGTTGTCCTTGAAGAATCCTTGAATGAAGAATGAAGAAGACTCTTGATTTGGGATGAATATTCTTCTTCTTCTTCAGCAAAGTCAAGGTGAAGACCAGATTATCTTTCTGCATAGAGAAGAGTTTGATTGTTATTACTATGTATCTTCTCTGTGTGCCTTGTACTCTTTTTCTGGTCAGTACTGTATTATTCTTTATTGTATCGTCTCTTCTTGAGAGGAAGGAAGAAAATCATTTTTATATTCTCATTGGAATTTCTTCTTTGAATTTCGAATTCCTTCCTGCATTGATTGCTATCGGCCTGGAGAATGTAATATAGTTGGAGAGACTGTCTGCATTAATTGGATTTCCCCAACTATCCTGTTGAAAAACGGCAAGTAATAATCCTAATGAATACCATAATCAGTGATGCATCTAACGGTAATATTCAGAGAATATTAAGCATTGATTACTCAGGAATTACTGCAATAAAATAAGGACATAAGGAAGGAAAAATCCAAGTTTGGATCTGCACATAATTCATCGAGCAAAGAACAGATTTCGTCGACTTGAGTTCAGAGTTCGTCGAGCTGAGAAATCATGTTCGTCGATCAGATAATTGTTCTTCGTCGACCTGAGATCCAATATCGTCAACCTGATAACTGCTATCTGCTATCTGATAAAACTTGCCAATTCTGTGCTCCAAGATTATCGAGCTGATAACATAGATTCGTCAACTGGATTTCAAAGAAATGATTCTGGACTTGGAATGTTGAAGTTGAGCATCCAGAAATCGTCAACCTGAGAACCAAGTTCGTTGAGCTCAACTCAGAGAATAGTCTCTGAGTTTGTCGAGCTGAGCACGGCTTTCGTTGAGATGAGATCGACGAACGTCGAACTCACTTTCCTGATTCTTTGAAATTTCTCTAAGTTTGGAGACTTCTGCAGTCTGTTGTTGGCTGGTCCAAGCAATGCTGACTCTAAGGACATGGCCTAAACTCTAGGACACAGACATGACCCTGGCTATACATGTTAGGTCAATAATCCTAGTTTAGTGAACCTAGCCCAAATCCAACTAGAGATCCAACACAACGGCCGAAGATTCACCCAAGGCAAAGATTTTTTTTCTAAGTTAAATGGCATTCGACGAATTTTAGCCCAGTTCGACGAATCAACGATTGATTACGTCAGCGTTTGCCGAACTTACCTAAATTTGATGAATTTAGCTCAACTCGACGAATCAGCGCTCAACGGATTCAGCGTTTGACGAACTTTCCCGAGTTCGATGAATTTATCTCAACTCGATGGATCAGCGCTCATTGGAATCCGCGTTCGACGAATTTACCTAAGTTCGATGAATCAACGATCGACAAACTCAGTGTTCGATGGACTAACCTGTGTTCGGCGAATTTACCTCAGCTCGATGAATCCGCGCTCAATGGAATCAGCATTCGACGAACTTACCTGAGTTCTACGAATTTAGCTCGATGAATTTGACGTTCGACGAATATTCCTGAGTTCGACGGATTAGTGCTCGACAAATTTGGATGAGTTCGACAAATCAGCGACATGAGACTTTTGGCGTTCGATGAATTACACGAGTTCGACTAATCAGTGGTTGAGAAATTATCCTCAGTCTATGGCATTGAGTCGTGTTGAGTCTACTCAACGATCTAAACGCCTTAACCCACCAGTGTACGTTAAATGACATTGAGAGCATTGAGTCCAGTCAACGCTATCAACACCTCAACCCGGCCAGAATGCACTAATTTAAATGGTGTCGGGAGCATTGAGTCCACTCAACTCTCTCAACGCCTAACACGCTAGAAGAATTATAAGTCAATTGGCGTCGAGAGCGTCGAGTCAGCTCAGCGCAGTCAATGCCTAACCCACTAGAATTTCACTAAGTTACTTGGCGTTGAGTGTGTCGAGTCCACTCAATGCACTTGACGCCTAACTTGCCAGAATTTTCTAAGATAATTCCTGATCTAGTCGTTGAGTCCGGTCGACTCACTCGATGCTCCCTGAACCTGAGTCAATCTTCTTGACTCAAAACATGTGAGAGGGGTGTGGCACGAAATAGGATGTTACATCATGACTTTTAGGCCTTTTGGCCGACTAGCTTTCTCCCGCTTGCGATCCTTGCCTTATAAATATTTGGTTGTAACGTTGGTCAGTACAGGCCGACCTCACTGTGTAACCAACACATCTCCTCCCTGCAGTCCGTAGCGTACCCCGAGGAACTCCATTACCCTGCAGGTCAGCACTTCGTATGCAAAAATACAAGTACATTTAAAGTAGTAAAACATGATTGGATGTCGCATATAACAAACACGTTTCTATGTTGAGGATATAAGAAAATAGGGGCCTACAATGCAGCATGTATTCAAACCTGTGCTTTAACCAAGGCACCCAAAACATATGCTCCTAACACATCATCAATCGGGTTCATCCAATTTCCCCATTGGCGTTCAAGCCGCAAACACAAGGTTATTTCCAATTTCCCCATCGGCGTTTAAGCTCCAAACACAAGGGTACTTCCAATTTTCCCCAAATGACATACAATCTGTCACACGGAACTCTTTCCTAGGCCCCACCCGCACATGGGTCTCAATCCTCGGGCTTGCCTGACCGTTGCAAGACCCCACCCGTTCGCGGCTACCCAGGCCCGGCTCCAATATCGGGACCAAGTCCACTGAAGGAGACCTAGCGAGACCCTGCTGGGATCGTCTGAGATTGTCCAAAGCTTGTCGTTTTCATCAGTTCCACAGTAGGGGACTTGTCTCGTTGGGACACTCTCCACACGTGACTTTGCAACATCACGGGGTATCCAGCCGACCACAGAGACAAACCACTCCTTATCACATCACAATCCCAAGCCTTTCCCACCCTAATCCACCATCCATACTGTTCCATCCTCGTGTCCCTGCGTGTACTATAACTTCCACCAGGTCCGGTTCTGGCTACACGTACTCCAACGAAAGAGGGTGAAAACAACAACACAAATGACGTCTTGCCGCTAACGGATTTCTATAAAATCCTCAAGGCTCGATTTTCAACATCATCGAGTCGGACTAACGGTCGCGACTATGGCTTCACCCACAATGCCTAATCCACTTACTGAGCGGATTTCTAATGCAATATCATGTCGGAGACGGACACAATCGACTCGGTGGTACCTCTTGAAACGTGTCAACCTGAATCCCTCTCAATTGAGGGATCTGATGCCTATATGAATGAAAAAAAAAAGCGTAGATGCCATGCACCCATTCTAAAACTGAGAGGATAAGTATCGTTACCTTATGACTCCTCTTCCTAGCCATGAAACACTTGTCTTGTACAGATGAATATGAGCGCCTCCTTGTCTTATCCACGAATTAGGCCTCAGAATGACGATCGGAGGTCTGAAGCTCCGTCAATGGCAGAAGAAAGCTTTCTTCTTCCTCCTCCTCACTCTCACCCAAACCCTAGGCCAACACTCAAAATGTGATGAAAATAAATTTGAAATCCCGTTCGGCACTATATAAGCACTCTGGAGGACAGTCATGGGCCTTAGGATAAATTTCTAAAAGAAATTGGACTGCTAGAGAGCCAAACGACGAAACTGCTTTCATCCTCTATCGACGAGAGCAAACGGTAATGTCGGGCGATAGATTACGAGCCTCAAGTTAGAAAATAATGTCATGCTAACGCCGACGCTAAGGGTAATGCCGCACGGTAGTATCTTCCTCGAGAACTCAACGTTTTCTCAAGAACTTAACCCTTTCTCGAGAACTTAACGCTCTCGACACAAACCTGGAGTTACCGCCACACGATAAGGCTAACACCACGCGGTAACCTCTTTCTCGAAAACTCAGCACTCAATGAACTGGGCTTTTCTTCGTCATTCTCTACTCGACGAAACAAGGGTATCGCCGAGTGATAGCTACTATCACCAGGCGGTGATCCTCCAGTACTCGACGAACTGGCCTTTCGTTTTGACGTTCGATGAAATAGGACTATCGTCGGGCGATAGATACTATCGCCGAGCTATAGCAACATGAATTCAAGTTCTGAAAACTGGGGTATTAAAGATTTTATGTCACTCTCCTTGCGGCCACTAGCTCAATGGACACTTGTCTCACTCCCACATGCTCAACTACCCCAACCTATTCTTAGACCACCGCAGGAGTACGAGGTTGTACTAGCCCTCCTGATTGCGCATTGATTAATGAGAACACAGCTTCAACAACCAACCATATCATTTTTACAGAAGGAGGAGGTGTTGGCACCTTAGTTGGTGCACTACTCTCTGCCCGAGCATCGGGGTTCAAGCTTCCCTTATAAGACCTCCATCCGTCACATGAAATATAACATCGGGTCTGGGCAGGGCCTCATGCCATATTCCACAGACAGTCGGTGGGGTTACAGGTTAAATATCATACGACCAAACGAATCCTAACTCATAGCATTCTAGCGGAAGCTTCGTGGGTTAAATTGAACTCAAGTATCAATAATGTCCACTATATAAAATAATAGTAATGTTATTACAAAATACAAAAAATTTTATGGCCTTAAGTCCTTGCAATTATTCTTCAAAAAGGTGGTTTACAAACATTGGCTCGCAGGCTGGTCACACATGAAAGCAATAAAATACTTCACTTGGCCTTCAAGGGACAGTAAAGCATCAAGGGCTGCAACCCGTTATTTTTCGCTCGGCTCTGCAGCACCTGCACATGGACAATCCAACATAAGGATGTAAACAAGGCAATGGTCAGCATTAGATGACCTATTTTTAATGACACTACTCCATACCGAGGGCAATGACATACCTTCCCTTGATGCATTGAAACAATATATAGATATATCACAAGAAGGCACAACTCAAGCACCATTAAATATATCACAAATGTTTGCATCAACTGCCAATTGTCCGGTGCACACATGGCACATTCTCAGTGTACTGGAAATACCCAGCCCCACCACCATTCAGAGGACCAAGAACTAACGGTCAACAAAGAGCATTTCAATCTTTCTGGCACACATCCTAAGACTCTCATTATGTGTAACGCCCCTGATTTTATGTTGTCATTATTGGTTTGTCGATGTGATTATTTCAACGTCAGGGCGTCACCCTTTTTCCTTTTGTTGACGGCGCTGCACCGTTTGTGCGTTTTCGCATCCGTTGATCTTGTTTGTTCTGATTTTGGGATTCTGATGAGTTGGAATGTTTTCCTTGATATTAAGGATGAGGTTTGAGGCCTTGGACTTGTCCAGTTCTGTTGTGTTCTGAGTATTTTGGAGTCTCGGTGCGTGTTGGACCCTTGCGGTGATTTTTTTTCTCACTTGTGAGAGCTTTTGATGTTATGTCTCAAGAATGGTGCGTCAGATTTTAGGGTTGTCCTCGCTATTTAAATCATTAAATTCGGCACGTTTCGGCCTTTGATTTGAACTCATATTTCCCTGGTTCAACCATTTGATTATGATAATTATTATTTCAAATCCTTGGGCTTGTTTTGATTCCGGGAAACCCTCCTAAGTGGGTGGGTTTTTATCGTACTCTCTTTTTCCATATGAATTTCTGGGCGCTGTGCTGAGCTCGATGAACATCGAGCAGTTCTGGGTTCTGGGCTCGATGAACCTCGAGCAGAATTCGTCGAACTGGCTTTGCGTTCGATGAATTATGAACAGACTTCGTCGAGGGGGTGTTACCTTTGCATTCGATGATTTTCGACCTGATTTCGTCGAATGGGTTTTGCATTCGACGATCTTTGAACTTATTTCGTCGAACTGGTTTTGCGTTCGACGATCGAGATATTTTCTTCCTCCTTCTCGAGTAGCCTATGTGCTCTCGAGTTCTGTCTTTTTGTTCTCGAGAATTTTCTGCTTATTCTCAAGAATTCTATCTTCTATTCTCGAGTTTTGCCTTCGTGTTCTCGAGAATAGTCTCCTTGTTCTCGAGAACTGTCATTCAGTTCCAGAGAACAACTTTCTGGTTCTCGAGAACTGTCTTTCTATTGTTGAGAATAGCTTCCGTGTTCTCGAGAAATGTCTTTTTGTTCTCTAGAATAGCTTCCTAGTTCTCGAGAACTGTCATTCTGTTCTCGAGAACAGCTTCCTGGTTCTGGAGAACTGTCATTTTGTTCTGGAGAACATCTTCATGTTTCTCGAAAACTGTCTTTTTGATCTCAAGAACAGCTTCCTGGTTCTCGAGAACTGTCTTTTTTTTTCTCGAGAACAGCCTCCTTGTTCTCGAGAAACCCTTCTTTCTTCTCAGGATGCTATTTCTTCATAGATTTCGACTTCTCTCGTCTTCTTTAGCCCCGATCTGAGACAAGGAGTGATTTGGAGAATTTTTCCGGTAAAAGCAAGGCAAGTAATGGTTTCCTCCTTCTCTTCCCTTCTTTACCAGATTGGTAGGAATTTCTAACTTATTGTTATCATGATTAGCAATTAACTTATCGTTAGAATTTCCATGTTCTTGATTTTGCTATCAAGCACTGTTAAATGTTATATGTTTTGACGATGCGGTTATTTCCACTCTTTTTGTTGTTCCTCAACTTTCATGTAGAACGCGTTGGAGTTTATTTAAAACTGTAAATTCTTAGTAAAGGTTGATCAACCATGTCTAATCTTGAATTGTCTAGTAGAATCTGATGTGGCATTGTTGTCTTGAGATTTATATCATGGTTTCCTTCTTGGCTACGTCGTGGGCCGAGACATGCCTCCAGACCATGAAGGGTTGTGGTGGGCCTCTGAGCTCTAAACCCGGATCATTACGGGATTTTCATTCCAGGTTTCCTTTGTTGCGGGTGTTTTTGTGGGAGAAACCACCGCCGCAATGTTTTTTCTCCCTATTAGTACTTTCTGGGGCTCTACCGGGTGTTGAGTGTAACATCCCAAATTCGAGAAAAGGGAAAATATCGGGTGACACGGCCTGGGACACGGGCGTGTCCCAGGGGATGTCCTGCTCGGGTTGAGCAGATTGGGCGCATGGTCGACGAACTTCATTCGACTAAGTTGCGAGAGGTACACGCATGTGACACGGGCATGTCTTGGGGGGTGACCTAGGGCGTGTCGTCCCTTGGTCGACACCAGAGTATTTGGTCGACGAAATTGCTCGATAGAGGGAACACGACGTGCAAGCAAGCAAGGGGTACACGGCTTGTGACACGGGCGTGTCGAAGGGCATGTCCCCTCTGGTCGATGAACTATGCTCGACGATCGTCGAGTGACAAGCAAGGGGTACACGGCTTGTGACACGGGCGTGTCATAGGGCGTGTCCCGCTGTGTCGACAGGTCGACACTTTTCTCTCGACGAGGTGTCGAGTGGGTTACACGCCCTGGGCACGGGCGTGACTGGGCCGACACGGGCGTGTACCCTAGCCGTGTTCTATTTTGGATATGACAAAATGAGTCGGTTCGTGTGCCGCTTAAGGTAAACGCCCTGTGATACGGGCGTGTCAAAGGGCGTGTCAGGCCCGAAAAGTGATTTTTTCCGAATTTTCTGGCCGTTCATTTCCCTGTTCTGGATCTAATGGTCCAGGCTTCTTCCCTGTGGATAAAGTCCCTTCATTCTCATCTCCTTCTTCTTCTTCTCATTCCAAGAGAGAGAGAGAGAAAGGGAAAGTCCAAGGCAAGGAAAGGAAAAAAGGAAAGCCAGCTACTGGAGGAGCTGCGGAGTGCGGATTGAAAATCCGAGAATGGATTCGTGAAGGCAAAGCCGAGGTGGTGACTTCCATCCGGCTACTTCATGGCGCTGAAGCGATATTCAAGGGTAACGATCTCCTTCTTAGACATCGAAGTCCTTTCTTTATGCATGTGCGTGGAATCCTCCACCAAGAGGTGGATTTCGTAAGCGATTCCGTGGTTGAGTTTGCATCTACAGCCGAAAGTGTGGAGACGGCATAGGCATGCTGTGTGAAGCCCATCTAGACGGGTAGTCTGGATTGGTGATGATCATGGGTAAACCGGAGAAGACTCCGTGGATTTGATGCTATGAAAGGTTTATGCTTTGAGTAAGCTCCTGGTTGTGTTGAGAGATCAATTGGTAGCACGCCTGGGGAGCGCGAGATAAACCCGGCCTGTTACACCACTAGGGTGGGTTGATCTAAATAGATGAGGGATCGATTGGTGGCAATGCCTGGGGAGCCAAGTTACACCCGGCTTGCTGCATTTGCGGCATTTGCGGTGAATGGTCGATACATTGTGTAACGTCCCGAATCGCTCTAGGCCCCTAGTGTGTGTGTTTTTGAGTCAGGAGGGTTGACTCGAGTCCTGAGAAGTGCAGGGAATTGGACTGCACATGTGGAGAAGTGGAGAAATCAGTGTAAAAAGACACGGGTAGTGACACGGGTAGTGACACGGGTAGTGACACGGGTAGTGACACGGGTAGCGACACGGGTAGCGACACGGGCGTGTCCCTACCCGTGTGCGTCGAGTTGAGCTCGACGAGCCGTGTCGAGACTGACGAGCTGTGTCGACACCACGTGACACGGGTAGTGACACGGTCGTGTCCCTACCCGTGTGCGTTGAGTTGAGCTCGACGAGGCGTGTCGAGATCGTCGAACTGTGTCGACACCAAGTGACACGGGTAGTGACACGGGCGTGTCCCTACCCGTGTGCGTCGAGTTGAGCTCGACGAGGCGTGTCGAGATGCAACCCGAGAAGGACACGGCCAAGGATACGGCCAGGCATACGGCTGTGTCATGTGGACACGGGTCGGGACACGGGCGTGTCCCTACCCGTGTCAAGTATTGAACCGACATGGAAATTGTCGTTGCCGCTTCGCCAGGCAGGACACGGGTAAGGACACGGTCGTGTCCCTACCCGTGTCACATTTTATATATAAGGGGGAGAGAAAACCCTAGCCATTTTCATTCTCATTTCATCCCCTATTTTCTGTGAGAACTACTGGTGAGAGTGAAACTGCTGGAGCAAGTTCTACCGGAGGAGATCCGCCATCGCCGTGAAAGAGAAGATGTCGCCAAGGAGAACTACGAGATCCATGGCCGGAAATGGTGGTACCGCTGGAGCCAATGTGATTTTCCTACCCTCTCCCTTGGTGCTAGATCTATAGTTATTTTCCTAGGAGAGACATCGACTCAAGAGAGTCTTGATGGTGAGGAGGAGTTTTCTAGGAAAGGCCATGCTAAAACTTGTGTCTTAGGTTTTAGATCTCTTCAACCACGCCCTTCTTCAATGTGATGATAAGGTATGGTTTCGTGAAGGGTTTTCGCCTCTTGAGGGTGAATAAGGGAGGAGGTTTTCTGGAATGATTTGGGAAGAATCGCCTTGAGGAGGAAGATGAACCGATGCCGTTCATTCCACCTTAAGATGCGTGCAGAATCTGTATTCTGCGCGCAGCGAACTTCGTGGCCATTTTTATGTACGCTATGTTCAGATCTGGGCTTTCGTCTTAACATGAAAGTTGAAGCCCTTGAAAATACCTTTTCAACGAATGGTTGCACGACTTTTGGCGAAGTATGTAGCCACAGGAAAGTCTAAACGAATATGGTGTTCAATAAATCTTGTATGCAGAAACTGTGTTCTGTACGCAGCGGACTTCAAGTCCGATTTCAAATAGGATAATTTCAAATCTGGGTTGAGGTCTGAATATGAGAGTTGTAGACCTCGGAAAGACCTTTCCATCGTGGGGTTACACGTCTTCACCGGATTCCCTTAGCTTCGGGAATATCTGGTCGAAGTTGCTGTCCAGATTCAGCCTGCACCTAAATTCTGGGTTTAATGGAAAATGGATTTTGATTTGGTGGAATTAATAATGCAAGATACTTGGCTTGGATGAATGATTAATCATTTGTTGCAGATTTCATATTATCAAATTGAGAAACAATATTATTTAAACGAACTGAATTGGTAGGAATTGAAAGATTAATAATTGTGCACTTCATGTTTATATTATGACATTATCAAATGAAAAGTGAGATAGATCTTTATATGCGCATCATGTTTATATTACATTGTCATCATTTGGAAAGTCATATAGATGAATAGATTATGATCATGGACATGTTTGATTAATGAAATGAGTCTTGTATTCCAATACTTAGAGAGTCGTCTCCCTACGGGTAGTATTGTGAAGGGATGTAAGTGCGGTGTTGACCGTCACTTGTTTTGGTTGTGTTGAGATAAGGTGTGGATGGGTGGTTGGGCTGTGCCCTCGTGTTTACTTCCGAGGCCCCTTCCATGATATGTTGCTGTGGTATTTGCATGTGGTGTGAGTCGACACGCGGTGTCGTAATCCTGGGTTAAGGATAGTGTGGCAGGTCTACGGGCTCGCCAGTCGTCACACCGACGGAGTTGGCAGTTAGACTTGGTCGGTTCGGGCTGTGTCCTCGGTGTTCACGTCCCGAGGCCCCTCCGGCCAAGTGAACGGTTGGGCTGTGTCCTCGTGCTTTCTTCCGAGGCCCCTTCCGGGTCACACAAGGCCAGTTCGGTCTGTGTTCTTGGTTCACATCTACCCAAGACCCCGCTGGGCCATAGTACGCTTGGGCTCCGCTGTTGTGTTCTTAGCGTTGAGGCGTACGGAGGCCTAGGTGAAGTAGTGTGATACCCGCCTAGTAGTAGAAGTGCCCGTTCTACTGTCACCGCCTGGCCACGGCGGCTGATGCCTGAGAGGTTAGCTACCTGCTCGAAAAGTGGGAACTATAGTCTGTATCGACATAGCAATTGCATGGGTGTGCATGGGTGAGTCATGGCATAACATTCATAGCATTTCATAACATTGCACAACAAGATCCTCATTGTATAAGTTTGTATGGGCACTCCTATACGATGAGTTACTTTATGTAACCCGACCCTTAACTTATAAGTTTGTATGGACATTCTTATAAGTTAAGTTACTTTCCTGCTGTAGATTTCCTTACACCTGTTGATATATGATGTTAGCTTGTAGAACTGCTAGATTATACATTATATCCACGTACCTTGCCACCTGCTTATACTCCTTTACTTGCATACTTGTTATATACTATACTCTTGTTCCTTTTCTCCGCCCGGTGCCGAGGAGTCACCGGGGGAGCGGATGTGAAACCACTTAGTCGTTTCGACTAACGGTTGCTACGTCTACCTTTTTAAGAGGTCACGACGCAGGTAGAGCAGCCGCAGACTACGCAGCAGGACAGCCAGGCCAGGACGACAGGGCCTGATGTGACGGTGCCGTCGATACCGTCGGTTACTGATGTTAGTATTTTGATTACTCTGATGTAGCCCGTTTGGGCAATGATTAGCTGTACTCTGATATTTTGTAGAAGCATGTTTAGCTTCTCATTATTGATGTTTTGGACATTATATATTACTTAGTGTGGATTTTGACTTCTCTTGCTTATTTATTTGGTTGGGTTGGCATTTATATTGATATGGTTGTAGCCGGCGGAATAGGCATCTTGTGGTACAGGTTAGCCCGTGTGCTAATCCTACCGCAAGGCGGCTGTTCCGGGCATAAGACTCCCCCTTCGTGCCATGTTTTGGGATCCGGGAGGGGGGGGGTCTTACACATTGCGGCATTCGCGGTGAATGGTGGAGTATCCAGTCTCCCCCACAATTAGACGGATAATGGTCTATGGGGTTGGCCACCCTGCCCGTTTTGGATTTTTGGTGGACTTGACCACAGGTGGCTAATAGGGGTTAGTTAATCTCTTGATGGTTTAAGCTTGCCCTTTTTCCCCTCATAGTCTTGTGCATTTGGGGTGCTGAGGTTATACGTAAAGCTTCACGTAAGTGTTACACGTAAGTGTTTCTCTTTTCACCTTTGTACCAAACTGATGTACTTTTTTTGTAAGTATTTTTCCTTGGTCATGCATTGGTACCCCTTGACTTGTTTACTTTTGGCTTACTTTCTGCCCTCACTTGTACATTCTTGCTGAGGTGTTCTGTCTTTGGAATGCCTCAGGTTCAGAGCTGTAGCTGATTGTCGTGCTGGTGTTGGTGTTCTTGGGCAGCTGTCTTGGCTGTGGTTTTTACATAGCCGTAGCAAGGTAGATTATTGTTTTGTTTTCTTTGCTAGTACAGACATACTTTGTTTTATGTTGTTTCGTGTCAGTTGATGACGCTCATAGGATTGTTGATTTTGGATACTTGCTAACTGCTAGCTTTCCATCTGTGTATATGATTACTTGCTCTCTGTGATGTTTTATGTTATGGTTGCATGGTAGGTATTTTCAAGTATAAAACTATTATTATTACCTCATGCATTGCACGTTTTTAAAATGTTAAAACACTATATTTAACGAGCTTAAAAAAACCACGTTTTTTACTATTATAAATTTAGAACTTGCATATTTCGAGGTGTCCTCTGGGAACTTCTGAACTCTTGTAGGATGTCTAAATTTGTAAAGAAATAATTTCTGCAGCGTATAATTACTATCCTCGTGGACTAGATGAGCCACCAAGCCGAGGGATACGGCTAACTACGACACTTAAACTGATTTTATATTTAAATAACTTAAAGAATCTATTTTTCATGATTAAGTAGGTTTTTACCTGAGCGTCCGCAGATATCCCCTGCTGACGTGACATGATTACGCGCATTTTTTCCTTTACTCTAATACATCTTTATTGGCTGTGAAAAATGCGGGTTGTGACAGTTGCTATCAGAGGGAAGTTGGTTTGACAAGTTGGTCGAAATAGCCAATCTCGTTTAGTTTATTTCCCGTCATTCATTTGCATGCACACCGATGTGTCATTAGTATGTATTAACCAAAGCTTAGTCACCACACACATAGCATGATAAGAATTATACGAGATATATTATGTAGTATGGGATGCATAATATGTGTTTGCATATGATTCCACCATAGGAGGCAACATGTGACGGTTATGTAGTATGAGATGCATAACCATGATCACATGGGATCCCATTAGCACGTTTTCTTTTTCATTGCACGCGATGTTATGTAGTATGGGATGCATAACATTTCATGTGTACGCCGCTCATGCATGCGTTAAAGCCTTTTTATAATGCATAACACTGCATACATAGTATATCATCGCATATGCACGCGTGCTAAGTTAAGGTTTACATTATGACACACGTACACACAAGATTTTAAAGAAGAATAAAGAATTCATGCATTCATCTCATAGGCACATGAGTAAATAGGATGAGAGGATATCATACTAAGTAGGACATAACATCATTATAAAATCCCAGAGCAAGTTGAAGCATAAGCAAGTGTCTTAAGTATGGTCTGAACTAGTTATGTGACCTAGTTGTAATCTAGGATTTTTGACGAGTCGTTCGTTACTTTTTAGAAATGCTGCCAAAGCTTCTTGCGACGAGGTTGACTCCCCAGTCAGAGGGTGAGTCGTCATGTGCTCAGAGTGATGCGTTGATCGAGGGCTTGCGTCAGAGTAATGAGGCTCTGTCGAGGCAGCTTGTTGCAATGCAGTCACAGATTCAGTCCTTTTTGTCTGCCGCTCCCGTGCAGCAACCCTTAGCGCAAGATTCTGTCGCGGTTCAAGCCGTACCTGCTAAACATGCTCCCTTGGTATCCCTAGTGATGCTACCACTGGAGATGAACCTTACATCACATTTCCAATGATTGAGACCTCCCACTTATGACAGGAGTGCTGACTTTATGGTTTTGGATAACTAAATCATTACTATGGATGATATGTTCACATATTCGAGGATCGTTGAAGCCCAAAAGATAATGATTGCGGCCTACCATCTGAAAGGCCTGGCAAAGACTTGGTGGATTCAAGAAAAGGAAGGTTTGAAGGAAGGATGCTCATGGGAGTCCTTTAAGAAGATGCTGCTTAAGAAGTTCTTACCCTCAGTCGAGCAGGACTGTTTTATGAACAATTTCCTGCATTTGAAGCAGAGACAGCTCACATTGAGCGAATATGAGATCGAGTTCAGTAAATTAAGTAGATTTGCACCTGATATGGTAACTTCGGAGGAAGGGAGAGTGAAGCTCTTTCTCGGAGGATTAAGAATCGATGTCCAACAATTGGCAAGCGCTTATAGAGTTGAAAGTTATGCTGAGACAGTGGAAGTCGCGCTGAAGGTTGAGGCGATCGAAAATTCCACGAATCGAGGTGTTGCGGGAAGGAAAAAGAAGAGGAAAGGTGATGAGGATGGAAGCTTTAGGGCATATGGCCCCTCTTAGAAGAAGAAAAGTAAAGAAGTATGTAGCTTCTGTGGTCGAACTGGCACCCCTTCGAAAGGTGTTTCAAGAGGACTGCCACCCTGAAGCAGCAGCAGGGGCTCGCCATCCAAGGTGCACCCAAAAGTGATATGGTATGCCCGATCTGTTCAAAGAAGGGTCATGACGTCAGTCGCTGCTGGTCGTGTAACATCCCACATGCAATTAGACCCCTCAACTTAGATTGTGTTAGACATGTGGTGGGTGATAAGAATTTTAGCTATGTTTGACCCTAGAAGGTGGGTGTAGCCATGTGGGGCCCATTATAGGGCCCAAGTCAAATTAGGTCAAACTAGCCTAAATAGGAACCCTAACCACACCATTACCCCCCACCACATTCCCTAACCCTAAGAAAAATTTAAGTGGACCCTAAAGTATGCCATTAGGTAACTCATTGACCCAATTTGACCTAGTCAACCCAAAACCTTAATTTGGTCAAACCCACACCTAAAGGCCCAAATAGTCCAGGTGGGGCACCACCATGGCCCAATCCAAGTTGGGTGGTGTCATAGGGGCCATGACCTTCAAGTGGGGCATCCCACTCATCTAGTTGACCAAGTCAACCCTAAAAGGCAACAAAGTCAAACTTGAGGCCTAAAGGAAGAAAGAGTGAACCAAGCCCACTCCCAATGGGCAAAGCCCACTAACCATGGCTCTTGACTAGCTCAAGTGTCAAAGACCAGCCCTACCCCTCAGGATTTGGAGGGAGAGTGCATGCATGGGGGCATTTTGGAGAATTCACCCAAAAAGAGGAAAGAGAAGGTGGAATTAAGAGGAGGAGGGCACTTGGCCTTGGCTCCTTCTGCCCAAAGCTTGATGGCTGGCCTCCTCAGGCAATTCCAGAGGAATTTGGAGCATGGTGGCCACTTGGCACCATGGGTGAAGCATCCAAGATTGAGCTCGAGCTCACCTTGGAGTTAACTCCACTTACAGCCCACCTCAGCCCAAATCACCCCCACCATTAGCTTTAAAGAGAGGAGATGAGTTGAAATCGACTACTGGATCGAAGTAAATGGTGGAGAAACGAGGATTTGAGCAAACTGTCGCCAGAGCAGCTTGGCCATGGCCAACCACCGCCGCACTCGCCGCCAAGGCCTGAATCAGGTTTGTTTCACCTCACCTCTACCCGTACTAGAGTCCTAGATCGATTAGGAGAGATATCGGGTTAAATTGAGCCCGATACCATGGGAGCAGAGAGCTAATTTATTGAGCTCTTCTTCTTGCTTGGGATTGCCAGAGGAGCCGCCTCCGGCAGTCTCACCGCCGGGAAACGCCAGCCACCACCTCAACAAAGGTGGTGGCAATAATCGCCGGCGGTGGTGCCGGCCCAAGTGGCCGGAAATGAGAATTCTTCTTGATCCAGGTCGGGATCATCCCAGCCGTTGGCTGGACGTAGGGGATGAACGGATGCCGTCCGTTTCATCTCAAATGATTTATATATTTTAATTAATGAACAGTAACATTTATGTCACACATTTTCAGTGATATTGCATGTTAAATCTAGGCCTCTTAAACTAAATACAGACCTAGACACCTAAATGAAAATTGTAGGCCTAAGTTTACCTACAATTTGCCACCCTGAACAGGAGATTTAGAGCTGTAGGGCTCCCTGTAGGGCTGATCTACTAGGACTGGTCCTAGGCAAGGGCAGAAATTCAAATGAATGCCCATGCCAAACCAGCAGTCCACATGACCCAAATTTTTGTGTATGTGCTTGTTAGGGCCAAACATAGACCATGTAAAAATATGAAAATTTTTGGAAGAATGTTTCCTATAGTTTTTGTGAAAATACACAAAAGTAAATTAATGAACTATTTGGAGTAATATGACTCCAAATGGCCACAAATTTTGGTGGCATGTCCTTGGGTTCATTATAGGCCGATGATAAAAATTTCAGTCATTATTGACCTCTGCATGATGGGTATTCCCTCTTGCATGTGAAGGGTGAATAAAGGATTGGGGTGCCTCTAGCAAAAATCTAAATAATGGTGATTTAGCCCATTTGGAATATTAAAAGTCTTTGAAAGCTTGGTCAGAGAATTATTAGGGTGAAATATATCTTCAACAGAAGTAATAGGATTTTTGGGATCAAAAATCCCATTATTTGGCATTTTTGAATATTAGACCATTTATTGATATAAATTTTGAAAATAGGGTTAATGATGAGTTAAAATTCTCAAATTTTGTTAAGAACTCAAGAGAGTCATATTTAACCCCAAGAAAATTTTATGGGCCTGTTAGAGGAATAGATTTTGGAATTATGTAGAATTTACAATTTTGCCCCTTTATGGAAATTATTTACAAATGATGGAAATTACACTATAAATATTATAGAAAACTTCCTGGTGATTTAAATATGTGTTTAGGACCTTGTGTAAGTTTCTTGGTATTTTTGGATGTATATATAGATTTAAAATCCAAATAATTGCATTTTTGTAATATTTGTCATTTGATGTTTGATGAACCAAATTACTGTCTAGAGCTATGAAATCTTGTATTTAGTATTAGTTTAGCAATTTACATCTGCAATAATTTTCCTAGAATTGTTAGAGTCATATTTAATGTACTTCATTTGTAAAGTGGCCAATCCACGGATATTAACTTTAAATGTAATTAAATTGAAATATAAATAGGAAAATTACAATACTTGGAAACCAGTCATAATTAGACTAGATGATAATCAAGAAAATTTATTAGACCAGGGGGATCACTTAATATAGTACTTCATGTATAAAGTGATGTAGGCCACTTAATTAAATGATTTAATTTAGGGTCTTTATGACTTAGAAAAATAGTGAAAACTACATATAGTCAATATCATATATCATACCATCCATGATAAATGATTAGGGTCACTTGGCCAAGAAAATTGGAAGTCGTACTTTATGGGTGGTACTAGGTCACGGGTAGTGACTAACACAGTTAGTCTAATCCACTAGTACCACAGCGAGATATGATTAACCATTGAGGTGAGAATTGCATTAGAGGAATAAGCCCTGACTGGTCTCCTATAGGTCATTACTGGATCACGAGGGGTGGAGTGCAAACCATAAGGACAGTGGTTAAAACAGAGATTGATGGAAGACCGCCGATTTCCCTGGAAATATCTTAAGTGATTAGGATTGTTCCAGAGCAACAACGAGAGCTGGGGGAGAATTATGGGTAGTCATCAACTAAAGTAAATATCTTTGAGAAAGGGAGCTTTGGGCGTAATCCCATCGTAGTTCCTAGTGCCCCCGAGAGTCCTTCATCGGGTATACCGTGGGCAGTCCTGGGATTAACCTGAAATCACTAAGTATAATAAACCATAGATAAGAGTAGTCTAATAGGTTAAGACAGTGTGGTTCATTCTCGCCCGTGATTGGTTTGAGTGATTTTTGAATAAAAGCACTATGTGCAATCTCACCCGCGATGGGTTGGAGGGATTCATGATGGGGTGGTCCTGCGAGCTGGAGGCTCGTGTTGGAATATCTTGCATGTACATAAACTGTGGCGGGTCATGCGGTACTGGGCCAATCGTCACACCGATGGCAGTACGGTGGCTCTGGCGAGGTGTGATGGTTTGAGGTGCCAGTGGCTTGTTTTACACTACGGTTTGGAGGACGATCCCCTAAAATGCACACTCGACCAAAAAGACTGGTGGGTAGCAAACAAATAGTATGCAGAGACAATAAAGTACACCTAGGACGTGTACAGAGACGTATGGGAGGTCTAGGCCTGGTAGTGTGATACCCGCCTAGGAGTGGAGACGCCCGCTCCACTACTGTCGTAGCCGCAACGGTGGTACCAGAGAGTGATGTTAGCTTCGAAAAGAGGGAACTAAAGGTCTGTAATCACAGAGTCATTGTGTGTGAGTTACACTTGCATGACTCATAAATAACTACATGCATTCATTCATATTAGGACATACGCTTCATGGATCCTTATCATATAAATTAGTATGGGCTCTTTTATATGATAAGTTAAATTTTGGAAACTCTAACTTATATGTTTATATGGGCATTCATATAAGTTAGGGTACTTTTGTGATATATAATAGCAGTAGAATTGTTATACTTTTTTACTGCACTTTACTTACTTCCAGTTTTACTTACTTCTGTACTGTACCTGCTTCTATATTTGGACAATATACATAGATCTGGTAGTATAAATTTACTGTTTACATTTATAACTTGGTAGCATAGATTCCTTGTAACCTGCTTCCCTTTTGATTACCACTTATTGTCCTCGGCTTCATCCTCCCGCACGGCGCGTAGGAGTTGCGGGGCGAGGTGCGGAGGAAACGACTTTGTCTTTTTGACTAATGTTCGGTGACCAAAATATTTTTAGGATCTCGAGGAGATGGAGCACCAGCATGACTAGCAAGACGAGGTGACAGGATGTGAGGAGCTACTTCAACCACCACCACCTACTACTACTATAATGATACCTCATGTGGGATGAGTTCGCGGAGATAGATTTGCTTCTGCATTTTATTTTGTGAGGAGAGTTGATATTCATGTACAAGGCATAAGCCTTTTTTACTCTTCTTATTATTTCTACTCATTGTGGACTGGATATACTTTCATTTCATTATATGATATGTGCTGTGACTGTGGACTTGTTGCGGTTTATTTCTACCTATATACTTCTGTTTCTCATATTGGTCTACAGGTTTATGATCATGCTAGCCAGCAGAATTGGCGTCTTGCGATGTCGACTATGATGTAGGGTTATCCGGAAATGGAGATCTCCGCGAAGCTAACGCTCTCCCTACGCACAACACGTCGTAGATCTACCGCACCTACACAGCACCTATCGCCCACAATATTTCCTCGTCACAAAACGCAGCACAAACAACAAAGGAGGAATGGTCGACTCTAAAACAATGATCGGAAATTTGAGTCGGATTATTCCCCAAGAAAACACAAAGGTTGCCACTTCTTTTTGAGAGCAAGACCAAGGCTATAGGCCAAGATCCGCTCAAGCAAATAGGATCCACCCGATCCGGAAATAAAAGCCTTGCAACGGCGATTTCGATTCAAAACTTGTAGCGATTAAATTAAAGATCCGGAGAAAACGATGAGCGAAATCCACCACAACTAAAGAGAAGAAATTACACAAGGGAGGGGAAAGAGATTACCCAACCGGAAAACATTCACACGAGATAACTGTGGGAGAATCACTCTCTCCACGGATCCACTGGCGTCGCACCGAATGGTTTGCAACCTTCTTCCAAGGAGTCGCACCGAAGGAAGCCACGCCGGAGTCGCACCGAACGGGGATGGAGGAGGCAAGGCTTGGCTTCACACCAAAGGGGAGGGGCGGCTATGGACTTCTCCATGGTGGCCGAAATTTCCACAAGGGGGGTTTTTTTAGGTTTCTTTTCCAACTGTTTTAACTCTTCATGATAGCATCCTTTAAATAGGAGTTACAAATAAGCCTTAGCCCTTCATGATGGAGATTTAATCTCATCCATCCGAATGGCTAATTGCACACCAAAACTAAAATAGTTCAAATTGAAAATATAACAACACATGCAATGAATATAAAATTATCACATAAGCATAGGATAATTTTATATGCCAATTATAAAATAGAGTGCACGAAAAGGAAATAAATAAAACAAAGGCGTTGCCGTGGCGGTAGCACGGCGCGGGCGGAGGTTGTAGCGTAGCCGTCCGTTAGCGTCATCGTGCCGCCTCACGTCCTTGAGTCGTATGGCCTTAGCAACCGGATCATCAACAACATCATCAGCATCGTCTTCAACTAGTGGAGGAGGGGCCGCGCCATCAATCCTCCCCCGCTCAAATGCACGCATCTCCGTTGCGTGGTCCAAGCGATAGCGGTGAAGGAGAGCGGCATACAAACTCTGCAGCTCCGTCTCGAGTACCCAAGAGTCATCCGAAGGGGGCCGATCACGCCAACAGATGAGAAAGCGGTGGGTATCGCCATCAGCAGTGGTAACGGGCTCAGCATCAAGTATCATCTCTGGAGTGGAAAACGTCCGTGGAAACCTGGGGAACATATTAGCAGTAGGCAGGAAAGAAGGCAACTTACCATCCGATGATATACCTGTGGGGACTGAAAGAGAGAGATCATCCGTACTACCACTCCCCAACCCATGAGAATTTTTAGTGGGAGAAGAAGACGACAAAGAAATCAACTCTTGTGGTGGTGACACAAACATCGTTAAATCCGAAATATTAAAAATGGGGGAGATACTCCAATCAGCAGGCAAGTCCAAAACGAAAGCATTGTCACCTAGCTTTTTAATAATCCGAAAAGGGCCGGCGCGCTTTGGTGCTAACTTTTTAACGGTTCCAGTTGGCAAGCGTTCGGGAACCAAACGGACTAAAACTAGATCGCCAATTTTGAAGTCTGATACTCTCCTATGTAAATTAGCGTGCGCTTGATAAGAGTCGTATTGTGTAGTCAAGGTGTCCAGTATACGTGCGTGTAAATCATGGATGTGCTGGGCGAAGGATTATGCAAACTGACTTGCCTTGTACGTTGGGGGCAACGGCACCAAGTCAAGCGACACAGGAGCCTTATACCCGTGGACAATCTCATTTGGAGACAGACCCGTAGACCGATTCTTGGAATTATTGTAGGCTAAGTGGGCATGGGGAAGGAGAAGATCCCAAGTGCTCTTGTGATCACTCACGAGGCATCATAACAAATTTCCTAAGCTCCGATTAACCACTTCCGTCTGCCCATCAGTTTGGGGATGATAGGCAGAGAAAAACAATAATTTCATTCCCATTAATATCCAAAGAGTCTTCCAAAAATAACTAGTGAATTTTACGTCCCTATCCGACACTATGGTCTTGGGCACTCCACGGTGACTAACGACTTCTTTAAAATAAAGCTTAGCGATGTGAGACGCATCATTTGTCCTACTGCACGGAATGAAATAAGCCATCTTTGAAAACCTATCCACAACTACAAAAATTGAGTCGTGACGGCGTAGGGTAACGGGGAGGCCTAATACAAAATCCATAGTAACGTCGACCCAAGGCATGGAAGGAATAGGCAAGGGTGTATATAATCTTACGTTGGTTTTACTACCCTTAGATACCTGGCATGTGAGGCAGCTACTCACTACCTGTCCCACCATAACCTTCAGTTTTGGCCAATACAATTTGTCTTCGACTAACGTAATGGTCTTATCTCTACCGAAGTGGCCACTCAACCCTCCTCTATGCAACTCCCATATAATATGTAGTCGTAACGATGACTGCGGAATACATAGCTTTCCGTTCCTAAACAGGTAACCATCCTTCGACTTAAACGCTGTCTTCCACTCATCGCCCTCTCGTATCCTAATCTGGTGATAGCCACTCCGAAGATCTAATTTGGAGAATACGGTGGCTCCAGACAAGACATCCAACAAATCAACTAGGCGGGGAATGGGGAACCTATACTTGATGGTGATTTTGTTGATAGCCCGGCTATCAACGCACATCCTCCACGTACCATCCTTCTTGGGGGCAAGTAGGGCTGGTACAACACATGGACTCATACTAGTCCTAATAAAACCTTTCGCTAGCAAGCCCTCGATCTGAGACTGCAACTCTAGGTGAGCCGTGGGGTGGAGTCGATAATGGGGCTGGTTTGGAAAGGAAGACCCCGGGATGAGATCTATCGCATGCTGGATATTCCTAAGCGGGGGTAACGTGGGCGGCAACTCATCCGGGTACACATCCCTATACTCTTACAACAGTACCTGTAACTCACTAGGTAGCTCATCCAAAATGCTAGAATCGGGCTTCGCACTTAAGAGGACTAGCGCATACATAATTCCATCAAAGAACGGATCTCTCTCAAACTCTTTCCTACCAACGAGATTCAACGTTTTCCGTTCTACCGGGATAGTGGTGTCCTTAGCCAAGACTACGGGCTCCTTTGGGATGGTCGGCTTCAAAGTGATGGTTTTGCCATTGAATTTGAACTCATAAGTGTTGGCTCTACCAAAATGTGTAACATCACGGTCGTATAGCCAAGGGCGGCCTAACAACACATGACAAGCGTCCATCGGAAGGACATCACACCACACCTCATCAATGTAGGATTTGAATGAGAGTGGGAGCAGGCATCGCTTGGTAACGGGTACAGAGAGCTTGTTGATCCAAGCGACCTGGTATGGGGTCGGGTGTGGTTCCATGATCAAGGACATACATGCAACGGCGTTCTCAGATACGACATTCACTCAGCTACCACTATCAATAATCAACTTGCAAAGCTTCTCGCCACTCTTAAAAATCAAGGAAAATATGCTCGTCCTCTTCCAATCATCTAATGGACGAGGAGTGGTCAAAATACAACGCATCACCATAAGGGGGTGATCGTCCTCTAAGTCACTAGGGACTCCTTCGGGGTCACTCTCTTCTGCGGCCTCGTATACATAATCATCAGGGTCGGTAGTTGGCTCTAATAAGGCTAGTGTTTTTGTCTTTGTTGGGCATTCGTAGGCATAGTGGCCTTGAATGCTGCAAGAGTAACAAGTGGTGTTAGCCTTGCTAACCTTCCCGATAGGGACACACTCACTCGCAGGGTTCTTGGAGTTCCTAGCGGTGATCACGATTGACTTCGACTCGGTAGATTTAAACTTTCCCTTATCAGGATATGTGGAAGAAGATGCCCCAGTGGTGGACTTGTTCTTTGCATGAGCGTAACGGGAGTGAGCCTTAGAGGCTAGGTGTTTTTCAATGTCCAAGGCGACATTGAAAGTCGTGTTCAAGTCTGTATGCCCATATCGCAAGAGCTTCCTTTGGATATCGGGGTTAAGGCCCGTTCGAAATCTAGATAAAGTGACTTCGGGGATCTCCCTAAGGTCACATCGCACCATTCGGTCCTTAAGTTCACCCATATATTCAGCTACCGAGCTTGAGCCCTGCCGTAGAGTGGCAAGCTCATCGAACATCTGTGTCCGATGGTACGCAGGAACGTACTGATCGATCAACATGTTCTTCATTACTGGCCAACCTATAAGGGGGGCTCCGTGTCCGGTTCCTAATCTTCGCTCCTCATTCAGCCAGAACGTCTTTGCACGACCTGTTAACTTCATCCGCGCAACTTGGACCTTTTGGGGATCCGTCAGGTTGTGCCACTCGAAGTAACACTCCATATCCACAGTCTAGTTAAGGAAGATTTGGGGGTCTCCCATGCCATCATACGTGGGGGCATTTATCTTAATGGCCCTAGTAATGTCAAAGTCTCGCTCGGGGCGGTGTCCCATAGGGGGCACCCGTGGGGAGTCCCCATCAGAATCCGAATCAGAGTTATGTTGGTGCCGGTTGGGCCGGTCAACATTAACGGGTGGCGGGGGTGGCCTAGCTTGGTTTTGTAGGATCTGGGCTAAGACGTTCCTAAGCTGAGCCATTTCGGCACGAAGCCCCGCTATAGCCGCGGTGTTGGGATCACCATGCTCGTTCGCAGCCATACTAGACGTAGACGGGGTTGCGTACTCCGTTCCTAGCCTAGTGCGCATTCAGGTTTGGGAGGCCCCGGGCAAGATGAATTTTCCTAGGGCTGTAGGTATATTGAAAATAAGATATTTTTATATATTCCCAATGTGCATAACACGTAGATCGTTAAAATTTTTTTTTTTTTGAAATTTTGCTGAAAAATAAAGATTTCAGCCCGCTATTGGCAGACCACAGAAAATAATTTTTTTTGATTTTTCTAACGATCCGATCGCCAACAAGGAACGCAGAGAGGATGTTTGCAACGTGAAAGTTGAAACAACCGCCTCTGATACCAAATTGATGTAGGGTTATCCGGAAACAGAGATCTCCGCGAAGCTAACGCTCTCCCTACGCACAACACGTCGTAGATCTACCACACCTACACAGCACCTATCGCCCACAATATTTCCTCATCACAAAACGCAGCACAAACAACAAAGGAGGAATGGTCGACTCGAAAACAATGATCGGAAATTTGAGTCGGATTATTCCCCAAGAAAACACAAAGGTTGCCACTCCTTTTTGAGAGCAAGACCAAGGCTATAGGCCAAGATCCGCTCAAGCAAATAGGATCCACCCGATCCGGAAATAAAAGCCTTGCAACGGCGATTTCGATTCAAAACTTGCAGCGATTAAATTAAAGTTCCAGAGAAAACGATGAGCGAAATCCACCACAACTAAAGAGAAGAAATCACACAAGGGAGGGGAAAGAGATTACCCAACCGGAAAACGTTCACACGAGATAACTGTGGGAGAATCACTCTCTCCACGGATCCACCGGCGTCGCACCGAATGGTTTGCAACCTTCTTCCAAGGAGTCGCACCGAAGGAAGCCACGCCGGAGTCTCACCGAACGGGGATGGAGGAGGCAAGGCTTGGCTTCACACCAAAGGGGAGGGGACGGCTATGGACTTCTCCATGGTGGCCGAAATTTCCACAAGGGGGGGGGGGGGGGGGGGTTTAGGTTTCTTTTCCAATTGCTTTAACTCTTCATGATAGCCTCCTTTAAATAGGAGTTACAAATAAGCCTTAGCCCTTCATGATGGAGATTTAATCTCATCCATCCGAATGGCTAATTGCACACCAAAACTAAAATAGTTCAAATTGAAAATATAACAACACATGCAATGAATATAAAATTATCACATAAGCATAGGATAATTTTATATTCCAATTATAAAATAGAGTGCACGAAAAGGAAATAAATAAAACTAAGGCGTTGCCGTGGCGGTAGCACGGCGCGGGCGGAGGTTGTCGCGTAGCCGTCCGTTAGCGTCATCGTGCCGTCTCACGTCCTTGAGTCGTATGGCCTTAGCAACCGGATCATCAACAGCATCATCAGCATCGTCTTCAACTGGTGGAGGAGGGGCCGCGCCATCAGACTAACCCGTGTGTTAGTGTCACCGTAAGGCAGCGGTTCTAGGCATAAGACCGGAGTCACCTTGTTAAGGGGAGGGGTCTTACAAACTGGTATCACTTGAACGAACGATCATATGAGAAAGAAGTCCACAACACTAGACCATCCCGCTCGAGCATTAGTCTGCGGACAAACTATGCAGCGGAAGCAGTGGTGTGCCCATGTGTAAAAAGTCACATAAAACAGTCCATTAAATACAATGAGTTAGTCCAATTATGTTTAGACCTTACCTTTATGAAACCTCCACAGGTCACTGCACCACAGAATGTGGCTCCTCCCCATCCGGTTGCCACTCCCTTTCTACACACATAGATGGGGCAAACTTTGGCGGCTATCCTGGAAGCCTTCAAAGCACAGCAGGTCCCGGCTCCGCAGCCAAATCCGTGGTCAAGCTGGCTGAGTTCCTTCAAGAGCTTGTCCCCGCCGATGTACCGGGGGACAGAGGATGCTGTGAAGACTGAGGAATGGCTGGAGGCCATACATGAGATATTGGCAAGCATCAACTGCCCGGTCAGCCAGACAGTTCCTTTAGCCACCTCTGCATTAGATGCTCATGCAAAAAGATGGTGGAAGTCCGTGTGATAGACCACTTATGCTGATTGGGAGTTGTCGGACATCTCATGGGAGGAGTTTAGTGAGACATTCTTGGAGCATTATGTGTCCACCACAGACAGAGATGCACTAGAAGAGAGTTTTCTGAACCTCAAGCAGGGGACTAGATCTGTGATCGAGTATCAAAGAGAGTTATCCCATCTGGCTAGATTTTTGGGGATACATGACATGGATGACAGGAAGTACGCCAAGAGATTCTATCATGGGCTCAGAGATTCCTTGAGACAGCCCCTACTATTCATCTCCCAGGGCACCTCATCACAGATCATGGAGATGGCCAAGAAGCTGGAGGCAGACCAGCTAATGGTGCAGAATAGAGGAAAGAGGCCGCTGGACGGCTCATCACCCGGGGAGAGTAGCAGGGGATCCCAGCGAGGCAGAGTCATTGGATATAAGAGGGGTGGGGGACGTCGTCGTTCCAGCTTCAGGTAGGAGCAGGGGCCTCCTACAGTGTTAGCCCCCCCACCTCTACAGGTGTATGACCCGAGGAGGCAAGATGACCATGGCCACCGGCCGGTAGTTTGCTTTGGATGCCATCAGCCTGGGTATATTAGATCGGAGTGTCCGCATCGGTTTCGTCCACCTCCTTCTCCTCCACCTCCAGTGGCCACTCCAGTACTGCAGGGTCAAGGCCGAGGCCGAGAATGAGGTCGAGGCCGAGGCCGGGGATATCACGGCGGAGGGCGAGAACATGAGCAAATATACGCACTCGACCTCGCCGAACCGAGGAACCCAAAGGAAGTCATCATAGATACTTAGATTTTTATAAATTTAAGTTTCATTTATCTGATTTTATTTAAAATAACAGTTCATTTGAACCCAAAAAACTCAGGCATAGTCATGATCAGCGACAAACCTGCTCATACCTTGTTTGACACGGGTGTCTCCCACTCGTTTGTTTTTGAGGCCTTTATAGAAGGTCTGAAGGGTGTGGAAATATTTCCAGGCGTGGAGATGAAGGTGCATCTACCCGATGGTTTAGAGCTACGGATCTCTGCCCATTGTAACATGGAGGCCGAGATTGGTGGCAGGACATTTGAGGCGCCAGCAACAATCCTTCGACTGCCTGATTTCGACTTGATCTTGGGCATGACATGGTTACACTGGAACTATGCCCAAATTAATTGTCCGTCGAGAAGGAACACTCTGAGGCACGACGACTCCTACGTCGTAGTCGAAGGTATCAGACCTACCTCCCATATATTATTATCATTTGTACAGGTTGTCAATGCCCACCATCAGGGATAGGAAGTGTACATTATATGCTTCGAGATGGCGGGAGCAAAAACTTCCCTTGCAGACATTCCGGTGGCTCGGGTTTTCCCCGACGTATTCTCCGAGAAATTTCCCGGATTACCGCCAGCTAGGGATGTGGACTTCTGAATACAGCTAGTGTCAGGAGCGAGGCCAGTATCTCGAGCACCATACAGGATGACTCTTAAGGAGTTGGTTGAGTTCATTTCCCAGCTGCAGGAGTTGGTAGAGTCGGGCTTTGTTCGACCCAGCTCATCACCCTAGGGAGCACCAGTATTGTTGGTCAAGAAGAAGGATGGGTCATTGCGGCTCTGCATCGACTATCAAGAGATGACTTGGCTGACGGTATGGAACACTTACCCATTGTCCCGGATCGATGAGCTATTTGATCAGCTTCAGGGAGCCTTCTAGTTCTCCAAGCTGGACTTACGATCAGGGTATTATCAGCTGAGGATTCAGGAGGAAGACATTCCGAAGATAGCATTCAATTACCGCTATAGATTTTACGAGTTCACGGTGATGCCTTTTGGGCTCACGAATGAACCTTCCGTATTCATGAGTCTGATGAACCATATTTTCGAACCTTACCTGGATAGATGCGTCATAGTATTTATTGATGATATCTTGAACTATTCTCGGACGAAGGAGGAGCACATGCAGCATTTGGCACAGGTACTGGGGAGATTGAGGGATCACCAGTTATATGGGAAGTTTTCCAAGTGTCAGTTATGGCTGCAAGAGGTGGCGTTTCTAGGACATGTCGTCAGTGGAGCTGGGTTGGCCGTAGATCCGGCCAAAATATAGGCAGTGCGTGATTGGCTATAGCAAAAATCAGCTTCGGATATACGCAGCTTCTTGGGACTCGTCGGGTATTACTACAAGTTTGTGGAGGGGTTTTCGAGGATAGTACTTCCCCTCACGACATTGACGAAGAAGGAAGCAGCATTTGTGTGGACCGAAAGGTGCGAGTCATCGTTTCAGGAGTTAAAGAGGCGGCTTACCTAGGCCCCTATCCGTGCACTTCCATCTGGGAAGGAAGGATTCCAGATTTACACTGACGCTTCTTAATAGGGGATGGGTGCCGTCTTGATGCAGCACGACCACGTGATTGCCTATGCCTCCAGGCAATTGAAGAAACATGAACAAAATTACCTGATGCATGATATAGAGCTCGGGGCTGTCGTATTAGCACTGAAGATATGGAGACACTACTTGTATGGGGTTCATTGTGATGTCTACTTGGATCACAAGAATCTCAAATAGGTCGACACGTAGAAAGATCTGAACCTTCGTGTTGGAACACCCTATTACTAATTTGGGTCAGGATCACTATGTCTCTAGGAAACCTTTGCTTGACCTCCTGTATAGCTTAATAGGTCAATTAGAATTGAGTCTAAGAGTTAGAAGTCTAGGTTTGGAAGCAGCCCTGAAGACCAAGATTTTGTGTTTGGAGACTAAGTCATATCGTCGAGCTCAGCACGACGATTTGTCGAACTCCGGTCGACGATCGTCTAGCTGAACTTCGACAGATCGTCGAACTCCATTCGACGATCGCTGAGCTCAACTTCATTATATCGTCGAACTCCATTCGACGATCGGTGAGCTCAGGTCGACGATTTTGACTCTGCTTTGGATATTTATCTCTGAGCTCAGTTCGACGATCTTTGAGCTCAGTTCGACGATCTTTGAGCTCAGATCGACGATATTTTGCTGCTGTATATTTCCAGATCGCTGAGCTCAGCTCGATGATAGCAGAGCTCAGTTCGACGATTTCAGATAACTTCCAGGATGTTTTTAAATTCAAATTCAAATCAGTTAAGGAGTTATTCTGTAATTAATTCAGAGATTTCCTAGCCGTTTTCATTCATTTCTGGACCAAGTTTCAAGGGATTCTTCAAGGAATATTTCTGTGGACTTTCCTCCAGAAGAGATTTTGCAATTAAGGATGCAATCAATGCAGGCTAACAACTATTCTTGACAGAGAATGTTATTCTATTCTGTACCAGAGAATAAAAGACAGAATTTTTTGAATCACTAATAGAACACAGATTATAGAGATACATTCAAAAATATTCTGTCTCAAAGATCTCTCAAGAACACACATCCAAGGAGATCAAGCTTTCTTAAATCTTCAGATCTCTTTAGTTTTCAAACTGTTCAAGGCCAACATATTTTCAAACTCCAGATATTCAACATTTCAGCTATTGCTGAAATCATCTATTGCTGGAGTTCAATCTTTGAAGGCCTATCACCCTCAGCAAAGCTTTTCTTCCTGAAGATCTCAAGGATTCAGGGGGAGCTTTGACATCAACAATCCACATAGTCTTCTCAGTTGTTTGAGAAAGAGAAGACTTCCATCACTCTCTCACCCCCTCTCTGTAAAGTGTTTATCAAACTCCCTTCAAAAGTTTGAGCTTGGTTTTTGAGCACCTTGTCAAAAGCTCATTGGTGGCAAGACACATGATCAAAAAAATCTGCTTTTGTTTTTGAGCACATTATCAAAAGCTCATTGGTGCCCAGGACACCTGATCAACTCATCCTGCAGTGAATTCCTACCTAGGGTGGTAGAAAAGTGGATGTACCCAAGTTTAGGGGAACCACTATATTTCCTTGTGTCTTCTGGTTTTGCTTGTTTTCATTTTTGTTTCTGGCCTTGATTTTTCTGTGATTAGCTTTTATTTAACTTAGTGCTGTGATTAGATTTATTATTGCTTCCCTGCTCACTCTCATTACAACAATTGTTGTAAAAAGTTTCAAAGCACCATATACTCTATTCACCCCCTCTAGAGTATATCAGATCTAGCTGCACTTCCAATTGGTATCAGAGCCAGGTTGGTTAAACATACCATACCTGATTGGTTGTACAGGCTAACACCTGAACCCAAAGATCCCAAGTTAGATCTGTTTTTCTTTGGTATTTTTTTTTACTAGATTTTGTTTTCACAAATCATGGCCCAAAACAAAGATTATGCTAGCACCAGACCTCCAGTGTGCAATCTATCCAAGTTTGCACTTTGGAAAGCAAGGATCAGACTTTACATGAATTATATTGACGAAGATATTTTTAATTCTGTTTTGACAGTATGTCCAAGACCTCCAGAGAACACAAGTACAAATGTTGTTCCACCTCCATCAGGAACAGATGCTGATATCAAGAGATGGAAGGTAGCTGATGCTAAGGCTATGAACATCCTAGCCCAGACAATGTCTGATGACATATTTCAAAAGGTAGCTGAATGTAATTCAGCCAAGGAAATTTGGGACAAACTCTCAGAAATAGTCTCAGGCTCAGCTGATGAGAGAAAGGATAGAAGATCCCATCTCATCTCTTAATATGAGAATTTCAAAAAGGGAGAAACTGAGTCAGTGGGAGACATGTACAACAGGCTAAGTCTAATTGTTAGTGAACTCAGAACATTGGACAAAGAGATCTTTCTAACAGAACTTAATGACAAGATCCTAATGTGCTTCCCTAGCACTTGGGATTCAAGAATCTGGCCAATTAAGGATGCCAGAAGTCTGAATGAGATCACTACTGAAGCTCTATTGGGTAAGCTCAAATCTTATGAGCTACTCATCAAAAATAGAGAGGAAGAACAGAAGGCTGCCTCACCAGCCAAAAGAAAAGAGAAGACCATAGCATTCAAGGCAACTGAAGATCTGCCTGAAGACAAAGCCACAGGCAATGATGAACTACTCAGCTTGTTGGCCAAAAGATTCTACAAGATGGCCAGAAAGGATTTCAGAAGGAGATCATACAAGGAGCAGGATAAGCCAAGGTATGACAAGTCCATTAGCAATAATAAAGACATTATTTGCTTTGGTTGCAGTAAACCAGGGCATATAGTTCCTGACTGTCCAGAGAACAAGAACAAGGACAGAAGAGACAGGAAAGAAAGAAGAAAGGAGAAAGACTCCAAAAGGAATGGCAATGACAAACGTTCTTCAAGCAAAAACAAGCATACAAGAAAAGGGTTTGTTGCTAAATCCTGGAGTGAGACTGAAGAAGAGTCAGAAGCATCATCCAGCTCCAGTGATGATGAGGATGATGCAGAAGAAAAGGAGTTCTGCATAATGACAATCAATGCCTCACAGCATAATTCAGGAGAAGAGGAGTCAGAGTCAGATTCAGAGACTCAACCTGAAGAAGGTCAGGTAATTGGTTCTTTTGATTTTAGTTCAGAGGATTTTAAATCTGAATTTAAAGCACTGTGTTTAGACCTGCTAAAGTCTGAGAAAGAAATTATCTCTCTCAGAAATCAATTGTCTGAACACAATACTTTAAAGTCAGAAAACCTCAGACTCTCTCAGGAGTTGGAGTGCTGTAGGGAACAGATAGCTTCACTGAAAAGTGAGCTCTCTGAGGCCAAGAAGCTTGAAGAATCCCTCAATGGGAGAAGCATCAAGCTGATGGACATCACAAGCACAGTGAACTCCAGATTCAACAGCACACTGGGCTTGGGTGCTTCATCCAGCCAACCTATAGTCCTCACAACTCCAATCAAATTCATTTTTGACAAAAGAAAGGGAGTTGTAGAGGTTGCTAGGAAAAATTCTGATCTGCCTCAGAAAATTAAGTCCCAGCAAAAATCGTCGAACGGAGATCGACGATCGCCGAATGAAGATCGACGATCGCCGAACGCAGCTCGACGATCTCAGGCAAAATCGTCGAACGCAGATCGACGATCTCAGCTATGTCGTCGAATGCAGGTCGACGATCTCAAATACCTAACCTCAACTATAGTCGATCGTCGAACGGAGCTCGACAATCTGACCCAAGATCGTCGAACGCAGCTCCAAGATCGTCGAACAGAGGTCAGAGCTCTGGAAAATTTTTCAAAGGCAAATCAAAATTGAATCCTAAGGGTCCTTCATCCCAAATCTTTAACCCTTATACTGAATGGATTATACCTCCAAGGAGATATCATCCTGAAGGATATAAGAGTCAACCTGGGATGTCTTTCATCTCAGAATTTAAAGGTTATCAACCTAGGCCCAAGGTAAACTGGGTCAAAAACAAATGAATTGTCTTATGTGCAGGTGAAGACCTATCCAGCATCTAACCAGCAATGGTATTTGGATAGTGGGTGCTCTAAGCACATGACAGGGAACAAGGACAACCTCACATCCTTCAGAGCCAAGCTTGGACCCGAAGTCATCTTTGGTGATTCAAACATTGGACAGACTAAAGGATATGGTGCATTCCAGATTGGTTCAGTAACTTTCAAGAAGGTAGCTTATGTGGAAGGACTGAAGCACAACCTAATTAGCATCAGTCAGCTGTGTGATGAAGGCTACCAGGTGACCTTCATCAAAGCCTTATGCAAAATCAAGTCAGAGGACAACACAACTATGTTGACAGGTAAAAGGAAAGGTAACATCTATCTAGTAGATTTTATTTCAACTGATATAGATATCTGCTTGTTTAATTCTGTCTGTAGACCAAATATTTTATGGCATAAGAGATTAGGACACCTAAACCTTAGAACTATTGCTAGGCTATCCAAGGACAACCTTGTTAGAGGACTACCTTCTGGCCCCTACAATAAGGAAGGACTCTGCAGGGCTTGTCAATTAGGCAAGCAAACTAAAAACAGCTTTAAGTCACTTAATAAGAGTGATTCACCTAGGATATTGTATCTATTACACATGGATCTTTTTGGACCCATCACAGTACAAAGCCTAGGAGGGAAATCCTACACTTTAGTAGTTGTAGATGACTTCTCTAGATTCACTTGGGTGTTCTTTCTAAGGAAGAAGTCTGATAACTTTAAATGTCTGACAGAGTTTCTCAAATGTATATAGATTGAGTTCAATACTCACATTGCCCTGATCAGAAGTGATCATGGGACAGAGTTTGATTCTCTTCTTATGCAAGAGTTCTGTCAGAGTGAAGGGATCAGGCATACTTTCTCAGCTCCTAGAACTCCTCAACAAAATGGGGTAGCTGAAAGGAAAAATAGAACCCTTATTGAATCTGCCATTACATTGTTGTCAGATGCTCATCTACCTCTATCCTTTTGGGCAGAGGCAGTGAACACCTCGAACTATGTGCTGGATAGAAGTCTGATACATAAACTAAAGGGAAAGACTCCCTATGAATTACTCAAAGGGAAGAAACCTAAAGTTGACTATTTTAGAGTCTTTGGTTGTATTTGCTATATTCATAATAATGACAAGAAATATTTAGCAAAATTTCAAGCCAAAGCTGATGAAGGAGTGTTTCTGGGATACTCCATGATCAGCAAGGCTTATAGGGTCTATAACAAATCATCTTTAAAAATTGAGGAATCTGTCCACATTTCATTTGATGAATCTAACATGTCTTTCAAGGAGAAGATTTCTTCTACCATAAAACCCTTGCAGGAACATTCTCTAGTTGAAGACTTGAACAAGTTACAGGTTACTCAAGAGGATGAAAGCAGTGAAGATGAAGAAAATGCTCAACACATTGAAGAACAACTTGAAGAGCCAGTTGTTGTACCACAAGAGGAAACAACAACACAGGTTGGTGAACAATCAACACCCCCTGTTGATTTAGTAACATCAAGAGACCATCCAATTTCCCAAATAATTGGAGAAATTTCAACTGGTGTGCAAACCAGAAATCAGCTCAACCAAAACCTGTTGCACGCATGCTTCCTATCTCAAATTGAACCTCAGTCCATTCAAAATGCAGAGCAAGATCCACACTGGATCATTGCAATGCAAGAGGAGTTGCATCAATTTGAGAGGAACAAAGTATGGGAACTAGTGCCAAAGCCTAAGGATCACTCAATTGTTGGAACAAAATGGGTATTCAGAAACAAATTGGATGATCAAGGGGTAATTATAAGGAACAAGGTAAGACTAGTTGCTCAGGGATACTCTCAAGAAGAAGGAATAGACTACGACTTGACTTTTGCACCTGTTGCAAGATTAGAAGCCATCAGAATATTTCTAGCTTATGCAGCACATAAAGACTTCAAATTATATCAGATGGATGTCAAAAGTGCTTTCTTGAATGGAGACATCAAAGAGAAAGTTTATGTCAGACAACCTCCAGGCTTTATCTCTCTAACTTTTCCTGATTATGTTTTTAGACTGAACAAAGCATTATATGGTCTCAAGCAAGCTCCTAGAGCATGGTATGAGACCCTAGCATGCTTTCTCTTGGAAAATGGTTTTATAAGGGATAGAGTAGACCAAACTCTTTTCATTAGAACCCATAAGTCCCATACCCTACTAGTACAAATTTATGTAGGCGATATTATTTTCGGTTCTACTGACTCCAAATTATGCAGAAGGTTTTCTAACCTGATGCATTCTAAATTTGAGATGAGTAGCATGGGTGAGCTATCCTTCTTCCTAGGATTGCAAGTCAAGCAACATGCTGAAGGCATCTTTATTTCTCAAACTAAATATGCAAATGAACTGGTTAAGAAATTTGGTATGTCTGAGGCATCTTGTATGAAAACACCCATGCCTACTAATGATGTATTGGATGCTGATGAACATGGGAAACCTGTTGATCAGACAACATATAGAGCAATGATTGGCTCTTTACTGTATCTTACAGCTAGTAGACCAGATATAATGTTTGCTACATGTATATATGCTAGGTTCCAAGTAAGCCCTAGAGAGTCACACCTAATATTAGTAAAGAGGATTCTCAGGTATGTTAAAAGTTGTCCAAATCTAGGTCTCTGGTATCCAAAAGATTCAGCATTTGATTTAACTGGATTCTCAGATGCTGATTATGCTGGATGCAGAATTGATAGGAAAATCACCAGTGGAACTTGTCCGTTCCTTGGTGACAGACTTGTCTCTTGGTTTTGTAAGAAACAAACATCTGTGTCAACTTCAACTGCTGAAGCTGAATATATGGCTGCAGGCAGTTGTTGTTCACAAATCTTGTGGATTCAAAACCAACTCCTAGACTATGGCTACAACTTAGAGAAGTCTAAAATCTTTTGTGACAATACCAGTGCTATTTCCATAGCTTAAAATCCAATCCTCCATAGTAGGACAAAACACATAGAGATTAGGCATCATTTCTTAAGGGATAATGTTGAAAAGAATAAAATTGAACTACACTATATCCCAACTGATTTATAAAGGGGAGATATTTTCACCAAGCCATTGGATGAAAAGAAACACACCTTCTTCCTAAATCAGTTAGGAATGTTAGATGGAGGAAGTCTTAAATAATATCCAAGATTTTGAAAGCTTAAAAATTGACCAAGACTAGGCAAACATTCTGATTTTTCTTAGTGTCTAGAATTTTTCTGATCTCTGAACTGCGCTCGACAATTTGCCCCAAGATCGTCGAACGGAGATCGACGACCTCCAAAAATCGTCAAACTGAGATCAGCGTTTCTCAGATAGTATGAACTATCTCTTCCAGTCAACGATCGTCGAACGGAGCTCGACGCTCTCCAATATCGTCGAACGGAGATTGACGATGTTGAAGACTCTTCAGATTCCTTTAGTAGCCTCGATCGTCGAACTGAGTTCAACGATCTTTCCAATTCTGCGTCGAACCCTAATATAAAACTCATTTTTCGCCGTCGTTCTCTTTTGCGCTTTCGATTTCTCTGCAAGAATTTTCTTTCCCTCTAAATAGTTCTACACTTGGTCGTTTTGTTTGTTGAATTTTTGCAGGTACCCATGGCTGTGTCATTTGCTGTTCTTGCTGCTATAAAGTTTGATGATGGTTTTGACATCGACCTGGAATCATTCAGCACAACTGACCAAGTTTTTCAAGATATATTGGGATTATTCAAAGACCAGAACTTGACTGTCATAATGACCACCAGGATCAAGCTGGCATCTGATGAAATAAAGGAGTGGGTTTATACTGCCCATAATCAAGATAACTCTACCATTGTTGGGTCTATAGCTGGAACTCAGGTACCCTTGACCCCAACAATTCTATCAGAAGTTTTTGAGTTGAGAAATGGAGAAGATACTGTTGAATTATCTGGAGAAGAGTATTCTGAACTGCTTGCCAGAATGGGTCATTCAGAGGGAAACCCTAGCAAGCTCTTCAAAAGGACCCTGTCTGTAGAATATAGGTTCATGGCAGATGTTGTTGGGAAAGTGCTACTGGCAAAGCACTCTGCCCATGATACAATTTCAAGGTATCAGCTCTGCCTCATGGGAGCTCTTGTGGACAAGAAGAATCTGAATTGGGGAGAAGTTTTCTTTGACCTCATCAAAAAGAAAATCAACAAAAGTTTTGTTAACTTTGGGAGAATCATTGGAGTGTTTCTGCAGCACAAGTGTCCTGCCTTGGTGTTCTCCTCTGGAATTCATATAAATGCCTCCAAGAGACTGTCTTGTGCCCTCTTTGGAAAGTGGGACAGACAAATCAGCAAGCCCAATAGTCCCTCCTCCAGTACTCCTTCAGGCACAAGGACTCTAAGAGTCACTCCTCCACAGGTCTCTGCCCCTGCAGATGACTTGCCTGCTGTTGCTGCCTCTGCTCCTCCTCCTCCAATTCCATCCCTTCCCATACCTTCTACCATTCCAGCTCCATCCACCATCATCATATCCAGCCCATCTCCAACATCCACACCATCCCAAGTACCCATTCTACCTCCACCAGAAGAACATTTCCACCCACTATTCTCCTACCCTCCACTAGATGTCACCTCATCACCATCCATTCCATCCTTCACCCTACTTGATGATTCCTTTATGGATGATTCCCCATCATCTCCTCCTGAGCTACCTTCCTCCTCCACTTCATTTCAAGACCTTCTACACCAAATTATTGATCAACCAACATTTACCCCTTCTATCTCCATTCCCCTGTCCTCCATATCCACCTTTCCAACACCTCAGCCATCCCTTCCACCATTCACCAGCTCTCCTCTACCAGAACCCTCAGCTGCTCCTATATCTTCTACCTCTGCTCCAGCCCTTGAGCAAGTAGACCTCCCAGCCCTTGCTGACAGTGTTGGGTACATTGGTTCAAATATACCATATTTGAAGAAGCCTCACCCAACTCAATGATATACATCAAAATGTATTTGATGTATTTTGAGTTACATGTGCAGGTTAAGTATTTGTAGGAAATGATGAAAAAGTTTCTAAGTCCATGTGTCGACACCCAGAGGGAAAGTGTCGACACTTAAGAAGACTTGTGTCGACACCCAGGAAACTAGTGTCAACACTTGGAGTCATTGTGTCGACACCAGGGATGCTGAGTCGACACCAGACAGAAAGTGTCGACACAAGGAGCTGTGTCGACACTCAGTGAAGAAAAGACAGTGAAGCTGTGTCGACACTTAACAGTTCTGTCGACACCCAGTGAAGCTGTGTCTACATCAGAAAGTGTCGACACTTGGAGCTGTGTTGACACTCAGCAAAAGCTAGCAAAGACTAAGTACAAGTGTCGACACCCAGAACAATATGTTGACACACAGCAGAAGAGTCAACACTTGAAGTAAGTGTCGACACCCAGAACAATGTGTCGACACTTAGCTGAAGACTCAACACTTGAAAAAAGTGTCGACACAAGGAGCTGTGTCGACACTTAGCAAAGATTAGCAAAGTTCAAGAATATTCTAAGTACAAGTGTCGACACTAAGGGGAAGTGTCGACACTCAGCTAAAGTCTCGACACTTCTAGACAGTTATAGAATTTTCAAGAACTGACTGGATGACTTGACAGCTGCCATTCCAGCCGGTCTACTGCACCTGTCAGAGTTGTCAGAAGACAGTTATAAACCGGACCAGCCGGTTACTATGAAGAAGGCCTATAAATAGGCTTTTGCTGTCTACAGAATATGTTGTTGAAGTGGATCAAAGGATTGATAAAGTGGTTCAAGTGATCATTCACAAGAGAAACACGCAAGAAGATCTAGCTTTCAAGTGAAGATCTAAGAAGTTGGAGAGAGAGAGCTCCATCCAAGAAATCAGCTGTTGGAACCCAGTTGAGAAGAAGGATTCAGATTGGTCTGAATCTTAAGAAGCAGAGATCAAGGATCAACTGCAGAGGAATCAGTCTTATTGTATTCTACTTTCAAGAAGCTTTGAAGAAAAGCCAAGTCAGATTGATTTCAGCTGAGTTCTTCCAAGAACTCATCAAGAATCTCACAACTTATCTCTCTTTTATCTAAGTTGTTGAGTTTATACATTTTGTATTCATTATAACTTGTAGGATCCTTTGGATCTGAGATTGTAAGCCTGCATTTATAAAGGCTGAGGGTAGGAGAGTTAAATCTCTGAGTGTAGGCCTTGGTGGCTGAGTGTAGGCCTTGGTGGCTGAGTGTAGGACTTTGTGGCTGAGTGTAGGCTTTGTGGAAAAACTGAGTTGTAGGGCCTTGGGCCTGAGGTGTAGGAGCCTGTTTTGGGTTCTGAGTTAGTGGAGAAGTTTGGCCGAATCTAGTACACTGCTAGATATGCGAAGGGGGAAAGTGGATGTACCCAAAGCTTGGGGAACCACTATAAATCTCTGTTTCTACTGTGTGTTTGTGGATTGCTGTGATTGGTGAATGTGTGATGTGATAGAGTAGATATAATTCTGTGATATTATCTGTTTGCTGCCTAAAAAAGTTAAAAAGATTCAAGTCACCTATTCACCCCCCCCCCTCTAGGTGTTTAGGTACTATATATTTCAAGTGGTATCAAAGCGAGGTTGCTCAAAAAGGACTAACAGTCTGAGGAGATCCTGTTGGCAGATTCAGGTTAAGTCAATTACAGATTCAAGAAAATCAAGAACCATGGGTTCCACGGAAAATCACAAGGAATTGGGATCCATGAAGCTACCTATATGTAGGAAAGAAATCTTTGGGATCTGGAAGGAAAGGGTGAGACTCTTTATGGAAGCTTCAGACCCTAGGATTTACATCACAGTAAAAGAAGGGCCATATGTGCCAATGAAGGTGTCAGTCCTGGATGCTAATCAGAGAACACCAAAGGATTTCTCTGAAATGACAAAGGATGAGATTGTCCTAGCCACCATGGACAAAAGGGCTCAAAACATTATTATAGTGAGTGCCATAAATGATGCAACTTTTCAGAATCTAATACACTGTAAGACAACCAAAGAGATGTGGGAGACTCTTATTGTGTATATGGACGGTTCTGAAGAAGTAAGGCAAGACAGAAAATCCTTGCTAAATCAAGAGTATGAAAGTTTTAGACAAGGAAAGGGTGATAGCATAACTGAGTGCTACAAGAAGTTCTACAGGATAGTGAATGAACTCATGTCCTATGACAGAGAGTTCAGTAATTATGAACTAAATGACAAGTTTCTAAGGTCCCTAACTAAAGATTGGGACACCAAGATCTGTGCCATTAGAGAAATGGCTAAGTTGGCAGAAATTCCTCCACCTACACTGTTTGACAAACTGCTGTCTTATGAAATGCAGTTGACAGTAAGGAAAGAAGAGGAGAAATCCATAAGAAATGAACACAAGGAAAGAACAGTGGCTTTTAAATCAGAAGCCCCCAGAAAGTACAGAGGTAAGTCATCAACTCCACCTCCAAAGGTTGCTGAAACTGAGTCAGAAGAGTCAGCAAGTACTAAGTCTGAAAGCAGTGAAAGTGATGAGGACTTTGCTGCCTTCACTAGACATTTTCAGAAGTTCTTGAAGAAGAAACAGTGGAGGACAAGACCTTTTACATCACAGGGTAAGGAAGACTTTTATCAGAAAAAGAGGTCTTCAAAGAAAGACAAGAAAAAGTCAAAGTCTAGCAAAGCTACACAGTCAAAAATTGTGTGCTATTGCTGTAATAGACAAGGTCATGTGATAGCAGATTGTCCTGAGAAGAGAAAGGAGTCTAGTGACAAGAAGAAGACTCATTTCAAAGGCAAGAAAGAAAAGTCATTTGTTGCCAAAAAGGAGAAGACCCTGTCAGATATCTCTACTTCAGAAACTGAGTCAGATGCTGAGGCATATATAGGGTTGTTTGCTGAAGAAGAAGAAGAAGAGTTCATGCAGATTATGAATTATATTTATGAACAAGAAGACTTTCAGTGCCAAGGACTAATGGCATTGACTGAAAGTGACAAAATCCTGGAGCAGCCAGGACCCAGTAAGGTACAAAGTTCAACTTCCAGTTCAGTTTCTTGTGCCAGTACAGAATCAGATTCATCTTCATCAAGTGATGAGAGTGTATCTGAGTCTGAAGAAGATATTCATCAGCTGATAGATGAATATAAAGTACTGTTGCTAGCTTACACGAAGAGCAAGTCCCTAGCCAAAAGTCAGGCAAAGGAAATTGCAAATCTCAAAGCTGCAGCAACAGATTCTAAGAAATTGATTGATCAAAACCTAAATGAGATAGCCAGACTGAAGCACATAACTGTGATTCAGATGGGGACTATCACATATAAGAATGATCAAATCAAGAGTCTGGAGATTAATCTTCAGAAGGAGAAAGACTTGGTTGCTAGGTTTTCTAAACCTAAGTCTGTTTTACCCATAATTGATGAATTTATTCATCACAAAGGTAAAGCTCGACTGGGTTTTACAAGACCTGCAAGGACTGTTCAGTCCAAGTCTATGTCCAAGGGCAAAGCCCCAACACTCAACAAGCCAGCTGTGGATAAAACAGCTAAGACTTTACCTAAGCAAAGGTACAATAAGTTTGAGTGTTGGTGTTGTGGCAAGGTTGGCCACTTTGCAATGGACTGTTGGCACAATGCTAGTGCCAAAGTGAGTAGCAATCTGCCTGTAGGAAAGCCTGCGAGTAGCTTTGTTAGGAGGCAAACTAATAAATACCAAGGACCCAAGAATACTTTGGGTTCTAAGGTTCATTAATCTGTTTTGCAGGTGAGTCCAAGTTGTCATGCCCCAATATGGTACTTGGACAGTGGATATTCCAGACATATGACTGGAACTAGGGGACTACTAAAGGACTACATTCCAATCAAAGATGGTCCAAAAGTCACATTTGGTGGTTCTGAAAAAGGAATCATCAAAGGATTTGGTAACATTTCTAGCAACTTGGTTACCATTACTCAAGTGGCTTATGTTAAAGGGTTGAAACACAACCTAATAAGTATAAGTTAATTAAGTGATGTAGGGTATGACATCTCATTTGTTAAGGATGGTTGTCATATCAAGAGGTCAAATGATCAAGAGATCATTTTGACTGGCTATAGAAAGAGGAATGTCTACTGCCTAGACATTATGTGTGAGATCAATGGTTCTCAAGTGTGTCTTGTAGCAGATGATAAAGTCTCTCATTGTGTCAAATGGCACAAGAGGCTAGCTCATCTAAACTACAAGACAGTTGGCAAACTCTTTAGCAAAGAGTTAGTGAGGAATGGTCCTCAAGTTAAGTGTGTTAAAGATGGTATTTGCTCAACTTGTCAAAAGGGCAAGCAGACTAGATCCACCTTTAGAAGCATAAAAAACAAAGATGCTGTGAGGTGTTTATACCTCTTGCATATGGATCTCTTTGGTCCAATGCCAGTTCACAGCCTGGGTAGGAAGGTCTATACCTTTGTAGTTGCAGATGACTACTCAAGGTTTTCCTGGGTGTTCTTCTTAAGACAGAATTCTGAAACACCTAATGTCTTCTATAGCTTTGTCAAGGAAATTCAGAATGAACTAGACAGTACAGTGGTCAAGATTACTAGTGACCATGGTACTGAATTTCAGTCTGAGAGTATGACAAAACTATGTGAAGACTTTGGGATATTTCAAGAGCTTTCTTCACCAAGAACACCTCAGCAAAATGGCATTGCTGAGAGGAAGAATAGAACCTTGATTGAGGCTGGTAGGACCCTATTAAGTGATACATCACTACCAGAATACTTCTGGGCTGAAGCAGTAAATACTGCATGCCATGTTATCAATAAGGCTACCATAACTAAAAGCCTCAACAAGACCCCCTATGAGGTTGTGAAAGGCAGGAAACCAAACCTATCCTACTTCAGGATCTTTGGTTGTAAGTGCTTCATACTTAACAATGGAAAGTCTTACTTGACTAAGTTTGCTGCCAAGTCCCAAGAGGGAATTTTTTTTGGGTACAGCAACAATAGTAAGGCTTATAGAGTCTACAACTTGTCTACTCAAGTTATAGAAGAGACTGTACATGTAGTATTTGATGAAACTAGGCTTATTAACAATGAGTTGTCTAGTAGTGTATGCAGGCCCACAGGTTTAACAAAGAAGATGGACAAGCTCACTCTAGAAGAAGAATCTACTGCAAGACAGCAAGTAGAAGACAGTGGCTGTTGTCCAGGGGGAATACTACATGTACCAAATTCAGAAGAAGTACAAGGAGTACAGCAAGATGATGAAACTGAAGAGGTTCAACCAGAAGTCAGGATGCCTCCAGCCAATAGGCATCTTAGAGATCATCCAGTAGAGCAGATTATTGGAGATCCAAGACAAGGGGTACAAACAAGGAGCAGAAACCTGAATGCAGCAATCTACTCCAGTTTTATATCTCAAGTTGAACAAAAGAAGTTTGAAGAAGCCATTCTAGATCCACAATGGACTGAAGCAATACAAGAAGAACTGAATCAGTTCAAGAGGTGCAAGGTCTGGGAACTTGTTCCTAAACCTAAAGGCCACAATATAATAGGAACCAAGTGGATCTACAGGAATAAGATGGATGAACAAGGTGTCATCATTAAGAATAAAGCAAGATTGGTTGCTAAAGGATATAGGCAGGAAGAAGGTATTGACTTTGATCAAACCTTTGCTCTAGTAGCCAGACTGGAAGCCATAAGAATGTTCCTGGCCTATGCAACCTATCACGAATTCAAAGTTTACCAAATGGATGTCAAGTCAGCATTTCTAAATGGTAATCTTAAAGAAGAAGTCTATGTGGAACAACGCTCAGGTTTTGTTGATTCAACTCTACCTAATCATGTCTATAGACTTAGGAAAGCTTTATATGGGTTAAAGCAAGCCCCTAGGGCTTGGTATGAAACCCTATCTAGTTTCCTCATTGAGAACAAGTTCTCAAGGGGGAAAATAGATAAGACTCTATTTCTTAGGGAATCTAGAGGCAAAGTAATACTAGTCGAAATATATGTAGATGACATTATATTTGGGTCTACTGAAAGTAGTCTTTGCAAAAAGTTTGCAAAACTAATGCAAAGTCAATTTGAGATGAGTAGTATGGGAGAGCTAAAGTTATTCTTGGGTCTCCAAGTAAGACAGACTGAGAGTGGTTTATCCATATGCCAGTCCAAGTTCACCCTAGAACTCATAAGGAAGTATGGTATGGATTCATCCAGCACCATGAAGACTCCTATGGGGTCAAGTATGTCTCTTAGCAAGGATGATGCAGGGAAACCTGTGGATGAAACCTTGTATAGAGGGATAGTTGGCTCCCTATTATACTTGACTGCAAGTAGACCAGATATCATGTATGCTACATGTGTCTGTGCAAGGTATCAAGCCTGCCCTAAAGAGTCTCATTTGACAGCAGTCAAAAGAATATTGAGATATCTAAAGGGCACTCCTTATCTAGGCCTCTGGTACCCTAGGAATGGGGATTTTGATCTAACAGGTTATTCAGATGCAGACTTTGCAGGATGCAAAGAAGATAGAAAAAGCACTACTGGAACCTGTCAATTCCTAGGTGCGAGACTAATTTCATGGAGTAGCAAAAAGCGAACAAGTGTGGCTATCTCCACTGCAGAGTCAGAGTATGTGGCTACAGGAAGTTGTTGTGCTCAACTTCTGTGGATACAACATCAGCTTGAGGACTATGGATTTCAGGTAAGTAGAAATTCACTCTTCTATGATTCTACAAGTGCTATTTCAATTGCACATAATCCTATATCTCATAGTAGAACAAAACATATTGAAATTAAATATCATTTTCTTAGGGAGCATGTAGAAAGAGAAGATATTTTACTTGAATATGTTAAAACTGATAATCAATTAGCTGATATGTATACTAAGCCCCTAGAAGAAGCTAAGTTCAATAGATTTAAAATTGAATTAGGAATGATAAACTTAGAGTAAGTTTACAGAATTGAAATTGGCTAAGTAAAAAGGTGTCGACACATAGAGATTTCTGTGTCGACACAGATAGTAGGTGTCGACACTTCAGGGAAAAGGTGTCGACACATCTAGGAAGTTGGTGTCGACACTTTAGAATAACAGTGTCGACACATGACAAGTATGTGGCGACACAACCAAGGTGGTGTCGACACTTAGTGTTTACTCAGTATTTTCTAAGTAAAGTCTCGACTAAATGTCGAGTTAAGTGGTGTCGACACATAACCAAGTGTCGACACATATAATCTGTTGACTAAACTTGTGTCGACACATATGTGTCGAGACATTATAAGTCAGTGTCGACACTTATTGCCAGTGTCGACATAATTTAAGTTGGCTGCCCGCCTTTTCATCTTCAAAAGTCGAAAGGTATAAATAGGGTTTTGCCTTAGTCTGTTGACACGCTTTCAAAAGTTTCGAGACCAAAACTTCTGTGTCGACATCTCTCTTCTCTCCAGTCCAATTCTTCAAATCCTAATGGCGCCAAAGCTTGAGGAGAACGTCAACGAGGGCTACGAGCTGGTGCGCAATGCTTTTGATGATGCAGATCACGAGATCAAGACTGTCGTAACCCTAGTAGCCGACTCAGGGTTAGAATATCTTGTCTCAGAGCCAACGAAAATTTGGAAGAAAGAGGTACTGGAATTCATCAATGGAGCTAAGGTAGATGAAACTGGATTCAAGATCAAATCCAGGGTTCATGGTGAGAAGGTGAAGGTATCGCCTAAGAGCTTGAGGAATATTCTAAATCTGCCTAGAACAAAGGAAGAAGATGAAGTAACAACTTCCAGGACCAGAGATGCATTCTCATAGTGTGGTCTGGATTCTAAAATGAAAATAGGATCTGTGTTTAACAGAAAGGGCATGAATGGCCAAGGGAAATTTCTGTCAGAGATTGTTGGCAAAGTAATTCTCAGTAAGCCAGGAGGGCATGACAGAGTGTCTGCCTACATGTTTAGTATTATGAACAGGATTATCTTCACTCTGAACACTGACTGGTCTGTTATAGTGCTTGAGAAAATCAAGGAAAGCCTAAAGAAGCCCAACTTGGGCAGGATCATAAGTTTATACCTAGCTGGTACTATACCAGAGGTTATGCAACAAGCTGCTGGAAGCAAAATCAACCACATGAGAAAAATGGATATGAGAATTTTCTCCAGGTGGGACAGGCTGTTGTCTAAAGAGCTGCCAACCCCTGAGAAGATAGTTTCTGAGAAAGTATCACCTCCAAAGAAGAAGAGGAAAGTTGCCCCAGTGGCTCAAGTTCCATCAAGCAGCTCTGATAGTGAAGAACAAGTGGTCTTCACACCTGATGAAGAAGACACAGGAACTGCTGTGAAGTCTCCAGCACAATAAGTAGATGCTGAGATCCAGGGGGAGCTACCTCAAGCTAGCCTCATACACAAGGATCACCTCCAGGGGGAGCCACTAGTTGTAGAAGAGCCTACTCCTCTTGAAAGTGAGCAAGCTACAACTATAATTCTAGAGGTAATTACTGAGCTTAATGCTTTGGTTTTTCCTATAGAAGATACTGATTTGTCTGATGTTTATCAGCAACCACAGCCTGCTAGTCAAGTCCCAGATGTTGTCATGGAAGACACATCTGCTGCAACTCAATTTGTTTCTGATCCAGTGGTTGAAGAGCCAAGACTTTCTCCAGCTCATTCTGCACAAGAGTATACCATGGAAGATTTATTTCTAAATCTGGATCAAGTAGATTTTGACAAGGAAACTGCTGCTGCTGAGGGGGAGAATGCTCCAATTGAGAGGGAGCAGGTACCAATTCTTGAAGTGCCTACAAGGCAAGAGACTGAGAAGGCTCCAGCTGTGCAGAAGGAGTTACCTCCAAGCCCTAAGGAGATGGTAGAAATTGCTAGCTCCTCAGATTCTGAAGATGAGGAGACAACAAGAGCTCAGAAAAAGAAACTTTATGTATTCAAGAGAAGGAGCCAAAGTTATAAGAAGGCCTTACAATCTATTGCACCACAGCCTATATCACAGCCAGCTCCAACTGCTGATTATAGTGCTTTAATGGTGGCTATACAGATTAAACTGGATGAACATAGGAATGCTATAGAGACATATGTTGATGAAGGGCACAAATCACTACAGTTTGATCTAGCCTAGGACATAAAATCAATAAGATTTGAAATGAATCTTAACAAGAAGGAGATGACAGACTGCTTCCACAAAGGGGGGAATGCAGTAGTGTACTTAGCTACACACCAAGAAAAGATTAAGGCTCAAGTTGATGACATAGCCCTGAAGCAAGGATATGTCCTTGAAAATCAACTTAGAATGAATGACAATTTAACAGAATCTCATAATGCAATTGTCACAGAAATAAAGAACATAGCTGCTGGACCTTCTACCTCTACTGCTAGTGTTAAAGCTTAATTTGACAAAGTATTTCAAGAAGAAATCACTGCTGTTAAGACTGCCATTCAAGACTCCCAGAAGGCCATATCTGAACAAATTAATAAGCTCAAACCTTTCTTTAAAGATGGAGTTAGATACTTGGATAATCAAATCAGATTCCAGAAGGATGATGTTAGAGATCACATGGCTAGAGAAGTCATAAAGGGGGAGAGAGTTTTAGTCAAAGCTAGCTCTGATCATGCCAAATGGATATCTAATTCCATCAGAGCTACACTGGGCTATCCTCCTCTTTGTGATGATGACAATGTTGCTGAATTTGGAATTAATCCTCCATATTTAGGAGGAGAGCAACCAGAAGTGGCTCAAGTTATCTATCCTCCTCCAGATTTTGAAATGGTGCAAGCTGATATTCATCACATGTATAGCCCAACTGAAGGGAAGTCCAATGTCATTCTAGAAAAAGTGGTTCAGCCTATATCTGAAGCTATGCAAGCAGCTCTTCAGAAAGAAGAAGAAGCTCTACAGAAAGAAGAAGAGACTAGATTGTCTAAGAAGAGGTTTAGGGAACAAGCTGAACAAAGGCCAGACTTTGAACAGTGGAGCCCTACCTCAAGAAATATCATTTTGACTGCCTGGAAAGCTGCCAAAGATAATGTGCATGACAGGAACAAATGGTTTTCTGAGGCTGAATGGAGAAAACATGAGATAAGGCAGGAGGCAATAGTCCAATACAGGAGAAAGGCCAAGATGGGAAAGCTACCTCCTACTGCTCTGGAGCCTAGCAAGTACTTTCCTAAGCCTTATCACTACTTTGAGAGACAAAAGATTAAGGCTGAGGAACTCAAGAAGAAAGAGCTGAAAGGTAAGAAGCCTGCTGAAACAGAAGATGCTGAAGCTCCTGTTCAAGCCAGAGTTCAAGCTGGAAAAGGAATAGTCATTAAGGAGGCTGAACAGAAATAGCTTAGAAAATTTCTTAAGTTTACTATGTATTCTTTTGATATAAAACATTCTGTAAACTTTAAAATTTTGTATATGACAAAGTATTGCAACAATGTTTTGTGTGATAAATTTGTTGTGTAATAAATTTGTTTCATAATTGTTCTGTGATGATGTCTATGTATACATGTGTGATTGATACATGTTTATGTTTACCCTGCTATATATAATCCTGCTTTACATTATTTTGTAATTTTATTATGAATGGTGTATATCATTGACTAAGGGTTATGACTTCTCCAAATAGGGGGAGATTGTTGGGTACATTGGTTCAAATGTACCTGATTTGAAGAAGCCTCACCCAACTCAATGATATACATCAAAATGTATTTGATGTATTTTGAGTTACATGTGCAGTTTAAGTATTTGCAGGAAATGATGAAAAAGTTTCTAAGTCCATGTGTCGACACCTAGAGGGAAAGTGTCGACACTTAAGAAGACTTGTGTCGACACCCAGGCAAGCAGTGTCGACACTTGGAGTCATTGTGTCGACACCAGGGATGCTGAGTCGACACCAGACAGAAAGTGTCGACACAAGGAGCTGTGTCAACACTCAGTGAAGAAAAGACAGTGAAGCTGTGTCGACACTTAACAGTTGTGTCGACACCCAGTGAAGCTGTGTCTACATCAGAAAGTGTCGACACTTGGAGCTGTGTCGACACTCAGCAAAAGCTAGCAAAGACTAAGTACAAGTGTCGACACCCAGAATAATGTGTCGACACACAGCAGAGGAGTCAACACTTGAAGTAAGTGTCGACACCCAGAACAATGTGTCGACACTTAGCTGAAGACTCAACACTTGAAGAAAGTGTCGACACAAGGAGCTGTCTCGACACTTAGCAAAGATTAGCAAAGTTGAAGAATATTCTAAGTACAAGTGTCGACACTAAGGGGAAGTGTCGACACTCAGCTAAAGTCTAGACACTTCTAGACAGTTACAGAATTTTCAAGAACTGACTGGATGACTTGACAGCTGCCATTCCAGCCGGTCTACTGCACCTGTCAGAGTTGTCAGAAGATAGTTATAAACCGGACCAGTCGGTTACTATGAAGAAGGCCTATAAATAGGCTTTTACTGTCTATAGAAGATGTTGTTGAAGTGGATCAAAGGATTGATAAAGTGGTTCAAGTGATCATTCACAAGAGAAACACACAAGAAGATCTAGCTTTCAAGTGAAGATCTAAGAAGTTGGAGAGAGAGAGCTCCATCAAAGAAATCAGCTGTTGGAACCTAGTTGAGAAGAAGGATTCAGATTGGTCTGAATCTTAAGAAGCAGAGATCAAGGATCAACTACAGAAGAATCAGTCTTATTGTGTTCTACTTTCAAGAAGCTTTGAAGAAAAGTCAAGTCAGATTGATTTCAGCTGAGTTCTTCCAAGAACTCATCAAGAATCTCACAACTTATCTCTCTTTTATCTAAGTTGTTGAGTTTATACATTTTGTATTCATTATAACTTGTAGGATCCTTTGGATCTGAGATTGTAAGCCTACATTTATATAGGATGAGGGTAGGAGAGTTAAATCTCTGAGTGTAGGCCTTGGTGGCTGAGTGTAGGCCTTGGTGGCTGAGTGTAGGCCTTTGTGGCTGAGTGTAGGCTTTGTGGAAAAGCTGAGTTGTAGGGTCTTGGGCCTGAGGTGTAGGAGCCTGTTTTGGGTTCTGAGTTAGTGGAGAAGTTTGGCCGAATCTAGTACACTGCTAGATAGGCGAAGGGGGAAAGTGGATGTACCCAAAGCTTGGGGAACCACTATAAATCTCTGTGTCTAGTGTGTGTTTGTGGATTGCTGTGATTGGTGAATGTGTGATGTGATAGAGTAGATATAATTCTGTGATATTATCTGTTTGCTGCCTAAAAAGTTAAAAAGATTCAAGTCACCTATTCACCCCCCCCCCCTCTATGTGTTTAGGTACTATATCTTTCAGACAGGCTGTATGAGCTGCTTGCCCCCTGGCTCTCTCTGCTGTTGGAGACCTCCTTCGCTCCACTATACCTGTCAGTGGCAGCCCTCTCTGCCAGGCTCTCTTCCCTCTTCTCTCAGGCAGCACCTACAGCAGTGTGCCTTGATCCAGATATGTTTGCATCTAGGCAGGGGGAGATGCCATATGAAGTGACTCTTCATGCTGCTGTTGCTGCTGCTGTTTCTGTAAGCATGTCTGCTACTGCTGTTATCACTGCTTCTTCTGCTGCTCCTCCTCTTGCTGCTGTTGCTGTGCCTCAAGCACAAAGTCCTCCTATTGTAGTCCTTGCAATAGACCTCAGGTCTTTGCTATCAGATTTTGATCAGTTTTACTTCAGATGTCTGCCAGTGGTCAATGCTGTCCAGCCTCCAGAAGATTTATCCAAGGCACTTGTGCCATTTTCTTGCTGTGACCCTAGCATTATCACCTCCTTTATAAATTCAGTGTATGCTGCTGCCGAAAATGTTGATTCTACTGCTTCTTCTGAAGAAAATATTATTGTTGCTTCTGATATTGTTGCCTTTACTGCTGCTGAAGTTCCTGTTGTTTCTGATGAACCAATTTCCAAGGACATTCTGATGTCAGAGGCACCTGAATTGGAGCCTTCTGCAGTCCTTGATGATATTCCTTCTGTTTCTGCTGTTGTCAGTGAAGTTGTTGCTGCTATCACCTGTCCAGAGCCTACTGTTGCTGCTGTTGTTGTTTCTGCTTCTGCTTCAATATCTGCTGCTGTCTCTGCTGTTACCATTTCAACACCTGCTGCTACAACCTCTGCCTCATCTGCTTCTGTACAACTCAAGAAGGATCTAATGAAGAAAATAGATGCTCTCAATGATGACCAGAGTTCTGAAAGTGATGAATTTAGAACAGACTCTGATGACTCTTCTGCTACCATTGCTAGGAAAAGAAAGGCAAGGAGCAAAGCTATGAAGAGGGTACCTCCTGCCAAAGTTAAGGATAACAATGATATTCCATATTACATTTTACATGACTGCCCTATCACTGAACACTGGATGCAATACTCTAAGAATCAGCTGAAGGCAATGAAAAAGAAAAGAAAATATGAGAAGGGTTCATCCCAATTCCAGCACTCTCATCCTCCTCCACCACCTCCTCCTGATGCAGGTGCAGGTGGAAGCTCTGCAGCTCAACCCCCAGCCAGAAGTCAGGCTCCCTATCAGCCTCATGCCAGATCTTACCACAGGGAAAGACAATCCAGGGATTCTCATTCTAGGAGAGGAGGATATAGAGGAAATCAAAGAGATATTCAAGTCTACTCCAAAGGTTACTCCAGGCAGCACCCATATTCTAGTGGAGGACAAACTTCTTCTGATACAACATGTGGTCCTTTCCCTTACAAGCTGAAAGAAAATGTGTCTTCCAGGCCTCCTCAGGACAATCCCTCCAACAGATATGAACCTCCTGTACCTTTTGAGGATCCTGAAAACAATCCAGCTGCTTGGACTGCCAGATTAAAGGAATTAGCTGCACTGGATCAGATTAAAAAGGCTAGAGAGCAAGGAATATATTCTTCCAACATTTCAACAATGTCTGAACAGAGACAGAAAGAGCTAGAGAGATATGCTTCAAGTAAATTTTTTGATTCTGACATATATATGGAATTACATCCTGAAGCTATAGTTCCCAGGCCTAAAAAGCAAACATATTTGGGTGCAGCAGATGATACCAGGTCAAACAAAGAAGCCCTCAATCCTAACAGAGAGATTAAACTTGTTAAAGGCAAAGAGAAGAAATGATATTGTAAGGTGACAATTTCTGTGATTTCTGATTACTATCTGGATGCTATATATCTCTGTGATTCTGCAATGTCTAGCTGTTGTTTTTCTATTTTACTGATTGTATGTTGTTATTTAAATTCTTCCAAAGTCTGTAAATAGTAATCCTAACCCAAATAGGGGGAGATTATTGGAACACCCTATTACTAATTTGGGTTAGGATCACTATGTCTCTACGAAACCTTTGCTTGACCTCCTGTATAGCTTAATAGGTCAATTAGAATTGAGTCTAAGAGTTAGAAGTCTAGGTTTGGAAGCAGCCCTGAAGACCAAGATTTTGTGTTTGGAGACTAAGTCATATCGTCGAGCTCAGCACGACGATTCGTCGAACTCCGGTCGACGATCGTCTAGCTCAACTTCGACAGATCGTCGAACTCCATTCAACGATCGCTGAGCTCAACTTCATTATATCGTCGAACTCCATTCGATGATCGGTGAGCTCAGGTCGACGATTTTGACTCTGCTTTGGATATTTATCTCTGAGCTCAGTTCGACGATCTTTGAGCTCAGATCGACGATATTTTGCTGCTGTATATTTCCAGATCGCTGAGCTCAGCTCGACGATAACAGAGCTCAGTTCGACGATTTCAGATAACTTCAAGGATGTTTCTAAATGCAAATTCAAATCAGTTATGGAGTTATTCTGCAATTAATTCAGAGATTTCCTAGCCGTTTTCATTCATTTCTGGACCAAGTTTCAAGGGATTCTTCAAGGAATATTTCTGTGGACTTTTCTCCAGAAGAGATTTTGTAATTAAGGATGCAATCAATGCAGGCTAACAGCTATTCTTGACAGAGAATGTTATTCTATTCTGTACCAGAGAATAAAAGACAGAATTTTTTGAAACACACATAGAACACAGATTACAGAGATACATTCAAAAATATTCTGTCTCACAGATCTCTCAAGAACACACATCCAAGTAGATCAAGCTTTATCAAATCTTCAGATCTCTTTAGTTTTCAAAGTGTTCAAGGCCAATATATTTTCAAGACTCCAGATATTCAACATTTCAGCTATTGCTGAAATCATCTATTGCTGGAGTTCAATCTTTGAAGGCCTATCACTCTCAGCAAAGCTTTTCTTCCTGAAGATCTCAAGGATTCAGGGGGAGCTTTGACATCAACAATCCACATAGTCTTCTCAGTTGTTTGAGAAAGAGAAGACTTCCATCACTCTCTCACCCCCTCTCTGTAAAGGGTTTATAGAACTCCCTTCAAAAGTTTGAGCTTGGTTTTTGAGCACCTTGTCAAAAGCTCATTGGTGGCAAGACACCTGATCAAAAAATCTGCTTTGGTTTTTGAGCACCTTATCAAAAGCTCATTGGTGCCCAGGACACCTGATCAACTCATCATGCAGTGGATTCCTACCTAGGGTGGTAGAAGAGTGGATGTACCCAAGTTTAGGGGAACCACTATATTTCCTTGTGTCTTCTGGTTTTGCTTGTTTTCATTTTTATTTCTGGCCTTGATTTTTCTGTGATTAGCTTTTGTTTAACTTAGTGCTGTGATTAGATTTATTATTGTTTCCCTCCTCACTCTCATTACAAGAATTGTTGTAAAAAGTTTCAAAGCACCATATACTCTATTCACCCCCCTCTAGAGTATATCAGATCTAGCTGCACTTTCACTTTGACAGAGAAGATGGATGGAATTTCTCTTCGATTTTGATTACAAATTGCACTATCATGCGGGGAAAGCGAACACTGTGGCATATCCGTTGAGCAGGAGAGCCGACACTACTGGACCGGAGCCCCGAGTTATGTATATGGGATTGATGCAGATGATGGATGATATGCATATCACCATGGTCTCAGAGGACGAGCCAACAGTCCACCGAGAATATCTGAACTCCTTGATCGGGGAGAATGATCTTCAAGAACGCATCTTGACGCAGCAGAGGCTAGATGCAGCTTTAGAGCCGATATTTAAAGCCCTTGAACGGGACAAATTCAGGGATTATACACTGCAGGATGATCTCATTCATTTCCGTGGGCGCATTTATATACCCGCAAGCGGTGCCATTTGGGAAGATACAATTTGAGAGGCACACCACTCTCAGTATTCAGTGTATCCCGGGATCACCAAGATGACAGCTGATTTGCAGCGACACATGTATTGGTCAGGGATGAAGAGAGAAATCATTCATTATGTGACCCAGTGCGTGACATGTCAGCAGGTAAAAGCGGAATGCAAGAGCTCGGGGGGATTATTACAACCATTACCTGTACCCGAGTGGAAATTCGAAGATATATCTATGGATTTTATGCACGGATTGCCACACTCCCACTCTGGGCACGATTCCATATGGGTCATCGTCGACAGGCTGACCAAGGTGGATCGATTTATCCCGATCAGGAAGGACTGCCAAGTTGTTTTGGTGAGATTGTTTGTGGAGCAGTTCGTCATGTACCATGGCATCCCCAGATCGATCATCTCGGACCGTGATGGTCGGTTCACATCGAGGGAATGGAGGGTTGTGCATGCTTACTTGGGTTCTCGGCTCACTTTTAGCACCGCCTTCCATATGTAGTCCAACGGCCAGACCGAGCGGACAATACGGACCATGGAGGATCTGCTTCATCTATGCATATTGGATACAGGGAAGCCATGTGAGAGACGGTTTCCCCTGATCGAGTTCTCTTACAATAATAGTCACCAGGCAAGCATCGGGATGACGCCTTATGAAGTTTTGTATGGAAGGAAGTGTCGGACACCTCTGTCTTGGGTTCAGGATGTGGACACGAGGACTCTTGGTTCAGAGTACATTGAGGATACGGAAGCTCAGATTTGATTGATCAGGGAACGAATACATGAGGCCTAGAGTAGACAGGCCAAGTACTATGAAGCGCACCATCGGAAGGTGGAGTTTCAAGTGGGAGACATGGTATTCTTGAAGATACATCCCGTGCATGGTGTCTCTCGGATGCGGAGACACAAGAAGCTCAGTCCACGATACATGGGGTTTTACCTGATTCAGGAACGGGTGGGTCCTTTGGCTTATAGACTGCAACTGCCAACAGAGTTGGGTACTGAATGTCCACCTAGTGTCAACTATCTTCACCAATGGGGGGGTGAATAGGTGACGTGCAGCGTTTTTGCAGAATTTAAGATTGTACCTGCACAATAAAAATAAACAGCATAGCACACAGAATACACAAGCTATTTATAGTGGTTCCCCGATTTGGGTACATCCACTTTCCCCCTTCGACCTATCTCCCAACAAGGGACGACTCGGTCTCTTCACCAACAGGATTGAAATCCAATCCTTGCACTATCGGAAGGAACCCTTCCACACGTAGGAGTCAACACTCGCACAACACGGGTTGCACCCAACCCTTACAACTAGGAACCTACGTTCCTTTACAACAAAAGTAAAACTAGAATGTACAAAAGATAAAAACTACGTTTGGAGACTAAGGTGTCCCTCTTTGTTGACGACGTGTTCTTGAAGTCCACAAGGAGTCCACAACCCTAGATCTCTCTTGGAGAGGATCTCCCCGGAACCGGCGGCGGCAAGATGGGCGGCGGCTAGGTTCACGGGATCGGCGGTGACGACGATGTGCGGCTGCTGTACTCTGGAGATCCAAAGTTCGTAGCGAAGCAAGCTAGGTCTACCAACGGTCACTCTAGGATCAGTCGTCTCGATCGATTCGGACGGGGAAGTTTTTCCCGATCAACAAATCGAGAGACAAGGGATCTCTGGATAGACGCGTGAGACTCTAAGCTTGGCTAAGATTCTGTTGTCGGAAGATCAGGAAGAAATCTCGATCAAGGTCGGCGAACGACTTGCTTGCACGGCGACGGTGGCGGCGGAGCAGATTCGCGATTTTAGGTTAAGATCGGCTCGACTTCTTTCTGTGTATTTTATTCCGTAAATCTACTGTTCAAAAATAAGCCTGTATTTATACTGTAGACACTTTCAAGATGACCATTGTGGGTCCCACAAGTACAAACCCTAAGTCCGGTTCAACATAGCGCCAGCGGCAGAATCCAGTCCAGCTTAATCCAGAAAAATACCCAAGTCAAAATCGGCGAGAATCGAAGGTGAATCTCGTCAAATCGTCGAGAATCAAAGGTGATTCTCGACGATTCGGCGAGAATCAAAGATGATTCTTGTCGAAGTTGACTTGGTTGCACGCACAGATTCAGCCGGGTCGATACGGCGAGAATCAGCCAGTGATTCTCGACGATTCGGCGAGAATCACTAGTGATTCTCGCCGAATCGGCGAGAATCACTTGGTGATTCTCGTCGATTCTTACTTAGAATCAGAGATGCTAGCTTTGAAGTAGCTGGATCGAGTCGGCGGGAATCAGCCACTGATTCTCGACGATTCGGCGAGAATCACTTGTGATTCTCGCCGAATCGGCGAGAATCACTTGGCGATTCTCGTCGATTTACACTTAGACGAATTTTCGTCTTTCCACCCATGATGAGCTCCTTGACCCATCCTTGCTCCTTGTCTGCTCTTGCAAGATCACAGCCCTGCACTTGAAAGTAAGTACACTCCAATAGAGAGAGTACACGTAGGGCAACACACTGCTCTGCTCAACGAGGGATTACGTCGTGCAGACCCGTGTATATTGACCTACTGCACCCTGACATTGGTGTGCACTTAGCGTGGAAAAACTGCAAGCACAACTTGAAATATTTTGTCAAAAACATTGCCTATTTACCTTAGCTTGTTCAGGGGCTTCTTCAAATCAGGTACGTTGTGGATACAATACCCAACAATCTCCCCCTATTTGAAGAAGCCTAAACCCTACAAGCTAAGGTGAATAAAGCGTATGGGAATGAAAATCACAACCTTGAAATAAGTTTAGAGAGATATTCATTACCGATACCAATTTCGTGCGGGCAAACTTTGGAGCCACCTTAGCCGTAGCCGAGAGGGTAATCTCCCCCTTTTCGGCTTCTGCAAATTTGGGTCTGTAGCATTTGACCCCTTGCTCCCCCTCAGTTCTTGCATCTGTGCTCAAACTTGAGTTCCTTGCTCCCCCTCAGTTCTTGCGCCTGTGCTCAACTTGAGTACCTTGCTCCCCTTCAGTTCTTGCACGAGCCTGAAGCTTCTGTAGTCTTCATTCCTCATAGTTTAGCATCCCCAATTCAGTTTTGAAAAGACTGAACTTGGCTTCGTTTAAGGGCTTTGTGAATATATCAGCAATCTGCTTGTCCGTGTGGACATAACAGAGAGAGATGTCCTTGTTCTCCACGTGCTCCCGAATGAAGTGGTAGCGCACTTCAATATGCTTCGTTCTGCTGTGCGATACCGGATTGTTGGGAATTGCAATTGCACTGGAGGAGTCGCAGTACATTGGTATTTCCTTGAACTGAAGGTCGTAGTCGGCTAACTGGTTTCTGATCCATACGAGTTGTGCACAACAGCTGCCTGCCGAGATGTACTCAGACTCTGCTGTGGAGGTTGCAACACAATTCTGTTTCTTGCTGTTCCATGAGATAAGCCTCCTGCCGAGGAATTGACACGTCCCGGAGGTGCTTTTCATGTCATCCCTACTCCCTGCAAAATCAGCATCTAAAAAACCTATTAGCTCGACATCATTGTTTCTCGGGTAGCACAAGCCAAGATTGGGAGTACCTTTAAGGTATCTTAGAATTCGCTTTCGCAGCAACATAGTGAGATTCCTTAGTGTTCACCTGATATCTGGCACAGACACATGTGGAGAACATGATATCCGGTCTACTGGCAGTAAGGTAGAGCAGGGATCCAATGATGCTTCTGTATTTGGTTTCATCGAAAGGTTTACCTTTCTCATCCTTATCCTGAGACATAGTGGATCCCATTGGAGTCCTCATAGAGGTTGCATTCTCCATACCGAATTTCTTAAGAAGTTCATTTGTGAACTTCGTCTGAGAGATGAAAATTCCATCCTCAGACTGTTTCACTTGAAGTCCCAAGAAATACTTGAGCTCTCCCATACTGCTCATTTCAAACTTTACTTGCATAAGTTTAGAAAACTTTTTGCAAAGATTGTTGTCCGTTGAGCCGAATATAATGTCATCGACATAGATTTGCACCAGCAAAATCTTGCCTTTGACATCCCTGAGAAACAATGTCTTATCTATTTTACCTCTAGAACACTTGTTCTCAAGAAGAAAACTAGATAAAGTCTCATACCAAGCTCGTGGAGCTTGTTTTAAACCATATAAAGCTTTATTAAGAAAATAAACATGATTGGGATAAGTATGATTGACAAAACCTGGGGGTTGAGCGACATATACTTCCTCTTTCAGGTCTCCGTTCAAGAATGCTGATTTCACATCCATTTGATAGACTGTGAATCCTTTGTGCGAAGCATACGCCAGGAACAATCTAATTGCCTCGAGCCTTGCTACCAGTGCAAAGGTCTGGTCGAAGTCAATCCCCTCCTCCTGTCTGTAACCTTGAGCCACCAGCCTGGCCTTGTTTTTTATGATGACACCGTGTTCATCCAGTTTGTTTCTGAAGATCCACTTGGTGCCAATCACATTCTGCTTGTGTGGTCTGGGAACTAGCGTCCAAATGTTGCAACGTTCGAATTGATGTAGTTCATCTTTCATGGCCAGAATCCATGCCGCATCTTTGTTCGCCTCGTCGAACTTCTTTGGCTCAACCTGTGACAGGAAGCTAAGATGCACAACTTCGTTAATAGTACATCTTCGAGTTCTGACACTGACACGAGGATCTCCGATGATCTGATCTCTAGGATGATCCCTCACGTGCCGGAGCTCTAGAAGTCTGGCGTTTGGAGCTTTGACTACTTCTTGGGCTTCTCCTTCTTCTAAGAGATTTGTTCCATTTTGATCTTCAACGTTCCCAGATGACGTGGAGGTGGAAACTTTGACGTACTTAGGAGTTTCATCTTTAGCGGTCTCATCGAGATCCAGCTATTCAAGTCGTGCACCTGCATCTTCAAGAATACCACTAGAAGAATTGCTGTTAAGCAAACTTCCTTCATCAAATACAACATTAATTGATTCTTCTACCACTAGGGTTTTCTTATTGAAGACCCTATATGCCCGACTATGGGAACTATAGCCCATGAATATGCCTTCGAAGCATTTTTCACCAAATTTAGTACGCGGGTACTTCCCATTATTCAGTACATAGCATCTGCAACCAAAGATCCTCAAGTAGGACATGGTTGGTTTCCTGCCTTTCAGTAGCTTGTAAGGCGTCTTACGATGATGCTTGTTGATCAATGCTCGGTTTCGTACATGACAAGCTGTATTGACCGCCTCTGCCCAGAAGTATTCTGGGAGAGAAGCGTCTTTCAACATTGTCGTGCAAGCTTCAATGAGAGTTCTATTTCTCCTCTCCGCAACTCCATTTTGCTGAGGAGTGCGCGGGGAGGAAAACTCATGAGAGATACCTTATTCTTCACAAAACTCTGTCATAGCACCAGATTCGAATTCTGTTCCATGGTCACTTCTGATTTTGACCACTGAGCAGGTAAATTCGTTCTGAACCTGCTTGATAAAACTAGTGAAGATGTCAAACGTATCTGACTTTCGTTTCAAAAAGAACACCCATGTGAACCGAGAATGATCATCAACTGTCACTAGCGTATAGGACTTGCCTCCCAAGCTATGAACTTGCATTGGACCAAACAAGTCCATATGTAAGAGGTAAAGACATCGGGAAGAGTCTTTGTCTACAATGCTCTTAAAGGTAGCCCGAGTCTGTTTGCCCATCTGGCATGCAGGACAGGGTCTATCTTTGATGCACTTGATACTGCGAGCATCCCTTACTAAGTTCTTAGAAAACAACATACTAATTGTCTTGAAATTAATATGTGCCAATCTCTTGTGCCATTGTTCACAAAGAGATGCAGTGCCTGTTTCCACAAGGCATACGGGGGTAGATGAATCTAAACTGAGAAAATCTAAGCAGAAGACATTTCTGCTCCTAATGCCTGATAATACCGTCTCAGAAGAGGTACGTGAAATTATCAGACATTTATCCTTGCAGAACTTAACGTCATAACCTTTATCACATAACTGACTTACACTGATCAGGTTATGGTTTAACCCTTCAACATAAGCCACGTCGGTGATAGAGATTATACCGTTGGAAATCATACCATAACCTCTGGTGACTCCTCGATCTGACCCTCCAAATATGACTTTGGGTCCATTCTCAACTGAAGTGTAATCACGCAGCAGGCTTCTTGTCCCAGTCATATGCCGGGAGCATCCACTATCCAAATACCAGATCGGCGTTTTGGTGGCCTTTGGACATTCCTACAAAACAAAATTAATTTCCCTTAGGAACCCAATCGAACTTGGGTCCTAATTCCTGGTTAGCATACTCCCCCTCGGTTGGTTAACCCTACGAGTGGTCGGCCTCGCATTGCTAACATAGGGAGTCTCGTAATACCTTAGATTAAACCAACAATCCACGACAAAGTGACCGACTTTGCCACAGCACCAACAGTCGAATCTGTTGTACCTCTTCCTAGGCTCTTGCCTTACCCTGGGAACGGTGGGTACAGCCGGGGCTTTGGATCTGGAGGTGGGGGCCTCACAGTGATTGCAGTCACAAGAATTCTTCACCTTCTGTATAACAGGCTTGGCTTTTGGTGCCTGCTTTCCATTATGGCCGCTAGAGAATTGACCATAATTTCCCATGTGGATTTCCTCATAAGGTGCCTTGAGGGCACTCTCACCGAAGTTTCGGGGAAAGGTCCAACCATCATATCGGCTCTTTGGCTTTGCAACCAAGGGCCGGAAATGATGACCAAAGGTTGATTCAAAGTGATGTTGGTTGCAAGGAAAGTTAGGCTTTCTGAATGCAATAGGACTGAGCGGAGCCTTTCCCTTTTCGTCAGCAGAGGCCTTCTTGGCGGCCTTATTCTTCCTCTGGTTCCTATTTCTCCTGGATGAGGAACCAGATACCCCTACATGCCCCAAGCCAGCTCCTTTGGCCTGAGCAGAGAAGGTATCAACTACTGGAAGAACAGTTTTTGGCATAGAGAAGCTCTTGACGATCTTCCTTTCTGCCCAAGTTGTTCTTCCAACTTGTCGACTTCCTCCTGCTTAAGATCAAGGAGTTTAAGAGACTCTGAGTGCTTTGAAGTTAGGTCAAGGTGCTTCTGTCGGAGTGAAATCAAACTAGTGACCTCTTCCCTTAGGGATACACACTCACCCTTAAGGAATTTCACTTCCTTTTTCTCAGCCTTCAATCTCTTACGACACTCCTCGAAAGTGTTGAGCAGAAGCTCATACTTCTCGAGAAGCTCCGCTTCACGGGCCGAAAGGCTATCTTCAGGTTCTTCATCCTGAGACTCAGGATCAGATTCAGAGTCGGAGAGAGGGGTGTGAGCTTTTACCTTCCCAGTAAATGGGGGGCATTCTCCTTCTGAGTCAGAGCGACCCACCAGCCCGAAGTAGGCTTCCTCATCATCAATGGAGTCTGAGGAATCAGATTCACTCAGTGTCTTTGGCCTTTTGGCGATGTAGCTCCGCTCTTTCTTCTTATCTCTCGAAGATTTGTGCTCCTCTTCTTTCCCTTTTTCTCTCTTGCCTTGATAGCAGTCGGCCACGACGTGTCCTGGCTTATTGCATCCAAAGCAAATAATGTCAGAGGAGCGATGTTTGATCGGTTTAGAAGCATACCTGTCAGAAGAATAATTTTTCTTCTGATGCCTGGAGGAGGAGCCGTCTCTCTTTCTTTGATTCCTCATCTTGAGGAACTTCTTGAACTCTCCGGTGATGAGGGAGAAATCTTCCTCCGACAGCTCTGAGCTGGAGGAGCATGGCTCGGAGTCCTCCTCCTCATCCTTTTTCCTGGCACGGTATGAAACCGAAACCCTGCCTTTTCTGGAGTGACTGGCTTTTAGAGCCACAGTCTTTTCTTTGGCTGTAGCCTTCTCTGCTTCTTCTTCTGCTTTCCTGGTGTTCAGCTGAAGCTCATAGGACATCAGCTTCCCAAACATAATTTGCGGGTCAGTTTCAGCTAGTCTGCCAAACTCTCGGATGGCGCAGTTCTTTGTGTCCCATTCCTTAGTAAGAGACCTAAGGAATTTATCATTAACTTCACCACTAATGAACACTCTTCCGTATCCTTTGAGGGCGTTAACAATCTTGAGGAAGTTCTCGTAGGTGACTCCGATCTCTTCCTTAGGCCCTTGTCTGAAGGCCTCATATTTCTGGTTCAGGAGGGATCTCCGATCATCCCTCACTTCATCAGTGCCCTCCATTAGGATGATCAGGCCATGCCAGATCTCCTGAGCTGTCCTGCAGTTGCAGAAGTTCTGCATCATTGAGTCATCAATCACGCTGACCAGAATGTTCTCCGCCTTCTTGTCAAGTCCTACTAGCACCATCTCGTCCTTGTCCATTTCAGAAAGTTTCTTTGGCACTTTCTGGGTAGGATCAATGGTGGAGGCCTTAGTGGGGACATAAGGTCCCTCCTCCACGATCATGAAGAGTCGAGGATCAACAGCTTCCATGTAGAACCTGATCCTTTCCTTCCAGATAGGAAAGTAGAGCCTGATGCACACTGGGATCTTGTCTGTGTACTTGAGCCCGTCCATAGTAGATGTTTGTCTTCTTCTTGACACTAGTGGCAGGATTCTACTCAAGGTGTGAACCTTTTTGATGAGCAACCTCCCTCTGATACCACTTGAAAGTCCACCTAGTGTCAACTATCTTCACCTATGGGGGGGGGGGGGAATAGGTGACGTGCAGCGTTTTTGCGGAATTTAAGATTGTACCTGCACAATAAAAATAAACAGCACAGCACACAGAATACACAAACTATTTAAAGTGGTTCCCCGATTTGGGTACATCCACTTTCCCCCTTCGACCTATCTCCCAACAAGGGACGACTCGGTTTCGTCACCAATAGGATTGAAATCCAATCCTTGCACTATCGGAAGGAACCCTTCCACACGTAGGAGTCAACACTCCCATAACATGGGTTGCACCCAACGCTTACAACTAGGAACCTACGTTCCTTTACAACAAAAGTAAAACTAGAATGTACAAAATATACAAACTACGTTTGGAGACTAAGGTGTCCCTCTTTGTTGACGACGTGTTCTTGAAGTCCACAACCCTAGATCTCTCTTGGAGAGGATCTACCCGGAACCGGCGGCGGCAAGACGGGCGGCGGCTAGGTTCACGGGATCGGCGGCGATGACGATGTGCGGCTGCTGTACTCTGGAGATCCAAACTTCGTAGCAAAGTAAGCTAGGTCTACCAACGGTCACTCTAGGATCAGTCGTCTCGATCGATTCGGACGGGGAAGTTTTTCCAGATCAACAAATCGAGAGACAAGAGATCTCTGGATAGACGCGTGAGACTCTAAGCTTGGCTAAGCTTCTGTTGCCGGAAGATCAGGAAGAAATCTCGATCAAGGTCGGCGAACGACTTGCTTGCACGGCGACGGCGGCGGCGGAGCAGATTCGCGATTTGAGGTTAAGATTAGCTCGACTTCTTTCTGTGTATTTTATTCCGTAAATCTACTGTTCAAAAATAAGCCTGTATTTATACTGTAGACACTTTCAAGATGACCGTTGTGGGTCCCACAAGTAGAAACCCTAAGTCCGGTTCAACATAGCGCCAGCGGCAGAATCCGGTCCATCTTAATCCAGAAAAATACCCAAGTCAAAATCGGCGAGAATCGAAGGTGAATCTCGTCGAATCGTCGAGAATCAAAGGTGATTCTCGACGATTCGGCGAGAATCAAAGATGATTCTCGTCGAAGTTGACTTGGTTGCACGCACAGATTCAGCCGGGTCGAGACGGCGAGAATCAGCCAGTGATTCTCGACGATTCGGCGAGAATCACTAGTGATTCTCGCCAAATCGGCGAGAATCACTTGGTGATTCTCGTCGATTCTTACTTAGAATCAGAGATGCTAGCTTTGAAGTAGCTGGATCGAGTCGGCGGGAATCAGCCACTGATTCTCGACGATTCGGCGAGAATCACTTGTGATTCTCGCCGAATCGGCGAGAATCACTTGGCGATTCTCATCGATTTACACTTAGACGAATTTTCGTCTTTCCACCCATGATGAGCTCCTTGACCCATCCTTGCTCATTGTCTGCTCTTGCAAGATCACAACCCTGTACTTGAAAGTAAGTACACTCCAATAGAGAGAGTACACGTAAGGCAACACACTGATCTGCTCAACGAGGGATTATGTCGTGCAGACCCGTTGTTAACCCCTCAGTCCGCAACATACTGCAAGACTCCAAAACCACCCATTCAGCAGGCGCGGACAGGATTTGTCCGTCCGCCCAGTCCGGCACTGTCACCAGTCGCGCCAAGGGTGATACTCCAGCAGCGGACGCAAAGCCCAGTCCGCTCAGTCCGCCGGCGCGTTGGGCAAGTCTCCAGCGGCGGACGCAGTATCTCGTCCGCCCAGGCCGCCAGCCTCCAGTGGCCGCGCCCAGCAGCAGTGGAAGCTCCAGTTCGCGAGCCCAGTCCGCCCCTTCTGTGCGGACTAGCGTGTTCTTTCTTTTTGCTTCCCGTCACCGCTGCCCGGTTCTCCTGTACCCCGGGCAGCCGGTTATTTTAGCCCTGCCCGCTTGGGCAGGCCCCTATCCTATAAATAGGGGGGGTGGTGCACTCAAGGCACGCTGACTCGGACCCAGGAGCCTACTTGTTACAGGCTGCGGACTCGAATCCTGTGCCTTGCGGACTCCCCCTTGCTCTACTTCCCTCAGTCTTTTCTTTTCACTTGTAACCCACTTCTTCTTCAATCAAGGGAAAGCCCGTCGCAAGAGAGGCATTCAGGCCGCGACGGGCGAAGTCTGTTGTCGCCGTGGTTCACGGCCCTGCTCCTCTTTCAGCTCTCATCCGCTTAGTAGATCGCTGCTCGCAGTCTCCCCTTTTTCCCGTGTTCGAACAGTTAGCTGGTTGTGCTCGACCTCCCTGTCCGTTTTCGTGCATCAACAGTTAACACGCGACCTTCAGATCCGAGTAGTGTTTTGAAATCAGCGGACACAAGATGTCAGACCGCAGAGCCCGCTCTTCAGACCGCTCCAGCTCTTCAGAAGACTCCCTTTGGGACGCGATTGAACAAGCTCGCATTGAGGCCGAGCAGTCTTGCCGGCAGACCGACCAGCATCTTGACACAATCAGCCAAGCTCTGCTTGCCTTGGCCCAGCGGCTTGCTCCTCAGGCCGCAGCGGACCAGCGGACTCGCCAGTCCGCCAGACCCCAGCTCGCCGAACTCCGCTTCGGCAGTCGTCAGCAACTCCCCGGAACGCTGCTCAGTCCGCTGCTCCTCTGCGCCCTCAAGAGGAAGAGTTTGCTTTCAGAGAGTTCTTCAGAGAAGCTGCTAGGGGCACTCCTGCCCGCCAACTTCACTTTGCTGATCGCCAGTCCGCCGAGCCCGCGGACTCCTCGGCTCCAGTCCGCCCTTTCTACCCTGCAGAATTTGACACCCCGTCTCCCTTTGTTGACCGAATTCGATGGGAATCAGCTCCAAGCAACTTCAGGGAGCCTCGCATCCCTTCCTATTCGGGGACGACAGATCCAGTTTCCCATCTCCAGGCATTTGAGGGGGCAGTAGCTTTGAGATGCCTCACAGATGCCATCAAGTGTAAATTGCTGGTTACCACTCTTGAAGGGCAAGCGAGAGAATGGTTCTATGAGCTGCCTTCGGGCACTATTTCTTCTTTTGCAGAGCTCCGTAGCCAGTTACTGCTGAGGTTTGCTACCTCAAGGAAGAGGAAGAATGGGCCAGCTGCCCTATTCGAGATTAAGCAGAGGGATAACGAATCGGTAGCACGATTCGTTGATCGCTTTCAAAGAGAAATCCAGGGGGTGAGGAATGTGAACCCCGACTATTACAAAGTTGCCTTGATCCACGGCCTCCGGGAAGGCCCTCTGAAGTTCAAAGCAACCACCAAGGCTCCAGAAACCTATCAAGAGTTGATCGCCATGGTCAACCGCTTCATAGAAGGGGAAAATGCTAATCCGACCTATGTTTCATCCCTGACAGCTAAGGCTGAAGGAGGGGATGCCTCCGCCTCTTCTTCTCGTGGCAGGCCCCCTCGTCCAGACTTCCAGCCTCCGTCTCAAAGAGGCAGAAACTTCCGCAACAAAAAACCTTTCCAAGGCCATCAACAGTTTCACGAGCAGAGACTGCCGTTGGCCGCCGCTCCCGCAGTTCCTCTGCAAGCTCTTCCCATCCTCCAGCAGGCAGCCTTGCCTGCCCCGTGCCAATATGATGAAAGTCCCATAGAGGACCCTGCAGATCTGGACCTTGACGAAGTCATTCAGATCCTGCAAAGGTCAGGAGAGAGGAGGCAAGGGCCTCAGAAGATGTGGAAGCCGAGGGATAATTCACAATTCTGCCAATTCCACAAGGAAAAGGGCCATCTGACAGAGGACTGCAAGGTCCTTCGTGCGCTGATTGATAAGTTGCTTGCCGAGGGCAAGATTGACCTGACCAAGAAGGATTCTCCTTCCTCGTCGAAGCCATCCACCTCGAAAGGCAAAGAGGTAGCTGAGGTTTACCAGGAGTGTGTAGATGTGGAGGATGAAGGCCGTCTGGGGCCGATCAACGTCCTCAGTGGAATGCTTTGATGCAAATGATGAAGGGATTCTAGGGCGCCTCTTCTTCATCCATGGTGGAGCTGGGACCGAGTCCACCCGGAAATCTTCAATTTCAAGGGTCACCCAGACAGAGGTGGCCTCTTCTTCCGTCACTCCTCCAAGGGAAGTCGTCACCTTTGGTCCAGAAGATCTTCCTCGTACAGCCAATCCATTTGATGATGCAGTCGTAATCCAGGCTGGTATTGGGGACTTCACAGTGGACAGAATTCTTGTTGACACGGGCAGTTCAGTCAACCTCCTCTTCAAGTCTACCTTCGAGGCCCTGAGGACCGGAAAGCCTCTGCTTTCCACTGAGGGGCCGCTCTATGGATTCTCAGGAGAGAGGAAAGAGGTGGAGGGCAGCGTCACCTTGCCAGTAAAGCTTGGAGGGGCAACAAAGCAGATACAGTTCATAGTGGTCGACGCCCCCAGCAGCTATCATGCCATCTTCGGCAGGCCCCTGCTGAACAAGTACCAAGCAGTAATTTCCACTTATCACCTCGCCATCAAGTTCTTTGCCGATGGGAGGATGTGCCGGGTCAGGAGCGACCCAAGGAGAGCAAGGGAGTGCTACGTTCGCACTGTCAACATGGTTGAAGCTTCCCTTGCTCCAGCAGAGGCTGCAGAAGCCCCTTCCAGTTCGAAAGTTGCTGCTGATGAAGGTGCTCACCTGGAACCTGCCCAGGCGACGCAAGGAGTCCCCATTGCTGAAGGGGAGGAGAGGAAACTCTCCATCAACTCGGAGCTTCCTGAAGATCAAAAGGCTGAGTTGATTTCCTGCCTGCTGAAGAACCTGGATGTCTTTGCCTGGTCAGCAGAAGACATGCCGGGGGTGGATCCTGATGTAGCTTGCCACCATCTGAATGTCGATCCCAGCTGCAAGCCCATCCAACAGAAGAAGAGGGACGTGGCGACAAAGCTTGCAGAACCAATAAGGGAGGAGGTTGCGAAACTCCTCAAGGCGAATTTTATTAAAGAAGTGCAATATCCCACCTGGATTTCAAATGTTGTAATGGTTAAAAAACCAGGGGGAAAGTGGCGAATGTGTGTAGACTTTACAAAACTTAATAAAGCATGTCCTAAAGATTGCTACCCCCTGCCTCGGATAGATTCTTTAGTTGATTCCGCGGTAGGATACTCTTACATGAGTTTTTTAGATGCGTTTTCTGGTTATCACCAGATAAGAATGCATAAGCCTGACGTTCCTCACACGTCGTTTATAACTAACGATGGATGCTATTGCTATCTTGTCATGCCCTTTGGGCTTAAGAATGCTGGCGCGACCTATCAACGGATGATGGACCGTGTGTTTAACCATCAAAAAGGAAGAAACCTAGAAGTGTATGTAGACGATCTTTTGATTAAAAGTAAATCGTTTTCGCTGCACTTGCTAGATCTAGCAGAGACGTTCGCTACTCTGCGTAGATACAAGATGAAACTCAATCCTTTGAAGTGTACTTTTGGAGCGAGTAAGGGGAAGTTTCTTGGTCATCTCCTTACTCCGGAGGGACTTGCCCCCAATCCCGACAAGGTAAAAGCTATTCTTGAAATGCCTACCCCTCGTTCACCGAAGGAAGTTCAGCAGTTAGGGGGAAGGCTGGCAGGTCTTGCAAGATTCCTCTCTCGGGTTGGAGATAGGAGTGCCCCCTTTTTCAAAACTCTCCGCGGTGCATCCAAGTTTGAGTGGACAGAAGAGTGCTCTCATGCTTTTGAGCAGTTAAAGATGCAGCTCACCTCATCGCCTCTGCTTCAGAGTCCCCGGCCAGGAGAGGTTCTTTTCTTGTATCTAGGGGTTGGCCCTGAGGCCGTCAGCTCCGTTCTCCTTCGGGAAGAAGGCAGAAAGCAGTTTCCAATCTACTATGTCAGCCATATCTTGAAGAGTGCTGAAACGCGGTATCCGATCTTGGAAAAGTTAGCCTTGGCACTGGTCATGTCAGCTCGCAGGCTCCGTCCATACTTCCAAGCACATTCAGTCCAAGTCATCACCGATCAACCTTTGAAGGGTGTGTTGGAAAGGCCCGAGCATTCCGGCAGGCTAGCTAAGTGGGCAATAGAGCTAAGTGAGTTTGAAATTTCTTATGTGCCCAAGACAGCCATCAAAGCTCAAGTCCTAGCAGATTTTCTGATTGACATGCCAGAGTCTAGTTCTGATCAGGCAGAAAGGTCACCTTTGGCTTGGACCATCTATGTTGATGGTGCCTCAGGCAGAAGTTCTTCTGGAGCAGGAGTGTTCCTCATCAATCCAAATGGAATCAAGCTAGAGCAGGCCATCAAGTTCTACTTTCCAGTAACAAATAACCAGGCTGAACTTGAATCCCTGCTAGCAGGCTTGAGGCTCGCGAGGGAATTAGGGGTCGATCATGTCCACATCAAAACTGATTCTCTTGTAATGGCGTCGCAAGTCCTTGGCAACTTTGAAGCAAGGGAGCCAGTCTTGAAAAAGTATCTAGCTCTTGTGAAAATAGAAATCGGCAGGTTTAAAAGCTTCACCATCGAACATATTCCTAGAACAGAGAATGAGGAGGCCGATTTTCTCTCTAAGCATGGGATACCTTCAGGAGGCACAACTTCCGAGCTCTTCCGCCCGGCAGTGGTGGAAGGAGATCTGATGCAAGTCGACCAGCGAGTCTCTTGGATGGACCCGTTCATCCTATATCTATCAACAGGAAATTATCATCATACAGTTAGAGACAAGAAGAAGTTCAGAATAAAAGCAGCTCACTACTTTCTAGTGGCGGGAATCCTTTATAGAAAGACCTTCCTCTCAACCATGGCCCGATGTGTTTCAGAAGAAGAAGCTCACACCATTTTGCAAGAAGTTCATTCAGGAGAGTGTGGAAGTCACTCTGGAGCAAGAACTCTTGAAAGACGAGTCCTACGGCAAGGGTATTTCTGGCCCACAATGAAGAAAGACTCAGAGATCTGTGCCAGAAGGTGTGTTCAATGCCAGAAGTTTGCTCCGCTTCAGCATCAAGCAGCTCAGTCCCTCAGGTCGATTGCAACTCCTTGGCCCTTTGCGGTTTGGGGAATGGATCTCATTGGTCCTTTTCCCTTGGCAAGCGGGCAACGGCGTTTTATCATCGTAATGATCGACTATTTCAGCAAGTGGATCGAAGCCAAGGCATTGGCCAAGACAACGACTCAGATCGTCAAGAACTTCATTTGGGGAGAAATTGTATGTCGGCACGGGATACCAATGGCAATAATCACCGACAATGGGCCACAGTTCAACAACTCAGAGATGATAGATTTTTGCAGGCAGATCGGAACAGAGCTGCGTTTTGCATCAGTTCATCATCCCCGAAGCAATGGCCAGGTGGAAGCTGCCAACAAGCAGATCCTCAACTTGCTCAAGAAGAAAGTGCAGAATCTCAAGGGCAGTTGGGCCGATCAGCTTCCATCAGTCCTCTGGTCCCTTAGAACAACGCCATCATCCGCAACCGGGGAGACTCCTTTCAAACTCTCTCATGGCTCAGAGGCACTCATCCCGATTGAATTTGAAGTCCCATCACCCAGAGTGCTGCTTGCAAGAGAAGGTGTTGATGATTGGGCTGAGTTGAATAATGAGGAGATGAGGTTCAGCTTGGAACACATCGAGGAGGTCAGAGATCAAGCGGCTGTAAGGCAGGAAGAGGTCAAAAGGAGGATGGCCCGTTATTTCGATCAGAATATAAGGATCAAACACTTCCAAGTGGGAGATCTAGTTCTAAAGAAGGTCGATGCTGCTGCAAGAGCTGGTTCAGTTGGAAAGCTTAATCCAAATTGGGCCGGCCCTTTTGTCGTCAAAGAAACATTAAAGAGCGGCGCTTATCGCTTGCAGACGTACGAAGGAGAGGATATACCACACACGTGGAGTGGGGATGACCTCAAGCGGTTCTATTCTTAAAACCTCCTCCTACTTTCTGTATTCTCTTCAAAAATTGTTATGAATAGAAACTGCTTGCTAACACTTCTTCGAGTGTTTTGTTGTAATCATAACAGATAAGGCGCTAAGAGAGATTTCAAAAACGGTTCTACACCCGAACCCCTTCTTTCTTTCTTATGCTTTCTTTGCAAATGTATTTTCTTAATCAAAGAATCCGTACTAACACCTTTTTCTAGTGTTTTCTCTCACTCCCAAAGACCTATAACGGTTCCCTGATACCAGGAGACATCGCCGAGTTCAGCTAGACCTCCCCTAGAGCCGTTGTCATTAGCGTAACACCACGAAGACCACGTGTTGCGGGGAGATTTCGCACCGTGTAGTGGGAGCTTGCAGGCTCTAGCGCGGTTGGATTCTGGACTTCGGATCCCGGTAGGTACCTGACCCCACCTTTGCATTATGGAGGGCAAGGTGGGTGTAAAGCTCTACCACGCCGCTTTAGGGATATTGTTACAACTTCGATGATCGCGTGAGGAAAGTATGCCGTTCCAGCTCACCTGCCCGCGGGTCATCTTAGCTTGTAACTCTCGAACACTCAATGGTACCCTCAAGCAGTGCCTGCGGGAGACCCACAGCTTAGACTGTACTCGAGGCAAGAGGGCAGGGAACCGTTCCGCCAAGTGAGCATCTTGCTCTTCGCAGGGAATTTTTTGGGTTGATTCTATAGCTTGTAGCCCGGTGAGGAAAGTATGCCGCTCAGGCTCACCTGCCCACCTGGTCGCGAGTTATAGGTCATTTCTGTTTTTAGCGGACTGCTTTTCTCTGTCCGCAGAGTCCGCTTTTTTGGGTTGATTCTATAGCTTGTAGCCCGGTGAGGAAAGTATGCCGCTCAGGCTCACCTGCCCACCTGGTCGCGAGTTATAGGTCATTTCTGTTTTTAGCGGACTGCTTTTCTCTGTCCGCAGAGTCCGCTTTTTTGGGTTGATTCTATAGCTTGTAGCCCGGTGAGGAAAGTATGCCGCTCAGGCTCACCTGCCCACCTGGTCGCGAGCTATAGGTCATTTCTGTTTTTAGCGGACTGCTTTTCTCTGTCCGCAGAGTCCGCTTTTTTGGGTTGATTCTATAGCTTGTAGCCCGGTGAGGAAAGTATGCCGCTCAGGCTCACCTGCCCACCTGGTCGCGAGTTATAGGTCATTTCTGTTTTTAGCGGACTGCTTTTCTCTGTCCGCAGAGTCCGCTTATTTGGGTTGATTCTATAGCTTGTAGCCCGGTGAGGAAAGTATGCCGCTCAGGCTCACCTGCCCACCTGGTCGCAAGCTATAGATCATTTCTATTATGAGCGGATTGGTTTTCTGTATCCGCTCAGTCCGCAGGGTACACATTCAGTTTATTTTCCTGTTATAAGCGGATTGGTCTCCTATATCCGCTCAGTTCGCAGAATGATTTTCATGTTATAAGTTTTGATCACTTCTATTGTGAGCGGATTGGTTTTCTGTATCCGCTCAGTCCGTAGGATGATTCTCGCATTATTTGATAAGTTCATCAATGAGCTTTTAATGTGCGGTCTGGCTTGCGGACTACAGCTATAACTAAGTACCCCAGGCATTATTATCAGCTGGCTGTTCTCTGAGGCGGATGATGAATGAGTTGATGTCTAAATACTTTAATCAACAAGGTTCACTGTAAATAATATATCATGCGGACTGCAAGAGAAACTCGACAGAGTCCGCTGAGTTTCTTGGTCCAAAGTGGAACAATATTCTCTAATCAGCAAGATTCATTATAAATGACATATATCGTGCGGACTTCAATTGGAGCTAAACAGCGTCCGCCTGCTATTGTTTTTCTTCTAAAGGCGAACAGCAATTATTTCTAATCAGCAAGTTAAAAAGCCCAAGTTTATTAGCATGACATGCGGACTGCTAAATATCGGTGCGGTGAGCGTGGAAAAAAGAGCATTGCAGAAAGCACACATGACAAAAAATATCCTTTCTATTTCTTCAAAAAATTTTACATCATTCAAAATGTTCGGCGGACTGCAATCTTGCGTCCGCCACTTTTTACAAAAATTACAAAATGTGTATGCATTGTTCAATCAGTCCGCTGTCTCTTCTCTGGAGGTGCAGGGCTGTCGCCGACGACATCTACTTCTGGAGAATAATCCCTCGAGTCGCTCTCGCTGCTACCCGACCCCGAACTAGTGGCGGACCCGCTATGCGAGCTGCCAGTAGCAGAGGAAGAAGCAGATGTGCCGGACTCGGCGGACAGATCCTCTCCTCGCCGGCTGGGTTCAGCGTTGTCCGCAGGGACTTGCTCTTCGCCTTGAGAGCCTCCGTCTTCTTCTTCGTCTTCATCATCATCATCTTCCTCAATAACCTCTTTTCCTTTTTTGGTTCTTTCCATCGCTGCGACCTGAGGGGCCAGCTCCGGAAAGATCTCCACAAAGGGGACGCCGTCCACTCCCTCCTTCATGAGGCCGTCGCGGGCAAGCCGCTCAACAGCAACCTCAACTGTCTCCATCACAAAAGGGAGCGTGGCGGCCCGGAATTTAGTGTTCTCCAAATCATAGGCGACCTGCAAAAGCAAGATTGCAAACTATCAGAAAGATCGCGGCGAATAGCAAATCCAGATCGCGGCGAATTCAACTCACCGCCAGCTCCTCTCTTTGCCGGGCATTCCTTTCTCCCAGCCGCGCGTTCCTTTCCCTCAGCGCTTTATTATCTTTCTGAAGCTGTTCATTTTGCCTCAACATGTCTCTGGCCAGAGTGGCAACATAATGATTTGTCACCGCGCTGTTCGCAGAGGCCTGAGAGGCCAGCAGAGGGAGGTCGGCGGCGGGCACCTTCTTCAGTTCGCTCAAGTTGCGCTTTCCGTAGAGAGTGGAGAGCGCAACATGGGCGTGGCGCGTTATCCGCGGACTCCTCCACGAGGGAAGTGCGGTGGATAAGCGGACATGCTTCTCCTTGCTGTGCCAATGGACCATAGGGTTCCCCCTAAGGTCCCTCTGGCTGATGCCAAAGCCGGACATGGAGAAGCTTTCGGAGGAGGAGTAGTCCGCAGCGACATCCCCTTCCTCCTTCCTCTTCTTTGCAACCGCTTCTTTCTTCTCCTTTTGTGTAGGAACAAAGCCGCTTGGCGTCTGCGGCAGGTTGGCGGGCACCGCCAAGGTCGCTGCAAAAAGAGAACCGGTTAAAAAGCATGGTGGCGGCGGATACAAAAGCTGAGTCCGCTAATACTTACTGTCCTCAGGCGTGACGTCCGCTAAGCTCGCCAGCAGCGGAAGGTAGTGCTCAATATCAAGCCTGGCGTTGGCCAGGAACTCGACAATTGCGGACTCCATTTCGTTCAGCTGCACGTTTTTGAAAGCAGAGTCCGCGCGCACTTGCGGATAAGTGTGCGCGAACCCGAGGTCGCCCTCAAAGATTAAGAACCTTGAGGTCCAGTTGTGGATCTTGTTTGGAAGACCCACTACTTTCATCCCCCTACAATAGAAGTAAATTACGCCCTTGTAGGGGCGGCCTCCAGAGGCAGTTATGGAGCGGACAGAGAATATTTTTCGGAAGATGTTCATTGAGAAGGCAATCCTTTCAGATCGCAGGTAAGAGAGGAAGCTGCAGATCGCAGCGACGGTATTCGGCGCGAGCTGGCCTGGGACCATCCCGTAGTGCTCGAAAATTGCGGCAAGCTCCCATAAGAGCGGGAACTTGAATCCGCTGTCGAAGTGGTCAACTGGAATGGCGATCTGGGTCGCCGTCGAGAAGTTCAATCTTTCCTGGTGTGCGGGTAGGCGGACAAGAATGTTGGAGTCCGCCATCTTCCTTTCAACAAAAGCCGCCAGATCAGCCTCTTTCAAAGTGCATTTTCTGTGGTCGGCAGAGTGGAAGGCGACTGCAGCATCAGTACGCGCGGACACCATGTTGCAGGCCGCAGGGTTTCGTTTACTTCAGGAATTTCCTACATAGAGAAAGCAGAAGGCACTATTTATAGATAAAATTTCTGACAGCTTTTTGGCCAGTCCGCGTAGGTCGCATATTCAATCCGCACAGTCCGCAAAAAACTAAAAAGCAGCCAAACAAATAACGCGGATACAAAGACAAATTAACATTCCAAGGGAATTCAGGGCCAAGTCGCGGCCGTCGCAGCTTCCTATCCGCTCAGGTCGCGTATTTTCCCACCTGCAGGTTAGCAAGAAGCGGACACAGCGCTAGTCCGCACAGTCCGCCACAGATCATGCCAAAGATAAAGCTACATAAGAATAGCGGACATATAATCTGGATCCGCACAGATCAAATAGAATTCAGTTCACAGCACAGCATCGTTTGGAGTAATCATACAAACAAATATACATTTAATCAGATAAGTTCAAGGAATTGCGGACTCAGCGATCCCTGTTGTCCGTCCGCGCCGGCTTTTCTGCTCTGTCCCTGCATAGATGAGCCGCCTGATCGCTTATCTGAAGAATTTCACTGTATACCCGGCAGAGATGGTGATGGATGACGTTTATAGTCCGGTGCATATGGGGCGGCTTCCCGGTCAACTCGACTGAGAGGCACCATTGGCTCCGCTGCCGGCCTCGGCTCCTCATCCGCGGGCTGCTGGCCACCTGCCGGTGCGCGCGATCTCAGGAGGAAACGCGATCTGACGCCCGCGGCCTCTGCTCAGCGACCTCAGCAGTCCGCTTCTCCTTTCCTTCACGAGCCGACGCCAAGTGCTTGCCTCTGTAGTATCGGACGTCATCCGCGAGCCTTTTTCTTTTCCCTTTCAGACCTCTCCAGCGCCCGCGAGATGCTGGCGACCTGGTCTTTGAGGGCCTTCTCGCGTTCTGCGAACGCTTTCTCGCGCGCCGCGGACGCCCTCTCGCGCTCCGCCGCTTTCTCTAACTCTGCTTTGACACATTGCATTTCAGCTTCAAATTTCTTCTCTAACTCTTTTATCATACTCAGGCTGGGTGGCTCATCTTCCGCGGACTCCACATGTGAGACCGCGTCGGCACCAGTGTTGGGTGTGACCACGATCTCGCCACTCTCTATGGAGCCCGGCAGCGACTTTCTACCTGCAACAAATAAAGTCAAACTTCGCATTCAAAGGCAGTTCGCGGCGGACTAAAAGAAAGGATAAAAGATCACTTTTAGATATAGCGGCAGCGAGTTTCCGACTATCAAAGATGATTGGCCGCCTTGCCCGCTCTGGGTCAAAGGCGCTTAACCGCTTTTTCCATTCACGATGAACCCTTGCTCTTCTCTCGGCAGAGCCGCACTTGTTGAGACCACGATATCGTCCGTCTTGGTGATAATTTTGATCGGTCTTGACGTCCGCGGCGGCGACCTGTAAAGCCACTTGCGCTGAAAGTATTTGGGCGCCGGCTGAAGTTTACCTGACCGCATCAGCTCCGCCGCAATCCTCAGATCCTCAGCAGCTTTGTCCGCCGCGGCCTGCTTCGAGGCTGCCTCGACCGCGGCAACATGAGCAACGATTTGCTTCTTTTGCTCCTCTATCTTCTCCTTCAGCCTCTCCCTCTCCTCTTCCTCCGCAGCGGACAAGGAAGGGAGTTCGTCACCCTTATCTCCAGCAGTCTCTGCCTCATTCTGCTGCAGCATAACCAGCAAGGAGTCCTGGATTAAGTCAAGTTGATCGACGTCTATAGAATCAAATATCTCATCCGTGGAAAGACTGACCGTTGAGAGGGAATTCTCTCCCTGGATTTGGGCCTCCGGAGTAACCAGATCGCCGTCTGGAACTTCTTTGTCGTCGCGGCCTGTGTTGTAAGTCCGCTTCCCCAGTCCGCTTGGAGATGTTCTTCTCCTTCATAGCGCGCAGCCTCCTCTCAACCCGCTCAGCGACGGTCTCTCCGTCTCTCTTCCTCTTCTTCCTCTTGGCGGTCTTCTCAGCAGCATCCGCGGCGGACCCCCCTAAATCAGGCTGGTCAGCGCGGACAGGTTCAGGATTCACAGCAGACAATGCCTTTGAGGGCGCGTTGTCCTCTACCTCAGTCCGTCGGTTCTTTCTTCGTCCAAGTCAAACGATTTGCACCGAGGCATTGGGGGAAGATATGTCAGTCTCCATGTGTTCGCCAGTAGTGTCCGCCGAGGTCGCAGTCTTCTGAGAAGGGGCGGAGTCCGACAAGGTTGCCAATCTTCTCACTCCTCAATGGTTCGGCGTCGACTACGGCATCCTTGCGAGCAGAAACATCGACGTGGCGGACTGCTTTCTCCGCAGGCTTCTCGTTCTGGGAGTTTTCTCCTGCGAGGCGGACAGGATCTTGTCTTGCGGCCTCTTTGCAATTTTCTTGGTCTTCATTGGCGTTGACGGCTCCGAGTCGCCTTTGGCAGTGAAGCTAGAGAGGAATGTACCAAGTCTTGCCATGCCGGACTGGAAAGTGGAGACCGCAAGTGGTGAGTATCGCCCCGTGTCGATCGAGATTCTCAGCAGATCCAGACCCTCCAGCAGTATTTATAGCTTTGGCGGCATTTTCGAGGTTTGCGGACTCGGCGGTTAAAGAAACATTTTCGAAGTTTTTCTGGAAACTTAAAAATGTGCGGGGATTATGTTAACCCCTCAGTCCGCAACATACTGCAAGACTCCAAAACCCCCCATTCAGCAGGCGCGGACAGGATTTGTCCGTCCGCCCAGTCCGGCACTGTCACCAGTCGCGCCAAGGTGATACTCCAGCAGCGGACGCAAAGCCCAGTCCGCTCAGTCCGCCGGCGCGTTGGGCAAGTCTCCAGCGGCGGACGCAGTATCTCGTCCGCCCAGGCCGCCAGCCTCCAGTGGCCGCGCCCAGCAGCAGTGGAAGCTCCAGTTCGCGAGCCCAGTCCGCCCCTTCTGTGCGGACTGGCGTGTTCTTTCTTTTTGCTTCCCGTCACCGCTGCCCGGTTCTCCTGTACCCGGGCAGCCGGTTATTTTAGCCCTGCCCGCTTGGGCAGGCCCCCTATCCTATAAATAGGGGGGGTGGTGCACTCAAGGCACGCTGACTCGGACCCAGGAGCCTACTTGTTACAGGCTGCGGACTCGAATCCTGTGCCTTGCGGACTCCCCCTTGCTCTACTTCCCTCAGTCTTTTCTTTCACTTGTAACCCACTTCTTCTTCAATCAAGGGAAAGCCCGTCGCAAGAGAGGCATTCAGGCCGCGACGGGCGAAGTCTGTTGTTGCCGTGGTTCACGGCCCTGCTCCTCTTTCAGCTCTCATCCGCTTAGTAGATCGCTGCTCGCAGTCTCCCCTTTTTCCCGTGTTCGAACAGTTAGCTGGTTGTGCTCGACCTCCCTGTCCGTTTTTCGTGCATCAACACCCTGTATATTGACCTACTGCACCCTGACATTGGTGTGCACTTAGCGTGGAAAAACTGCAAGCACAAGTTGAAATATTTTGTCAAAAACATTGCCTATTTACCTTAGCTTATTCAGGGGCTTCTTCAAATCAGGTACGTTGTGGATACAATACCCAACAGGGACCCTGCACGATGTCTTTCATGTCTCCTCATTGCGAAGAGCTCTCCTTCTGCCGGAACAGCACAACCCTACTACAGTCAGCCCGATAGCACCCGATAGATTAGTTCGGTTGGATCCAATCCGGATCGACGATACAGCTGTCCGAGTGTTGCGAAAGAAGAAGGTTCCTCTTGTGAAGGTGTTGTGGTCTAACCATGGATAGGAGGAGCACACCTTGGAGCCGAGGGATCTGATGCTAGAGCAGCACCCGGAGCTTTTTGCACCAGGTAACACTTTAATTATTGTCTAAAGTACTTAAAATTCTTACACTTGAAAACCCCGTAGACCCGAACTTAAATTTCGGGGACAAAATTATTTCTTTGTTTATTGGAATTTGTAACATCCCACTTGCAATTAGGCCCCTCAACTTAGATTGGGTTAGGCATGTGGTGGGTGATAAGAATTTTAGCTAGGTTTGACCCTAGAAGGTGGGTGTAGCCATGTGGGGCCCACTATAGGGCCCAAGTCAAATTAGTCAAACTAGCCTAAATAGGAACCCTAGCCATACCATGACCCCCACCACATTGCCCTAACACTAAGAACAATCTAAGTGGACCCTTAAAGTATGCCATTAGGTCACTCATTGACCCAATTTGACCTAGTCAACCCTAAACCTTAATTTGGTCAAACCCACACCTAATGGCCTAAATAGTCCAGGTGGGGCACCACCATGGCCCATCCAAGTTGGTTGGTGTCATAGGGTCCATGACCTTCAAGTGGGGTCAGCCCACTCATCAAGTTGACCAAGTCAACCCTAAAAGTCAACAAAGTGAAACTTGAGGCCTAAAGGAAGAAAGAGTGAACCAAGCCCACTCCTAATGGGCAAAGCCCACTAACATGGCCATGACCAGCTCATGTGTCAAAGACCAGCCCTACCCCTCTGAATTTGCAGAGAGAGTGCGTGTATGGGGGTATTTTGGAGAATTCACCCAAAAAGAGGAAAGAGAAGGTGGAATTAAGAGGAGGAGGCCACTTGGCCTTGGCTCCTTCTGCCCAAAGCTTGTTGGCCGGCATCCTCAAGCAATTCCAGAGGAATTTGGAGCATGGTGGCCACTTGGCACCATGTGTGAAGCATCCAAGGTTGAGCCCGAGCTCACCTTGGAGTTAACTCACTTACAGTCCACCTCAGCCCAAATCACCCCCACCATTAGCTTCAGAGAGAGGAGAGGAGTGGAAATTGACTACTGGATCGAAGAAAATGCGGGAGAAACGAGGATTTGAGCAAACTGTCGCCGGAGCAGCTTCGCCACGGCCAACCGCCGCCGCACTCGCTGCCAAGGCCTGAATCAGGTTCGTTTCACCTCACCTCTACCCGTACTAGAATCCTAGATCGATTAGGAGAGATATCGGTTCAATTGAGCTCGATACCATGGGAGCAGAGAGCCAATTTCTCGAGCTCTTCTACTTGCTCGGGATCGCCGGAGGAGCCGCCTCCGGCTGTCTCACTGCCAGGAAACGCCAGCACCACCTCAACGAAGGTGGTGGCAATAATCGCCGGCGGTGGCGCCGGCCCTTGTGGCCGGAAATGAGAATTTTCTTGATCCTGGTCGGGATCATCCCAGCCATTGGCTGGAGGTAGGTGTTAACCCCTCAGTCCGCAACATACTCCAAGTTCCCAAAAGCCCCCATTCAGCAGGCGCGGACATGATTTGGCCGTCCGCCCAGTCCGGCACTGTGACCAGTCGCCAAGGGTGATACTCCAGCAGCGGACGCAAAGCCCAGTCCGCGCAGTCCGCCGGCGCGTTGGGCAAGTCTCCAGCGGCGGACGCAGTATCCCGTCCGCCCAGGCCGCCAGACTCCAGCGGCCGCGCCCGGCAGCAGCAGTGGAAGCTCCAGTTCGCGAGCCCAGTCCGCCCCTTCTGTGCGGACTGGCGTGTTCTTTCTTTTTGCTTCCGTCACCGCTGCCCGGTTCTCCTGTACCCCGGGCAGCCGGTTATTTTAGCCCTGCCCGCTTGGGCAGGCCCCCTATCCTATAAATAGGGGGGAGGTGGTGCACTCAAGGCACGCTGACTCGGACCCAGGAGCCTACTTGTTACAGGCTGCGGACTCGATTCTTGTGCCTTGCGGACTCCCCTTTGCTCTGCTTCCCTTAGTCCTTTCCTTTCACTTGTAACCCACTTCTTCTTCAATCAAGAGAAAGCCCGTCGCAAGAGAGGCATTCAGGCCGCGACGGGCGAAGTCTGTTGTTGCCGTGGTTCACGGCCCTGCTCTTCTCTCAGTCCTCATCCGCTTAGTAGATCGCTACTCGCAGTCTCTCTTTTTCCCCCGTGTTCGAACAGTTAGCTGGTTGTGCTCGACCTCCCTTGTGTTTTCGTGCATCAACAGTTAACACGCGACCTTCAGATCCGAGTAGTGTTTTGAAATCAGCGGACGAAAGATGTCAGACCGCAGAGCCCGCTCTTCAGACCGCTCCAGCTCTTCAGAAGATTCCCTTTGGGACGCAATAGAACAAACTCGCATTGAGGCCGAGCAGTCTCGCCGGCAGACCGACCAGCGTCTTGACACAATCAGCCAAGCTCTGCTTGCCTTGGCCCAGCGGCTTGCTCCTCAGGCCGCGGCGGACCCAGCGGACTCGCCTGTCCGCCAGACCCCAGCTCGCCGAACCCCGCTTCGGCAGTCGTCAGCAACTCCCCGGAACGCTGCTCAGTCCGCTGCTCCTCTGCGCCCTCAAGAGGAAGAGTTTGCTTTCAGAGAGTTCTTCAGAGAAGCTGCTAGGGGCACTCCTGCCCGCCAACTCCACTTTGCTGATCGCCAGTCCGCCGAGCCCGCGGACTCCTCGGCTCCAGTCCGCCCTTTCTACCCTGCAGAATTTGACACCCCGTCTCCCTTTGTCGACCGAATTCGATGGGAATCAGCTCCAAGCAACTTCAGGGAGCCTCGCATCCCATTCTATTCAGGATCGACAGATCCCATTGCTCATCTCCAGGCATTTGAGGGTGCAGTTAGCGTTGAGATGCCTCTCAGATGCAATTAAGTGCAAATTGTTGGTTACCACTCTCGAGGGGCAAGCGAGAGAGTGGTTCTACGAGCTGCCTTCGGGCACTATTTCTTCTTTTGCAGAGCTCCGTAGCCAGTTACTGCTGAGGTTTGCTACCTCGAAGAAGAGAAAGGATGGGCCAGCTGCCCTATTCGAGATCAAGCAGAGGGATAACGAATCAGTAGCAAGATTCGTTGATCGCTTTCAGAGGGAGATCCAGGGGGTGAGAAATGTGAACCCCGACTACTACAAAGTTGCCTTGATCCATGGCCTCCGGGAGGGCCCTCTGAAGTTCAAAGCCACAACCAAGGATCCAGAGACCTATCAGGAGTTGATCGCCATGGTCAACCGTTTCATAGAAGGGGAGAATGCCAATCCGACTTACGTCTCATCCCTGACAGCCAAGGCTGAAGGAAGGGATGCCTCCGCTTCTTCTTCCCATGGCAAGCCCCCTCGCCCAGATTTCCAGCCTCCGTCCAAAGAGGCAGGAACTTCCGCAACAAAAAACCTTTCCAAGGCCATCAACAGTTTCACGAGCAGAGACTGCCGTTGGCCGCCACTCCCGCCGTGCCTTTGCAGGCTCTTCCCATCCTCCAGCAGGCAGCCTTGCCTGCCCCGTGCCAATATGAAGAAAGTCCCATGGGGGACCCTGCAGATCTGGATCTTGACGAAGTCATCCAGATCCTGCAAAGGAGATCAGAAGAGAAGAGGCAAGAGCCTCAGAAGCTGTGGAAGCCGAGGAATAATTCTCAATACTGCCAATTCCACAAGGAAAGGGGCCATTTGACTGAGGATTGCAAGGCCCTTCGTGCGCTGATTGATAAGTTGCTTGCCGAGGGCAAGATTGACCTGACCAAGAAGGATTCTCCTTCCTCGTCGAAGCCATCCACCTCGAAGGGCAAAGAGGTAGCTGAGGCCTACCAGGAGTGTGTAGATGTGGAGGATGAAGGCCGTTTGGGGCCGATCAACGTTCCAGTGGAATGCTTTGATGCGGATGATGAGGGAGTTCTGGGACGCCTCTTCTTCATCCATGGTGGAGCTGGGACCGAGTCCACTCGGAAATCTTCAATTTCAAGGGTCACCCAGGCGGAGGTGGCCTCTTCTTCCGTTGCTCCTCCAAGGGAGGTCGTCACCTTTGGTCCAGAAGATCTGCCGCAAACAGCCAATCCATTCGACGATGCTGTTGTTATCAAGGCTGTGCTGGGAGACTTCACAGTGGACAGGATTCTTGTTGACACGGGCAGTTCAGTCAACCTCCTCTTCAAGTCTACCTTCGAGGCCCTGAGGACTGGGAAGCCTCTGCTTTCCACTGAGGGGCCGCTCTATGGATTCTCTGGAGAAAGGAAAGAGGTGGAGGGCAGCGTCACCTTGCCAGTAAAGCTTGGAGGGGCAACAAAGCAGATACAGTTCATAGTGGTCGACGCCCCCAGCAGCTATCATGCCATCTTCGGCAGGCCCCTGCTGAACAAGTACCAAGCAGTAATTTCCACTTACCACCTCGCCATCAAGTTCTTTGCCGATGGGAGGATGTGCCGGGTCAGGAGCGACCCAAGGAGAGCAAGGGAGTGCTACGTTCGCACTGTCAACATGGTTGAAGCTTCCCTTGCTCCAGCAGAAGCCGCAGAAGCCTCTTCCAGCTCGAAAGCTGCTGCTGATGAAGGTGCTCACCTGGAACCTGCCCAGGTGACGCAAGGAGTCCCCATTGCTGAAGGGGAGGAGAGGAAACTCTCCATCAACTCGGAGCTTCCTGAAGATCAAAAGGCCGAGTTGATTTCCTGCCTGCTGAAGAACCTGGATGTCTTTGCCTGGTCAGCAGAAGACATGCCGGGGGTGGATCCTGATATAGCTTGCCACCACCTGAATGTTGATCCAAGCTGCAAGCCCATCCAACAGAAGAAGAGGGACGTGGCAACAAAGCTTGCAGAGCCAATAAGGGAGGAGGTTGCAAAACTCCTCAAGGCGAATTTTATTAAAGAAGTGCAATACCCCACCTGGATTTCAAATGTTGTAATGGTTAAAAACCAGGGGGAAAGTGGCGAATGTGTGTAGACTTTACAAAACTTAATAAAGCATGTCCTAAAGATTGCTACCCCCTGCCTCGGATAGATTCTTTAGTTGATTCCGCGGTAGGATACTCTTACATGAGTTTTTTAGATGCGTTTTCTGGTTATCACCAGATAAGAATGCATAAGCCCGACGTTCCTCACACGTCGTTCATTACAAACGATGGATGTTTTTGCTATCTTGTCATGCCCTTTGGGCTTAAGAATGCTGGCGCAACTTACCAACGGATGATGGACCGTGTGTTTAACCATCAAAAAGGAAGAAACCTAGAAGTGTATGTAGACGATCTTTTGATTAAAAGTAAATCGTTTTCGCTGCACTTGCTAGATCTAGCAGAGACGTTCGCTACTCTGCGTAGATACAAGATGAAACTCAACCCTTTGAAGTGTACCTTTGGAGCGAGTAAGGGGAAGTTCCTCGGTCATCTCCTAACTCCGGAGGGACTTGCCCCCAATCCTGACAAGGTAAAAGCTATTCTTGAAATGCCTACCCCTCGTTCACCGAAGGAAGTTCAGCAGTTAGGGGGAAGGCTGGCAGGTCTTGCAAGATTCCTCTCTCGGGTTGGAGATAGGAGTGCCCCCTTTTTCAAAACTCTCCGCGGTGCATCCAAGTTTGAGTGGACAGAAGAGTGCTCTCATGCTTTTGAGCAGTTAAAGATGCAGCTTACCTCGTCCCCTCTGCTTCAGAGCCCCAGGCCAGGAGAGATCCTTTTCTTGTATCTAGGAGTTGGCCCTGAGGCCGTCAGCTCCGTTCTCCTTCGGGAAGAAGGCAGAAAGCAGTTTCCAATCTATTATGTCAGCCATATCTTGAAGAGTGCTGAGACGCGGTATCCGATCTTAGAGAAGTTAGCCTTGGCACTGGTCATGTCAGCTCGTAGGCTCCGTCCATACTTCCAAGCACATTCAATCCAAGTCATCACCGATCAACCTTTGAAGGGTGTGTTGGAGAAGGCCCGAGCATTCCGGCAGACTAGCCAAGTGGGCAATAGAGCTAAGTGAATTTGAAATTTCTTATGTGCCCAAGACAGCCATCAAGGCTCAAGTCCTAGCAGATTTTCTGATTGACATGCCAGAGTCCAGTTCTGATCAGGCAGAAAGGTCACCTTTGGCTTGGACCATCTATGTTGATGGTGCCTCAGGCAGAAGTTCTTCTGGAGCAGGAGTGGTTCTCATCAATCCAAATGGAATCAAGCTGGAGCAGGCCATCAAGTTCTACTTTCCAGTAACCAACAACCAGGCTGAATATGAATCACTGCTAGCAGGCTTGAGGCTCGCAAGGGAATTAGGAATCGATCATGCTCACATCAGAACTGATTCTCTTGTAATGGCGTCGCAAGTCCTTGGTAACTTCGAAGCAAGGGAACCAGTCTTGAAAAAGTATTTGGCTCTTGTGAAGATAGAAATCGGCAGGTTTAAAAGCTTCACTATCGAACATATTCCGAGAACAGAGAATGAGGAGGCCGATTTTCTCTCTAAGCATGGGATACCTTCAGGAGGCACAACTTCCGAACTCTTCCGTCCGGCAGTAGAGGAAGGAGATTTAATGCAAGTTGACCAGCGAGCCTCTTGGATGGACCCATTTATCCTTTACCTATCAACAGGAAATTATCATCATACAGTCAAGGACAAGAGAAATTTCAGAATAAAAGCAGCTCACTACTTCCTAGTGGCGGGAGTCCTTTACAGAAAGACTTTCCTCTCAACAATGGCCCGATGTGTTTCAGAGGAAGAAGCTCTTACCGTTTGCAAGAGGTTCATTCAGGAGAGTGTGGAAGCCACTCTGGAGCAAGAACTCTTGAAAGGCGAGTCCTGCGGCAAGGGTATTTCTGGCCCACAATGAAGAAAGACTCAGAGATCTATGTCAGAAGGTGTGTTCAGTGCCAGAAGTTTGCTCCACTTCAGCACCAAGCAGCTCAGTCCCTCAGGTCGATTGCAACTCCTTGGCCCTTTGCGGTTTGGGGAATGGATCTCATTGGTCCTTTTCCCTTGGCAAGCGGGCAACGGCGTTTCATCATTGTAATGATCGACTATTTCAGCAAGTGGATCGAAGCCAAGGCACTGGCTAAGACAACTACTCAAATCGTCAGGAACTTCATTTGGGGAGAAATTGTATGCAGGCACGGGATACCAATGGCAATAATCACTGACAATGGGCCACAGTTCAATAACTCAGAGATGATAGATTTTTGCAGGCAGATCGGAACAGAGCTGCGTTTTGCATCAGTTCATCATCCCAGAAGCAATGGCCAGGTAGAAGCAGCCAACAAGCAGATCATCAATTGCTCAAAAAGAAAGTACAGAATCTCAAAGGCAGTTGGGCTGATCAGCTTCAGTCAGTCCTCTGGTCCCTTAGAACAACGCCTTCATCTGCTACTGGGGAGACCCCATTCAAACTCTCTCATGGCTCAGAAGCACTCATCCCGGTTGAGTTTGAAGTCCCGTCACCCAGAGTGCTGCTTGCAAGAGAAGGTATTGATGACTGGGTGGAGCTGAATAATGAGGAGATGAGGTTCAGCTTGGAACACATCGGGGAGGTCAGAGATCAAGCAGCTATCAGGCAGGAGGAAGTCAAAAGGAGGATGGCCCGTCACTTCGATCAAAATATAAGGGTCAAACACTTTCAAGTGGGAGATCTAGTTCTGAAGAAGGTTGATGCTGCTGCAAGGGCTAGTTCAGTTGGAAAGCTCAATCCAAATTGGGCCGGCCCTTTTGTCGTCAAGGAAGCATTAAAAAGCGGCGCTTACCGCTTACAAACTTACGAAGGAGAGGATATACCGCACACGTGGAGTGGGGATGATCTCAAGCGGTTCTATTCTTAAACCCCCTTTCTATTTTGTGTATCCTCTTCAAGAATTATTATGAGTAGAAACTGCTTGCTAACACTTCTTCGAGTGTTTTTGTTGTAATCATAACAGATAAAGTACTAAGAGAGTTTTCGAAAACGGTTTGACACCCGAACTCTCTTTTTTCTCTCATGTTCCCTTTGCAATACATTTTCTTAATCACAGAATCCATACTGACATGTTTCCTAGTGTTTTCTCTCTCCCAAACACCTATGACGGTTCCCTGATACCAGGAGACATCGCCGAGTTCAGCTAGACCTCCCCTAGAGCCGTTGTCATTAGCGTAACACCACGAAGACCACGTGTTGCGAGGAGATTTCGCACCGTGTAGTGGGAGCTTGCAGGCTCTAGCGCGGTTGGATTCTGGACTTCGGATCCCGGCAGGTACCTGACCCCACCTTTGCATTTTGGAGGGCAAGGTGGGTGTAAAGCTCTACCATGCCGCTTTAAGGATATTGGTTACAACTTCGATGATCACATGAGGAAAGTATGCCGTTCCGGCTCACCTGCCCACCTGATCATCATAGCTTGTAACCCTCGAACACTCCGTGGTACCCTCAAGCAGTGCCTGCAGGAGACCCACAGCTTAGGCTGTACTACCTCCGCCCATCTTGGCAAGAGCTTGGCCCAGGGAACCGTGGTCGCGTCCTGTTTTTAACTGCTTTTCTCTTCCGCAGAGTCCGCTTTTTTGGGTTGTAGCTGTGCCCTATTCAGGCTTGCCCACCTGGTCGGAGATAGTCATTTCTGTTTTTGCGGACTGTTTTTCTCTGTCCGCAGCAGTCCGCCTCTTTGGGTTGACCTTATAACTTGTAGCCCGGTGAGGAAAGTATGCCGCGCAGGCTCACCTGCCCACCTGGTCGCAAGTTATGGGGTCATTTCTGTTGTTTAGCGGACTGGTTTCTCTTTGTCCGCTCAGAGCCGCCTTTTTGGGTTGATTCTTATAGCTTGTAACCCGGTGAGGAAAGTATGCCGCTAAGGCTCACCTGCCCACCTGGTCACAAGCTATGGGTCATTTCTATCTTTGGCGGACTGGATTCATTATTCAAAGAGTTTGGTGGTTTCCTTGGGATTGCAAGCTGGTTATCTTTGGCGGACTGATTTTCTCTATCCGCAGTCAGTCCGCCGACTTGGGTTGATTCTTATAGCTTGTAGCCCGGTGAGGAAAGTATGCCGCTCAGGCTCACCTGCCCACCTGGTCACAAGCTATAGGTCATTTCTATTATGAGCGGATTGGTTTTCTGTATCCGCTCAGTCCGCAGGGTACATATTCAAGTTTATTTTCCTGTTATAAGCAGATTGGTCTCCTTATATCCGCTCAGTTCGCAGAATGATTTTCATGTTATAAGTTTTGATCACTTCTATTGTGAGCGGATTGGTTTTCTGTATCCGCTCAGTCCGTAGGAATGATTTGCATTATTTGATAAGTTCATCAATGAGCTTTTATATTGTGCGGATCTGGCTTGCGGACTGCAGCTATAACCCTAGTAATTTGCATTTATGTTGGGCATCAGCTGGCTGTTCTCTAAGGCGGATGACTGAATAAGTTGATACCTAAATTACTTTAATCAACAAAGTTTACTGTAATAATATATCAGCGTGCGGACGGAAAGTGAGAACTCGAGCGGAGTCCGCCCGACAGTTCCCAAATTCTCTAATCAGCAAGATTCATATATGACAATATCGTCTTATTGGATAAACAATTGTTTTTCTTCAAAGGCGAACTGAGCAATTATCTCAGCAAGTAAAAAGCCAAGTAGCATGACATGCGGACTGCTAAATATCGGTGCGGTGAGCGTGGAGAAAAGAGCATTGCAGAAAGCACACATGACAAAAAATATCCTTTCTATTTCTTCAAAAATTTTTACATCATTCAAAATGTTCGGCGGACTGCAATCTTGCGTCCGCCACTTTTTACAAGTAAAATTGCAAAATGTATACATATGCATTGATCATCAGTCAGTCCGCTGTCTCTTCTCAGCAGGTGCAGGGCTGTCACCAATGATGTCGACACTATCTGGAGAAGTAGGCCCCTCGAGCTGCTCCCGCTGCTACCCTGACCCTGAACTAGTGGCGGACCCGCTATGCGAGCTGCCAGTAGCAGAGGAAGAAGCAGAAGAGCCGGACTCGGCGGACAGATCCTCTCCTCGCCGGCTTGATTCAGCATTGTCCGCAGGGACTTGCTCTTTCGCCTTGAGAGCCTCCGTCGTCGTCGTCTTCTTCATCATCATCATCTTCCTCGATAACCTCTTTTCCTTTTTTGGATTCTTTCCATCGCTGCGATCTGAGGGAGCCAGCTCCGGAAAGATCTGGAGACAAAGGGGACGCCGTCCACTCCCTCCTTTCATGAGGCCGTCGCGGGCAAGCCGCTCAACGGCAATCTCAACTGTCTCCATTACAAAAGGGGAGCGTGGCGGCCCTGGTACTTAGTGTTCTCCAAGTCATAGGCGACCTGCAAAAGCAAGATTGCGAACTATCAGAACAGATCGCGGCGGACAGCCAAATCCTAGATCGCGGCGAATTCAACTTACCGCCAGCTCCTCTCTTTGCCGAGCATTTCTTTCTCCCAGCCGCGCGTTCCTTTCCTACTTTGATTATCTTTCCGAAGCTGTTCATTTTGCCTCAACATGTCTCTGGCCAGTGTGGCAACATAATGATTTGTCACCGCGCTGTTCGCAGAGGCCTGAGAGGCCAGCAGAGGGAGGTCGGCGGCGGGCACCTTCTTCAGTTCGCTCAAGTTGCGCTTTCCGTAGAGAGTGGAGAGCGCAACATGGGCGTGGCGCGTTATCCGCGGACTCCTCCACGAGGGAAGTGCGGTGGATAAGCGGACATGCTTCTCCTTGCTGTGCCAATGGACCATAGGGTTCCCCCTAAGGTCCCTCTGGCTGATGCCAAAGCCGGACATGGAGAAGCTTTCGGAGGAGGAGTAGTCCGCAGCGACATCCCCTTCCTCCTTCCTCTTCTTTGCAACCGCTTCTTTCTTCTCCTTTTGTGTAGGAACAAAGCCGCTTGGCGTCTGCGGCAGGTTAGCGGGCACCGCCAAGGTCGCTGCAAAAAGAGAACCGGTTAAAAAGCATGGTGGCGGCGGATACAAAAGCTGAGTCCGCTAATACTTACTGTCCTCAGGCGTGACGTCCGCTAAGCTCGCCAGCAGCGGGAAGGTAGTGCTCAATATCGAGCCTGGCATTGGCCAGGAACTCGACAATTCGCGGATTCCAAGTCGTCCAGCTGCACAGTCTTGAAAGCGGAGTCCGCGCGCGCCTGCGGATAGGTGTGCGCGAACCCGAGGTCGCCTTCAAAGATCAAGAACCTTGAGGTCCAGTTGTGGATCTTGTTTGGAAGACCCCACTACTTTCATCCCCCTGCAAGTAGAAGTAAGATTCACGCCCTTGTAGGGGCGGCCTCCAGAGGCAGTTATGGAGCGGACAGAGAATATTTTTCGGAAGATGTTCATTGAAGAAGGCAATCCTTTCAGATCGCAGGTAAGAGAGGAAGCTGCAGATCGCAGCGACGGTATTCGGCGCGAGCTGGCCTGGGACCATCCCGTAGTGCTCGAAAATTGCGGCAAGCTCCCATAAGAGCGGGAACTTGAATCCGCTGTCGAAGTGGTCAACTGGAATGGCGATCTGGGTCGCCGTCGAGAAGTTCAATCTTTCCTGGTGTGCGGGTAGGCGGACAAGAATGTTGGAGTCCGCCATTCTCCTTTCAACAAAAGCCGCCAGATCAGCCTCTTTCAAAGTGCATTTTCTGTGGTCCGCAGAGTGGAAGGCGACTGCAGCATCAGTACGCGCGGACACCATGTTGCAGGCCGCAGGGTTTCGTCTACTTCAGGCAATTTCCTGACATAGAGGAAAGCAGAAGGCACTATTTATAGATAAAATTTCTGACAGCTTTTTGGCCAGTCCGCGTAGGTCGCATATTCAATCCGCACAGTCCGCAAAAAACTAAAAAGCAGCCAAACAAATAACGCGGATACAAAGACAAATTTTCCAAGGGAAATTCAGGGCCAAGTCGCGGCCGTCGCAGCTTCCTATCCGCTCAGGTCGCGTATTTTCCCACCTGCAGGTTAGCAAGAAGCGGACACAGCGCTAGTCCGCACAGTCCGCCACAGATCATGCCAAAGATAAAGCTACATAAGAATAGCGGACATATAATCTGGATCCGCACAGATCAAATAGAATTCAGTTCACAGCACAGCATCGTTTGGAGTAATCATACAAACAATATACATTTAATCAGATAAGTTCAAGGAATTGCGGACTCAGCGATCCCTGTTGTCCGTCCGCGCCGGCTTTTCTGCTCTGTCCCTGCATAGATGAGCCGCCTGATCGCTTATCTGAAGAATTTCACTGTATACCCGGCAGAGATGGTGATGGATGACGTTTATAGTCCGGTGCATATGGGCGGCTTCCCGGTCAACTCGACTGAGAGGCACCATTGGCTCCGCTGCCGGCCTCGGCTCCTCATCCGCGGGCTGCTGGCCACCTGCCGGTGCTGCGATCTCAGGAGGAACGCGATCTGACGCCCGCGGCCTCTGCTCAGCGACCTCAGCAGTCCGCTTCTCCTTTCCTTCACGAGCCGACGCCAAGTGCTTGCCTCTGTAGTATCGGACGTCATCCGCGAGCCTTTTTTTTCCCTTTCAGACCTCTCCAGCGCCCGCGAGATGCTGGCGACCTGGTCTTTGAGGGCCTTCTCGCGTTCTGCGAACGCTTTCTCGCGCGCCGCGGACGCCCTCTCGCGCTCCGCCGCTTTCTCTAACTCTGCTTTGACACATTGCATTTCAGCTTCAAATTTCTTCTCTAACTCTTTTATCATACTCAGGCTGGGTGGCTCATCTTCCGCGGACTCCACATGTGAGACCGCGTCGGCTCCAGTGTTGGGTGTGACCACGATCTCGCCACTCTCTATGGAGCCCGGCAGCGACTTTCTACCTGCAACAAATAAAGTCAAACTTCGCATTCAAAGGCAGTTCGCGGCGGACTAAAAGAAAGGATAAAAGATCACTTTTAGATATAGCGGCAGCGAGTTTCCGACTATCAAAGATGATTGGCCGCCTTGCCCGCTCTGGGTCAAAGGCGCTTAACCGCTTTTTCCATTCACGATGAACCCTTGCTCTTCTCTCGGCAGCCGCACTTGTTGAGACCACGATATCGTCCGTCTTGGTGATAATTTTGATCGGTCTTGACGTCCGCGGCGGCGACCTGTAAAGCCACTTGCGCTGAAAGTATTTGGGCGCCGGCTGAAGTTTACCTGACCGCATCAGCTCCGCCGCAATCCTCAGATCCTCAGCAGCTTTGTCCGCCGCGGCCTGCTTCGAGGCTGCCTCGACCGCGGCAACATGAGCAACGATTTGCTTCTTTTGCTCCTCTATCTTCTCCTTCAGCCTCTCCCTCTCCTCTTCCTCCGCAGCGGACAAGGAAGGGAGTTCGTCACCCTTATCTCCAGCAGTCTCTGCCTCATTCTGCTGCAGCATAACCAGCAAGGAGTCCTGGATTAAGTCAAGTTGATCAACGTCTATAGAATCAAATATCTCATCCGTGGAAAGACTGACCGTTGAGAGGGAATTCTCTCCCTGGATTTGGGCCTCCGGAGTAACCAGATCGCCGTCTGGAACTTCTTTGTCGCGCGGCCTATGTTGTAAGTCCGCTTCCCCAGTCCGCTTGGAGATGTTCTTCTCCTTCATAGCGCGCAGCCTCCTCTCAACCCGCTCAGCGACGGTCTCTCCGTCTCTCTTCCTCTTCTTCCTCTTGGCGGTCTTCTCAGCAGCATCCGCGGCGGACCCCCCTAAATCAGGCTGGTCAGCGCGGACAGGTTCAGGATTCACAGCAGACAATGCCTTTGAGGGCGCGTTGTCCTCTACCTCAGTCCGTCGGTCTTCTTCGTCCAAGTCAACGATTTGCACCGAGGCATTGGGGGAAGATATGTCAGTCTCCATGTGTTCGCCAGTAGTGTCCGCCGAGGTCGCAGTCTTCTGAGAAGGGGCGGAGTCCGACAAGGTTGCCAACTTCTCACTCCTCAATGGTTCGGCGTCGACTACGACATCCTTGCGAGCAGAAACATCGACGTGGCGGACTGCTTTCTCCGCAGGCTTCTCGTTCTGGGAGTTTTCTCCTGCGAGGCGGACAGGATCTTGTCTTGCCGGCCTCTTTGCAATTTTCTTGGTCTTCATTGGCGTTGACGGCTCCGAGTCGCCTTTGGCAGTGAAGCTAGAGAGGAATGTACCAAGTCTTGCCATGCCGGACTGGAAAGTGGAGACCGCAAGTGGTGAGTATCGCCCCGTGTCGATCGAGATTCTCGGCAGATCCAGACCCTCCAGCAGTATTTATAGCTTTGGCGGCATTTTCGAGGTTTGCGGACTCGGCGGTTAAAGAAACATTTTCGAAGTTTTTCTGGAAACTTAAAAATGTGCGGGGATTATGTTAACCCCTCAGTCCGCAACATACTGCAAGACTCCAAAAGCCCCCATTCAGCAGGCGCGGACAGGATTTGTCCGTCCGCCCAGTCCGGCACTGTCACCAGTCGCGCCAAGGGTGATACTCCAGCAGCGGACGCAAAGCCCAGTCCGCTCAGTCCGCCGGCGCGTTGGGCAAGTCTCCAGCGGCGGACGCAGTATCTCGTCCGCCCAGGCCGCCAGCCTCCAGTGGCCGCGCCCAGCAGCAGTGGAAGCTCCAGTTCGCGAGCCCAGTCCGCCCCTTCTGTGCGGACTAGCGTGTTCTTTCGCTTCCCGTCACCGCTGCCCGGTTCTCCTGTACCCCGGGCAGCCGGTTATTTTAGCCCTGCCCGCTTGGGCAGTCCCCCTATCCTATAAATAGGGGGGGTGGTGCACTCAAGGCACGCTGACTCGGACCCAGGAGCCTACTTGTTACAGGCTGCGGACTCGAATCATGTGCCTTGCGGACTCCCCCTTGCTCTACTTCCCTCAGTCTTTTCTTTTCACTTGTAACCCACTTCTTCTTCAATAAAGGGAAAGCCCGTCGCAAGAGAGGCATTCAGGCCGCGACGGGCGAAGTCTGTTGTTGCCGTGGTTCACGGCCCTGCTCCTCTTTCAGCTCTCATCCGCTTAGTAGATCGCTGCTCGCAGTCTCCCCTTTTTCCCGTGTTCGAACAGTTAGCTGGTTGTGCTCGACCTCCCTGTCCGTTTTCGTGCATCAACACCCGTGTATATTGACCTACTGCACCCTGACATTGGTGTGCACTTAGCGTGGAAAAACTGCAAGCACAAGTTGAAATATTTTGTCAAAAACATTGCCTATTTACCTTAGCTTATTCAGGGGCTTCTTCAAATCAGGTACGTTGTGGATACAATACCCAACAGGGACCCTGCACGATGTCTTTCATGTCTCCTCATTGCGAAGAGCTCTCCTTCTGCCGGAACAGCACAACCCTACTACAGTCAGCCCGGCACCCGATAGATTAGTTCGGTTGGATCCAATCCGGATCGACGATACAGCTGTCCGAGTGTTGCGAAAGAAGAAGGTTCCTCTTGTGAAGGTGTTGTGGTCTAACCATGGATAGGAGGAGCACACCTTGGAGCCGAGGGATCTGATGCTAGAGCAGCACCCGGAGCTTTTTGCACCAGGTAACACTTTAATTATTGTCTAAAGTACTTAAAATTCTTACACTTGAAAACCCCGTAGACCCGAACTTAAATTTCGGGGACAAAATTATTTCTTTGTTTATTGGAATTTGTAACATCCCACTTGCAATTAGGCCCCTCAACTTAGATTGGGTTAGGCATGTGGTGGGTGATAAGAATTTTAGCTAGGTTTGACCCTAGAAGGTGGGTGTAGCCATGTGGGGCCCACTATAGGGCCCAAGTCAAATTAGGTCAAACTAGCCTAAATAGGAACCCTAGCCATACCATGACCCCCACCACATTGCCCTAACACTAAGAACAATCTAAGTGGACCCTAAAGTATGCCATTAGGTCACTCATTGACCCAATTTGACCTAGTCAACCCTAAACCTTAATTTGGTCAAACCCACACCTAATGGCCTAAATAGTCCAGGTGGGGCACCACCATGGCCCAATCCAAGTTGGTTGGTGTCATAGGGTCCATGACCTTCAAGTGGGGTCAGCCCACTCATCAAGTTGACCAAGTCAACCCTAAAAGTCAACAAAGTGAAACTTGAGGCCTAAAGGAAGAAAGAGTGAACCAAGCCCACTCCCAATGGGCAAAGCCCACTAACCATGGCCCATGACCAGCTCATGTGTCAAAGACCAGCCCTACCCCTCTGAATTTGCAGAGAGAGTGCGTGTATGGGGGTATTTTGGAGAATTCACCCAAAAAGAGGAAAGAGAAGGTGGAATTAAGAGGAGGAGGCCACTTGGCCTTGGTGCCCAAAGCTTGTTGGCCGGCATCCTCAAGCAATTCCAGAGGAATTTGGAGCATGGTGGCCACTTGGCACCATGTGTGAAGCATCCAAGGTTGAGCCCGAGCTCTTGGAGTTAACTCCACTTACAGTCCACCTCAGCCCAAATCATTAGCTTCAAAGAGAGGAGAGGAGTGGAAATTGACTACTGGATTAGGATTTGAGCAAACTGTCGCCGGAGCAGCTTCGCCACGGCCAACCGCCGCCGCACTCGCTGCCAAGGCCTGAATCAGGTTCGTTTCACCTCACCTCTACCCGTACTAGAATCCTAGATCCGGGTTCAATTGAGCTCGATTGGGAGCAGAGAGCCAATTTCTCGAGCTCTTCTACTTGCTCGGGATCGCCGGAGGAGCCGCCTCCGGCTGTCTCACTGCCAGGAAACGCCAGCCACCACCTCAACGAAGATGGTGGCAATAATCGCCGGCGGTGGCGCCGGCCCTTGTGGCCGGAAATGAGAATTCTTCTTGATCCAGGTCGGGATCATCCCAGCCATTGGCAGGTAGGGGATGAACGGATGCCGTCCGTTTCATCTCAAATGATTTATATTTTTTAATTAATGAACAGTAACATTTGTGTCACACATTTTCAATGATATTGCATGTTAAATCTAGGCCTCTTAAAGGCAAATTCAGACCAGACACCAAAATGAAAATTCTAGGCCTAAGTCTTACATGCAATTTGCCACCCTAAACAGGAGATTTGGAGCTGTAGGGCTCCCTGTAGGGCTGATCTACTAGGACTGGTCCTAGGCAAGGGCAGAAATTCAAATGCATGCCCATTCCAAACCAGCAGTCCACATGACCCAAAGTTTTGGGTATGTGCTTGTTAGGGTTAAACTTATACCATGTAAAAATATGTAAAATTTTGGAAGAATGTTTCCTATAGTTTTTGTGAAAATACTCAAAAGTAAATTAATGAAATATTTGGAGTAATATGACTCCAAATGACCCAAAATTTTGGTGGCATGTCCTTGGGTTCATTATATGCCCATGATAAAAATTTCAGTCATTTTGTACCTCTGCATGATGGGTATTCATTCTTGAATGTGAAGGGTGAATAAAGGCTTGGGGTGCCTTTAGCAAAAATCTAAATAATGGGGATTTAGCCCATTTGGAACATTAAAAGCCTTTGAAAGCTTGGTCAGAGGATTATTAGGGTGAAATATATCTTCAATAGAAGTAATGGGATTTTTGGGATCAAAAATTCCATTAGTTGGAATTTTTGAATATTAGGGCATTTATTCATAGAAAGTTTGAAAATAGTGTTAATTATGAGTTAAAATTATCAAATTTTGTTAAAAACTCAAGAAAGACATATTTAACCGCTGGAAAAGTTTATGGGCCTGTAAGAGGAATATATCTTGGAATTGTGTAGAATTTACAATTTTGCCCTTTATGGAAATTATTTACAAATGATGGAAATTATAGTAGAAATATTATGGAAAAATTCCTGGTGATTTAATTATGTGTTTAGGACCTTGTGTAATTTTCTTGGTATTTTGTGGATTTTTCTATAGATTTAAAATCCAAATAATGGCATTTTTGTAATATTTATCATTTGATGTTTGATGAACCAAATTACTGTCTAGAGCCATGAAATCTTGTATTTGATATTATTTTAGCAATTTACATCTGTAATAATGTTCCTAGAATTTTTATAGACATATTTAATGTACTTCATTTGTAAAGTGGCCAATCCATGGATATTAACTTTAAATACAATTAAATGGAAATTTAAATGGGAAAATTACTATACTTGGAAACCAGTCATAATTAGCCTAGATGATTGTTAGGAAAATTTATTTTACCAGGGGGATCACTTAATATAGTACTTCATGTATAAAGTGATGTAGGCTACTTAATTAAAGGATTTAATTTAGGGTCTTTATGACTTAGAAAAATAGTGAAATCTCCACATAGTCAATATCATATATCATACCATCCATGATAAATGATTAGGGTCACTTGGCCAAGAAAATTGGAAGTCGTACTTTATGGGTGGTACTAGGTCACGGGTATTGACTAACACAGTTAGCCTAATCCACTAGGACCACAGGGGGATATAATTGACCATTGAGGTGAGAATTGCATTAGAGGAATAAGCCCTGACTGGTCTCCTATAGGTCATTACTGGATCACGAGAGGTGGAGTGCAAACCATAAGGACAGTGGTTAAAACGGAGATCGACAGAAGACCGACAATTTCCCCGGTAATATCTTAAGTCATTAGGATTGTTCCAGAGCAATAATGAGAGCTGGGGGTGAATTATGGGTAATCATCAACTAAAGTAAATATCCTTGAGAAAGGGAGCTTTGTGCGTAATCCCATCGTAGTTTCTAGTGCCCCCGAGAGCCCTTCACTGGGTATATCCTAGGCAATCTTGGAATTAATCTTAAATCACTAAGTATAATAACCCGTATACAAGAGTAGTCTAATAGGTTAAGACATTGTGGTTCATTCTCGCCCGTGATGGGTGATAATATGGTTTGCAGTCAATTTTATTAGGATATTTTCGGGGTTTTAGAGCAAATCATGTCTTGTAAAGTACTTGTTTTGATTCCCCTTTGTATATATTTTTGTCGCTAATGTTTTTTTTCTGCTTTTTGCAGGTTTTCACGGCTTTCAGCCGAAGTTTGCTGTGACATGCCCCCCGGTCACGCCCTACCAGGGCGTGTACCTAGGGCGTGTAACCCAGAGGAATGAAGCAATTGGTCCGAAACTGCATTCCGTGGAAACTTAGTGTACACGCCCTCGGTCACGCCTGTGTCACACCCGACACGGGCGTGTACTAGAGGCGTGTCCCCAGGTTCCGAGGAATCGCCGCAGCGTGCTCGTTTTTCCCGCTCCACCGTCGCACCGAAAGTGTCACGCCCCAGGGTCACGCCTGACCCTGGCATGACATATGGGCGTATACTTCAGCAATTCCGCCCGTCACCTCCAGCATTCAATCTCCGCTCAACAAAGTCACGCCGCAAACAACACGCCCCAGGTACACGCCCTACCAGGGCGTGACCTGTGGGCGTGTACCGCAACAACTTCGTCAGAATTCAATTCCTGCCCGAAAAAGTCGCGCCGAATGTGTCACGGACCAGGGTCACGCCCGACCAGGGCGTGACAGGGGGGCGTGACCCGACCCGAAAAATTCTATAAATAGAGTCCAACTCCAGGGGTTTAGGGACACCTTTTGCTTTGAGAGGGGAGGTTCTGTCATTTGTATTTCTGAACTTTTAAGCATGTCTTTTCATTTTTAGTTCGTAGCTCTATCTTTATGCTTTCCCTGTATTAGTTCGTAGCTTCGTTCTGTAGTATAATGTTAATGATAGCATAGCTTACCTTTCCATGCACTTGTAACCTCTAGTTTTCAAGCTGTAAGATCTTTGTTTCCATTAATAAAAAGTGTTGTTTTCTTTTTCGTTTCTGCTCTGTTTTCAATATTTCTTCTTCTACTCATCCCCTCTCTTTCACCTCACCATGATTAACTAATCCTCCATGTACTCGATCTTAATGATCCGAGGTTCGAGTGATTAGGTTATGATGCTTTGAATCGTACCTTTTCTTTTTAGGGTTTAGCTTTGAATTACTCTTGATTTATCACGGGTTGGAGGTATATCATCGATATATACTCTCCACCTTTGCTTTCATTCTGGGCTAGCCGAGAGGCCGAAAGTTTGAAATGAGCACTCAAGAGTAAAGGGAGTTGTTCGCACCCCTCGAGAGAGGCAGACGTTCAAATCTCCCGGATTGGAGTAAAATCCATTAGAGGGGTTCACCGCGTAAAGCGAGTTTTAGGCCTCCGATTTAGGCGAAAGTCGGTCGGACCTTCCTAAACTCAGTTAGGCACGGCCTTCGAGAGAAGCGTGTCAATAATCATGGAACCTCCACGGTCAAGGACCTTTACCCTAATTAGCTTAGGTTTATTTATCGTATTTTTCTAACCACTCTTGCCGAGGTGATTTCTGATCGAGTGCATTTTCCCTTTCATCGTTACTAAGCTTAAGTTAATCGCTCTGTTAGCACTCTTTAGCTTTTCATGCAAGTAGCTCTCTTTCATTGCAAGTAGTTCTCTTCCTTTAGCACGTTTAGCTTTCTTCTAAAAAACTTAATTTTTCCGTCGATAAAATAATAGATTTCATGTGAGTAAGCTTACTCAACTGTTCCCGGATTTCAATACGACACTTGTGTCCCCTAGCTGCATTTTGATAGGTATACTTGCCTTGATGAATTGTTAGTTTTGTTATTCTCTCCTTGCAGATATCTAAGAGACAATCAAGTTTTTGGCGACGTTTCCGGGGAAGCAACGCTCATTGATAAATTGAAAACGCGAATATATTAATTTTATCACTTCTCTTTCTCAGCCTCCTTCTTAAATTTTTTTCGCCTACTCACTTGAGTTAAATGGCTGGATTTTGTTAAGTGTGCGTATTTTTATTTTTCCGCCTACTCACTTGAGTTAATTGGCTGGATTTATTTCAAGCAAGTGTGCGTATTTTTATTTTTCCGCCTACTCACTTGAGTTAATTGGCAGGCTTTATTTCAGTAGAGTGTGTTTACTTTCTGTAGAGTGGGTGTGTTTTAATTTTCTGTCGAGTGCGTGAGTGTAGCTTTTATTTTCCGCCTACTCGCTCAGAGATAAATGGCTGGATTTTAATTACCGCATTCTTAATAGAAACCCACATCACAAAATTTTCTACACCACCTAACTCTCTCGAAAAGGGCAAAGTGGCTCTAAATGCCACTATCTTGTCTAGTACCTTGCGAACCCTTCACCGGGTAGCCCTTGGGAAGTTCAGTAGTTAAAACATAAAAAAAATCTATTTCAAAAAAAAAAAAATTTCCAACTTCATTAGCTCTTTTACTTTTTAGTCTTGCTTCTTCTCTCTTCTTCTAGTGTATGACCCGCGGAAGTCCGTCGGTTACTTTGGACCTGGACCACGAAATTGAGCGTACTCTTCGGAGAAGATCGTGATTTCAAGGCCCTACTACCCAAGTGCCGGTTGAGGATTCCGAGTCATTTTCTACCTTAAGAATGGCAGAACCCAACATGGAGGAAGTCGTGCAAAGGCCTATATCCTACTATGCACGACCGAATCTCGAGGGTACAGAATCGAGTATAGTTCGCCCTGCAATAGCAAATAATAATTTCGAACTGAAGCCTAGCATAATTCAAATGGTGCAGCAGTATGTGCAATTTGACGGGCTTCAAGATGAAGATCCGAACGCACACCTAGCCAGCTTTCTTGAGATTTGTGACACCTTCAAGATAAATGGTGTCACAAATGATGCAATTAGGCTAAGATTATTTCCTTTCTCTCTTAGACTTAAGGCTAAGCAATGGCTAAACACCCTTCCTAAAAATAGCATAACTACTTGGACGCAATTAACTGAAAAATTTTTGGCCAAGTATTTTCCGCCTGCTAAAACTGCAAAACTTAGGAATGACATTTCTGCCTTTGGACAAATAGACTCTGAGACCCTTTACGAAACCTGGGAAAGATTTAAAGAATTATTAAGACGATCCCCACATCACGCTCTGCCTCTATGGTTGCAGGTGCAGACGTTTTAAATGGGCTAAATCAAATCACGAAGCAAATGATAGACGCAGCTTCTGGCGGTACTTTAAACCATAAGACCCCGGAAGCAGCTCTTGAGCTGTTTGAAGACATGGCCATGAACACTTACCAGTGGAATGTGCCTAGGTCCCGCCCAAACAAACCTGCAGGTCTCTTTGAAGTGGACAACGTCTCCCAACTCGCACTGCAAGTTGAAATATTGAGCAAAAAAATTACGGAGATGACTGCTGCCTCCGACCCTCAGGTATGGGAATCTGCAACTCCTCCCGCTGAACATTTGGATTATGTAAATAATATGCCTAGAACTTCTTTTAATAATTTTTCTGCTGCGAATTATCATCCTCCTGGTTTTAATTTTCCGAATAGTTATAATCCTGCGTTAAGAAATCATCCGAATTTTTCGTGGAGCAATCCATCGAATGCTGTGCGCCCACCACCGCAAAGTGATTTTTCTGCACCACCTCCACCTTCTCAAAGTTTTCCAAAACCTCCAAATTTGGAGGAAGTGTTTTCAAAATACATGAATGCTAATGACGCTACGATTAGGACCTTAACTGGAAGTGTTAAAAATTTAGGAAATCAGGTAGGACAGCTCGCTAAAATGATTTCTGAGCGACCCGTAGGGTCACTTCCTTCCAATACCGAGCCCAACCAGAGGGAGCAAGCGAAAGCTATAACTCTTCGGAGTGGGAAGAAAGTTTTTGGTATGGAAAGTGAAGAACCCGAGGCAATCTCCGCTTCCGCTTTAAAAAATCAAAGCTCCGTTCCCGTTTTAAAAATTCCACCCTCTGCCGAAGAAAGTATCACTCCTATTTTAGAACAACAACTCACTCCACCACCCACCTTTAAAAACAATCCATCCCCGTCATACCCTTCCGAACTTAATAAATAATGACAGGATGATCAATACACCCGTTTTTTGGAAATGTTTAAACAAATCCACGTAAATCTGCCTTTCCACGAAGCCATATCCCAGATGCCTAAGTACGCAAAATACCTTAAGGACCTCCTAACCAACAAGAAGAAGTTAGAGAACCTTTCTCATGTCACGTTAAATGCCGCGTGCTCGGCGGTTTTGACAAACGGATTACCAAAGAAAATCAGTGACCCGGGTAGTTTCTCTATCCCGTGTGTCTTTGGTGATCTCTTTGTCAAACACGCTTTAGCCGACTTAGGTGCGAGTATTAATCTTATGCCCCAATCGTTGTTTAAAAAGTTAGGAATTGGTAGTCTCAACCCCACACGCATGAGCATCCAGCTAGCCGACAGGTCAGTCAAATACCCGTTAGGAATAGTGGAGGACGTCCTAGTCAAAGTTGACAAGTTCATCTTCCCGGTGGACTTTGTCATTTTGGACATCGAAGAAGACGTCGAGGTTCCCCTGATCCTTGGCCGACCCTTCCTTGCCACCTCCCGAGCTATCATTGACGTAAGCAATGGTAAGCTCTTCCTTCGAGTGGGCGACGATGAGGTAACTTTCTCTATCACCCCCTCGATGAAGAACACACTAGATAATGATGACTCCTGTTTTTTCATGGATACCGTAAGTGAAGAATCCTTCTCTCCCACCTCTGATTTTGAAAAAGAATTTTCCAATTTTTGTTCCTCTCCTCCTCTTCCAACTGAATCTCTACACCTAAGTAAAGAATCCTCCACCCGCCCCTCTGATTTTGAAAAAGAATTTTTTGATTTCTGTTCCTCTTCTACTTTTCCAACTGAATCGCTGCACGAAGCCACCATGGCCGCTAGCAACACCCCTTTTAGTTTTACATATAAAAAAGTGTACGAGGACATAGTTTTTGAAAAAGAACAAATTTCCAAAACCTCGTATGATGACCCCCTACCTTGGAACTGAAAGAACTACCAGAGCACCTTCAATACGCTTTCTTAGAAAAGGACTCCAAGCTGCCTGTCATAGTTTCGGCCTACCTCACGGATGCACAAAAGGATAAACTTCTTTCAATTTTACAAAAGCATCGCCAAGCTATTGCTTGGTAGATATCTAATATTAAGGGCATAAGCCCATCTTTCTGCACTCATAAAATCTTAATGGAAGATAATTTACGTAACTCTATACAACCTCAGCGTCGTATAAACCCAAACATGAAAGACGTAGTTAAGGGCGAGGTTATGAAATTGTTAGACGCAGGAATTATCTATCCTATATCCGACAGTAAGTGGGTTAGCCCAGTACAGGTAGTACCAAAGAAGGGAGGGATAACGGTCGTAAGTAATGAAAATAATGAATTAATCCCGACTCGGACGGTGACCAGATGGCGAATGTGTATAGATTACCGTAAGTTGAATGACGCCACCCGCAAGGATCACTTCCCCTTGCCGTTCATTGATCAAATTTTAGAACGACTTTCCGGACATAGCTTTTATTGTTTTCTCGATGGCCTCTCGGGGTATCTTCAAATCCCCATCTCCCCCGAGGATCAGGAGAAAACTACGTTTACTTGTCCCTTCGGCACCTTCGCCTACCGAAGAATGCCGTTTGGATTGTGCAATGCGCCAGCTACATTCCAACGATGTATGCTCGCCATCTTTGACAAGTACGTAGAGAGCATTATGGAAGTTTTCATGGATGATTTCTCCGTGTTCGGGAATTCCTTCGATAGTTGCTTAGAGAACCTTGAAAAAGTCTTAGAACGATGCGAAGAAACTAACCTCGCCCTAAATTGGCAAAAATGTCATTTTATGGTGAGGGAAGGGTTAGTTTTGGGACATAAAATTTCTGAAAGGGGTATTGAAGTAGACGTTGCGAAAATAGAAGTTATCGAGAAACTGCCGCCACCTACGAACATAAAAGCCATAAGAAGTTTCCTGGGTCATGCGGGTTTCTACCGCCGCTTCATAAAGGACTTTTCCAAAATCACCAAGCCCCTTACCCATCTCTTAGAAAAAGACGCCCCATTCATCTTTGATGACCTCTGTCTAGCTGCCTTCAATTTAATAAAAGAAAAATTAGTTAATGCGCCAATCATGATAGCTCCGGTGTGGGATCTTCCATTTGAAATAATGTGTGATGCGAGTAGTTATGCGGTGGGAGCCGTACTAGGTCAACATATTTCCAAAAACTTCCACCCCATTTATTACGCTAGTAAAACACTCACATCTGCACAGGAAAATTACACCACAACTGAGAAGGAGCTATTAGCTGTAGTATTCGCTTTTGACAAATTTCGCCCTTATATTACTCTTTCGAAAATTATTGTTTTTACGGACCACTCGTCCCTCAAATATCTTCTCTCTAAAACGGATGCCAAGCCTCGCTTGAATCGCTGGGTCTTACTCCTCCAGGAGTTTGACTTAGAGATCCGTGATAAGCGAGGTGCCGAGAACTTGGCGCCGACCACCTTTCGCGCCTAGAAAACCCGTTTATAGAACAATTAGATGAAAATTCTTTTCATTACTATTTCCCTGATGAGAAGCTTTTCGTAATTAACACATCTACGTCTCCTTGGTTTGCCCGCATCGCCAACTATCTAGTGGCCCGTGTGCTCCCAAAAGAGTTTTCATCTCAGCAAAAGAAGAAATTCTTTTCTGAGCTAAAAAACTATTTTTGGGAGGACCCGAATCTTTTTAAAGTCTGTGCAGACCAAATGATCAGGAGGTGTGTTTATTTTGATGAAGGATTAGATATTATTAAACATTTGCATGAAGGATCGACAGGTGGGCACTATCAAGCTGCTCGCACTGCTCACAAAGTGTTAAGTGCGGGTTTTTACTGGCCTACCCTATTTAAAGACGCGCATGCCTTTGTGAGTAGGTGTGATAGTTGCCAACGGTCGGGGAATATTTCGAATAAAAATGAAATGCCACAAAATTATTTTCTAGAGTGCGAAGTTTTCGACCTCTGGGGGATTGATTTTGTCGGCCCTTTTCCTTCTAGGTTCGGGAATAAGTACATTTTAGTTGCCGTTGATTATGTTTCGCGTTGGGCCGAAGCCCAAGCTCTTCCTACGAATGACGCCCGAGTCGTAGTTAATTTCCTAAAAAAATTATTTTCTCGATTCGGTACGCCGCGCGCTATCGTTAGTGATAGGGGTTCCCATTTCTGTAACGCACAATTTTCAAAAATTCTAACTAAATATGGCGTTACTCATAAGCTTTCCACTGCCTACCACCCCCAAACTAACGGACAAGTCGAAGTAGTCAATAGGGAAATAAAATGAATTTTAGAAAAGACTGTTTCAACATCTAGAAAAGACTGGTCAGCCAAATTAGACGATGCTCTATGGGCCTACCGAACAGCGTACAAAACCTCCCTCGGATGTACGCCATATCGGTTGGTTTACGGAAAGTCGTGTCATTTACCCGTAGAATTAGAGCACCGCGCCTTTTGGGCCTTACGATTTTTAAACTTCGATCCCCACTCCGTCGGCGATTTTAGAAAATTTCAACTTAACGAACTCGACGAGTGGCGCTCTTACGCGTATGAAAATAACAGACTTTATAAAGAGCGGACGAAGCGTTTACACGATCGACATCTTAGGCACCCAAAAATCTTTAAGCCGGGCGACCAAGTGCTTCTTTATAATTCTCGTTTACGTTTATTCCCGGGTAAATTAAAATCACGTTGGTCTGGGCCTTTTACTGTTTTAGAAGTCTTTTCTTATGGTACTGTTTTGATTTCCCACCCTGATAAGGGTACTTTCAACGTGAATGGTCATCGTCTTAAACTGTATTTCTATGATGATGTCAGTCTTAACCCTGTTAACTCTATCTTTCCGGTCCTGACATTTGATTAATCTGAACTTTATTTTTCTCCTCAACTTTGAACTTTATTCGAACTTTATTTTTAAACAATATTTGGGACACTCTTATTTTGATGCGTTGAGCTCAAACGACGCTTTAAACAAAGGGCGCTCTTGGGAAGCAACCCAAGTTATCTTTTTCTGTTTTCTTTATTTTACACTTTTTTCCCCGAATGGCTCCGGCAAGCTGAAACTTCTGCGATCGCCTGCTCCAACGGTTCTGCTTCCATGACAAAGTCCACCGGACGACGTTTCATCCAGATCGACAGCACAGGCATGGAGGAGCGGCATCACTCAGCTTTCCCTGCAAAATAAAACCTGGGAAGTACCTGTTTTTCAATTGTGTCTTTCCTTTCTGTCCTTTACTTTTCTCTCGTTCTCCGACCTCCTTCTCCATTGAGGACAATGTAGATTTTAAGCTTGAGGGATATGAGTTTCTCCTTTTTGCTTTTTGTAAATATCCAACTAAATCCAAAAATATTCAAAAAACAAAATTATTATATATATAGCTGCATTTTGGTATTTCAATAAGTACCCCATATTTATGATTTGTTTTTCTCAAACATCTTTATAAACAACGTAGTTAATTATAATTTTTTCTAATCATTTTTTTAATCATATTTCACAAGTAAAATGTTGGCCATGCTGTGTTTCTAATTCACGGTAGCATGTTAAGGTAAAATATTTCTCTAAAACGTGCATTTCTATTATGGTTTTCCGTTCTTTATTTTCTTTACTTTCTATAAAAATCTATCATCCATTATTTTCCTTTTCGTCTTTAGATAATTTTTGTAAGAACAAATTTTGAATAACGTAGTAGATATGAACGATCCAAGTCACATATTATTCTTATTTTCAAGATAATTTCATCAATCTTCTTTTATTATCTCGAACTTGCTTTTTGAAATTTATCGACTCTATGTTTTAAATAAATTTAAAAAAAAAGCGTGAAAATGATTTAGGCCATTTTTGTTTACGTTTGAACTTTCCTGCCAACGTAAAATCTTTTACCACTAGTTAGCCGCTTTTGAGCCTTTTTTCCAAATTCATTTGATAACTCCACACAGCATTTCATTTTCACCAAAGCCCAAATTCCTACCTATCTAATCACGCTAATTTTTTTTGATAGGAAATTTTGTGTTATCTTTGGAGACAATCAAGTCTTTGGAGAAATTGTTGAAAAAAGTGTACTCAAAAGCAATGCATTGAAAAAAAAAGAACAAATGAATGAAAATAATAATACAAAAAAGGAGGATAAATAATTATAAAGAAAAACAAAAAAATAAATTTATTTATACATATTTTGTTTAAAATAAATTTTTTTTTTTTTGAAACTCGTTGTTTTGGTTTAGTGTGATTTTTAAGCCTCCATGTTTATATTTGAATTCCACTCCTATGCATATTCCTAAACCAAACGTTTCGGTCTTATTAAGTCCTTTTGATTCACGCCTTTTTTTTAATTTTATTTAACAACTAAGAAAAGAAGAAGAGTAAATCAGTTTTAGTTTTGGATTTAAACTTAGATTTCTGTTATTTAATTGATATAATTATAATGCGTTGCTTGGATCTAGTAATAACTCAATACGTTCTTTTCATTGTCATTGTCTTGCTCAAATCTATTTAAAGAATTTCGTCAAAATTCTGGATGATTTATTTTTATTAAGTAAAGTTTATAAAAGTTAAACCATACCTAAATAATTGTTTTAGATTTACGTTTTACATTCTCCCTGCCAAGAATTTCGCATAGTACTTGTGTGAGTATGATTAAAACTTTTTGAATTAGTCACTTTTTATGATTAGCTTGTCTTTATATCTTTGCTTGGGGACAAGCAAAACTTAAGCTTGGGGGAATTTGATAATACGGTTTGCAGTCAATTTTATTAGGATATTTTTGGGGTTTTAGAGCAAATCATGTCTTGTAAAGTACTTGTTTTGATTCCCCTTTGTATATATTTTTGTCGCTAATGTTTTTTTTCTGCTTTTTGCAGGTTTTCACGGCTTTCAGCCGAAGTTTGCTATGACACGCCCCCCGGTCACGCCCTACCAGGGCGTGTACCTAGGGCGTGTAACCCAGAGGAATGAAGTAATTGGTCCGAAACTGCATTCCGTGGAAACTTAGTGTACACGCCCTCGGTCACGCCCGTGTCACACCCGATACGGGTGTGTACTAGAGGCGTGTCCCCAGGTTCCGAGGAATCGCCGCAGTGCGCTCGTTTTTCCCGCTCCACCGTCGCACCGAAAGTGTCACGCCCCAGGGTCACGCCTGACCCGGGCGTGATATATGGGCGTGTACTTCAGCAATTCCGCCCGTCACCTCCAGCATTCAATCTCCGCTCAACAAAGTCACGCCACAAACAACACGCCCCAGGTACACGCCCTACCAGGGCGTGACCTGTGGGCGTGTACCGCAACAACTTCGTTAGAATTCAATTCCTGCCCGAAAAAGTCGCGCCGAATGTGTCACGCCCCAGGGTCACGCCTGACCAGGGCGTGACAGGGGGGCGTGACCCGACCCGAAAAATTCTATAAATTGAGTCCAACTCCAGGGGTTTAGGGACACCTTTTGCTTTGAGAGGGGAGGTTCTGTCCTTTGTATTTCTGAACTTTTAAGCATGTCTTTTCATTTTTAGTTCGTAGCTCTATCTTTATGCTTTCCCTGTATTAGTTCGTAGCTTCGTTCTGTAGTATAATGTTAATGATAGCGTAGCTTACCTTTCCATGCACTTGTAACCTCTAGTTTTCAAGCTGTAAGATCTTTGTTTCCATTAATAAAAAGTGTTGTTTTCTTTTTCGTTTCTGCTCTGTTTTCAATATTTCTTCTTCTACTCATCCCCTCTCTTTCACCTCACCATGATTAACTAATCCTCCATGTACTCGATCTTAATGATCTGAGGTTCGAGTGATTAGGTTATGATGCTTTGAATCGTACCTTTTCTTTTTAGGGTTTAGCTTTGAATTACTCTTGATTTATCCCGGGTTGGAGGTATATCATCGATATATACTCTCCACATTTGCTTTCATTCTGGGCTAGCTGAGAGGCCGAAAGTTTGAAATGAGCACTCAAGAGAAAAGGGAGTTGTTTGCACCCCTCGAGAGAGGCAGACGTTCAAATCTCCCGGATTGGAGTAAAATCCATTAGAGGGGTTCACCGCGTAAAGCGAGTTTTAGGCCTCCGATTTAGGCGAAAGTCGGTCGGACCTTCCTAAACGCAGTTAGGCACGACCTTCGAGAGAAGCGTGTCAATAATCATGGAACCTCCACGGTCAAGGACCTTTACCCTAATTAGCTTAGGTTTATTTATCGTATTTTTCAAACCACTCTTGCCGAGGTGATTTCTGATCGAGTGCATTTTCCCTTTCATCGTTACTAAGCTTAAGTTAATCGCTCTGTTAGCTCTCTTTAGCTTTTCATGCAAGTAGCTCTCTTTCATTGCAAGTAGTTCTCTTCCTTTAGCACGTTTAACTTTCTTCTAAAAAAACTTAATTTTTCCGTCGATAAAATAATAGATTTCATGTGAGTAAGCTTACTCAACTATTCCCAGATTTCAATAAGACACTTGTGTCCCCTAGCTACATTTCGATAGGTATACTTGCCTTGATGAATGGTTAGTTTGGTTATTCTCTCCTTGCAGATATCTAAGAGACAATCAATGGGTTTGAGTGATTTTTGAATAAAAGCACTATGTGCAATCTCACCAGCGATTGGTTGGAGGGATTTAGGATGGGGGGGTCCTGCGAGCTGGAGGCTCGGGTTGGAATATCTTGCATGTGCATAAACTATGGCGGGTCATGCGGTACTGGGTCAATCATCACACCGATGGCAGTACGGTGGCTCTGGCGAGGTGTGATGGTTTGAGGGGCCTGTGGGTTGTTTTACACTACGGTCTAGAGGACGATCCCCGAAAATGCACACTCGACCAAAAAGACTGGTGGGTAGCCAGCAAATAGTACATAGAGACTATAAAGTGCACCTAGGACGTGTACAGAGGCGTATGGGAGGTCTAGGCCTGGTAGTGTGATACCTGTCTAGGAGTGGAGACGCCCGCTCCACTACTGTCGTAGCCGCAACAGTGGTACCATAGAGTGATGCTAGCTCCAAAAAGCGGGAACTAAAGGTCTGTGATCACAGAGTCGTTGTGTGTGAGTTACACTTGCATGACTCATAAATAACTGCATGCATTCATTCATATTAGGGCATACACTTCATGGATCTTTATCATATAAATTAGTATGAGCTCTTTTATGTGATAAGTTAAATTTTGGAAACTCTAACTTATATGTTTGTATGGGCATTCATATAAGTTAGGGTACTTCTGTGATATATAATAGCAGTAGAATTGTTATACTTTATTTATTTCACTTTACTTACTTCCAATTTTACTTACTTCTATACTGTACCTGCTTTTATATGTGGACAATATACATAGCTGCTAGTGTAGATTTACTGTTTACATTCATACTTGGTAGCATAGATTCCTTGTCACTTACTTACCTTTTGATTACCCCTTGTTGTCCTCCGCTTCGTCCTCCCGCACGGTGCCTAGGAGTTGCGGGGCGAGTTGCGGAGGAAACGACTTAGTCTTTTTGACTAATGGTTGGTGGCCAAATTATTTTTAGGAGCTCGAGGAGATTGAGCACCAGCACGACCGGCAGGATGAGGTGACAGGACGTGAGGAGCTACTTCCACCACCACCACCTACTACTACTACAACGATACCTCAGGTGGGATGAGTTCGAGGAGATAGATTTGATTCTGCATTTTATTTTATGAGGAGAGTTAATATTCATGTACATGTCATAAGCCCTTTTACTCTTCTTTTTATTTCTACTCATTGTGGACTGGATGTACTTTCATTTCATTATATGATATGTGTTGTGACTGTGGACTGGTTGCGGTTTATTTCTACCTATATACTTTTGTTTCTCATATTGTCCTACAGGTTTAGGATCATGCTAGCCGGCAGAATCGGTGTCTTGCGGTGTCGACTAACCCGTGTGTTAGTGTCACCGTAAGGCGGCTGTTCTGAGAATAAGACCAGAGTCTCCTTTGTACGGGGAGGGGTCTTACAGGTCGAAGGATAAGACTTGCTTCCAGTGTGGGCAGAAGGGGCACCTGAAGTCTTCTTTCCCCCTGACTCAGACGCTACTATAGCCTGCTCCGCTTCGGGCTCTACCGCCGTCGCAAAATTAGGACAAAGGGAAAGGAAAGCTAAACATTGTGACCAAAGGGAAGGCTCAGACCTCTACCTAAGTGATTTCAGGTTAGACTCTAGTTTAATTTTTTTATTTATCCTCTTTAGTTGCCCTAGTTTTCATTCGTTTAGTTATGTACGCTACGGTTTTAGGGGAGTTTAAGGTGCAGAATAGGTAAGCCAACATTCTTTTTGATTTGGGTGCCACCCATTCCTTTGTGGCCCAGAGGTTCGTAAATAAAAATTGTTTGAACATGGATTAGTTAGGAGACTTCTTCAACATCAGGCTTCCCTCCGGTGAATTGGAAATATTGATTCAAGGAGTTCGGAAATGCCCTATTTATTTAGGCGATTTCCTAGCCTTTGGGGATCTGATGGTGTTGGATCTGGCGGACTTTGATGTGATTTTGGGCATGGACTGGTTGTCTAAGTATGATGCGGTCATCCAGTGCAAGGCAAAGCGACTAGATTTCAGGATGGACAATAGCCAACCTATGAGTGTCTATGGTTTTCAGGATAGGGTTTCCCCTATTATTTCTACGGTACGTGCTTGTCGAGCTATTGAGTCTTGTTGTGAGACATTTTTTGTTTCAATTTCTGCTTTGGAAATTGCTTTTGTTACAACACGTCTTGAGGATGTCTCAGTGGTGCGAGAGTTTCGAGATGTTTTTCCTGATTAACTTCTAGGACTTCCTCCGGCGAGGTTTGAAATGTTTGTGATAGACCTCGAGCCAGGTACTCGTCCTATTGCCAAAGCACCGTACCGCATGGCTCCATGTGATTTGGATGAGTTCCGTACTCAGCTTGATTAATTGCTGCAGTGTGGATTTATTAGACCAAGTTCTTCCCGTGGGGTGCTCTCGTATTTTTTGTAAAGAAGAAGGATGGATCGATGAGACTTTGCATCGATTATAGAGAATTGAATAAGGTGACCGTTAAGAATAGATATCCCCTGCCGAGGATTGATGATCTGTTTGATCAGTTGTGTGGTAGCCGGGTATTTTCAAAGATTGATATTTGTTCAGGCTACCACCAGTTGAGAATTCATGAGACAGATATTCCACGGACCGCTTTCTGATCACGACATGGACATTTTGAGTTTTTGGTGATGTACTTTAGGTTAACTAATGCACCCTCTGCATTCATGGATTTAATGAATAGAGTGTTCGAGGATTTCTTGGATCGTTTCGTGATCGTGTTCATAGATGACATCCTAGTGTATTCCCGCAGTGTTGAGGAGCATACTCAACATTTCCGAATTATTTTATCGACCATGAGGGAGCATAAGCTTTAACAGAAGTTGAGCAAGTGTGAGTTCTGTATATCTCAGGTGTTGTTTCTGGGGCATATTGTAAACAAGGATGGTATTTCCGTTGACCCGACCAAGATTTCTGCTTTGATGGAATGGGAGAGACCTTCTACACCTAAGGAAATTAGGAGCTTCCTAGGCCTGGCTGGATATTATAAAAGATTTGTGGAAGGGTTTTCAGTATCGTCTTCTCCTTTAACTAGATTTACCCAGAAGAATACTGCTTTTGTTTGGATTGATAAGTGTGAAGAAGCTTTCCAAGAGTTGAAGAAGAGATTATGTACTGCTCCAGTCTTAGACTTGCCTACCGAAGGGACTGAGAACACTGTGTATGTGGATGCATCACATATTGGACTTGGTTGTGTTTTGATGCAAGATGCAAAGTTGATCGCATATGGATCAAAACAATTGAAGATTCATGAAAGAAACTATCCTATGCATGATTTGGAGTTTGCTGCAGTAATTTATGCGTTGAAGCTTTGGATACATTTATTATATGGCGCGCTGTGGAAGATCTATACAGACCATAAGAGTTTAAAGTACATCTTCACTCAGAAGGAATTAAATCTGTGCCAGCGTCGGTGGTTAGAATATGTGGCAGATTATGATGTGGAAATCCTTTATCACTCAGGACAGGCTAACGTGGTAGCCGATGCATTGACTAGAAAGACCGCCAAAATTTTTAATTTGTCTGTGCAGTCGTTGGTAGACGAATTCTTGTTGATGGACATTGAGGTTGGGAATAATATTGTGCCTGCTAGGTTGGAAGCAGAAGAGCCCTCTTGGATTTCCCTTACTAGAGCAAACCAGAAGGATGATCCAGATTTGTTGCATCTTCGGAATAGAACTGAGAAGGGAGAGCTACCTGATTTCTCCTTGGATGAGTTGGATACCTTAAAGTAACGGGTTAGATTTTGCATTCCCACTTTTGGTAATATTCGGGCTAAAATTTGTACTGAAACTCATAATTCTAGTGTTGCCTACCATCCTGGTTCCACAAAAATGTATAAAGATCTAAAGCAAATTGTTTGGTGGTTGGTGATGAAGAATGATATAACAAAGTTTGTGGCAGAATGTTATACGTGTCAGCGTGTTAAGGCTAACAATAGGAGGCCTGGTGGTAATTTGACACCGCTGGATATTCTAAGTTGGAAGTGGGAGAGTATTTCGATGGATTTCATCACTGGCTTACGGAGATCTCATCGTGGGCAAGACTCTGTTTGGGTGATAGTTGATAGATTGACTAAAACTCCTCACTTCGTAACTTTTAAGATCAGATATTATATAAAGAGGATAGCTGAATTTACCTTGATGAGGTTATCGGATTGCATGGAGTGCCAGTCAGTATCGTATCAGATCAAAACTCTAGATTTACGTCCTCTTTTTGGAAGAGTTTATAGGAGGGGTTGGGTACAGATTTGAGGTATTCCACTGCCTTTCATCTGCAGACAAATGGTCAGACGGAAAGAGTTAATCAGATCATAGAAGACATGATCAGGTGTTATATTTTGGATCACGGTGGTGCTTGGGATGAACGCCCCATACTCATGGAGTTTGCGTACAATAATAGTTACCAAGAGAGTCTGCAGATGTCCCCATTTGAGGCCCTATATGGGAAGCGCTGTAGGACTCCTTTGTTTTGGACTGAAGTTGATGAAAGACCGTTGCTAGGTCTGGAAGCCCTTGAAGAGATGAATTGTGCCGTCACTCTTATTCGAGAAAAGCTCCATGTGGCACAAGAGCGATATGAGAAATATACTTATCAACGAAGGGTTGATCTGGAGTTCACTGTTGGGGACTTAGTTTTTCTGAAAGTTTCTCCGATGTCAGGTTTTAAAAGGTTTGGAAGGAACCACAAGTTAGACCCCCGGTATGTGGGACCTTTTCAAATTCTTGAGCGCATCGGAGTGTCAACTTATAAGCTGGAGTTGTCTGCTACCTTCCCTGGTGTCCATGATGTGTTCCATGTGAGCCAGTTGCGGAAGTGCATCCGTAGTGATCGTCAAGTTCATGACTCGGTGCCCCAGATTCAGCCCAACTTTACGTACGTGAAAGAACCTATTCATATTCTGGATTCTCAAGATCTAGTGTTGCAAAGAAGGACCATCCCCATGGTTATAGTTCTCTGGCGAAATCAAGATGTTGAGAGTGCGGCATGGGAATTGGAATCGGCAATGAGAGAATCTCATCTGCACCTCTTCTCTTAGTTCAGGTATGTCTTCAGGTTTTTTTGGTAATAAATTGAGTTTTGTTTCGTGTTTGATTTTAAGGTTGGGTTAAGTTTTGAGACGAAACTTCTTTTTAGGGGGTGTGACTTTAATACCCCTGATTTTCAGATGTCATTATTTGGTTTGTCGACGTCATAATTTTGACGTCAGGGCGTTACCCTTTTTTTCTTTTGCTGATGGCGCTGCACCCTTTGTGTGTTTTCACATCCGTTGAGCTTGTTTATCCTGATTTTGTGATTCTGATGGGTTGGAATGTTTTCCTTGATATTAAGGATGAGGTTTTGAGGCCTTAGGCTTGTCCAGTTCTGTTGCATTCAGAGCATTTTGGAGTCTCGGTGCGTGTTTGGACCCTTGTTGTGATCTTTTTTTCTCACTTGTGAGAGCTTTCGATATTATGTCTCAATAATGGTACGCCAGATTCTAGGGTTGTTTTTGCTGTTTAAATTGTTTAATTTGCCGCATTTGGGCCTCTGATTTGAACTCATATTTCCCTGGTTCAACCATTTGATTATGATAATTATTATATCAAAGCCTTGGCCTTGTTTTGATTCTCGGGATACCCACCTAAGGATGTGGGTTTTTGTCGAACTCTCTTTTTACATACAAATTTCTGGGCATTGTGTTGAGCTCGACGAACGTCGAGCAGTTCTGGGTTCTGGGCTCGATGAACCTCAAGCAGAATTCATGGAACTGGCTTTGCGTTCAACGAATTATGTATTGACTTCGTCGAGCGGGTGTTTCCTTTGCGTTCGACGATGTTCGACCTGATTTCGTCGAACGGGTTTTGCGTTCGACGATCTTCGAACCGATTTCGTCGAATGGGTTTTGCCTTCGATGATTAGGATATTTTCTTCCTCCTTCTCGAGTAGCGTATCTGCTCTTGAGTTCTGCCTTTTTGTTCTCGAGAATTTTCTGCTTGTTTTCGAGAATTCTATCTTCTGCTCTTGAGTTTTGCCTTCTTGTACTCGAGAACGGTCATTCAGTTCTCGAGAACAGCTTCCTGGTTCTCGAGAACTATCTTTCTGTTCTCGAGAACAGCTTCCTGGTTCTAGAGAACTATCTATTTGTTCTCGAGAACAGCTTCCTAGTTCTCGAGAACTGTCATTATGTTCTCGAGAGCAGCTTTCTAGTTCTCGAGAACTGTCATTTTGTTCTCGAGAACATCTTCCTGGTTCTCGAGAACTATCTTTTTGTTCTCGAGAAGTGCTTCTTGGTTCTCGAGAACTGTCTTTTTGTTCTCGAGAACAACCATCCTGTTCTCGAGAAACCCTTCTTTCTTCTCGGGATGCCCGGTTCAGCCGACCCCAATTCTTTTCTTAAGTGCGGTTATCCTGATTTGACCATAGGTATATATATACCTACTTCTCATTTCCTCCTTCATTTTTACTGAACCATCCTGTTCATCTCCCGAACAAGAGCGGCATGAGAGAGTGAGAGAAAGTTTTTTCGTGATCCTTCCGGTGGCCGCCGACGGTACTCCGGTACTCGAAATCTTCAACTGAATATACATCCGGAAAGCTCTCAATGAGAGCTACGCCATCATGGTAAAATCTTCCCCATTCCTTCAGATTTTCTCGATAGGGTTTTTGGACCTAACCTTTTTTTTTGCTATTTCTTGATAGATTTCGGCTTCCCTCGTCATCTTTAGCCCCGATCTGCGTCAAGGAGTGATTTGGAGAATTTTTTTCAGGTAAACCATTGCAAGTGATGGTTTCCTCCTTCTCTTCCTTCTTTGCCCCGATTGGTAGGAATTTCTAACTTATTGTTTTCATGATTGGTAATTAACTTATTGTTATAATTTCTATGTTCTTGATTTTGCTATCAAGCCCTGTTAAATGTTATATGTTTTGACGATGCGGTTAATTCCACTCTTTTTACCGTTCCTCAGCTTTCATGTAGAACGCATTGGAGTTTATTTAGGACTATAAATTCTTCCTAAAGGTTGATCAATCATGTCAAATCTAGAATTATCTGGTAGAATCTGTTGTGCCATTGTTGTCTAGAGATTTATATCATGGTTTCCTTCGTGGCGACGCTGTTGGGCGAGACACTCCACCAGAACATGAAGGGTTGTGGTTGGCCTCTAAGCTATAAACCCGGGCCGTTACATGATTTTCTTTCCTGGTTTCCTTTGTTGCGGGTGTTATTTGTATTCGAAACCACCGCCGCAACGTTTGTTCTCCTTATTAGCACTTTGTGGGGATCTATCGGGTGTTGGGGCATTTGCGGTGAATGGTGGAGTATCCTGTCTCCCCTGCAATTAGACAGATAATTGTCTTCGGGGTTGACCACCCTGCCCATTTTGGTTTTTTTGGTGGAGTTGACCACAGGTGGCTAATAGGGGTTCGTTTCTCTCTTGATAGTTTAAGATTGACCTTTTTCCCCTCATAGTCTTGTGCATTTGGGGTGCTGAGGTTATACGTGATGCTTCACATAAGTGTTTCTCTTTTTACCTTTGTACCAGACTGCTGTACTTATTTTGTAAGTATTTTTCCTTTGTCTTGAGTTGGTACCCATTGACTTGTTTACTTTTGGTTTACTTTCTGCCCTAACTTATACATTCTTGCTGAGGTGTTCTATCTTTGGAATGCATCAGGTTCAGCGCTGTAGCTTATAGTCATGCTTGTTGGAGTTCCTGGGTAGCTGTCTTGGCTGTGCTTTTTGCCTCACTGTAGCAAGGTAGATTGTTGTTTTGTTTTCCTTGCTAGTACAAACAAACTTTATTTGATGTGGGTTCATGTCAGTTGATGACGCCTATAGGATTGTTGATTCTGGGTAATTGCTAGCTGCTACCTTTCCTTTTGTGCATATGATTACATGCTCTCTGGGATGTTTTATGTTAGGATTGCATGGTAGGTATTTTCAAATATAAAACTACTATTATTACCTCATTGATGGCCCGACCAACACTTAAGAAAAGAGAGCAGCCGAACTAGCAATCCAACTAGGCAAGTATACCTATCGAACTGTAGTAAGGGGACACAAGTGTCATATCTAAATCCAGGAACTGTTGAGTAAACCTACTCACACGAAGGCTATTATTTTATCGACGAAAAATCTAGGGTTAAAAGAAAGCTAAATGCACTAAAGGAAATATTGCATGAAAAAGAGGACTACTTGCAATAAAAATAAAGAGAGCATAAAAGAAATGATTACACTGAAGGGTTAGAATGATGAGATGGAAATGCACTCGATCAAGAATCACCTCGACAAGAGTTGATTAAAAACACGATAAATAAACCTAAGCTTAATAGGGTAAAGGACCTTGACTGTGGAGGTTCATAAAGCTTCAACATGCTTCTCTCGAAGTCGTGCCCAACTGCGTTTAGGAAGGTCCGACCGACTCTCGTCTAAATCGGATGCCTAAAACTTGCTTTACGCGGTGAACCCCACTATTGGATTTTACTCCAATCCGGGAGATTTGGACGTCTGCCTCTCTCGAGGGGTGCGTACAACTCCATTTACTCTTGAGTGCTCACTTCAATCTATCGGCCTCTCGGCTAGCCAAGAATGAAAGCAAAGGTGGATAATATATATCGATGATATATCTCCAACCCATGATAAATCAAGAGTAATTCAATGCCTAAAACCTAAAAAGAGAAGGTGAACTCAAAGCATCATAACTTAATCACTCGAACCTCGGATCATCAAGATCGAGTACATGGAGTATTAGTTACTCATGGTGAAGTGAAGGAGGGTGGAGGAGTAGTGAATCATAAAGAGCACAAAGTAGAAAGGGAACAGAAAACAACACTTCTTATATTAATCTAAAAGAGAGCTTACAACTTGAAAATAAGAGATTACAAGTGCAATGAAAATTGAAATCCTATTCTAGCCCTACCATTGGCAACTAAAGCAATAACAAAGGCTACTATAAAAGCTTAAACTAAAATAGAATTAGGAAAAACTAAAATGAGAAAGAGAGAGGGAGAGAGAAAAAGCATGAAAACTTTAGAAGACAAAAGGGCAGCACCTCCCCCACTCAGCAAAAACTATCTGGACTTAAGGGGGGGGGGGGGGGTCTGAATATATAGAAATCCAAGAGGAGGTGACACGCCCGGCGACACGGTCGTGTTGGTGGCCGTGTCCCATGCTGGTTGACTTCGGGCTCTGGTTCTGGCGGGGAATGATCATTGCAATGTCGAATCGGCGGACACGCTCATGCTGACATGGATCACGACATGGCCGTGTTGGTAGTTGTGTCCTCTGCGGTTGATGTGCTTTGACGGGGGTGCATTAATGGAGGCCTGCTTGTATTGCTGAGGTGGTGACACGCCTGGAGATACGGTTGTGTTAGTGTTCGTGTCCTTTTATGGAAAGTCATCGCCTTCTGGTGACACGGCTCATGTTGACACGGCCAGCTTGACACGACTAGCAATACGGCCAGCGACACGGCCGTGTTGGAGGCTGTGTCCTCTGTGGGATTAACATGGACTTTTCTCTAGTGGTTGATTCTTTGGAAGCAGGTGACACGCCCCATGACATGGCCGTGTTGGTGGCGGCGTCAGGTCATTCTGGCTGAAAATTGAGAAAACTTGCAAAAGAGCACAAAAACATTAGTTGCATAAATAAATACAAGAAGAAGAGACATATAAGCTAATTAAGACAAGATTTGCACAATAAAGACCTAAACAAAATTCTAATAGCTTAAATAAAAAATAAACTATCAAATTCACACAAGCTTTTGCTTTGCTTGTCCTCAAGCAAAAAAAATATAAAAACTAGATAACCATAAAATAGGACTAATCAGAAAGTTCTTATTATACCTACACAAGTACTATGCAAAATTCTAAGTAGGGAAAAAGTTAAATGTGAATCTAAAACAATTATTTAGGTACGGTTTAACTTTTATAAACTTTACTTAACGAAAATAAATCATCCAAAATTTTGACGAAATTCTTTAAATAGATTTAAGCAAAGCAACAAAATTGAAAAAGCGGATTGAGTTATTACTAGATCCAAGCAACGCATTATAAGTATATCAAATAAATAATAAAAATCTAAGATTAAATCCAAAACTTTACTGATTTAATTTTCTTCTTGTCTTAGTTATTAAATAAAATTTCAAAAGGCGTGAATCAAAAGAACTTAATAGGACCGAAGCGTTTGATTTAAGATTATGATTAGAAGTGGAATTCAAAGATAAATAAGGAGCTTTAAAATCACACTAAACCAAAACGAAGAGTTTCAAAAAAAAATTTCATTTTAAACAAAATATTTTTCTTTCTTTTTTTTCTTTTCCATTTTTTTCTTATTCTCTTTTTCAAAACAAAGGCCATAAATATTTTTATTTTCATTTTGAATTGGCCAAAAACAAACATTTCTTTTGAGCATACATTTTTCACAAACTTCTCCAAAAATATCTCAAAATAACCTCTCATAATCATGAAAATTCTTTATGAAACTCAAAAAGGCTCAAAAGCGGCTAACTAGTGGTGAAAGTTTTAGGTTGGCAGGAAAGCTCAAACGAAAACAAAAACGGCCTAAATCATTTTCGCGCTTTTAAATTTATTTAAAACATATATTTGAAAAATTTCAAAAAGCAAGTCCTAGATAATAAAAGAAGATTGATTAAATTATCTTGAAAATAGAAATAATAGGTGACTTGAATCGTTCACATTTACTACGCTATTCAAAAGTTGCCCTTACAAAAATTATCTAGAAACAAAAATGAAAATAGTGGATGATGTATTTTTGAGAAAGTAAAGAAAATAAAGAATGAAAAACCATAATAGAAATACGAGTTTTAGAAAAATATTTCACCTTAACATACTACCGTGAATTAGAAACACAGCAAGCCCAACATTTTACTTGTAAAATATAATTAAAAAAATTGATTAGAAAAATTATAATTTGCTAAGTTGTTTATATCAGATTTTGAGAAAAACCAAACAAAAATAAGGGATACTATTGAAATACCAAAATGTCTAAACTATTAAAAAAACAAAAAACATCTTTTTTGTTAAAATTTTGAAATATTCTCTTTTTAAAAATTTTTTTGAAATATTTTCTTTTTTGGAATTTTAAATATTCATTTTTTTGGATTTTTGAAAAATATTCACAAAAAGCAAAAACAAGGAGGAAGTCCTCCCCCAAGCTTAAAATGGACATTGCCCTCAATGGAGAAGGAGGTTAGAGAGAGAAAGAAAATTTAAAGTACAGAATTGAAAAACAGGATTGAAAAACAGGTACTTCCACGGATTTATTTGCTGCGAAAGTTGAGTGATGCCGCTCCCCCATGCTTGCGCTTTGGATCTTCATGAAATGGCTTCTTTGGACTTCGTGATGGATTCAACAGCATTGGAGCAAGCGATCGCAGAAGTTTCAGCTTGTCGGAGCCGGCCGGGGCAAAAATTATAAAATAAAGAAAACAGAAAAAGATAACTTGGGTTGCCTCCCAAGAGCGCCCTTTGTTTAAAATGTCGTGTGAGCTCAACACAATAAAATAATATTGTCCCAGAATATTTTCTAAAACAAAGTTCAAAGAAATAGTTCAATGTTTTAATAAAACAAAGTTCTAAACTAATCAAAAGTTAGATCATGAAAGATATAGTTAACACAGTTAGGACTGACATCATCACAGAAATACAGTTTAAGACATTGTCCATTCATTTTGAAATTACCCTTATCAGGGTGGGAAATCAAAACAGTATCATAAGGAAAAACTTCTATAACATTAAAGGGCCCAGACCAACGTGATTTTAATTTTCCAGGAAATAAACGTAAACAAGATTTATAAAGAAGAACCTGGTCGTCCGGCTTAAAGGTTTTTGGGTGCCTTAAGTGCTTATCATGAAAGCATTTCGCCCGCTCTTTATAAAGTTTGTTATTTTCGTATGCGCTAGAGCTCCACTCGTCGAGTTCAAATTTTCTAAGGTCGCCGATAGAGTGGGGTTCGAAGTTTTAGAATCGCAAGACCCAAAAAGTGCGGTGTTCTAATTCTATGGGTAAATGACACGATTTTCCATAAACCAGCCGATACGACGTACATCCGAGGGTAGTTTTGTACACTGTTCGGTAGGCCCATAGAGCATCGTCTAATTTGGTTGACCAGTCTTTCCTAGATGTGGAAATAGTCTTTTCTAAAATTCTTTTAATTTCTCTATTCACTACTTCGACTTGTCCGTTACTTTGGGGGTGGTAGGCGGTTGAAAGCTTATGCATAACGCTGTATTTAGTAAGGATTTTAGAAAACTGAGCGTTACAGAAATGAGAAATCCTATCACTAACGATGGCGCACGGCGTGTCGAATCGAGAAAATAATTTTTTAAAAAACGTAACTACGACTCGGGCATCGTTCGTAGGAAGAGCTTGAGCTTCGACCCATCGTGAAACATAATCAACGACAACTAAAATATACTTATTTCCGAAGCTAGAAGGAAGTGGGCCAACATAATCAATTCCCTAGAGGTCGAAAATTTTGCACTCAAGGAAATAATTTTGTGGCATTTCATTTTTATTAGAAATTTTTCCCGACCGTTGGCAACTATCATACCTACTCACAAAGGCTTGCGCGTCTTTACACAGGCTAGGCTAGTAAAAACACGCGCAAAGCACCTTGTGGGCGGTGCGAGCAGCTTGATATTGCCCACCAGTCGGACCTTCATGTAAGTGTTTTAAAATATCTAATCCTTCTTCATAAGAAACACATCTCCTTATCACTTGGTCCGCACAGACTCTGAAAAGATGCGGGTCCTCCCAAAAATAGTTCTTCAACTCAGTAAAGAATTTCTTATTTTGTTGGGAGGAGAACTCTTTTGGGAGCACACGAGCCACTAAGTAGTTGGCAATGTGTGCAAACCAAGCGGGAGGAGAGGTGCTAATTGAAAGCAGCTTCTCATCAGGAAAATAATCATTAAAACATTTTTCATCCAGATTTTCAATAAAAGGATTATCTAAGCGCGAGAGGTGGTCGATGGCCAAATCTCGACTCCTCGCTTATCACAGATTTCTAAGTCGAACTCCTGCAGGAGTAAGACCGAGCGAATAAGGCGCGTCTTGGCATCCATTTTAGCAAGAAGATATTTGAGGGCCGAGTGGTCCGTAAAAACGATAATTTTTGATAGTGTAATATAAGGGCGGAATTTATCAAAAGCGAATACTACAGCTAGGAGCTCTTTCTCGGTTGTGGTGTAATTTTCCTATGCAGATGTGAGCGTCTTACTTGCATAATAGGCGGGGTGGAAGTTTTTAGATATGTGTTGACCTAATACGGCTCCCACCGCAAAACTACTCGCATCGCACATTATCTCAGAGGGAATGTCCCACAATGAAGCTATCATAATCGGGGCTTTAATTAATTTTTCTTTTATTAAATTAAAAGCAGCTAGGAAAATGTAACACCCCCATCTGTCGCATGACATATAACAGAAGGTCCAGCTGGAACCCGACGCCATATACCACAGACAGTCGGAATGGTTACATAAGAATATTCAAACTATCCAATTAAGACTACACGTCCTACACAGAGCATTCTAGCGGAAGCTTTTAAAGTTGAAAGAACCCAAAACTTAAATCCAATAAACATGAATGTCCACAACTACACTACTGGAATGAAACCAAAAATACACTGAAAGGGTACATGGCCTTATGGCCTTACAATAGTTCACTTAATAAATAGTGTTTTCCATACATCGGCTCGCAGGCCGGCCACACATGACAAAAGTAAAGTACAACTATTCTTTACGGCCTTCTAGGGCCAGCACAGCAACATGGGCTCAAGCCCGCTATTTGGTACTCGGCTCCGTAGCACCTGCAAGCACAATTCCACCGCACGGTGGCAAACAAAGCAACGGTCAGCCAAAAGCCGACCAAATTATAACGACCCCGCCCCTTACTCGAGACGGTGGTGCTCTTTCCTTGCAATTCATTAGCCCAGCTAAACAATAAAGTGCAACTATATATTTCGCCACAGGTGTAGGCTCGCACGCCAAAACACCCCGTGCACTCAGTGCACATTAACGATGAGTCCTGACATTTCAGTGTCTTCACCACCACCCCTAGGATGGCAAAAACATGAGCATTTTAGCTTTTCTGACCCTGACTAGTCTAAGGCTCCCGACTATGCCAACGGCCAGTCCCCTTTTCGGGTCTCTCGCACCGAACCACATAGCCTAGGTCCAATTCCACTTGCCCGTTGCTCAACCACGTAGTTCATATTAAGACGTACGCATGAGCCAAGCTTCTCTCAGATCCCAACATTTCCCAAACAATCACATAACCCAGTTATGTTAAAGGCCGGTTCCCTGACCGCCAATTTAGCAGAACAACGATTCCGCTCAGTTTTCCGGGTGCGCCTTGAAGCTAACCTCCAAGGATCCCTGCTGCAATCTACCACATAGAAACCAGAAAAAAACCAAAGCACGGAGTCTTCTCCGGCAAAACATATCAAATGCAACATCACTGATCCAGACAATACATGTCCGGGTAGGCTTCACACACAATGCATATGTCTATACTTACGATTCCGGACTCTATATGCAACACAAGGGGGGCTATTCACATCAACCCCAAGGAACATCACACACTCACCGCACACTCGCTGGAGTAGGATTCCCTATGCAAAAAGAAAGTGCTTCACATGCTCAAGTAGAGAATCTTTACCCTTGTAGTCCGCTTTGGCTCCATGGAAAAACTACACGGATGGAAATCTTCGCAACGAACTTTCCTCCACAGACCCGCTCTCAGATTTCGAAACGGTGCTCCGGTGCTCCGCCGGCGGCCGGAATCCATTCCTTCTTCCTTCTCTTTCCAACTCCTTGAGAGAGAGAATGTTTGGAGAGAAATGAAGGATTAACTGCCCGATTCCCGGCCTTAACAGAGCAGGAAACCATCTGGGTCGTTGGATCTTAATTAAAGAAAACAAACGGCTCTGATCCGTTCAAAAATCTCCAGACCTGTGCCGAACACGGCTTGCCACACGGCCGTGTCCTAGGTCGTGTGCCTCGCTCCAGGCACGATCGTCGAACGGAGGAAAGACACACGGGCAGAGACACGCCCATGTCTCACTTGACATGCCCGTGTCGGGTTCCTCGACACGCCCGTGTTCGGGGGCGTGTCACGCATAACCGCCACGGCAACGAACATGACCCAAAAGAACATGGGTAGGGACACGGGTAGGCACCCGCCCGTGTCACTTAGCCGTGTTTCTAGCCGTGTCCATCTCGGGATGAAAACGACCAAAAACACCAGCCAGACACGGCCTTGGACACGCCCGTGTCCTAGGCCGTGTACCCCTAAACAGACGCCAAAAATCCCCTTTTTCGCGACCGACTCAAATACAACTTTCGGGGCGTTACAAATCTCCCCCACTTAAGGAATTTCGTCCCGAAATTAAGTAAAGGTACACGAATCTAAATAATACCTGAGTGGAATAACTCGGGGTATTACTCCAACATAGCTTTCTCTCGCTCCCAAGAAAGCTCCTCACGTCCGGAATTATCCCATCGGACTTTAACCATTTGAACTTCCTTATTGCGGAGTCGTTTGACTGCAACATCTTCAATACGTACTGGCTTGACCCTTGTTGTCAACTCATAATCAATCGGTACTTTATTGTCCACAATGATCTGCGAAGGCTCTTGCACTACCTTACGCAACACCGACACGTGGAACATGTCATGCAGCCCATTCAACTCCACCGGTAGCTTCAATCTATACCCCGCCTCGCCAACATGCTAAAGGATTTCAAATGGTCCAAGTTATCTCGGACTCAACTTCTTCAAGCGTCGAACCCGCGATACACCCTTGAACAGCTTTATTTTTAGATACACCATGTCACCAACACTGAACTCCACGTTCCTATGCTTGGCGTTATAGTACTTTGACTATCTATCCTAAGCGATCTTCAACCTTTCTTGAACTGTTTGTATCACTGATGCGGCATCTTCCACCGCTTGACGTATGAAAAGCTTCGTCTCGCCCATCTCCAACCAGGATAACGGCGTGCGACACTTTATCCCGTACAGGGCCTCGAAGGGCGCCATAACAATACTCGCCTGAAAGATGTTGTTGTACCAAACTCCACCATGTACAGGTGATCCTCCCAATGCTTTCTGAAATCTAGGACGCATATGCGAAGCATGTCCTACATAGTCCTGTTGACCCTCTCGGTCTGACCATCCGTCTGTGGATGAAAGGTTGTGCTGAAACTTAGCTTAGTTCCCAACATACTATGCACCAACCTCCAATCCTTCGACGTAAAGTGTCCATCTCGGTCACTAACAATACTGCGGGGCACACCATGCAATCATACAATATTCTCCACGTAGAGTTTTGCTAACCTTTCTACCGGATCTTCCTTCCTGTTCGGAATAAAGTGCGATACCTTTGTCAACCTATCTACGACCACCCAAATGGTGTCGTTTCCCTTCTGTGATTTCGGCAAACCATGCACAAAATCCATAGTTATGTCATTGAATTTCCATTCTGGGATAGGTAGGGGCTTCAAGAAACCTCCGGGCTTCTGGCATTCCGCCTTCACCAATACACAAGTACGGAACTTGGCCACATATAATGCTACATCCTTCTTCAAACCCGGCCACCAGAATAATTTCTTCATGTCCCTATACATCTTCGTGCTTCCCGGGTGGATTGAGTACTTGGTATGATGAGCCTCATACATCAATTCCTCCTGAAGATTATCCGCACTAGGAACGCATAGGCGACCGTCCTTCCTTAACAACCCATCCTCAACAACAAACTGGGAATTTGACCCATCCAATGTTTCATCCAAGACCTGCTTCATGCTGTTATCCTGAACCAAAGCCCGCCGAACTCTATCAGCTAGGTCACACTGCCCCTCTGTCCAAAATAGTTTCGCCTCATCACTAGACTGTTTGTCGACACAAGATATCTCCAAAGCCTCCAACTCGTGGACCAATCTCTCATCATGTACCGATAACCAGTTGGCCTGTGCGAGAATCTTACGACTCAACGCATCCGCCACTGCATTTCCCTTCCCAGGCACATAATGAATCTTGAAAGTGTAATCCCCTAAAAACTCCATCCACCTACGCTGCCTCATGTTCAGATCCTTTTGATCAAACCGGTACTTCAAGCTCTTATGATCGGTGTAAATATTGACCTTCACACCGTACAGGTAGTGCCTCCAAAGCTTTAGAGCAAATATCACGGCCGCTAACTGTAAGTCGTGGACCGGATAATTCCTCTCATGAACCTTCAACTATCGTGAACCATAGGCTATCACTCTACCATATTGTAACAGGACACAGCCAAAACCACTACCCGAGGCATCACTATAGATCTCGAACCCTTCGGTTCCACATGGCGAACATAAAATAGGCGCTGTGGTCAACCGCCTCTTCAACTCTTCAAAAGCCTGTTCGTACTCCGGAGACCACACAAACTTCTGATCCTTCCTTGTCAACATCGTGAGTGGCAGTTCTATCCGCGAAAATTTCTCTACGAAGCGCCTGTAGTAGCCAGCAAGCCCCAGAAAACTCTGGACCTCTGCCACCGTAGTCAAAGCAGGCCACTCTCGTATCGCCACTATCTTCGCCGGATGCACAGCTATCCCTTCTCCACTAACAACATGACCAAGGAACGCTATTGAGGATAACCAGAATTCACACTTGGAGAACTTAGCATACAGCTGATTCCTTCTCAACGTCTCTAACACCATATGTAGGTGATTGTATTGGTCCTCCTCACACCGCGAGTACACCAGGATATCATCGATAAATACTATCACGAAATGATCCAGGTACTCTCTGATTGTCCTGTTCATCAGATCCATAAATACGAATGGCACATTCGTCAACACAAACGGCATGACCGTGAACTCATAATTCCCAAACCACGTACTGAATGCTGTCTTTGGGATGTCGCTCTCCCTTATCCTCAACTTGTAGTAACCAGACTTCAGATCTAACTTCGAATATACCGTTGACTGAACCAACTGATCAAATAGATCGTCAATACTCGGAATCGGATACTTATTCTTTTCCGTAAGCTTGTTCAATTCCCGGTAGTGGATACAAAGCGGCAAGCTCCCATCTTTCCTCTTAACAAAGAGAACTGTTGCGCTCCAAGGCGACGAACTTGGACATGACCTTGCTCTAGCAACTCTTGCAGTTGAACCTTCAACTCTGTCATCTCTCTTGGTGCTATCCGATATGGAGAGTGTGACACCGGTTTGGCACCCAGTACCAGCTCAATGGTAAAATCAATCTCCCACTGAGGAGGGGCTGCTAGGAGATCATCTGGGAACACATCGGGATACTCAGACATAACTGGTATACTGTCAAGATTTGGCTTAGGCGTCGAAGTCTGCACTAGAGTGACAAACAGCTCTGCCCCAGACCGAACTGCCTTGAACACATGAAGGGCTGACATCAAAATCTTACCCGACCCCTTCATGCCCGCAAAAGTAGTCTCTCGATCAGTGTTCAGACCCAACTTAACTTCCTTACGGTTGCAATCAATGCATGCACCCTGCTACGAGAGTCAATCCATACCGAATATTACGTTGTACTCTGCCAACGGCAAAAGCGACGCTCGCAAATCAAACTCCTGGTCTATAATCTGAATCTTCACTACGCAGATCCTATCCCCGCGCATTGAGCACCCATTGAGCAACAACACATCCAACTTGTCTTTTGCCATCGAGGACGGAACCCCGATCCGCGATATGAATTTTTCGGACAGGAAGGAGTGCAATGCTCCCAAATCAAACAGGGCTCTCGCCGGAAACTCAAAGATCAATACAAAGCCTAGCACCAACAAAAGTAAGCTAACGAATACGAAGGTAACAACTATAAAAGTTAAACCACTGTAATTTAACTCATATCTGTCACCATGTCCGCTTGCTTTATGGCCTCTTGCAGACCAAGGTTGTAGACTCTAGGCTGGGCTGGAGCATGATGGGATACGGTTGACTCCACCGCCTTCCCTTTCTCCTCATAAGTCGCTCCAGACTTCCTCTCGAACTTTGAACGTCCGCTCCAACACTCACGAGCAAAATGCCCCGTCTTCCCGCAGTTGTAGCAAGCTCCTGGGACTCGACTTGTAGTTTCCCCCGACGCATCAGCCGAAGTGGCTGAGTTCGAAGTCCTCCGCTTCTTGTTCCACCTGCGGTTACTTGACTTGGCATTTGGTACCTTGAACTCAGACTTCTTTTCTCCTGGTTCCTTCTTCTCTTGAACTTTCTTAACGACCTTCTCCAACGAACATGCCGAATTGACCAAGGCTAGGAAGCCTTGCGCCTTTCATCCAGCAAGTAGTAACTGTAGGTCGCCACGTAGACCCTCATAAAACCGGTTGGTCTTCCGTTCTTCTTCCATAAACGTAGCACCAGCATAACGACCCAACCGTGTGAACTCATGTAGATACTCGTCCATGCTTCTGGCTCCCTGAGTCAGCCCAAGATACTGATTCTCCATCTCCAACTTCTGAGCAGAGGGTACAAATCTGGCTAGGAACACTCTTGAAAATTCCTCCATAGGCACATCAGCAAGCTGCCTACCCACTAAGAGATGAAACTCCAACTCATCCCACCACAGCCTCGCTTCACCCACCAAAAGAAAAGTCGCTATGGTGGTCTTCTGCCACTCCTCAGTTAATGTGGCTGTCAAGACCCTCTTCATAGAAAAGAGCCAGTCCTCAGCTTGAGCTGGCGTTCCAACCCCATCGAACCTCGGAGGATTAAAGCCCATTACATGCTTAAGCTGCTTCTCCGTAGCTCTCCTCGGCTCTACCTGATCAACTGCTACGTGCTCCACCACTCTCATCTCTGTCTCCCTAACCGGTTCTTGCTCATTCGCAGGAGGAGCGCAGTGCATTTGCCCTACAGGTTGGGCATTTATCATTTCAAACACGGCTTCAGACACCATCCTGATGGTTTCCGCAGAAGGTGTTGTAGGCACGTCCCTTGGTACTCTACTTCCCGCTGATTGCGGACGCTCTGACTGACCAGCACCGCTCCTAGCTGCCTATAGTAGCAAAGACACACGATTAGATGACAATCAAATTGCTAAAAACAATCATTGGAACACTCAGATTCCACAAAACAAGTGTATTTTTCATTCCTAATTGGACATTCATGGGTTCTTTTTGATGTTATAATGATGACGCACACATGTGGTCACCACCACTTAAAAGAATTTGCCCACGAATTCATTTATGCCTGACCGTAAACAGAAGTCTGATACCAAATTGTAACACCCCCATCCTTCGCATGGCATATAACAGAAGGTTCAGCTGGAACCCGACGTCATATACCACTGACAGTCGGAATGGTTACATAAGAATATTCAAACTATCCAATTAATACTACACGTCCTATACAGAGCATTCTAGCGGAAGTTTTTAAAGTTGAAAGAACCCAAAACTTAAATCCAATAAACATGAATGTCCACAACTACACTACTGGAATGAAACCCAAAATACATTGAAAAGGTACATGGCCTTATGGCCTTACAATAGTTCACTTAATAAATAGTTTTTTCCATACATCGGCTCGCAGGCCGGCCACACATGACAAAAGTAAAGTACAACTATTCTTTACGGCCTTCTAGGGCCAGCACAGCAATATGGGCTCCAGCCCGCTATTTGGTACTCGGCCCCGCAGCACCTGCAAGCACAATTCCACCGCACGGTGGCAAACAAAGCAATGGTCAGCCAAAAGCCGACCAAATTATAACGACCCCGCCCCGTACTCGGGACGGTGGTACTCTTTCCCTGCAATTCATTAGCCCAGCTAAACAATAAAGTGCAACTATATATTTCGCCATAGGTGTAGGCTCGCACAGCCAAACACCCCGTGCACTCAGGGCACATTATCGGTGAGTCCTGACATTTCAGTGTCTTCACCACCACCCCCAGGATGGCAACAACATGAGCATTTTAGCCTTTCTGACCCTGACTACTCTAAGGCTCCCGACTATGCCAACGGCCAGTCCCCTTTTCGGGTCTCTCGCACCGAACCACATAGGCTAGGTCCAATTCCACTTTCCCGTTGCTCAACCGCGTAGTTCACATTAAGATGTACGCACGAGCCAAGCTTCTCTCAGATCCCAACATTTCCCAAACAATCACATAACCCAGTTATGTTCAAGGCCGGTTCCCTGACCGCCAAGTTAGCAGAACAACGATTCCGCTCAGTTTTCCGGGTGCGCCTTGGAGCTAACCTCCAAGGATCCCTGCTGCAATCTACCGCGTAGAAACCCGAAAAAATCAAAGCACGGTTTCTTCTCCGGCAAAACATATCAAATGCAACATCACCGATACAGACAATACACGTCCGGGTAGGCTTCACACACAATGCCTATATCCGTACTTACGATTCCAGACTATATATGCAACACAAGGGGGGCTATTCACATCAACCCCAAGGAACACCACACACTCACCGCACACTCGCGGGAGCAGGATTCCCTATGCAGAAAGAAAGAGCTTCACATGCTCAAGTAGAGAATCGTTACCCTTGTAGTCCTCTTTGGCGCCATGGAAAAACTAGATGGATGGAAATCTTCGCAACGAACTTTCCTCCATAGATCCGCTATCAGATTTCGAAACGGTGCTCCGGTGCTCCGCCGGCGGCCGGAATCCCTTCCTTCTTCCTCCTCTTTCCAACTCATTGAGAGAGAGAATGTTTGGAGAGAAATGAAGGATTAACTCCCCTATTCCCGGCCTTAACAGAGCAAGATACCATATGGGCCGTTGGATCTTAATTAAAGAAAACAAACGACTCAGATCCATTCAAAAATCTCCAGACCTGGGCCGAACACGGCTTGGCACACGACCGTGTCCCAGGCCGTGTGCCTCGCTCTAGACACGATCGTCGAACGGAGGAAAGACACACGGGCAGAGACACGCCCGTGTCTCACCTGACATGCCCGTGTCGGGTTCCTCGACACGCCCGTGTTTGGGGGCGTGTCACACATAACTGCCACGACAACGGACATGATCCAAAAGAACACGGGTAGGGACACGGGTAGGCACACGCCCGTGTCAAATGACATGCCCGTGTCAACTAGCCGTGTTTCTAGCCGTGTCCTTCTCGGGTTGAAAACGGCCAAAAACACCAGCCAGACACGGCCTTGGACACGCCTGTGTCCTAGGCCGTATACCCCTATACAGGCACCAAAATCCCCTTTTTTGCGACCGACTCAAGTACAACTTTCGGGGCGTTACAGCAAAAGTCGTCAAAAATGAATGGAGCGTCTTTTTCTAAGAGATGGGTAAGGGGTTTGGTGATCTTGGAGAAGTCCTTTATGAAACGATGGTAAAACCAGCATGCCCTAGGAACCTTCGTATAGCTTTGATGTTCATAGGCGGCGATAGCTTCTCGATATCTTCTATCTTAGCAATGTCTACTTCAATACCTCTTGCATAAATTTTATGACCCAAAACTAACTCTTCCCTCACCATAAAATGACATTTTTCCCAATTTAGGGCAAGATTAGTTTCTTCGCATCTTTCTAAGACTTTTTCGAAGTTTTTTAAACAACTATCAAATGCGTCACCGAACACGGAGAAATCATCCATGAATTCCTCCATAATATTTTCTACGTACTTGTCAAAGATAGCGAGCATACATCACTAGAATGTAGCTGGCGCATTGGACAATCCAAACGGCACTCTTTGATAGGCGAAGGTGTCGAAGGGACAAGTAAACGTAGTTTTCCCTTGATCCTCGGGAGAGATGGGGATTTGAAAATACCCCGAGAGGCCGTCGAGAAAACAATAAAAACTATAGCCGGATAATCGTTCTAAAATCTGATCGATGAATGGTAAGGGAAAATGATCCTTGCGGGTGGCGTCATTTAACATACGATAATATATACATATTCTCCACCCGGTCACCGTCTGTGTCGTGATTAATTCATTTTTCTCATTATTAACTACCGTTGTCCCTCCCTTCTTTGGTACTACCTGGACTGGGCTAACCCACTTACTATCAGATATAGGATAGATAATTCCTGCGTCAAATAATTTTATAAACTCGCCCTTAACTACTTCTTTCATGTTGGGGTTTATACGCCGCAGAGGTTATATAGAGTTACGTGAATTATCTTCCATTAAGATTTTGTGAGTGCCGAAAAATGGGCTTATGACCTTGATATCAGATATCTGCCAAGTAATAGCTCGGCTATGCTTACGTAAAACTAAAAGGAGTTTATCATTTTGCACATCTGTGAGGTAAGCCGAAACAATGACGGGCAGCTTGGAGTCCTTTTCTAAGAAAGCGTATCTAAGATGCTATGGTGGTTCTTTCAATTCCAGGGTAGGGGGGTCTTCATACAAGGTTTTAAAAATTCTTTCTTTTTCAAAATCTATGTCCTCGTAGACTTTTTTATGTATAAAATTAAAAGGGGTGGGGCTATTGGCCATGGCGGCTTCTTGCAGCGATGAAGTTGGAAGAAGTAGAAGAGGAACAAAAATCAGAAAATTCTTTTTCAAATTCAGAGAGGTGACAGGAGGATTCTTCACTTAGGTGTGGCGATTCAGTTGGAGGAGTAGAGGAGGAACAAAAATCAGAAAATTCTTTTTCAAAATCAGAGAGGTGACAGGAGGATTCTTCACTTAAGGCATCTATGAAAAAATAAGAGTCATCATTTGCTAGGGTGTTCTTCATTGATGGGGTGATAGAGAAAGTTACTTCGTCGTCACCTACGCGAAGGAAGAGCTTACCATTGCTTACATCAATGATGGCTCGGGAGGAGACAAGGAAGGGTCGTCCAAGGATCAGGGGAACCTAGACGTCTTCTTCGATGTCCAATATGACAAAATCCACCGGGAAGATGAACTTGTCGACGTTAACTAGGACATCCTCCACGATTCCTAACGGGTACTTGACAGATCTATCGGCAAGCTGGATACTCATGCGTGTGGGGTTGAGGTTACCAATTCCTAACTTATTAAACAATGAGAGGGGCATCAGGTTAATACTCGCACCTAAGTCGGCTAATGCGTGCTTGACAAAAAGATCACCAAAGACACACAAAATAGAAAAACTACCCAGGTCACTGATTTTATTTGGTAAACCGTTTGTAAAGACCGCCGAGCACTCGGCATTTAACATGACATGCGAAATATTCTCTAACTTCTTCTTGTTGGTTAGGAGGTCCTTAAGATACTTAGCGTACTTCGGCATCTGGGATATCGTTTCGTGAAAGGGCAATTTATTTGGATTTGTTTAAACATTTCTAAGAAACGGGTATATTGATCGTACTGACATTGTTTATTAAGTTCAGAAGGGTACGACGGGGTTGGATTATTTTTAAAAGTGGGTGGTGGGGTGACTTCTTTTTCTAAAACAGGGGTGATAACTTCTTCGGCAGAGGGTGTAATTTTTAAAACGGGAGCAGAGCCTTGATTTTTTAAAGTGGGAGCGGAGCTTGCCTCGAGATCTTCACTGGCCATACCGGGAACTTGCTTCCCACTCCGAAGAGTTATAGCTTTCTCTTTCTCTCTCAGGTTGTGCTCGGTATTGGAAGGAAGAGACCCTGCGGGTCGCTCAAAAATTAATTTAGTGAGCTGTCCTACTTGATTCTCTAAATTTTTAACGCTTCCAGTTAAGGTTCTTATCGTAGCGTCATTTGTGGTGATATATTTAGAAAGTAACTCCTCCAAACATGGAGGTTTTGGAAAGTTCTGAAGAGATGGAGGTGGTGCAGAAAAATCATTTTGAGGTGGTGGGCGCATTGCGTTCGAAGGATTACTCCATGAAAAATTCGGGTCATTTCTTAAAGCAGGATTATAACTATTCGGAAAATTAAAACCAGGAGGATGAAAATTCGCAGCAGAAAAATTATTGAAAGCATTTCTAGGCATACTATTATTAACATAATCTAATTATTCTGAAGCTGGAGTTGCAGATTCCCTTACCTGAGGGGCGGAGGCAGCAGTCATCTCCGTAATTTTTTAGCTTAATATTTCTACTTGCAGAGCTAGCTGGGAGACGTTGTCCACCTCAAAAATACCTATAGGTTTGTTTGGGCGGGACCTAGGCACATTCCACTGGTAGGTGTTCATTATCATGTCCTCAAAATGCTCAAGAGCTGCTTCCGGGGTCTTATGGTTTAAAGTTCCGCCAAAAGCTGCGTCTATCATTTGCTTAGTACTTTGATTTAGCCCGTTATAAAACATCCGCACTTGTAACCATATAGGCAGAGCGTGATGTGGGCATCATCTTAATAAGTATTTAAATCTTTCCCAGGTTTCATAAAGAGTTTCAGAGTCTATTTGTCCAAAGGCAGAAATGTTGTTACTAAGTTTTGCAGTTTTAGCTGGCGGAAAATACTTCGCCAAAACATTTTCAGTTAATTGAGACCAGGTTGTGATGTTATTTTTAGGTAGAGTGTTCAGCCACTGCTTAGCCTTAGTTCTAAGGGAGAAGGGAAATAATCTTAGCCTAATAGCATCATTTGTGACACCATTTATCTTGAAGGTGTCACAAATCTCAAGAAAGCTTGTTATATGTACGTTCGGATTTTCATCTTGAAGTCTGTTAAATTGCACATACTGCTGCACCATTTGAATTATGCTAGGCTTCTGTTCAAAGTTTTTATTTGCTATCGCAGGGTAAACTATGCTAGATTCTGTACCCTCAAGATTCTGCCGTGCATAATATGACATAGGCCTTTGCACGACTTCTTCCACGTGGGGTTCTTCCATTCTTAAAGTAGAAAATGACTCGGAATCCTCAACCGGTATTTTGAGAGTAGGGCCTTGAAATCGCGATCTTCTCCGAAGAGTACTCTCAATTTCGTGGTCCAGGTCCAAAATATTCGATGGATTCCCGCGGGTCATGCACTAAAAGAAGAGAAGAGAAGGAAGAGAATTAAAAAAAACTAAAAAAGAGAGTTACTATTTTTTTTTGAAATAGAAATTTTTTTTAGAAGTTTAACTCCCGAACTTCCCAAGGGCTACCCGGTGAAGGGTTCGCAAGGTACTACACAAGATAGCGGCACTTAAAACAGCTTTGCCCTTTTCGAGAGATTAAGGTGGTGCAGAAAAATTATGAAGCGGTTTCTATTAAGAGCGGTAATAAAAATTTTTTGATTTTAAATTTTATTTGAAAGAGGATGAGAAAGAGAAATGATAAAATTAATAGATTCGTGTTTTCAATTTATCAACGACAATTGCTCGCCAAAAACAGCACGAAAAACTTGATGGCCTGGCCAACGCTTAAGAAAAGAGAGAAACCGAACTAGCAATCCAACTAGGCAAGTGTACTTATCGAACTGTAGTAAGGGGACACAAGTGTCGTATTTAAATCCGGGAACTGTTGAGTAAACCTACTCACACGAAGACTATTATTTTATCGATGAAATATCTAGGGTTAAAAGAAAGTTAAATGCACTAAATGAAATATTGCATGAAAAAGAGGACAACCTGCAATAAAAATAAAGAGAGCATAAAAGAAACTATTACACTGAAGGGTTAGAACGATGAGATGGAAAAGCACTCGATCAAGAATCACCTCGGCAAGAGTCGATTAAAAACACGATAAATAAACCTAAGCTTAATAGGGTAAAGGTCCTTGACCGTGGAGTTTCCTAAAGCTTAAACATGCTTCACTCAAAGTCGTGCCCAACTAAGTTTAGGAAGGTCCGACCGAGTCTCGTCTAAATTGGAGGCCTAAAGCTCGCTTGACACGGTGAACCCCACTATTGGATTTTACTCCAATCCAGGAGATTTGGATGTCTACCTCTCTCGAGGGGTGAATACAACTCCCTTTACTCTTGAGTGCTCACTTCGATCTATCGGCCTCTCGGCTAGCCAAGAATGAAAGAAAAGGCGGAGAATATATATCGATGATATATCTCCAACCCATGATAAATCAAGAGTAATTCAAGGCCTAAAACCTAAAAAGAGAATGTGAACTCAAATCATCATAACTTAATCACTCGAACCTCGGATCATCAAGATCGAGTACAAGGAGGGTTAGTTACTCATGGTGAAGTGAAGGAGGGGGGAGGAGTAGTGAAGCATAAAGAGCACAAAGTAGAAAGGGAAGAGAAAATAACACTTCTTATATTAATCTAAAAGAGATCTTACAACTTGAAAATAAGAGATTACAAGTGCAATGAAAATTGAAATCCTATTCTAGCCCTACCATTAGCAACTAAAGCAATTACAAAGGCTACTACAAAAGCTTAAACTAAACTAGAATTAGGAAAAACTAAAATGAGAAAGAGAGAGAGGGAGAGAGAAAAAGCTTGAAAAACTTCAGAAGACAAAAGAGCAGCACCTGCCCCACTCAGCAAAAACTATCTGGACTCAAGGGGGGTCTGAATTTATAGAAATCCAAGAGGAGGTGACACGGCCGGCGACACGGCCGTGTTGGTGGCCGTGTCCCGTGATGGTTGACTTCAAGCTCTAGTTCTGGCAGGGAATGATCATTGCAACATCGAATCGACGGACACGCTCATGCTGACACGGCTGACGACAAGGACGTGTTGGTAGTCGTGTCCTCTGCGGTTGATGGGCTTTGACGGGGGTGCATTAATGGCTGGATGCATGCGTTGCTGAGGTTGTGACACGCCTGGCGACACGGCCATGTTGGTGGCCGTGTCCTTTTCTGGAAAGTCATCGGCTTCTGGTGACATGGCTCATGTTGACATGACCAGCTTGACACGGCCAGCGATACGGCCAGCGACACGGCCATGTTGGAGGCCGTGTCCTCTGCAGGATGAACATGGACTTTTCTCTAGTGGTTGATTCTTGCGGAACGGGTGACACGCCCCATGACACGGCCGTGTTGGTGGCCGTGTCAGGTCATTTTGGCTAAAAATTGAGAAAACCTGCAAAAGAGCACAAAAACATTAGTGGCATAAATAAATACAAGAAAAGGGACATATAAGCTAATTAAGACAAGATTTTCACAATAAAGACCTAAACAAAACTCTAATAGCTTAAATACAAAACAAATTATCACTCATGCATTGCACGTTTTTAAATGTTAAAACATTATATTTAACGACCGTAAAAAAACAACTTTTATTGCTATTATAAATTTAGAACTTGCATACTTCGAGGTGTCTTCTGGGAACCTCTGAACTCTTGTAGGTAGTCTAATTTTGTAAAAGAAGTAATTCCGCAGCGTATAACTACTTTGCCCGTGGACTAGATGAGCCACCAAGCCGAGGGATACAGCTAACTACCACACTTAAACTGATTTTATCTTTAAATAACTTAAAGAATCTTTTTTCATGATTAAGTAGGTTTTTGCCTAAGCTTCCGTAGTTATCCCGTACTGGCGTGGCCTCGTAACGAGGAGTTTTTCCCTTACTCTGATACACCTTTATTGGCTGTGAAAAATACAGGTTGTGACATTATGCAATCGACAAAGCCAATTACATTAGGCCTACGAGTTTGACTGGAATAACGCGGTGATAGTTCAACCACAGTACTATGATCAAATTGTCAAGTGATCACCGAAAGTCGTAACCATCGCGACCAATCTTCATGACAGGTGTCAGCTTCCCCTTGCTCGTAATCCAAAGCATAACCAATGTTATGTTTAATGGCTCTCAAGTCCATCAAAGCTGGGCACCCAGGCTCATAGCTCACCTGCTAGCCACACGGTCTCCACGAGATAGGCATCACAAGTATAACACAATCCGGGAGCTATCGCCAGCAATAACCACTATCATTTGGCGTTAACGACAAAACACTTCCTTTTGTCTCCAAACTCAGTCATAACTGGAACATCTTTCTAGAACACCACTAAAGCATCCGGTAGTGCCATAAAAATGGACTTTACAAAGTTTATCTAACATAAAGCTATCATCAGCGATACTCACTGTTGCCCGGCGATACCTACAGCTAACCAAAAACCGTGGTATTTTGGGCGTATTTTCTTGTAGCACACCCTCAGCACTTCCTGCTATTAAATTCATAGGCACAACCCCTCAGACTCTATTAACTACTCTTTTGCACACAGAGTCTTCTCCGACATGCAAATTAAAACATCACCAATCCAGACCAACCTGTCCGGATGGACTTCACACAACATGTTTTTTCTGTACTGCAAGTTTCAGATTCTATATGCAAAACTAACCGGGGATATGACGTATCAACCCATCAGAATTCCACTCACTTTTTCCACCTTTTGGCGGGGGATTCAATGCATATGCAAAAGAAGGACTTCACTTGTCCGAGAAGGAATATCGTTACCCTCGTAGATCATTTTGGAGCCATGGCGAAGTCTTCTATCCGGGTGGAAAGGATCGCCATGATTTCCTCTTCACGGATCTTGCTTCGGCCCGTGATTCTGACCACGGAATCTCCTCTTCCTTGCTTGCAAAGCTCAGCATCAGCCTTCTTCTTCCTTTCTTCCAAGAACTTGTTGCGAGGGATGAGAGATAATGATAGAAGAGAAATGAACTTCTCTTTACCTCTTTTCTGGATAAGCAGCCTTGGGAATAACCCAAGCCACATGATCCTCTCATCAATAGGAATCAAGGGCAATGTTTTCAATTGACAAGTAAAACTTATCGCTATCGTTGGGTGATATCCTCTATTGCCTGGGCCACATTATCCCAATAGACTTTGGCCATTCTGATTGCCTTGTTTTGTAGCTTCCTGAACTTCGTATCCTCGATCCAAATGGGTCTAACCTTCATCTCCAGCCCACTATCGACCGATACCTGATCATCGACCACCACTTGCGCCGGCTCATGCAAATCTCTCCAAAGAGCTTATCGAAATGCAACTTCTCTAATCCTCCCAACCATTTCAAACAGACCAAGATACCTCGGACTCAAGTTTTTCTAGCGTCAAATCCTAGACACTCCTTTGAATGGATTTATCTTCAGATATACCCAATCACCTACTAAAACTCCATGTTCCGGTGCTTGGAGTTGTAGTACTTAGCTTGCCTATCTTGGGCCACTAATAGCCGCTCTTGTATAATGTGTATAGTCTAATTTGCATCTTTGCTTCTTTACGCTTATACAACTTCGATTCTCCTATTTCTGTCGAAGCTAAAGGAGTACGACACTTCCTACTGATGCGTCAGCAAGTGCACCAGTCGATGTCAAGTAATAATTTTGGGAATAGCTTCCCCGAATGTCGATCTCGAGGGAATGCAGGTTGGGTATCGTGATAGCATCATAGAAAGATCGTTACAAAGAGTTAAATGAAACAACAAAGAGGTTGGTTTCCGATTACTAATGCTAACAAAACAAAAAAAGAGAACTAATGCGGGTCGTAAGCACTGCTTCGCTTGGTGGATGGAACTAGTGCAGGCCTCTATGCCGTGCTTCGTGAGGCGAATGGATGGAGAGCAAGCGGGTGGAATGAACACACGTGGGGAGAGTGAGGATCGCAATCTCCTCTTCAACTACCAACGCTAGCCTTTGCTAGAGTGGTTCTAGTGCGCAAGTGGAGTGGATGTGAATGGAGTCGAGTGCATCACAGCTAACAAAGAATATGTAACTATCCCAAGAAAACTTCATTCATAGACAAATAAAAGTAAGTTCAGGTTCATTACAAGCTTAAGAATACACTTCACTATGATAAGAGGTAGAATAAAGTGATAGGGGAAAGCATAGCCGTGGTTCTTGGCCAGAATGGTGGGTTATCATTCCACTTCTCGGCTCAGACCGTTGGTTGTGTCCGGAGGTAAATGGGTTGTCAATCCACTTGTCATCCTCCGTCTTCTTCCCTTTCCTACAATATTTTCTCCCTTTTGCCCAAATGAGTAGTACCAAATGATCTTTGTTGCACACTGATGGTGACCGAAAACTCTCCGAAGGGTTGAAGATGGCTTCCGATCGCTGGAGAAAGCTTCCCGGAGGGTGGAGATGAGTGGAGGACCTGCAGGGGTGAAAAATGGCACTTCGCGCGTAGTAGCGGGGTGGAAAAATGAAAGTGTTGGCCTAATTCGCGGAGCAATGGTTTAAATACTGCAACAAAAAATCAGACCGCACGATCAGGGGCGCATGAATAGAGGTCGTGGGCACTGGATCCCATGATCATGCGATTAGCAATGACAGAACACCAGAAAAATGGAATAAATGCTCACGAGCAGTGGTGGACGACCAGAGGTCATGTGCACTATGTCCAATGATCGTGCGATTGCCCGAGATAGAACTTGGAAAAATGGAGAATAGTGCACATGATCAGTGGCTCCCACTCAGTGGTCGTGCGCTATAGATCCAATGATCATGAGAAGTATTCCTGTACCGTTTGGGGTTCGATGTACTGACCGCACACGACCAACAGTCGTGCGCTAAGGAGTCCACTGATCGTGCACATGTAAAAATGCACGATCAGTATCCCGTAGTCGAAAAACATTCCCAAACAATCCTGGAACAAACACACGACCTTTGAACATGTAGCAAAAACAAAAGAGCCACCAAAATGGGAATTCCACATTCTCCAGACATAGAAAAACACCAAGTAGGGCAAAAGTATAATAACTACGGAATCACACTGAAAACGAGCCAAAATTGCACTTAACATGGAATGAACATAATAATCAATATGAACAATTATGGCTCTAAAGTGTAGTGCATCAACGAGAATAGTAGCCCAGATGAGTCCAAAAATATGTATATAACTTGGACTCATCACACACACAAACTTAAACATTTGCTCGTCCCGAGCAAATCATCACTCCGTGGACTAGAAAATAGTTAGCTGGCTTAGTATTTTCCAAATACAGTATTGAGAGAAATCAAATATATCATGGGCATAGAAAATAGAATAAATAAACTTGTTAATTTTACTATAGAATTTATACTTTTCGGCAGACGTAAATAAATATTGTATCTACCCAAAATTTTAATTCTGGAGAATCGTTCGGTCATATGTATGAAGAAAGTAGGTAGGCCACTCAGGTGAGCATTTCCAAAGACCGGGGCTTAGGATCACCTCCAAAGAAATCCATCAATGGCGGGGACCATATGCATGCCCGTTCACACTCTCTCCACGGTATTAGCTTGTCTCAAGCGTTAATCCGTAGGACTTTAGGATAATCATGGGTATTAGGCTAAGGTTTGGTAGTCAAAGATAAACATGGAGGCTACACGCAACCTAAGCGAGCAAACAATAAGATAAACCAATACAACCCCTCAGAATTGCACGTGTGACACACCCGCAGACTTAACTAGAAAACCGGGTATGTACACGGCCTAACCCGACCAATATCATGATAAACTAGATGGGGATTCCATTTCTCATTATAATTATTTTTGATTTTCTCTTTCAATTCTCTTCTTTTTCTCCTTTTGTTTTCTTTTGCAATTCACAATTTTTTAGCAAGTAAACTATCTTGTATCTACCACATCACTAGAATTCCACACATCACACCTCGTCAAAATATTAATTCACTGGAGCTCATGGATTTGGTTGCGATATGAGGATTGGATTTAGGCTTTTTGTCAATGAAGGTGGAGCTGAATCAAAGGAGGGGTAGGCACAAACTTGGCTTGCAACGGTTAGCAACTAGGACAAGGTAAACAAGGCTCAAACTAGCCAAATTGATGGCCTATGTCACGCTCATGCTTGACTAACCATGCACCAATTCTTCGAGAGTAGCTTGGGGCAAGTTCTTAGCCATCGAGAAAGATGATCCTCCCCCCACCCCCGACTCGAGCAAAACGAGTCTAGTGACAGCTACACATATCCCTAATCTACGAGCATAAAGAAAAATTAAATCTATACTATTTCTACACAGACCATGAGTACTCGATTAGGAGCACAACACGAGTTTCGCACTACTCTATCCTAAAATCCTAAGGCAGCACCACTATTTTAAAGTTTACACACAAGCAATGAATTTGACTCGAGCCCCACACGTGAATAAGATTGCGCTCAAGTGGGTGATTTAGTCTGTGATACGGTGATTTTGAAATAAATAAATAACAACTAGCATGCTATTATATGTGTGCTCATGTAGCGACCACATGCATGCTCTCCCCCATAATTGAATGCGATAACTCATAAAACTAAACATTCCTAATAATATAAAGAGTTAGGGGTAAGAAGTACCTATGCTCAAAACTGAGCATACCAGTCGTGTTGCGAGGTTGTCCGATAGCGGCAGGTTTGCTGCGCTTCAAAAATTTCCAGCACCTGTGAATTAGAGATCCCACGCAAAAGAAGAAAATAAAAATACACATATAAAAAAACACATCACACAAAATAGGACCAAGTGGTCCTTTTAAAAAAAGAATACTAATCTAGATAATTGATGGGTTTATTGTCTCCCAACAGGAATTATTCAAGGTCCATGCACTCTTTTAAATGATGGCCATATGAAATTTGAAGTTCTCGGGCAGTTGTTCAAGTTCACGTTTCGGTAGCGGGTACCGAAATGGCGACAGAATGAATACCCACATACCTGTGTATTTATACCTATCTTGAACATTAGGCATGGGTAGAATAAATATTGTGAAGCTCGAATAAGCTAACTCCACCTGCAACCGATCTGCATCAATGCTAGGCTGCATTACAGGCCCTTGCACTAAGTCAACCGGTTCCACGATGTGGTCCTGCAGAGAAGTAGGCACGAGAGCGTGGTTAGGAAATAAATTAGAAGAATGACAAAAACTAACCTCAATCTTGGTGATTATCCCGGTGTCATCTCCTGTCGGCAGAATTGTGGGTGGATCTACACAACTGTCTAGGCTGGTGCATGCTAGAGCTGCATCCGCCTCATCCACACATTGGACTTCCTTACATGGGACTGAGGCAGCAACCTCGACCTTGCAGATGTCCTCCTCGACTGGATCTGACATAATGCTACAAACACTAGCTTCTCCCTGCGAATCAACTTCTACAACGGTCTCAAATATAGAAAGTATGCTTTGCAAAGTAGAGGATAGAGGAGCAGTGCTCGCAAAAAAATCAAGCACATGCTCCTCACAACTAACAAACTCCATACAAGATGATATATGTACTTCAGGAGTAAAAACATTCATATCAGGGTTAAGATCAACACATGTATCTGTGCAAATACTATTATTTCTCCACTCAAAATCTAAAGGTGACATAGTACGTACCTAGATACGGAAGGGGTGCTGCAAGTTGTCGGAGTGGAGATAATCTGAACATCCGGTTCATCATCCTCCTCCAAATATGCCAAGTAAGAATCACACTCCTTCAAAGAGTGATCCCGACTCTGACAAAATAAACACTGCTTAGCAGGCATTGTCTGTCCAATAGGAATTGACGCCGAAAAAAAGAATTGTGGCAATGAAAGCGCGGATGAGTACCTAAATGGCTTATGACTATTATATTGAGTAATAGATGAGGTTGGTGCTCCATATATAGATCCTTGAGTGTCTTGGCTACCATACTCCTTAGGACATCTATCACTTGAATGGTAGAAATCTCCACACCAGTGGCAACGAATATTAAAATTATCCCACATTGCAGAGATCACAAATTTCTAGGATTAAACTACCTTGCATAGATTCTCACTAAAAATCTAACAATTCCAACTGACATAAAAAGAAAAAATAGACTGGGATAAAACCAATTCGAAACAAGCACTCGGTCGTAACCCTCATAACACAACACAAATCAACACTACGCCTGCATTTCCCGGCAACGGCGCCAAAAACTTGATGTATTGGCACGTACACCGACATACTGCCGGTAGCTAAAAAATCTCCGAAGGATTGAAGATGGTTTCAGATCGCTGGAGAAAGCTTCCCGGAGGGTGGACATGAGTGGAGGACTTGCGGGAGTGAAAAACAGCGCTTCACACACAGCAGCGGGGCGAAAAAAATGAAAAGTGTTGCCCTAATTCGCGGAGCACGGGTTTAAATACTGCAGTAGAAAATCAGAGTTCACGATCAGGGACGCACGACTAGAGGTCATGCGCACTGGATCCCATGATCGTGTGATTAGCAATGGCAGAACACCAGAAAAATGGAATAAATACACACGAGTAGTGTAACTCCCCAAAACTCAAAAGAGGGACGGACAATGTTTAGAACCAAGTTTGGGGACTATTAAGGGTCACACGGCCTAGGACACGGGTGTGTCCAGGGCCACGGGCGTGTTCAGGGCTATGTCGTGCTTGGGTTCGACGAAAAACGAACATGGCCTGAGACACGGGTGTGTCTAGGGCCATCCTGCTCGGGCTATTAGTCGGGCTGTGTTAGGTGAGGAACATGGCCTGCTGCACAGGTTTGTTCTGGTTGACACGGGTGTGTCAAATTTGACACGGGCATGTCGAGATGCCATGTTCTTCTTTAGGTGTTTAGTCGGCTGTGTCGGCTATTGAGCACGGCCTGGGACACGGCCATATGCTTGGTCGTGTCTGGCACACGGCTGTGACACCGGTGTGTCCAGGGGCCGTGTCCTTTTCGGGATGCGACAGTTTTGGCGTCGATTAAGGTACACGGCCTGGGACACTGCCGTGTCTCAAGCCTTATTTGGCCCAGGAAATTGGTTTTAAGTGCGAATCGTGGCAGTCTGTTTCAATCTTTTAGGATCCAAGGGCCAGGGCTATGCTTGCTGAGTTAAGTCCGGGAATAGGGTTTGAAACCCTCATTCCACTTGGAGCTTTCTCTTTCTAAAGCATTAGAGAGAGGGGAGAGCAAGGAAAAGGAAAGATTCGGGCGCCGGTGGAGCTTCAGAGCCCCAAATCGCAAGCCGAGTCTAGATCTTCATGGCGCCAAAGAGAAACACAAGGGTAACAATTCTCTTCTCGGACATGTCAAGTCCTCTTTCTTTCTGTATAAGAAACCCGCTCGTGTGAGTATGCGGTGAGTGTGAGAAGTTACTTTGGGTGGATATGAATATTCCCCATTGTTTTGCATGTATAGTCCATAATCGAAGTACAGACATAGGAATGGTGTGTGAAGCCTACCTGAACAAGTTGGTCTGGATTAGTGATGTTTCATTATGCATAAATAGTAGGAGAAGACTCCGTGCCGATGGTTGTTTTCGGGTTTTCTACGTGGTAGATTGAAACAGGGAATCTTGTGGATTTACTCCAAGGTGTACCCAAAAAACTGGGCAAAAGTGTGATTCTGTTATCTTGGTGGCATGGGAGCAAACTTACACTTAACTGGGTTATGTAAAATGTGTGATCGATATTCGGGTTGTGGGGAAGCTTAACTCGCGCCGATGATTTGAATTGTCATGGTGGTGTGAGCAACGGGTTGAGTGGAACTGTACCTACTCTATGTGGTTCAGTTAAAGAGACCTAGAGTACATGGCACTTACCGATGGCATAAGGGGAACGTCTTAGGCGTAGGCCGGAAAGACTAAAATGCTCACGATATTTGCCGTCCAAGGGGCAGTGGTGAGACCGCAGATTTAACCGGGTTCACCGAGAATGTGCCCTGAGAGCACGAGGTATATGGCCTGAAAGTGGTGGAATGCACTGATACCACCTGTGAGGTTAGACTGTTTAACTCTGGAGGGGGGGGGGGGGGGGTGAATAAAGTGTTTTAAAATCTTATCAGATTTTTATTGCATAAGTAAAATAATGATACTTATAAGTGTAATCAGATAGTGCAGAAATAAAAACTAAACTACAAAGCAAGCAGGACACAATAAAAATGAGAGAGCGTCACAGACGACACAAGAATTTTTATAGTGGTTCCGCTAAAACTTCGGTACATCCACTTTTCTACCACCCTGGTAGGAATCCACTCAGGTTTTTGATCAGGTGCCCTGTCACCAATCATGTTTTTGCTCCGGTGCCTGTCACCATAAGATCTGCTTCAGGTATATCAGGAAACCCTTCAGGCTTTTGATTAGGTGCCTAAAACCCAAGTCAAGTCTTTTGATCAGGAGACTTGCAAGCAAGTGTTTAACTTTTGAAGAGAGCTAGAACCCTGTATATAGTGGGGTGAAATAAATGAAACAAGTTGTTGTCTTCTCTTTTCACAAAGCAACTGAGAAGACTTGTGGATTCTTGATGGTGTCAAACCTCCTCCTGAGATGAAGATTTGTTCAGGAAGAATGAGAGCTTTGCTGGGTGAGTAGGTCTTCTAAAAATTTTTCGAAAAAGCTGTAGACATATTGAAGTTGATTGTCTCTTGAAAGCTTGCTGGAGTATGAACACTTGATGAAGACAGAACCATTTCTTGAATATTTTCTGGTGTTCTATCTCTTATGTCGACTGAAAGAGAAAATCTCTTTTATATATATCTGTCTAATTCTCCTTTGAATTTTGAAATCCTTTTACATTAAATGTTGAATGCCTGGAGAATGGAAATGCGGCTGGAGAGTATATATCATTAATGAATTTCCCCAACTGTCCTATTAAAACGACAAGCAATATTCCTGATGAAGACCATAATCAATGCTGCCACTAACGGCTAGATTCGGAGAATATAAGCATTGATTATTTAGGAATTACTGCATGAGAATAAGGACAAAAGAGGGAAATTCCAAGTCTGGAACTGCACAGCAATCGTTGACCAGAGAACAGATTTTGTCGACCTAAGATAAAAGATTGTCGACTAGAGAAATCGTGTCCGTCCACCTGGGAATTCTTGTTCATCGACCTGAGATCCAAGTTCGTCGACCTGAGATCAGCTAACTGCTTACTGAGAGAAACTACCCAATTCTGTGTTCCAAGTTCGTCGAGATGGTAACATAACTTCGTCGACCTGAGTTCAAAGAAAGTATTCTGGACTAAATATGTTGAATTTGATCTCCCAGAATTCGTCGACTTGAGCTCGAATATCGTCGAGCTAAACTCAGAGAATTTACTCTGAGTTCGTCGAGCAGAGCATGACTTTCGTCGTTCGTCGAACTCATTTTTTTGAACTGATTTTCTTCTAAGTCTGAGTATTCTACAGTCTTCTGTTGGCTGGTCCATGAGTGGTTGATCCTAAGGACTTAGCCTAAACTCTAGGACACAATGACATGACCATGGCTATACATGGTGGGTCAAAGATCCTAGTTAGTGAACCTAGCCCAAATCAACTAGGGATCCAACATGGTCATGCGTTCCTATGCCTGTGGTGAAGTGTAATTTCACTATACTATTTGGATATACTAATAAAGTGCAGGAAAGGAGCATCGCCGCCCCATGAAAGGGGGTGGGGTCGTTATAATTTGGTCAGCTTTAGCTGACCATTGTTTTTGTTTGCCACCGCTGCGGTGGATTGTTGATTGCAGGTGCTGTGGATCCTAGTGGCAAATAGCGAGCAAAAGCCCTTTTTGCGGAGCTGGCCCTCGAAGGCATATATGAATGTTTATTTGTTATACTCATTTGCGATCGGCCTGTGTGTCGATGTTTGGAAGACACTGTTTATTTAAGTAAACTCTTGTAAGGCCATAAGGCCAAGTACTTTGTGTATTTTGTACGCTCATTCCTATTTTGGGTATTTAGTGGTTTTTCATGTGTTGGCTTGGATTCTTTTCTTTGCAACTCTTAATATACTTCCGCTAGAATGTACTGTGTGTAGGACGTGTGTTTTTGGAAGGATGGTTTCATTTCGTAACCCTTTGGTCTGTGTGTGATATATAGCATCAGGCCCCGGCCGGACCTACTGTTATATGCTATGTAACGGATAGGGGTATTACAATTTGGTATCAGAGCTAAGTTTTGGTCATGCTTAAATGAATTCGTGGACGAATTCAATTTAAGGGGTGGTGAACACATGTTTGTCCATCATCATTATAACATAAAAAAACCCATGAATGTCGACTTAGGAATGAAAATACACATGTTTGAGGAACCTGCGTGTTCCTATAATTGCTCTTTGTGATGTTGTTTGGTCACATAATGGTGTTTTGGTCTATAGGTGACCAGGAGTGGTGCGGGGCCTTCAGAAAACCTGCATTCTGAGGCAAGTAGTGCACCCAATGATGTGCATACAATCCCTCCTTCGGCAGAAACCATTATATTGGTGGCTGAAGTAGTGTTTGCTATGATAAACGCCCAACCAACAAGGCAGGTGCAACACCCAACTCCTACGGTGCAGTCAACCGCATCCAACTATGCTCCAACTCAACCTAGAGTCTATAACCTTGGCCAGCAGGAGGCAATTAAGCAAGCTGATGTGGTAACTGTTATGGTTTAAATTTATTGCAAGTTAGCTGTAAATACTTGTTGCCTTGCGCATGTTAGCTTATTACTGTTTGTACTAGGCTTTGTTTTGATTTTCGATATTCCTGTGAGAGCACTCTTTGATATGGGAACTTCGCACTCCTTTTGGTCCGAAGGATTTATATCGTGCATCGGAGTACCTTCTTCGATGGCAAAGGACAAACTGGATGTGTTGTTGCCAAAACGAGTGTTCAATGCGTGCGGATAGAGAATGTGGCGTAAAGATACGGATTGGGAGTCAGGAGTTCGACTTGCAAGCATCGTTACTACCACTAGTGAAATTCGACGTGATATTTGGTATGGACTTGCTCTCAGAGCAGTAGACATACATTAACTGCAACCGCAAGGAGGTCAAATTGGGAGCTTGTCGTGAGACGACATTTGCGGACTTGAAAGTGTCGAGCAAGACTTTGATGTCGGCTCTTCAGGTGGTTAAGGCAGTTCGTACTAGTGCAGAGCTATTATTCACGCTAGTGGAGGCTTCGAAGCTTAATCCTGCTTTGGACAGCAAACTAGTGGTATCCGAGTATCTTGACATGTTTGCTGGCGATCTCCCTGGAGCCCCACCTCAGCGGGAGATTGACTTCACTATTGAGCTAGTGACAGGTGCCGAACCTATGTCACGCTCCCCATATCGATTAGCGCCTATGGAGTTGGCAGAGCTGAAGGTTCAACTTCAAGAGCTATTGGAATAGGGTTATGTGAGTCAAAGTTCGTCGCCTTGGAGTGCACCGACCCTTTTTGTTAAGAAGAAGGACGGAAGCTTGCGACTCTGTATCGATTATCGAGATCTGAACAATTTAACGGAGAAGAAAAGGTACCCGATCCCAAGAATTGATGATCTGTTCGTTCAGTTAGTCGGGTCATCGGTGTACTCGAAATTGGATCTTAAATCCATATATTATCAGCCGAGGAAAAGAGAAAGTGATATCCCAAAGACAGCTTTCAGCACAAGATACAGGCATTATGAGTTTACCGTCATGTCATTTGGGCTGACTAATGTGCCATCCGTGTTCTAACTTTCAGAGAGTACCTGGTCCACTTCGTGATCGTCTTTATCGACTATATATTGGTGTACTCGCAGTGTGAGGAGCATCACTTTAAACATTTGTATTTGGTGTTGGAGACGCTGAGGAGGAACCAACTGTATGCCAAGTTCTCCAAATGTGAGTTTTGGTTGTCCTCGGTAGCATTCCTTGTTCACATAGTTAGTGGAAAGGGAATTGCGGTGGATCCTACGAAGATAGTTGTTATACAGGAGTGGCCTGTGCAGTCTACGATAGCGGAAGTCCGGAGTTTTCTAGCGCTTGTCGGCTATTACAGGCGCTTTGTGGAGAACTTCTCGCGGATAGCGTTACCCCTCACAACTCTAACGAGGAATGAGCAGAAGTTTATTTGGACACCTGAGTGCGCACAAGCTTTCAAAGAGTTGAAAGGTCGGTTGAACACGGCGCCTATTCTAAGTTCGCCGAGTGTGACCGAAGGTTTTGTGATCTACAGTGATGCTTCGGGCAGTGGATTGGGTTGTGTTCTACTGCAGCATGAAAGTGTAATAGCTTATGGCTCGCGTCAGCTGAAGGTAAATGTGAGGAATTATCCGGTCCATTACTTGGAGTTAGCGGTCGTGATATTTGCATTGAAGCTATGGAGGCATTACTTGTACGGTGTGAAGGTCGATATCTATACCGACCACAAGAGCCTGAAGTACTTGTTGGATCAAAAGAATCTAAACATGCAGTAGCGGAGATGGATGGAGTTCCTGGGGGACTACACATTCAAGATTCATTTTGTGCCTGGGAAAAGCAATTCTGTTGCGGATGCGTTGAGTCGCAGGGCCCCGACACAAGCCAACTGGTTGTCGGTTCATGATGAGTGTTTGATTCGGGAGTTGGAGGCATTAGAGATCTCTTGTGTTGACAAGCAGACTAGTGCCGAAGCGCAATCGAACTGGATAGAAGTTCAGTATGATCTGGCTGATCGGAATCAGCAGGCTCTGGATTTGATAGCAACATGAAGCAAATCATGGATGAGGCTTTGGATGGATCAAATTCCCAATTTGATGTTGTGGATTGATTGTTATGGAAGGACAGTCGTCTGCGCGTCCCAAATATGTGTAAAATACGGGTGGAATTGATGTACGAGGCCCATCATACCAAGTACTCGATTCACCCAAGGAGCACAAAGATGTACCGTGAAATGAAGAAGTTTTTCTGGTGGCCAGGACTTAAGAAGGACGTGGCACTTTATGTGGCGAAGTGTTAAACGTGCGCCTTAGTGAAGGAGGAGTGCTAGAAGCCTGGAGGTTTCTTGAATTCCTTGCCTATCCCGGAGTGGAAGTTCGACGATATTTCAATGGACTTTGTGCATGGGTTGCCAAGGTTACAGAAGGGAAACAATGTCATCTGGGTGATCGTAGATCGATTGATGAAAGTGTCGCACTTCATTCCGAATAGGAAGGATGATTCGGTGGAGAAATTGGCAAAACTCTATGTGGATAACATTGTTCGACTTCACGGTGTGACTGGAGGTTGGTGCAACAAATGTTGGGAACTAAGCTGAGTTTCAGCACGACCTTTCATCCGCAGATGGATGGTCAGACCGAGAGAGTCAACAGACGATGGAAGACATGCTTTGCATGTGCGTCTTGGATTTTGGGAAGCAGTGGGAAGATCACTTGTACTTGCTGGAATTTGCTTATAATAATAGCTATCAAGCGAGCATTCAAATGGCGCCCTTCGAGGCCGTTTTTGGTAGGAAATGTCGCACGTCGTTGTCATGGTTGGAAGCGGGTGAGTCTAAGCTGTACAAGCGGACAGAAGTGGAAGATGCAACTTCATTGGTACGAACTATTCGAGAACGATTTCTAATCGCTCAAGACCGGCAAGCTAAATACTATAATGCCAAGCATAGGAACGTTGAATTCGTTGTTGGCGACTGGGTGTATTTGAAGATTAAGCCGTTCAAGAGCTTCTCACAGGTACGGCGCTTGAAGAAGCTAAGCCGGAGGTACCTTGGACCGTTTGAGGTTCTGGAGTGAATTGGCAAAGCAGCTTATCGACTGAAGCTATCTGTGGAATTGAGTGGTCTACACGACATATTCCATATTTCAGTGTTGCGAGGACGGTGCAAGATCTTTCGCAAGTTATTACGGTCGATCTAGTACCGGTTGATAATGGGCTGACGACGAAGGTCAAGCCCATTCGCATTAAGGACGCTGAAGTCAAGAGACTTCGTAACAAGGATATCAGAATGGTCAAGGTCCGTTGGGACAACTGTGGTCGAGAGGAGCTCTCATGGGAGCGAGAGCAGACCATGCTTGAGGAGTACCCAGAGTTATTCCACTCAGGCACCGTTTAACTTTTGTGTATCTTTTCCTTGCTGTAATTTCGGGATGAAATTCATTTAAGAGGGAGAGAATTGTAACCCCCCGAAACTCAAAAGAGAGACGGGCAGCGTTTAGAGCCAAGTTTGGGGCTTGGTAAGGGTCACATGGCCTATGACACGAGCATGTCTAAGGCTGTGTCGTGCTCAGGTTCGACGAACAGTGAACACGGCCAGAGATACGGGTTTGTCCAGGGCCATGTCCTGCTGGGGCTGTTATCCTGGCTGTGTCAGGTTAGGAACACGGCCTGCTATACATGCGTGTTTTGGTTGACACGGGTGTCTCAAATTTGACACGGGCATGTCGAGAAGCTGTGTCCTTCTCTGTGTGTTTAGTCGGCTGTGTCGGCTGTTGAGCATGGCCTGGGACACGGCCGTGTGCATGGCTGTGTCTAGCACACGACCTGTGACACGAGTGTGTCCCGGGGCCGTATCCTATTTGGGATGCGATGGTTTCTGCGTCTATTGATGTACATGGCCTTGGACACGGGTGTGTCTCAAGCCGTGTTCGGCCTAAGAAATTGTTTTTAAGTGCTAATCGTGGCCATCCGTTTCCTTCTTTTGGCATCCAAGGGCCAAGGGCTATTCTTGTTGAGTTAAGTCCGGGAATAGAGTTTGAAACCCTCATTCCACATGGAGCTTTCTCTTTCTAAAGCTTTAGAGAGAGGGGAGAGCAAGGAAGAAGGAGAAGGAAAGATCCGGCCACCGGTGGAGCTTCGGAGCCCCAAATAGAAAGCCGAGTCCAGATCTATGGAGGCGAGGCCGTTGCGGTGCTTTTCATCCCTCTAGATCTTCATGGCGCCAAAGATAGACACAAGGGAAACGATTCTCTTCTTGGACATGTGAAGTCATCTTTCTTTCTGCATAGGAAACCCGCTCTCGCGAGTATGCGGTGAGTATGCGATGTTCCTTCGGGTGGATATGAATTGTCCCCCTTATTTTGCATGTAGAGTCTGGAATCGAAGTACGGACATAGGCATGGTGTGTGAAGCCTACCCGGACAAATTTGTCTGGATCGGTGATGTTTCATTATGCATGAATAGCCGGAGAAGACTACGTATCGATGGTTGTTTTCGTGTTTTCTACGTGGTAGATTGCAACAGGGAACCTTGGGGATTAACTCCAACGTACACCCGTAAAACTGGGAAAAAGCGTGATTCTGTCATCTTTGTGGCCTGGGAGCCAACTTGCACATAACTGGGTTATGTAAATTGTTTGACCGATATTCAGGCTGCGGGGAAGCTTAACTCGCGCCGATGATTTGAATTGTCGTGGCGGTGTGAGCAACTGGTTGAATGGAACCGTACCTGCTCTATCTGGTTCAGTTAAAGAGACCTAGAGTACATGGCACTTACCGATGGCATAGAGGGAAGGTCTTAGGCTTAAGCCGGAAAGACTAAAATGCTCACGAGATTTGTCATCCAAGGGGCAGTGGTGAGACCGCAGATTTAACCGGGTTCACCGAGAATGTGCCCTGAGAGCACGGGGTGTGTGGCCATGCGTGCCTACGTCTATGGTGAAGTGTAATTTCACTATACTGTTTGGATATACTAATAAAGTGCAAGGAAGGAGCATCGCCGCCCCGTGTAAAGGGGCAGGGTCATTATAATTTGGTCAGCTTTAGCTGACCATTGCTTTTGTTTGTCACCGCTACGGTGGATTGTTGATTGTAGGTGCTGCGGAGCCTAGTGGCAAATAGCAGGCAAAAGCCCTTGTTGCTGAGCCGGCCCTCGAAGGCATATGTGAATGTTTAATTTTTATACTCATATATGACCGACATGCGTGACGATGTTTGGAAGACATTGTTTATTTAAGTAAACTCTTGTAAGACCATAAGACCAAGTACTTTGTGTATTTTGTACGCGCATTCCTATTTTGGGTATTTAGTGGGCATTGATGTTGTTGTCTTGGGTTCTTTTCTTTGCAACTCTTAATATACTTCCGCTAGAATGTACTCTGTGTAGGACGTGTGTTTTTGGAAGGATAGTTTCATTTCGTAACCCTTCGGTCTGTCTGTGGTATATGGCGTCGGGCCCCGGCCGGACCTACTACTATATGCTATGTGACGGATAGGGGTGTTACAAGTAGTGGCGCACGACCATAGGTCATGCGTATCATGTCCAAAGATCGTGTGATTGACCTAGACAGAACATGGAAAAATGTAGAATAGTGTGCACGATCAGTGTCTCACAACCAGTGTTCGTGTGCTATAGATCCAATGATCGTGCGCAGTATTCCTATACCGTTTGGGGTTCGATGAACTAACCGCGCACAACCAGTGGTCGTGAGCTAAGGAGTCCATTGACCATGCGCTTGTAAAAAGGCACGATCAGTGGTCTTTATGCGAAAAAACATTCCCAAACAATCCCGGAACAAACACACGACCTTTGTACCTGTAGAAAAAATAGAAGAGCCACCGAAATGGACATTCCACATTCTCCAGACACAGAAAAACACCAAGTATGGAAAAATTATAATAACTACGGAATCACACTGAAAACGAGCCAAAAGTGCACTTAATATGGAATGAACATAATAACAAATATGAACAATTATGTCTCTCAAGTGTCTTGCATCAACGAGAAAACTAGCTCAGATGAGTCCAAAAATATGTATATAACTTGGACTCATCACCTACAATATAAAGCTTCGAAGGGCGCCATCTGAGTGCTAGCTTGATAGATATTATTATAGGCGAACTCGATCATATAAAGATGGTCCTCCCACCTCTTCCCGAAATCCAAGGAGTACATACGAACCATATTATCTATTGTCCTGTCGGTTCACTCAGTCTGACCACCCCTTTGCCGATGAAAGGCCATACTGAACTTCAGTTTAGTACCCAAAAACTGGTGGATTAGCCTCCAATCATTCGAAGTAAAGCGCCCGTCTCGGTGACTGACGATGCTACGGGGCACACTGTGCAAACGTACTATGTTCTCAACATACAACTTCAGTTTTTCAACTGAATCATCCTTCTTGTTCGGTATGAAGTGAAACCTTTGTCAATCGGTCAATGATCACCCACACGGCATCGTTCCTGCTCTATGATCTTGGCAACACATGCATGAAATCCATAGAAATATCATTGAACTTCCACATTGGAATTGTTAACGTCTTCAGGAAACCTCCAAGCTTTTGATATTCAGCTTTTAATAAGGCACAAGTGTGACACTCTGCCACATAAAAAGCTTTGTCCTTCTTCAAACCCAGCCACAAGAACATCTTTTTCCTGTCCTTGTACATTTTTGTGCTCCCTAGGTGGATTGAGTATTTAGTAAAGTGTGCCGCATACATCAACTTCTCCCGCAACGTAGCCACATTTGGGATGCACAAACGAATGTTCTTTCTCAAAAGACCATCATCCAAGGAGAATTGGGAATTTGACACATCCGTTGCATAGCGCTTCTTACTCTCATCGAGTTCCATTGCTCTTCGAACTCTGTCTGCGAGGTCATAACGCACCTCTGTCCAGTTCAAGTACACAATTATACTGGCATTCCTGCCAGCACAAGAAATGCCTAAAGCCTCTAACTTCTAGATTATATGCTCATCATGAATCTATAGCCAACTTGCCCGTGCTGGAGTCCTACAACTTAAGGAATCTGCAACCACATTTCCCTTCCCGGGAGTGTAATGTATTTGGAAATGTTGTCCCCGATGAACTCCATAAATCTTTATTGTCACATGTTCAAATCCTTCTGATCTATTAAGTAATTAAGGCTTTTATGGTCCACGAATATATCAACTTTAACACCATACAAGTAGTGACGCCATAACTTATGTGCAAAAATCATAGCCGCCCACTCTAAGTCATGGACTGGATATTTTCGCTCGTGCACATTTAGCTAGATTGATCCATAAGCTATAACATTTCAGAATTGTAGAAGAACGTAGCCTAAGCCACTCCCTGCCACATTAATGTGGTGTAGGGGAGACCGTGATACGTGATCGACTACACTAACGGAAACTATCGTCACAAAGCATAAAAGCAATATAGGAGGGATTCGACCAAAAGCGAACGAAAAGGGGTCGGGTTGGGTCCCAAATACGAATGATAAAATCAATATAGAAGATTCCAGCCGGACTCGATACAACGTTCTTAAGACCTACCTCTCCATCAAGCACACAACTCACCGCACCTACACAAGCATCTATTGTACCAACTTGAGCCGTTTCAAATGCAGCAATAATTTATTTCGGAACAGCGGCAAACTTCAAATGGCGGTCGAGTTCCAGTTGAGATTAATTCCCTTGTTGACACAAAGTGTTCCAATCTTGGAGAGCAAGTCAAGGCTATGCCAAGTCTCGCTCCCACAATGGATCTTCCCAATCCGGAATACAAGAGATTCAATAACAACGAAGCCGGATCAGATTTTGCAATCGATGTATTTTAAAATCACGGAAAAGACGGTTCGCAAAAGCCTCCACAAACTCAAAGCAAGAATCACTAAAGATGAAGAGATTACCCAACCAAGAATATCAATCACACAAGATAGGTGGGAGATTCACTCTCTCCACGGAACCACCGGCGTCACACCGAATGGGGATGCAATCCTTCTTCCTCGGAGTTGCACCGAAGAAAGCCATGCCGACGTCGCACCGAAGAGGGGAGGAAGGAAGCAAGGGGGCGGCTTCACACCACAAGGCCGGTGGCTTAGAGTCTCTCCTTGGCCGAATTTCTCCTAGGGAGTTTCTTTGGATTCAAATTCTTCTTCTTCTCTATTAATTCTCATAAAGAGGTCTCCTTATATAGGAGTTACAAACACATAGGAGTTACAACAAGCCCTTAAACATCCATGATGGAGATGTAATCTCATCCATCCGTATGGTTAAGTACACACCACAAACTATGAAATGTCCAAAAATAAAAATTACATAACATTTATGAATATAAAATTATCATCCAAACATGGAATAATTTTATATTCATCAATATAAAATAAAAGTGCATGAAATAACGTAATTAATTATTCACGGCGGATTTGGCACGCCGCGGGCGGAGGTTGTAAGGCGGTATGCCTTCAGCATCATCACGGCACCTAAGATCTTTGTATCATTGTGCCTCAGCAACCTGGTCATCATCCAGTAGTGGCGGAGGGGCCGCGACATCAATCCTCCCCCACTCAAAATCACGTATCTCTGATGTGTGGGCCGAGAGATAGCGGCGGAGAAGCTCGGCATCCAAACGTTGAAGCACTATCGCGAGTACCCTTGAGTCGTCTTAATGGGGGCGGTCACGCCAACGAATGAGGAAGCAGTAGGTAGCACCATCAGGAGTAGTAAGTGGCTCAACAGCAAGTATCATATCTGGAGTGAGAAATGTCTTGGGAAACCTGAGAAACATGTCAGCAGTAGGAAAAAAAGAAGGCAACGTACCATCCGATGTTATACCTGCGGAGACCGAAAGAGAGAAATCATCCGAACTACCACTCCCCAACTTATTATAAATTTTAGTGGAGGGAGAAGACGACAAAGAATTCAACTCAGGTGAAATCGAAACAAACGGCGTCAAATCCGAGACATTAAGAATAGGGGAGATACCCCAATCAGCTGGCAAATCCAACACGAAAGCGTTATCACCTAGCTTCTTTTTAATCCAGAAAGGGCCGGCGCGCTTTGGTACTAACTTTTTAACGGTGTCATATGGCAAGCGTTCGGGAACTAACCGGACTAGGACTAAATCACCGACTTTGAAGTGTGACACCCTCCTATGCAGATTAGCGTGCGTTTGATAAGACTCGTATTGAGCAGTCAAGGTAGCTCGTATACGTGCATGTAGGTTATGAATATTTTGGGCGAAGGATTGTACAAACTAACTTGTCTTGTATGTTGGGGGCAACAGAACCAAGTCAAGAGGCACAGGGGCCTTGTACGCGTGAACAATCTCGTTTGGAGACAGTCCGGTGGAACAATTTTTGGAATTATTATAGGCCAACTGGGCGTGGGGAAGAAGAAGATCCCATGTACCTTTGTGATCGCTCACTAGGCATCTAAGAGGCTTCCCAAGCTCCGATTGACCACCTCTGTTTGCCCATCGGTCTGAGGGTGATAGGCGGAGGAAAATAATAACTTGGTACCCATTAAGACCCAAAGTGTTTTCCAGAAATAGCTCGTATACTTAACATCTCTATCCGAGACTATTGTCTTCGGCACTCCCCGGTGACTAACTACTTCTTTAAAATACAATTTTGCAATATGAGATGCGTCGTTGGTTCTAGCGCACAGAATAAAGTATGTCATTTTAGAGAACCTATCCACAATGACAAGAATGGAGTCGTGATGACGCAAAGTAGTCGGTAGGCCTAAGACAAAGTCCATGCTCATGTCTTCCCATGGTGTAGAAGGTATAGACAGGGGTGTATATAATCCTACATTGGTTTTGGTGCCCTTGGATACCTGACAGGTACGACAACTACTAACTACCCTTCCCACCATTGCCTTAAGTTTTGACCAATAGAATTTCTCCTCAACTAGCGTAATGGTCTTGTCCCCGCCAAAGTGGCCACTCAACCCTCCACTATGCAATTCCCAGATGATATGGAGGCGTAACGATGATTGCGGAATACACAACTTCTCATGTCTAAATAGATAGCTATCCTTAATGACGAATGCAGATATAACCGTAGGGGAGCTATCTTGGGCAGACATATATGCGTCCTGAAAATCCGGGCTTGTGGCATACTCATCCTTGATTCGCTCGAATCCTACTACATTAACCTCCATAGTGGTGAGTAACAGGGTTAGGCGACTGAGAGCATCCGCGACTCGATTGTCAGCTCCCTTAAGGTGTTTGAGACTAAAAGTGTAACCCTGTAGGAAAGATACCCACTTATCGTGACGCGGGCTGATTTTATGCTGCCCATTGATGAACCGCAATGCTTCGTGATCAGAGAGGATCACAAACTCTTTAGAGAGGAGATAGTGCCTCCAATGGTGTAAACATCTAATGATGGCATAAAACTCCCTATCGTAATTTGAGTAATTCAATTTGGCGCCGGCTAAGTTCTCACTAAAATAACTCACAGGGTGTCCTTCCTGACTCAAGACACCTCTTATTCCCACGCCAGAAGCGTCACACGTAAGCTCAAAGACCTTTGTGAAGTTAGGTAAACGTAAGACAGGTGCCTCAGTCATAAGCTCCTTAATGCGTTGGAAAGCGATAGTGGCGGACTTCGTCCAAGTAAACTCACCTTTCTTCATGCAATCACTAATAGGGGCCATAATGCTACTAAAGTCTCGAATGAAACGGCGGTAGAAAGTATCTAACCCATGGAAACTCCGCACCTCTCTAAATGTGGTCGGTTCGGGCCAATCCTTAATGACTTTAACCTTGTTAGGGTCAACTCTAATGCCTTCCGAACCTACTATGCAGCCTAAGAACTCCACTTCAGTGACATAGAATGTGCACTTCTTGAGATTAAGGAATAAGGTTTCCTTCCACAGGGTGGAAAGAACCGACCTCATGTGGGAGACGTGCTCAGCAGTGGTGGTATTAAAGACTAAGATGTCATCGAAATAGACGACCACAAACTTCCCCATGAAAGGCTGAAAGACATGTGTCATCATCCGGGAGAAAGTACTGGGGGCATTGGATAGCCCAAAGGGCATCACAAGCCACTCGTATAACCCATCCTTTGACTTGAACACAGTCTTCCATTCATCCCCCTCACGGATCCTGATCTGGTGATAGCCACTCCGCAAATCTAACTTTGAAAAAATGGAAGCGCCAGATAAAACATCTTGGAGGTCATCTAATCATGGAATAGGAAATTTATATTTGATGGTAATCTTGTTGATAGCACGGCTATCAACACACATTCTCCACGTACCATCCTTCTTGGGAGCAAGGAGGCAGGTATCGCACATGGACTCATACTAGTCCTAATGAACCCCTTTTTCATCAAATCCTCGATTTGGGTCTATAACACTTTATGGGCAACGGGATGAAGCCTATAGTGGGGTTGGTTCGGTAAAGAGGAACCAGGGATAAGTTCTATCACATGTTGTATATTCCTCAGCGGTGGTAACACCGAAGGCAGCTCATCCGGGTACACGTTCTTATATTCGTCCAACAATACCCGTAACTCTTTAAGCAAATCGTCCAATGCTCTCGAATCCCCTTTCGCACTCATAAGAACTAGTGCGTACATCATCCCGTCAAGAAAGGGATCCTTCACAAATTCTTTTCTACCCACTAGATTCAACGTCTTCCTCTCGACCGGAATAGTGTTGTCCTTAGCTAAAGTTATCGGCTCCTTCGGGACGGTCGGCCTCAACGTAATGACCTTACCATTAAATTTAAATTTGTACGTGTTGGATCTCCCAAATTGTGTCACGTCGCGGTCATAAAGCCAAGGGCGGCACAAAAATACGTGGCAGGCATCCATAGGAAGGACATCACACCACACCTCATCAGTGTATGATTTGATCGAGAGGGGTACAAGGCATCGCTTGGTGACCGGGGCTGTAGCCTTATTAATCCAAGCTACTTGGTAGGGAGTTGAGTGGGGCTGCGTAGTCAAGTGCATACGTGTAACGACATTCTCAGAGATCACGTTCACACAACTGTCACTATCAATGATCAACTTGAACAACTTCTCGCCACTCTTAAAGATCAGGGAAAATATACTCGTCCTCTTCCAGTCATCGAACGGACGGGGAGTGGTCAAGATACAACGCATCACCATAAGGGGGTGATCACTTGGGACCCCTTCTGGGTCACTCTCCTCAGCAGCCTCATATATGTATTCAGCAAGGTCGGTAGTCGACTCTAATAGTGCTATGGCTTTGGTCTTCGTTGGGCATTCAAAGACGTAGTGGCCTTGAATGCCGCAGGAGTAACATGTAGCGTTAGACTTGCTAACTTTCCCGATGGGGATACACTCACTTGCAGGGTTCTTAGCGTTCCTAGTTATGATCACGACAGACTTGGACTCGGTGGACCGAAACTTCCCTTTGTCCAGATATGTGGAGGAAGATGCTCCAGCTGTGGACTTTCCCTTCGCATGGGAATAACGGGTGTGAGCCTTAGAGGCTAAGTGCTTTTTGATGTCGAGGGCGGCATTGAACGTCGTGTTTGGATCCGTATGACCATATCGTAAGAGCTTTCGCTGAATATCGGGATGAAGCCCTTTATGAAATCTAGATAGAGTGACCATGGGGATCTCCCTCAGATCACCACGCACCATACGGTCTTTCAGTTCTCCCATATACTCAGCTACCGAGTTTGAGCCCTGTCGTAGAGTGGCAAGCTCGTCGAACATCTGTGTCCGATGGTACGCGAGAACGTACTGATCGGTCAACAGGTTCTTCATCACGGCCCACCCAATAAGTGGGACCCCGTTCCCGGTTCCTAGCCTACGCTCTTCATTCAGCCAATAAGTTTTGGCGCGTCCCGTTAGCTTCATCCTGGCAACTTGAACCTTTTGATGGTCCATAAGGGTGTGCAAATCGAAGTAGAACTCCATATCCACCACCCAAGTAAGGAAGATCTGGGGATCTCCCATGCCATCATAAGTGGTGGCGTCGATCTTAATGGCCCTAGTAATATCGAAAGCACGATCGTGGTGGTGTTCTCGAGGGGGCACTCGGGGAGAGTCCTCATTGAAATCCGAATCAGGAGTTTGTTGGCGCCTGTTGGGCTGCTCAACATTAATGGGTGGCGGGGGTGGCCTTGCTTGATTTTGTAGGATCTATGCTAATATGTTCCTAAGCTCCGTCATTTCGTTACGTAGCGCTGCTATGGCCTCGGTGTTGGGATCTCCACGCTCACTCGCAGCCATCCTAGACGTAGACGGTGTCGTGTATTCCGATCCTTGCCTAGTGCGCATTCATGTTTAAAAAAATCTTGGGAAGATGATTTTTCCTACGGCTGTAGCTATATTGTAAATAGGATACTTTTATAGATTCCCGATGTGAGGAACACGTGAATCGTTAAAATTTGTTTTTTGCAATTTCGCTGAAAAATAAAGATTTTAGCCCGCTATTGGCAAACCATCAAAAATAATTTTTTTGTTTTTCTAAAGATTAGATTGACCAACCAGGAATGCAGCGAGGATGTTTGCAACGTGGGAGTTGAAACAACCGCCACTGATACCAAATTGGTGTAGGGGAGACTGTGATACGTGCTCGACTACATTAACGAAAACTATCGTCACAAAGCATAAAAGCAAGATAGGAGGGATCCGACCAAAAGCGAACGAAAATGGGTCGGGTTGGCTCCCAAATCCGAATGATAAAATCAATATAGAAGATTCCAGCCGGACTCGATACAACGTTCTTAAGACCTACCTCTCCAACAAGCACACAACTCACCGCACCTACACAAGCATCTATTGTACCAACTTGGGCCGTTTCAAACGCAGCAATAATTTATTTTGGAACAGCGACAAACTTCAAATGGCGGTTGAGTTCCAGTTGAGATTAATTCCCTTGTTGACACAAAGTGTTCCAATCTTGGAGAGCAAGTCAAGGCTACGCCAAGTCTCTCTCCCACAATGGATCTACCCAATACATAATACAAGAGATTCAATAACAACGAAGCTGGATCAGATTTTGCAAGTGATGTATTTTAAAATCACGAAAAGACGGTTCGCAAAAGCCTTCACATACTCAAAGCAAGAATCACTAAAGATGAAGAGATTACCCAACCAAGAACATCAATCACACAAGATAGGTGGGAGATTCACTCTCTCCACGGAACCACCGGCGTCACACCGAATGGGGCTGCAATCCTTCTTCCTTGGAGTCGCACCGAAGGAAGCCACGTCGGCGTCGCACCGAAGAGGGGAGGAAGGAAGCAAGGGGGGCGGCTTCACACCACAAGGCCGGCGGCTTGGAGTCTCTCCTTGGCCGAATTTCTTCTATGGAGTTTCTTTGGATTCAAATTCTTCTTCTTCTCTATTAATTCTCATAAAGAGGTCTCCTTATATAGGAGTTACAAACACATAGGAGTTACAAACACAAAGGAGTTACAACAAGCCCTTAACCATCCATGATGGAAATGTAATATCATCCATCCGTATGGTTAAGTACACACCACAAACTATGAAATGTCCAAAAATAAAAATTACATATCATTTATGAATATAAAATTATCATCCAAACATGGAATAATTTTATATTCATCAATGTAAAATAAAAGTGGATGAAATAACGTAATTAATTATTCACGGTGGATTTGGCACGCCGCGGGCGGAGGTTGTAACGCGGTCTGCCTTCAGCATCATCACGGCACCTAAGATCTTTGTGTCGTTGTGCCTCGACAACTGGGTCATCATCCAGTAGTGGCGGAGGGGCCGCAGCATCATAATGTATATCTCATAGCCGTCTGTACCACCAAGGCAAACTCAAGATAGGCTTATTAGTCAAACGACTCTTTAAGTCCTCAAAAGCTCGTGTGCACTCAGGTGTCCAAACAAACTTCTAATTTTTCCTCGTTAGTGTAGTGAGAGCTAAGGTTATCCACGAAAAGTTCTCCATGTAGCACCTGTAGTATCCATCAAGTTCAAGGTGACTACCGTTGTTGTAGCCAACACAAGCCATTCTCTTATCACAACTATCTATGCCGGATCAACCGCAATACCCTCTCGACTAACCACATGTCCCAGAAAAGACACTGACAATAACCAAATCTCACACTTTGATAACTTTCCATAAAGTTTATTCCTTCTCAGGATACGCAAAACCATCCTCAAGTGATTTGCATGATCTTCTTCTGATTGAGAGTATACCAGTATATCATCAATAAATACGATCACAGACTGATTTAAGTACTCCCGAAAAGTTCGGTGCATCAAGTCTATGAATCCATATGGTGCGTTTGTCAGCCCAAACAACATTACAATGAACTTTGAGTGATCATAGCATGTACTGAACGTTGTTTTTGGAATGTCACATTCCCTAATCTACAACTAGTAATAGCCAGACTTTAAATCTAACTTTCAATAGACAGTTGATCCCACCAGTTGATCAAATAAGTCATCAATCTGTGGAATCAGATACTTATTTTCCTCCGTAAGCTTGTTCAATTCTCGATAATAAATGCAGAGATGCAAGCTTCTGTCCTTCTTCTTTACAAAGAGTACTGGTGTTGTAAGTTATTTAATTGAAGGTTAGCTAATCACCTCGAGGGGGGGGGGGGGTGAATAGGTCTTTGAAATTTATAGCATCTTTTGTTGTTTTCTTTCTACACTATCTAGAGATTGTCCTTATGTCCTTCAATAAGAAAGTAAAACAAACACACACAACATGCACATAGGTATTTATAGTGGTTCCCCAATTGGGTACATCCACTTTCCCTCCCACCTTTCCAACTTACTTATTGGACAACACACAAACTCCAGCACTATGCTCTTTAGAGCTTACACATCAAACCCACAGCCTTACACTCAGATCCAAACCTGGATCCTACTTTAGAGAGATAAACTCTCCAGCCTCAGGCTATCAAGCCTTCAAGCAACTCAGGTCCACTTGGATCCTACCATAGAGAGACAAACTCTCCATCCTCATGTAACGCCCCGAAACTCAAAGGAGCAAAGGAGGACGTTTTGGGCCAGTTTTGGTTTCTGGCTGAAGGCACACGGCCTGGGACACGGGCGTGTCCCAGGGCGTGTCGAGCGTGTGTCGACACTTAGCCGCGAAGTCGTCGAGTTATTCTCGACGATTCGTCGAGAATGGGCACACGGCCTGCGACACGGGCGTGTCGCAGGGCGTGTCGACCCGTGTCGCAGGGCGTGTCGACCCGTGTCGACACTTAGCCGTGAAATCGTCGAGTTATTCTCGACGATTCGTCAAGAATGGGCACACGGCCTGCGACACGGGCGTGTCGCAGGGCGTGTCGACCCGTGTCGACGATCGTCAAGGTGAAATCGTCGAGATTCACTCGACGATCGTCGAGACAAGGCACACGGCCTAGGACACGGGCGTGTCCAAGGCCGTGTCATCCAGTCGTCGTTCTCCCCTCGACGAAATGTCCCGTGTACACGGCCTGGGGGCCCAGGCGTGTCAATATGACACGGGCAAGGACACGGGCGTGTCCTAGAACCCGTGCAGTGCTCGGGTTGAAAACGGGAGAAAATAATGGGGTACACGGCCGGCTACACGGCCGTGTCAGCTGGAACACGGGCGTGTCAGCTCGAACACGGGCGTGTTCGATACCCGTGTGCGTGTTCAGAAGATTCGATTTTGACGGCGAATGCGGCACACGGCCCTGGACACGGGCGTGTGCCAGGCCGTGTTCGGCCCAGATTGGGCATTTCAGCCCCGAATCAAAGCCGTTCGTTTCCTTGATTGAAGATCCAATGGCTGGGGGTTGTTCCTGGGAGGATATACCCGGAGTTGACTTGGAAAACTTCACTTTTCATGCCTTATCCTCTCTCCAAACCCTTGGAGAAAGAAGAGCTAAGGCAAGAGGAAGAGGAGCTAGATCCGCCATTGGAGGAGCTTCGGAGCTCCGAATCGCAAGCCGACTCCGGATCCACGGAGGCAACGCAAGTGCGGTGATTTCTATCCGATTACATTTCGATGGCGCCAAAGAGGAACGCAAGGGTAACGATCCTCACTTGTGAGCATGATAGCTCTCTTTCTTAGCATAGGAAGCCCTCTCTCGCGAGTTTGCGAAGAGTTGGAGGCGTTCCTTCGGGTAGATATGTAAAGTCCCCGTTGTTTAGAGTCCGTATGCGAGAACGGACGTAGGCATTTTGTGTGAAGCCTACCCGGACATGTTAGTCCGGATCGGTGATGTTGCATTGCATGAGGCCGGAGAAGACTCCGTGCTATTGGTTGTTTTCGGGTTTTCTACACGGTAGATTGCAGCAGGGAGCCTTGGGGACTAACCCAAAGGTGCACCCGGAAAACTGGGCGGACACGAGGTCTTGCCAACTTGGTGGCCTGAGAGCCAACTTGAACATAACGGGGTTATGTGATTTGTGATGGACACGGGACTCGGTGGAAGTTTGACCCGCGCATATGGCTTAAATTGTCGTTGCGACGTGAGCACGGGTTAGATGGAACCGTACCCGTTCTATGTCGTTCGGTTAAAGAGACCTAAAGGCACGTGGCACTTACCGTTGGCATAGAATAGGGTCTTCGGCGGTCGATGGCTTAAATTGACGTGACCAATGCCAGGAAGACAAATTGCTCATAGGATTAGCCGTCTGTTGGCGGTGGTGAGTCCGGAATGTTGGTGGCTTTAATTGACGCGACATGGACCGGTTCACCGAGAATGTGCCCTGAGTGCACGGGGCGTGTGGCCGTGCGAGCCAACGCCTGTGATGAAATGGCTATGGTTAAAAATTGCTCGCTTATGCTAATGAAATGCAGGGAAGGAGCATCGCCGCCCCGAGTTGGGGGCGGGATCGTTATAATTTGGTCAGCATTGCTGACCGTTGCCTTGTTTGCCACCGTGCGGTGGTTTGTTTGCTTGCAGGTGCAGCTGGACCAAGCGGTCAATAGCGGGCTAAAGCCTTTTTGCGAAGCTGGCCCTCGAAGGCCCAAGTGGAAATGTTTTTATGTTTTATTCATGTATGGCCGGCCTGCGTGCCGAGGTTTGTAAATCATGTGTTAAGCAAGTGGAACGTTTTGTAAGGCCTTAAGGCCGACTTTTGAGTATTTTGTAATAACATTCCTATTATCATGTTAGTGGACATTCATGCTTGTTGCTGGGTTCTTGTTTTTCAACTTATATAAACTGCTTCCGCTAGAATGCTCTGTGTAGGACGTTGAGATTGGTTGGATGGTTTCCATACGTAACCACCCGGTCTGTCTGTGGTATATGGCGTCGGGCCCCGGCCGGACCTACTGCTATATGCTATGCGACGGATAGGGGGTGTTACAATTTGGTATCAGACTACTGGTTTTGGTCGGGCTTGAATGGAATTCGTGGTCGAATTCTTTTTAAGGGGTGGTGAGCACATTGTGTGCGTCATCGTTATAACAGTAAAAAGAACCCATGAATGTCCACTTAGGAATGAAAATACTCGTGTTTGAGGAACCTGCGTGTTCCTATAATTGCTGTTTGCAATTTATTTGGTCGCTTACCGGTGTTTTGTACCACTATAGGTGACCCGAAGTGGTGTTGGGCCGTCAGAACGCCGAGTTTCTGAGGCAAGTAGTGCACCGGAAGTTGCTCCCGCAACACCTTTGTCGGCTGAAAATATAAGATTGGTGGCTGAAGCGGTGTTGGCCGTGATCAATGCGCAGCCTGGGAGGCAATCGCAGCAGCCCGCTCCTGTGATGGAGCAAGTACCTCTGCAAGAGGCGGAGCCGAGGAGGATGGAGCAAGTGGTTGTAGAACCAATAGTGCCAAGGAGGGCGACTGAGAGGCAGTTGAAGCATGTAATGAGCTTTAACCCTCCGTTATTCTCGGGGTTGGGAACCCCATCGCAGGCTGAAGACTGGCTCTCTAGGGTGAAGAGAGTCATGACAGCGACGGAGACGGAGGAGTGGCAGATGACCACCATCACTACATTCCTGCTTGATGGAGAAGCGAGGATGTGGTGGGAAGGTTTGGAGCTGCATCATCTGCGAGGTAGACAACTGATAGACGTTCCGATGGAAGAGTTCTCGGAATTGTTCTTGGCAAGATACCTCCCTTCGACTCAGAGGATTTCAATGGAGAATGAATTCCGGAAGTTGGTGCAGGGTGAGAGAAGCGTGGATGAATATCTCCACGAGTTTACGCGGTTGAGTCGTTATGCTAGCTCCATCATCATGGATGAGGAGCGCAAGACTAATCGTTTTTATGAAGGCTTGAGGGATGAGCTGAGATTGTTACTGTCGGGGCCGATGACGCAGGGTTTCTTAACCTTGGTCAATACTGCCCGGTCCTTGGAGAAGGACATGAAGAGTGTACAAGCGAAGAAAAGCTTGGGTGAAAAGAAATCTGAGTTCAGAGTGCCGACGGCTTCAAAGTCAGGCTATCGGAGGACTTTCAAGAAGCATAGGACTTCGGGTCCAGCTCCTTCTGGCGCTTCTGGGGCGACGACGGGTCGGACCCCGGGTGCGTGCTTTACGTGTGGAAAGACGGGGCATTTCGCCCGTGATTGTTGGAGCGGACGTCCTAAGTCCGAGAGGAGGCCAGGAGCTACTTATGAAGAGAAGGGAAAGGCGGTGGAGTCGACCGCATCCCACTATGCTCCGGCCCAACCAAGGGTCTACAATCTTGGCCAACAGGAGGCCATTAAACAAGCTGACGTGGTGACAGGTACGGTTTAATTTATAGCAAGTCAATTCCTTTATATGCTTGTTATGCACATGTTACCTTACCACTGCTTGTTTAGGATTCGTATTGATTTGTGAAAATCCGGCACGAGCACTCTTCGATACGGGAGCTTCACACTCCTTCTTGTCCGAAGGATTTATATCACGCATTGGAGTCCCTTCTTCGATGGCGAAGGATAAGTTGGATGTGTTGTTGCCCAATGGGTGTTCGATGCGAGCGGTTAGGATCTGCGATGTTAAGATTCGTATTGGGGAGCAGGAGTTCGACCTGCGGGCGTCTTTACTTCCGTTAGTGGAGTTCGACGTCATATTTGGCATGGACTGGCTCTCGGAGCAGCAGGCCCATATAGATTGCGGTAGCAAGGAAGTCAAGCTGGGAGCAAGTCGTGAGACGACTTTTACGGGCTTAAAGGGGTCGAGCAAGACGTTGATGTCTGCTCTTCAGGTGGTGAAGGCGGTTCGTGCCGGAGCAGAACTGTTCTTTACACTTTTGGAGGTTGCAAAGCCGAAGCACGCTTTGGATTGCATTTCAGTGGTATCGGAATACCCTGATGTGTTCCCCGCAGATCTTCCTGGAGCCCCGCCTCAACGAGAGATAGATTTCACGATCGAGCTAGTGCCAGGTGCAAAGCCTGTGTCACGATCTCCGTATCGGCTAGCGCCTAAGGAAATGGCGGAGCTGAAAGTTCAATTGCAAGAGTTGTTGGAGCAAGGTTATGTGCGCCCGAGTTCTTCGCCTTGGAGCGCACCGGTACTCTTTGTTAAGAAGAAGGACGGAAGCTTGAGGTTATGTATTGATTATCGGGAGCTAAACAAGCTGACCGAGAAGAACAAGTACCCGATCCCCCGGATTGATGATCTCTTCGATCAGTTAGTCTGGGTACTATCAGCTGCGAATAAGGGAGAGTGATATCCCGAAGACAGCATTTAGTACGAGATACGGGCATTATGAGTTTACGGTCATGCCGTTTGGGCTGACTAATGCGCCGTCAGTGTTCATGGATTTGATGAACAGAACGTTCAGGGAGTACTTGGACCATTTCGTGATCGTCTTCATCGACGATATCTTGGTGTACTCGCAAAGTGAGGAGGATCACTTCAAGCATCTCCATTTGGTGTTGGAGACACTCAGGAGAAATCAGTTGTATGCCAAGTTCTCGAAGTGCGAGTTTTGGCTATCCTCAGTGGCGTTCCTCGGGCATATAGTGAGTGGAGAGGGTATTGCTGTGGATCCGGCGAAGATTGTTGCGATACGGGAGTGGCCTGAGCTTGCTACGGTAGCAGAAGTCCGGAGCTTTTTGGGGCTTGCCGGCTATTATAGGCGCTTCGTAGAGAACTTCTCGCGGATAGCGCTACCTCTCACTACTTTGACGAGGAAGGAGCATAAGTTCGTTTGGACGCCGGAGTGCGCGCGAGCTTTTGAGGAACTGAAGTGTCGGTTGACCACGGCGCCTGTGTTGAGTTCGCCGGTTGGGACCGAAGGCTATGAGATATATAGCGATGCTTCGGGCAGCGGTTTGGGTTGCGTGCTACTGCAGCACGGAAGCGTGATAGCTTATGGCTCGAGACAGCTAAAAGTGCACGAGAGGAATTATCCGGTCCATGACTTGGAGTTAGCGGCCGTGATTTTTGCCTTGAAGCTGTGGAGACACTATTTGTACGGTGTGAAGATTGATATCTACACCGATCACAAGAGCCTAAAGTACCTGATTGATCAGAAGGATCTGAATATGCGGCAGCGTAGGTGGATGGAGTTCCTGGGGGACTATACTTTCAAGATCCACTACGTGCCTGGCAAAGGGAATGCGGTTGCGGACGCGTTGAGTCGCCGAGCCCCAGCTCAAGCGAATTGGCTATCAGTGCATGATGAGCGGTTGGTGCAGGAGCTGGAGGCATTGGAGATTGTTTGTGTGGATAGACAATCTAGTGCTGAAGCAGTGCTGAATTGCACTGAAGTCCAATATGACCTGGCCGATCGGATTCGGCAGGCTTTGGATATGGATGCTCATATGAAGCAGTTCATGTTAGAGGCTCTGGATGGGTCAAATTCCCAATTCGTTGTGGAGGACGGATTGCTGTGGAAAGACGGTCGTTTGTGCGTCCCAAGTGTGGGCAATTTACGGGTGGAGTTGTTGTACGAGGCGCACCATACCAAGTACTCGATTCACCCGGGGAGCACGAAGATGTACCGTGATGTAAAGAAGCTATTTTGGTGGCCGGGTTTAAAGAAGGATGTGGCGCTATACGTAGCGAAGTGCCAAACTTGCGCCTTGGTAAAGGCGGAGTGCCAAAAGCCGGGAGGATTTCTTAAGTCCTTGCCTATTCCGGAGTGGAAATTCGACGACATCTCTATGGATTTTGTGAATGGTTTGCCAAGGTCGCAAAAAGGGAACGACGCCATTTGGGTGGTGGTCGATCGATTAACAAAGGTGTCGCATTTTATTCCGCATAGGAAGGATGATCCGGTGGAGAAGCTGGCAAAGCTTTATGTGGATAATATAGTGCGGCTTCATGGTGTGCCCCGCAGCATCGTGAGTGACCGAGATGGGCGGTTCACATCCAATGATTGGAGGCTGGTGCAGCAAATGTTGGGAACAAAGCTGAAGTTTAGCACAGTCTTCCATCCGCAAACGGATGGGCAGACCGAGAGGGTCAATAGAACGATGGAAGACATGCTTCGCATGTGTGTCTTGGACTTTGGAAAGCAATGGGAGGACCACCTTTATTTGGTGGAGTTCGCATACAACAACAGCTACCAAGCAAGTATTCAGATGGCGCCTTTCGAGGCCCTATATGGTAGAAGATGTCGCACGCCGTTGTCTTGGTTAGAAACGGGCGAGTCGAAGTTGTATAAGCGATCGGAAGTGGGTGATGCTACTTCTTTGGTGAGAACCATTCGGGAGAGGTTGCTCATCGCTCAGGACCGGCAAGCAAAGTACTATAATGCCAAGCACAGGAACGTGGAGTTCACTGTGGGTGATTATGTGTACCTAAAGATCAAGACGTTTAAGGGTGTCTCGCGGGTGCGACGGTTGAAAAAGCTAAGCCCGAGGTACCTTGGACCGTTTGAGGTTCTGGAGCGAGTTGGAGAAGCGGCCTATAGGTTGAAGCTTTCAGTGGAGCTAAGTGGTTTACACGATGTGTTCCACATTTCGGTGCTTCGGAAGGCGGTGCAAGAGCCTACGCAAGTGATCGCGGTCGATCAAGTGCCGGTGGATAGTGGGCTAACGACTAAAGTCAAGCCCGTGCGGATTGAGTACTCGGAAGTCAAGCGGCTACGCAATAAAGAGATCAGGATGGTCAAAGTCCGGTGGGACAATTGCGGTCGTGAGGAGCTCTCTTGGGAGCGAGAGCAGACGATGCTTGACGAATATCCGGAGTTGTTCCGCTCAGGTACAAATTTTGGTTTTGTACATGTTTTTTTTTCCCTTTATGTAATTTCGTGGGCGAAATTCTTTTAAGAGGGGGAGAGTTGTAACGCCCCGAAACTCAAAGGAGCAAAGGAGGACGTTTTGGGCCAGTTTTGGTTTCTGGCTGAAGGCACACGGCCTGGGACACGGGCGTGTCCCAGGGCGTGTCGAGCGTGTGTCGACACTTAGCCGCGAAGTCGTCGAGTTATTCTCGACGATTCGTCGAGAATGGGCACACGGCCTGCGACACGGGCGTGTCGCAGGGCGTGTCGACCCGTGTCGACACTTAGCCGTGAAATCGTCGAGCTATTCTCGACGATTCGTCAAGAATGGGCACACGGCCTGCGACACGGGCGTGTCGCAGGGCGTGTCGACCCGTGTCGACGATCGTCAAGGTGAAATCGTCGAGATTCACTCGACGATCGTCGAGACAAGGCACACGGCCTAGGACACGGGCGTGTCCAAGGCCGTGTCATCCAGTCGTCGTTCTCCCCTCGACGAAATGTCCTGTGTACACGGCCTGGGGGCCCAGGCGTGTCAATATGACACGGGCAAGGACACGGGCATGTCCTAGAACCCGTGCAGTGCTCGGGTTGAAAACGGGAGAAAATAATGGGGTACACGGCCGGCTACACGGCCGTGTCAGCTGGAACACGGGCGTGTCAGCTCGAACACGTGCGTGTTCGATACCCGTGTGCGTGTTCAGAAGATTCGATTTTGACGGCGAATGCGGCACACGGCCCTGGACACGGGCGTGTGCCAGGCCGTGTTCGGCCCAGATTGGGCATTTCAGCCCCGAATCAAAGCCGTTTGTTTCCTTGATTGAAGATCCAATGGCTGGGGGTTGTTCCTGGGAGGATATACCCGGGAGTTGACTTGGAAAACTTCACTTTTCATGCCTTATCCTCTCTCCAAACCCTTGGAGAAAGAAGAGCTAAGGCAAGAGGAAGAGGAGCTAGATCCGCCATTGGAGGAGCTTTGGAGCTCCGAATCGCAAGCCGACTCCGGATCCACGGAGGCAACGCAAGTGCGGTGATTTCTATCCGATTACATTTCGATGGCGCCAAAGAGGAACGCAAGGGTAACGATCCTCACTTGTGAGCATGATAGCTCTCTTTCTTAGCATAGGAAGCCCTCTCTCGCGAGTTTGCGAAGAGTTGGAGGCGTTCCTTCGGGTAGATATGTAAAGTCCCCGTTGTTTAGAGTCCGTATGCGAGAACGGACGTAGGCATTTTGTGTGAAGCCTACCCGGACATGTTAGTCCGGATCGGTGATGTTGCATTGCATGAGGCCGGAGAAGACTCCGTGCTATTGGGTGTTTTCGGGTTTTCTACGCGGTAGATTGCAGCAGGGAGCCTTGGGGACTAACCCAAAGGTGCACCCGGAAAACTGGGCGGACACGAGGTCTTGCCAACTTGGTGGCCTGAGAGCCAACTTGAACATAACGGGGTTATGTGATTTGTGATGGACACGGGACTCGGTGGAAGTTTGACCCACGCATATGGCTTAAATTGTCGTTGCGACGTGAGCACGGGTTAGATGGAACCGTACCCGTTCTATGTCGTTCGGTTAAAGAGACCTAAAGGCACGTGGCACTTACCGTTGGCATAGAATAGGGTCTTCGGCGGTCGATGGCTTAAATTGACGTGACCAATGCCAGGAAGACAAATTGCTCATAGGATTAGCCGTCTGTTGGCGGTGGTGAGTCCGGAATGGGCTGGCTTTAATTGACGCGACATGGACCGGTTCACCGAGAATGTGCCCTGAGGGCACGGGGCGTGTGGCCGTGCGAGCCAACGCCTGTGATGAAATGGCTATGGTTATAAATTGCTCGCTTATGCTAATGAAATGCAGGGAAGGAGCATCGCCGCCCCGAGTTGGGGGCGGGATCGTTATAATTTGGTCAGCATTGCTGACCGTTGCCTTGTTTGCCACCGTGCGGTGGTTTGTTTGCTTGCAGGTGCAGCTGGACCAAGCGGTCAATAGCGGGCTAAAGCCTTTTTGCGAAGCTGGCCCTCGAAGGCCCAAGTGGAAATGTTTTTATGTTTTATTCATGTATGGCCGGCCTGCGTGCCGAGGTTTGTAAATCATGTGTTAAGCAAGTGGAACGTTTTGTAAGGCCTTAAGGCCGACTTTTGAGTATTTTGTAATAACATTCCTATTATCATGTTAGTGGACATTCATGCTTGTTGCTGGGTTCTTGTTTTGCAACTTATATAAACAGCTTCCGCTAGAATGCTCTATGTAGGACGTTGAGATTGGTTGGATGGTTTCCATACGTAACCACCCGGTCTGTCTGTGGTATATGGCGTCGGGCCCCGGCCGGACCTACTGCTATATGCTATGCGACGGATAGGGGGTGTTACACCTCAGGCTATCAAGCCTTCCAGCAACTCAGATCCACTTGGATCCTACCACAGAGAGATAAACTCTCCAGCCTCAGGCTATCAAGCATTCCATCAACTCAGATCCAGTAGGATCCTACCATAGAGATATAAACTCTCCCGCCTCAGGATATCAAGCATTCAAGGAGCTCAGATCTAGGAAACCTGAATCCTATATTAAAATAGTTACGAGTTTTAAGATGAGAAAGAAAACAAAAAATAACTCAAAGATTAAATCTCTGAGTTTGCTCTGTTGGACTGAGCAGATATCAGTCCAGTTAACTTTGTGTAGATGGAATGAGTTTTCTTCTACAACTATCTTCTCTCTTGCTGCACAGGTGAGCAGCTATCTGTTGTTGAGTGGATCAACCAGCTTACTTTATTCTTCAAATAACCAACTTGCTGAGCAGGAAGTGCTCTAGCTATCTTCTTCTTGCCTTTTGGCTATCTTGGTTGGACTTTAGCTTTCAAGCTTGATCGGAATAAATGCCCATCCACCTCTTTCTTTTTCTCTCTATATTTTCTGCCCTTGATGCTCAGGTATTCGTTAACCCTAAAACTTTTTTGTTTCTCCCTTTTTATATACATTGATTTGAATCAATGGAAAATAGTATGTGGGCCCACCAAGGATTAGTGAGCGCCAACTCCATCAAAAAGGGACAAAACAACTTTCAGCGCTGTAGCAACTTTCCTACAATGGCTTTCTATAGAGTTGACTTTGATGACAAGAGTAGTGGTCATCAACATCTTGATATAGAAAATTTCCTGAATCCAGTCAAGCGTTGAGTGATGTTGAGACACTCAACACCATCAACCTTGGCTTTCAGCGCATCTGGACTTAGAAAATTTCCTGGCTTTGTCGCAGCAGTTTTATCTCAGTAGTCTCAGTGGTCTCAGTGGTTTTCCATTATTAGCTGAGACAAACCTTTATCTCAGCGATTTCCTCTTATTTGCTGTCTCAGCGGTTTCTGTACTTTAACTATCTCAGCGGATTTGTCTCAGCAGTCTCAGCGGTCTCAGTGATTTTCCATTATTAGCTGAGACAATTCTTTATGTCTGCACTTTCCTCTTCATTAGAAGTGTTGAGTAATCCTGCTTCACTCAACGCTTCTGGACTTAGAATAACTCCAGAGAATATTGTTCTCAGTTGTTTACCTCTTGACTGTCTTAGTGCTTTCTGCTTTATTTATAAGTATTGAGTGAGCTTGCTTCACTCAATGATTCTGGACTTAGAATAATTTCCAGCTCACTTTGTCTCTGCTGTCTCAGCTATCTCAACGTCATCTTCTCAGCTGTCTCAACTGTATCAATGTCATCTTCTCAACTATCTCAGCTTTCTCAACGCTATCTTCCCAACTGTGTCAGCAACCAAGTCATGCCCAGGATCAGCTCGAAGACTGGCATCCTCAGGAACGTTGCCGGAACTTCGAACGACTTCCCTCCAATCTCCGCCTCCATACTGCAGTGGGCTGAGGTGAGTATCTCTGATCCGTTGGGTAGACGCACCCTACTCATCCGGCCTGAGAACCGTTCCACTCCTTCCAGCCCTTCCAGGAAGGCCTCCGACACAAACGAGTGCGAGGCACCCGTGTCGAACAGAGTATAGGCGGGCTTGCCGCTGATGAAGACTATACCTGTGATGATTAAAGGTCTTAGTATTTTATGACGCGTTTTCTTTGATATTTATTCTGCTTAGGGCAGTTCTACTTGTTGGACAATTGAGAACGGGAATTTAGTTTAAACAATTTAAAACATCTTAGCTTACCTGTGATGACCCGCTCTGGATTTCAGGGCTGTGTCAGATCCAAGGCATATGCCTGCTCCCTTTCCTATCTTCGGTCTCCTCCCTGGTAACCACGTCCTCGGCCGCGTCCTCGGCCTCCGAAATGCTGGGCAGGTGGGCCACCCTGTGGTGCTGGAGGTGGTGCCCCCCTCATGGGGCAGTTTCTCCAGAGGTGTCCACCTGATGATAATGGAAGCACTCCGGCGGGGGATGCGCCATACCCCCAGGTCTCGGCATCTCCTGTATCCGAAGAGGTTGAGGGGCCAAAAACACCTGCTCTCTCGGCTCTGCCTCACCTCCTGACGAGGCTACTCCTCTGTCCTTCTTCCATCTGGTATGGTGCCTCGCCGCTGATCATTTCGGGCCCACCGGCCCTGATCCTCCGCTTGCCGCTTCCGGCCCCGAGTGGTGTGCCAATCGGCCTCAATCCTCTTCGCCATCTCCAAAATCCGGGAGATAGGCCCGTCAGATACAAACAGCAAGGCCTCCCTCAACTCCTCTTTTAGGCCCTTATAGAATCTCTTGACGTATCCTGCTTCGTCCAACTGGTAAGAACCCGCATATCGGGCCAAATGGTCGAACTCTCGGTGGTACTCCAACACCGTCCTGGTGCCCTGCCTCAGCTGTAAGAACCGCACCTCCAACTCATCCCTGGCCGACTGCGGGACAAAGTGCTCCAGCAGCGTGGCCCTGAATTCCTCCCAAGTGACTTCTGCAATCTCCCTATCGGCAAACGTCGTGTCCAACAACATCTTCCACCACCTCTTGGCATGGTACTCCAAGCAAGATACCACCAAGGCCACCCTCTCCTGCCAAGGGCATCGTATCCCAATCAACATCTCGTACATAACATCCAGCCACTCCTCTATCGGCACTGCCGACTCTGTCCCCAAGTATGACGGGGGGAGAGTCCTCGGAAGGTGCTCATCCAGTTGGCCCCTGGGTATGGCTGCTGGGCCGGAGCCTGCTGAGCCCGGAAGGCCTCAAGGATAGCTGTAAGAGTTTACCCCATGTCTGACTGAAGGAAAGGTGTGGGGACCATGGGAGGTGGTGCAATGTCTGGAGTCTGCTGAGCTCCACCTTATGGGGTGGGCTGAGCTGGGGGCTGCAAAATGAACTACATTAGTAGGTAATCGACTCAATACCTGATAAAAGTGGACAATTTACATGTGATCCCCCATATGGGCACACCACTGCTTCCGTTGCTTAGTTTGTCCCCAAACTAAACTCGCGCGGGGGTGACCCAGGGTTGTGGACTGCTACTTTTCGATCGAGGTCTGCTTTGATACCACTTGTAAGACCCCCTTTCTGGAGCCGTAACCTCCCAGGATACCTCCGTAGTTGCAGACGGAAGCGGTGGGTTGGGCCTCGCCCACCTCTAAACCAGTAAAGCACTACCGGTCAGACCTATCGTACGCCTCAACGCTTGGTGCACGAAGCGGACTCCTGCGTACTCTTGCCGGCTGGCGCACCGGACTTCTGTTGGCGAAGTGCTAACCACACTTGCTGAGTCAACGTATTGGCGTCGGTGCATTGACCCTCCAATACCGAAGACCCACCATCTTAATTTCCTTTCCTTTTATGCACATGCAAATTTAGCATAATCAAGAACCGAGCCGAAGCTCCCCGGACAAACGCGTCCGTCTCAAACAATCGAGCCGAAGCTCCCCGGACCCAAAGTCCGCCTTTTAACCATTCGAGCCGAAGCTCCCAGCTATCTTCCGGTGCTACCTGTGTTTATGAAATGTGCAACCCTAATTACTAAGTTACTCTTTTCAGCTTGTTAAAACAGTTTACGTTAACACAGGACTGCCCCCGGTATTCCCTGTGAAAGGCTCTCAAGGGGCACTAGGAACTATGTTGGGATTACGCCCAGCGTTCCCTTTCGCAAGGTACTTATTTTTGTTATTGGCTGATTCCCTTACCCATTACTTTCTCATGTTCCGATAGGCTAATCCTAGGGTGATTTGACTCCAACTCTCCTTGGGTAGGACGATCTTTCGTCGGACCCGAACGCCTCTAAACCCTAGACAAAACAACACCCTACCCACTTATCTTCCATAGATGCACCTAATTCTACTTATCCTTCCAGCAAACCAACCAGACCCATCACACATGCTCTAATTCATATCCAAAATGATTTCCTTCAGTTTTGCTAAATGCACACCACTTAAGCTATACGACTCGTAAAATGGGCGGTACATGAAATACTCCTCCAGTACCCATATGATAATTATTAGAGTGCTAAAATGACATTTGTATCATAAATCCAGAAATTCATAATTTTCCTAATTTGTCTGATAATTTATTTATTTATTCTAGTATCCAAAAAGCCCAAGTTTGAACATGAAGTACCAATTTCAGACAAGATAATAATCCACTAAATTTATGTTAATTACAAAATGCATAATCAACTCTAAAGCCTAAGTTTTCAAATTTTTCAGGAAGGTTTAGGCCCTTAAATTTAATTTCAAATATATCTCATAATAAGTCATTTTAAAAGATTTTACAGCAATAATACCTCCAAAAATTCAGATAAATTTCAGGGATGGTTATGATGGCATACAAATACCCTAGATAAAGTTTCATAATTCATCATTCAATAATAAGGCTATACTTAATTTTGTCATGAAATTTCAAGTTTATGGGTTAATGAACAAAGTATACTAATTATCCATCAAAAATTTCCACATAAATTCTCACATGATAATAATGAACTAGGAACACTATGTATCAAGTTTCATAATTTTTCAACAAGTATTGAGCTCTTGTAAGAATTATTTAGTATGTAACCGAAGTAATGCACTTGTGAAGTAGATGCCCTAATTATGTACCCAAAAATTCTATTAAAAATCATATATGATCAGTATCGTCTAAAAATACCTCTGCCAATGTTTCAAGACCTTTCAATGGGCAGTGAGATCACAATAGTCAAATTATTAATTAGGGCAATCCTATTAGTTACAAATGAAGTGCTACCAATATTGATCAAAACTTCCCAAATAAATTACCAGAGGCTCAAAATATCCTTATTCCCACACTACCCACATTTGATTATATTTCAAGAAGTTTAGCTAACCTAAACTAGCACTACAAGTTTTATGACCTAAGCTAGGGTTAGGGTTTTGTGGACCCTACCCTTTTCAAAATTATTTAATATTTTTACCAGAGGGTTTTATATGCCCTAGGACCCTCCATGCAAAATTTGATGTTCATCCAAGGTGTTTAGGACTCATGCCCTTCACAAGGCACAAAGGTCCTTCCTTAGGGTTTGGCCTAGGAACTTAGGGCAAATCAATTCCACACTACCCCACATTCCATGGGGAGGTGATAAATGCCAAAGCAAGTGTCCCAAACTTCAGCCTCTGTTGAGGTGATTTGGTCACTCAAAATCAAAAGTGCACTTTTTGAACAAAAATACCACCTTAGGGCCACACTAGGGTTTGGTGATTCCCTAACCAAAACATATCCAAATGAGTCCAAATTTTGTACAGGACTAGGTCTTGAAGCCAGGGACCACTCCCCAAAATTTGGGAGGGTTTAGAGGTAATTTGACCACTTAATTAAATTACCCTTGCTTTATTAAATAAAATCAAAAACTTTAGGAAAAGTGTGTCCAAAAATTCTAAGTTCGGGGCAGGCCCTAGGTATAGCTAGGCTAGGCTCCCTGCCAAAATTTCAATTGATTTAGGCTAGGGATGAAGTGTGGGCACTCAGTTTAATGACTGCCTAGCCCTAAGGGTATGTCCCACCAAAATAGGTGCCCTGGTCAGACAATGAACCCAAATGGGTTCAAACAAATTTTAAAATAAATTAGACTCAGAGGGCTACAACGTTCATGTTGGATGTTGTCCCACCAGGTGGGCCCAGGTATTTTTAAAAATTAAAACCATATAACACTAAAACTATGACATAAATCAGAATATCAAAATTTAATATCCTATAGTTTAGAATCAGGAGTAGCGCGAATCTTGACGCAGGATCGACGAAATCCCGTCATCTTCTTCATTGAGCCAACGACCAGGATCCATCCCGCCTGGATCCGTTTCTAAGCCTTGTCACCGGCGATCCAGCCCCTTCCCCGGCCGGCCACCGCCACCACCACCTCCGTTGAGGTGGTGGCTATCGCCAAGCGGTGGCTCGGCCGCCGGAGAGGCGTTTTCCGGCAGTTTATAGCAAGAAAATTTCTTGCCGAAACCATGAAAAATCCTGGATTTGATCAGGCTCAATTGAGCCCGAATCTTAAGCCTAAGGAATCCTATGATCTACCCGAGAGTTAAGGAGAGGGGGAGGACCTTCCTGGCGGCCTGGATGCGGGAAGAGCGGCGGGATGCCATTGTTGACGGCGGCGGTGCTCGGCTTCTACAACAGTACAGTGGGATGGCCCGTCTCCTCCAGGTAAACGCTCGAAAATGTTCCCCTTTGCCCAATGATGGTGTTTAAATGGAAATTGGGGAAGGGGGGTGGCTGGTTCTTCAATGGCCATCAACACCATTTATGCTGTGGCTCGGGTAGAGTGGAGGGGGGCTGAATCCACCCCTTGTTGGCCGGGAAACGGCTGGAATCAACTCCTCTTCCCTAGAGGAGTTGATTGAAGCCATTAAAGGTGGCTGTTAGCCTCCCTTGGCCGGCTCCACTCTCTCCCTTCCTCTCCCCCATCTTCTCTCTCCTCCATTAACATGGAGGGGAGCTCCCTTCTCTATCCTAGTCACCCCTGGTTGACTGGTCAACTCCATTGGCTAAGAGCAGCCCACCTAGTCATGATGAACATGAAAATGAGGCTAGCCCAAGGAAGTAGTGGCTTGGGCTTGGGTTAGCCCTTTTGGGCTAGGTTTGACTTGGCTTAAACTACGGTTGACCTAGGCCAATTTGACCCTCTGGGTTGACCCCAATGGGTTTTTAGTGACCCATTGGACTCCCTTAAGATCTAGGAATACTTTAATATGGTTGGTTGGGCATCTTGGTGGTCTCATGTCCCTTGGTAAGGTCACTTTGACCATTTTAGGGCTAGAGTTGACTTGGATCAACAAGATCATTTGGGTTGACCCCTATGGGTCCTTGGTGACCCATTGGCTTCCCCTAAGGTCTTGGTAGGGTTATGTATGGTTACCCTGCACTTTGGAGGTCACATACCCTTAGTAAGGGTATTTTGACCAAATTAGGGGTTTGAGTTGACTTGGGTCAACCTGGCCTCTAGGGCTGACCCCAATGTGTCCTTAGTGACCTATTGACCTCACTTTAGGGTTAGCAGGGCATAGGTGGGGTCCTCTAGGCTAGGGATAGGTCAATTGACCCTAAGTAGGCTAGTTTGACCCATTTAGGGCTAGGGTTGACCTTGGTCAACTGAGCCTCTTTAGTTGACTCCAATGGGTCCTTATGGCTCTAAAGGGCCTCCCAAGGTATTAGGGGGTGTTGTGGTAGGGTCTTGGGGTCAAGGTGTAGCCCATGGTCATCCTAAACCATTGTTCAGAGTTCTACTATTGGCAGACCATGATGCGTTTCCCCACTTTGTCTCCTATCCCTTGGCCCATTCCTGGATTCCTAGGGTTTGTCATGACCTAGCCATGGACAAAACCACACCTAGGGGTCTAGTTGGAAATGGGATGTTACATTAAGTGACCTCCAAGGTGCCAAGTTAACCCTACCCAACCCTACATGGACCTTAGGGGAGGCCAATGGGTCACCAAGGACCCATTGGGGTCAACCCAAATGATCAAATTGACCCAAGTCAACCCTAGTCCAAGCCAAGTCAAACCTAGCCCAAATGGGCTAACCCAAGCTCAAATCATTCTTCCCTTAGGCTAACCTCACCATTCATAATTATTATGATTAAGTGGGCTACACATAGCCTATGATGTTGACCAGTCAATATGGGTGACAAGGAGAGAGAAAGTGAGCTTCCTTTCATGATAATGGTGGAGAGAGAAAGTTGGGGGAGAGGAAGGGAAGGGTGGGAACCGGCCAAAGGAGGTCAACAACCACCCTTTATGGCTGCAATCAACTCCTCTAGGGAAGTGGAGTTGATTCCAGCCGTTTCCCGGCCATCAAGAGGCGGGTTCAGCCCCCCCCCCCCCCCCCCCCCGAGTCAACCCGAGCCACACCATTAATGGTGTTTGATGGCATTGAAGAACCAGCCTCCCCCCTCCCCAATGGTCCATTTAAACATCATCAGTGGGCAGAGGGGAACATTTTCGAGCTCTTACCTGGAGGGAATAGGTCGTCCCACTGTGTGGTTGCAGAAGCCGAGCGTCGCCGCCGTCGACAATGGCATCCCGCCGTTCCTCCCGCATTCAGGCTGCCAGGAAGGTCCTCCTCCTCTCCTTAACTCATGAGTAGATCGTAGAATTCATTAGGTGCAAGGTTTGGGCTCAATTGAACCCGATCCAAATTCTGAATTCCATGGATATCGACCCAAAAATAACGTAGTAGAACTGCCGGAAAACGACTCTCCGGCGGCTGTGCCGCCGCCTGGCGACAGCCACCACCTTAACGAAGGTGGTGGTGGCGGTGGCTGGCCGGGGAAGTGGCCGGATCGCCGGAGGCAGCGCTTGGAAGTGGCTCCAGGCGGGATGAATCCCGGCCGTCCGCTCAAGGTGGAAGATGAATGGATCATGTCCAGTGGTGCTTCAAGATTCGTGTTATTATGATATTAAACTATAGGATATATATTTATAATAATTCGATTTATGTCACAGATTTTTGTATTATTGGTGTTAAATTTTAAAAAATACTTAGGTTCACCTAATAGGAAAACTTTCAATATGAAAGTTGTAGCTCTATGGGTCTACTTTACCCCAAAATTGATTTGGACCAATTTGGCCCTGTGGTTGGACCAGGGCACCCATTTTGGTGTGACCTACACCTATGGCTAGGCAGACATTAAACTGAGTGCCCACACTTCATCCTTGGTCCAAATTGATTGAAATTTTCGTAGGGCGTCCACCCTAGCTATAACTAGGGCCTTCCCAAAATACAGAATTTTTAGAGACACTTTGCCTAAAGTTTCTACTTTTATTTAATAATGCTATGGTATTTTAATTAAGTAGTCTACTGAACTACAAACCCTCCAAAATTTTGGTGAGTGGTCCCTGGCATCAATACCTAGCTCTGTACAAAATTTCAACTCATTTGGATAGTGTTTGGTTAGGTAATCACTAAACCCTAGTTTGGCCTAGAGGAGGTATTTTTGACTAAAAGTGCACCATGGGCTTAGGGTGGCCATCTCCCCTCAACAGAGGCTGAGGTTTTGGACACTGACTTAGTATGCCCAATGTCACCCTATAAAATAAAATGGGATGATTTAGGCTTGATTTACCCTAGGGTTCAACCTCAAACCCTAAGGAAGGACTTATGGGGGTTGTGAAGGACATGGGGGGCTAATGCCCTTGTATGGCCTTGAAAACTTAGTCGAATTGAAGTTAGAGTAACCTAAGCTCTCTGGAATGAATCTTAGAAGATTTGGAGGAAGGTAGGCACCTTAAAACCCTAACCCTAGTTGTTGATGCACGAAAACGGACAGTGAGTCGGTCACCACCAGCTAACGGTTCGAACAAGGGAAAAAGGGGAGACTGCGAGCAGCGATCTACTAAGCGGATGAGAGCTGAAAGAGGAGCAGGGCCGTGAACCACGGCAACAACAGACTTCGCCCGTCGCGGCCTGAATGCCTCTCTTGCGACGGGCTTTCCCTTGATTGAAGAAGAAGTGGGTTACAAGTGAAAAGAAAAGACTGAGGGAAGTAGAGCAAGGGGGAGTCCGCAAGGCACAGGATTCGAGTCCGCAGCCTGTAACAAGTAGGCTCCTGGGTCCGAGTCAGCGTGCCTTGAGTGCACCACCTCCCCCCTATTTATAGGATAGGGGGCCTGCCCAAGCGGGCAGGGCTAAAATAACCGGCTGCCCGGGGTACAGGAGAACCGGGCAGCGGTGACGGGAAGCAAAAAGAAAGAACACGCCAGTCCGCACAGAAGGGGCGGACTGGGCTCGCGAACTGGAGCTTCCACTGCTGCTGGGCGCGGCCACTGGAGGCTGGCGGCCTGGGCGGACGGGATACTGCGTCCGCCACTGGAGACTTGCCCAACGCGCCGGCGGACTGAGCGGACTGGACTTTGCGTCTGCTGCTGGGGTACCATCCTTGGCGCCCAACTGGCGACAGTGCCGGACTGGGCGGACGGACAAATCCTGTCCGCGCCTGCTGAATGGGGGCTTTGGGAACTTGGAGTATGTTGCGGACTGAGGGGTTAACATAATCCCCGCACATTTTTAAGTTTCCAGAAAAACTTCGAAAATGTTTATTTAACCGCCGAGTCCGCAAACCTCGAAAATGCCGCCAAAGCTATAAATATCGCTGGAGGGCCTGGATCTGCTGAGAATCTTGATCGACACGGGGCGATACTCACCACTTGCGGTCTCCACTTTCCAGTCCGGCATGGCAAGACTTGGTACATTCCTCTCTAGCTTCACTGCCAAAGGCGACTCGGAGCCGTCAACGCCAATGAAGACCAAGAAAATTGCAAAGAGGCCGGCAAGACAAGATCCTGTCCGCCTCGCAGGAGAAAACTCCCAGAACGAGAAGCCTGCGGAGAAAGCAGTCCGCCACGTCGATGTTTTTGCTCGCAAGGATGCCGTAGTCGACGTCGAACCATTGAGGAGTGAGAAGATGGCAACCTTGTCGGACTCCGCCCCTTCTCAGAAGACTGCGACCTCGGCGGACACAACCGGCGAACACATGGAGACTGACATATCTTCCCCCAATGCCTCGGTGCAAATCGTTGACTTGGACGAAGAAGACCGGCGGACTGAGGTAGAGGACAACGCGCCCTCAAAGGCATTGTCTGCTGTGAATCCTGAACATGTCCGCGCTGACCAGCCTGATTTAGGGGGGTCCGCCGCGGATGCTGCTGAGAAGACCGCCAAGAGGAAGAAGAGGAAGAGAGACGGAGAGACCGTCGCTGAGCGGGTTGAGAGGAGGCTGCGCGCTATGAAGGAAAAGAACATCTCCAAGCGGACTGGGGAAGCGGACTTACAACACAGGCCGCGCGACAAAGAAGTTCCAGACGGCGATCTGGTTACTCCGGAGGCTCAAATCCAGGGAGAGAATTCCCTCTCAACGGTCAGTCTTTCCACGGATGAGATATTTGATTCTATAGACGTCGATCAACTTGACTTAATCCAGGACTCCTTGCTGGTTATGCTGCAGCAGAATGAGGCAGGGACTGCTGGAGATAAGGGTGACGAACTCCCTTCCTTGTCCGCTGCGGAGGAAGAGGAGAGGGAGAGGCTGAAGGAGAAGATAGAGGAACAAAAGAAGCAAATCGTTGCTCATGTTGCCGCGGTCGAGGCAGCCTCGAAGCAGGCCGCGGCGGACAAAGCTGCTGAGGATCTGAGGATTGCGGCGGAGCTGATGCGGTCAGGTAAACTTCAGCCGGCGCCCAAATACTTTCAGCGCAAGTGGCTTTACAGGTCGCCGCCGCGGACGTCAAGAACGATCAAAATTATCACCAAGACGGACGATATCGTGGTCTCAACAAGTGCGGCTGCCGAGAGAAGAGCAAGGGTTCACCGTGAATGGAAGAAGCGGTTAAGCGCCTTTGACCCAGAGCGGGCAAGGCGGCCAATCATCTTTGATAGTCGGAAACTCGCTGCCGCTATATCTAAAAGTGATCTTTTATCCTTCTTTTAGTCCGCCGCGAACTGCCTTTGAATGCGAAGTTTGACTTTATTTGTTGCAGGTAGAAAGTCGCTGCCGGGCTCCATAGAGAGTGGCGAGATCGTGGTGACACCCAACACTGGCGCCGACGCGGTCTCACATGTGGAGTCCGCGGAAGATGAGCCACCCAGCCTGAGTATGATAAAAGAGTTAGAGAAGAAATTTGAAGCTGAAATGCAATGTGTCAAAGCAGAGTTAGAGAAAGCGGCGGAGCGCGAGAGGGCGTCCGCGGCGCGCGAGAAAGCGTTCGCAGAACGCGAGAAGGCCCTCAAAGACCAGGTCGCCAGCATCTCGCGGGCGCTGGAGAGGTCTGAAAGGGAAAAGAAAAGGCTCGCGGATGACGTCCGATACTACAGAGGCAAGCACTTGGCGTCGGCTCGTGAAGGAAAGGAGAAGCGGACTGCTGAGGTCGCTGAGCAGAGGCCGCGGGCGTCAGATCGCGTTCCTCCTGAGATCGCGGCACCGGCAGGTGGCCAGCAGCCCGCGGATGAGGAGCCGAGGCCGGCAGCGGAGCCAATGGTGCCTCTCAGTCGAGTTGACCGGGAAGCCGCCCATATGCACCGGACTATAAACGTCATCCATCACCATCTCTGCCGGGTATACAGTGAAATTCTTCAGATAAGCGATCAGGCGGCTCATCTATGCAGGGACAGAGCAGAAAAGCCGGCGCGGACGGACAACAGGGATCGCTGAGTCCGCAATTCGTTGAACTTATCTGGTTAAATGTATATTGTTTGTATGATTACTCAAACGATGCTGTGCTGTGAACTGAATTCTATTTGATCTGTGCGGATCCAGATTATATGTCCGCTATTCTTATGTAGCTTTATCTTTGGCATGATCTGTGGCGGACTGTGCGGACTAGCGCTGTGTCCGCTTCTTGCTAACCTGCAGGTGGGAAAATACGCAACCTGAGCGGATAGGGAGCTGCGACGGCCGCGACTTGGCCCTGAATTTCCCTTGGAATGTTAATTTGTCTTTGTATCCGCGTTATTTGTTTGGCTGCTTTTTAATTTTTTGCGGACTGTGTGGATTGAATATGCGACCTACGCGGACTGGCCAAAAAGCTGTCAGAAATTTTATCTATAAATAGTGCCTTCTGCTTTCTCTATGTAGGAAATTCCTGAAGTAAACGAAACCCTGCGGCCTGCAACATGGTGTCCGCGCGTACTGATGCTGCAGTCGCCTTCCACTCTGCCGACCACAGAAAATGCACTTTGAAAGAGGCTGATCTGGCGGCTTTTGTTGAAAGGAAGATGGCGGACTCCAACGTTCTTGTCCGCCTACCCGCACACCAGGAAAGACTGAACTTCTCGACGGCGACCCAGATCGCCATTCCAGTTGACCACTTCGACAGCGGATTCAAGTTCCCGCTCTTATGGGAGCTTGCCGCAATTTTCGAGCACTACGGGATGGTCCCAGGCCAGCTCGCGCCGAATACCGTCGCTGCGATCTGCAGCTTCCTCTCTTACCTGCGATCTGAAAGGATTGCCTTCTCAATGAACATCTTCCGAAAAATATTCTCTGTCCGCTCCATAACTGCCTCTGGAGGCCGCCCCTACAAGGGCGTAATTTACTTCTATTGTAGGGGGATGAAAGTAGTGGGTCTTCCAAACAAGATCCACAACTGGACCTCAAGGTTCTTAATCTTTGAGGGCGACCTCGGGTTCGCGCACACTTATCCGCAAGTGCGCGCGGACTCTGCTTTCAAAAACGTGCAGCTGAACGAAATGGAGTCCGCAATTGTCGAGTTCCTGGCCAACGCCAGGCTTGATATTGAGCACTACCTTCCGCTGCTGGCGAGCTTAGCGGACGTTACGCCTGAGGACAGTAAGTATTAGCGGACTCAGCTTTTGTATCCGCCGCCACCATGCTTTTTAACCGGTTCTTTTTGCAGCGACCTTGGCGGTGCCCGCCAACCTGCCGCAGACGCCAAGCGGCTTTGTTCCTACACAAAAGGAGAAGAAAGAAGCGGTTGCAAAGAAGAGGAAGGAGGAAGGGGATGTCGCTGCGGACTACTCCTCCTCCGAAAGCTTCTCCATGTCCGGCTTTGGCATCAGCCAGAGGGACCTTAGGGGGAACCCTATGGTCCATTGGCACAGCAAGGAGAAGCATGTCCGCTTATCCACCGCACTTCCCTCGTGGAGGAGTCCGCGGATAACGCGCCACGCCCATGTTGCGCTCTCCACTCTCTACGGAAAGCGCAACTTGAGCGAACTGAAGAAGGTGCCCGCCGCCGACCTCCCTCTGCTGGCCTCTCAGGCCTCTGCGAACAGCGCGGTGACAAATCATTATGTTGCCACTCTGGCCAGAGACATGTTGAGGAAAAATGAACAGCTTCAGAAAGATAATGAAGCGCTGAGGGAAAGGAACGCGCGGCTGGGAGAAAGGAATGCCCGGCAAAGAGAGGAGCTGGCGGTGAGTTGAATTCGCCGCGATCTGGATTTGCTATTCGCCGCGATCTGTCTGAGTTTGCAATCTTGCTTTTGCAGGTCGCCTATGATTTGGAGAACACTAAATTCCGGGCCGCCACGCTCCCTTTTGTGATGGAGACAGTTGAGGTTGCTGTTGAGCGGCTTGCCTGCGACGGCCTCATGAAGGAAGGAGTGAGCGGCGTCCCCTTCCTGGAGATCTTTCCTGAGCTGGCCCCTCAGGTTGCGGCGATGGAAAGAGCCAAAAAAGGAAAAGAGGTTGTCGAGGAAGATGATGAAGACGAAGAAGAAGACGGAGGCTCTCAAGGTGAAGAGCAAGTCCCTGCGGACAATGCCGAATCAAGCCGGCGAGGAGAGGATCTGTCCGCCGAGTCCGGCTCTTCTGCTTCTTCCTCTGCTACTGGCAGCTCGCATAGCGGGTCCGCCACTAGTTCAGGGTCAGGTAGCAGTGGGAGCAGCTCGGGGGGCTACTCTCCAGATGTCGACATCATTGGTGACAGCCCTGCACCTGCTGAGAAGAGACAGCGGACTGACTGATGATCAATGCATATGTATACATTTTGTAATTTTACTTGTAAAAAGTGGCGGACGCAAGATTGCCGTCCGCCGAACATTTTGAATGATGTAAAAATTTTAAATGAAATAGAAAGGATATTTTCTGGCATGTGTGCTTTCTGCAATGTTCTTTTTTCCACGCTCACCGCACCGATATTTAGCAGTCCGCATGTCATGCTAATAAACTTGGACTTTTTAACTTGCTGATTAGAAATAATTGTTGTTTGCCTTTAGAAGAAAAACAATAGCAGGCGGACGCTGTTTAGCTCCAATTGAAGTCCGCACGATATATGTCATTTATAATGAATCTTGCTGACTAGAGAATATTGTTCCACTTTGGACCAAGAAACTCAGGCGGACTCTGTCGAGTTTCTCTTGCAGTCCGCATGATATATTATTTACAGTGAACCTTGTTGATAAAAGTATTTAGACATCAACTCATTCATCATCCGCTTCAGAGAACAGCCAGCTGATAATAATGCCTGGGGTACTTAGTTATAGCTGTAGTCCGCAAGCCAGACCGCACATAATATAAAAGCTCATTGATGAACTTATCAAATAATGCGAGAATCATTCTACGGACTGAGCGGATACAGAAAACCAATCCGCTCACAATAGAAGTGATCAAAACTTATAACATGAAAATCATTCTGCGAACTGAGCGGATATAAGAGACCAATCCGCTTATAACAGGAAAATAAACTTGAATATGTACCCTGCGGACTGAGCGGATACAGAAAACCAATCCGCTCATAATAGAAATGATCTATAGCTTGCGACCAGGTGGGCAGGTGAGCCTGAGCGGCATACTTTCCTCACCGGGCTATAAGCTATAGAATCAACCCAAAGAAGCGGACTATGCGGACAGAGAAAAGCAGTCCGCTAAAAACAGAAATGACCTATAACTCGCGACCAGGTGGGCAGGTGAGCCTGAGCGGCATACTTTCCTCACCGGGCTACAAGCTATAGAATCAACCCAAAGAAGCGGACTCTGCGGACATAGAAAAGCAGTCCGCTAAAAACAGAAATGACCTATAACTCGCGACCAGGTGGGCAGGTGAGCCTGAGCGGCATACTTTCCTCACCGGGCTACAAGCTATAGAATCAACCCAAAGAATTCCCTGCGAAGAGCAAGATGCTCACTTGGCGGAACGGTTCCCTGCCCTCTTGCCTCGAGTACAGTCTAAGCTGTGGGTCTCCCGCAGGCACTGCTCGAGGGTACCATGGAGTGTTCGAGAGTTACAAGCTAAGATGACCCGCGGGCAGGTGAGCCGGAACGGCATACTTTCCTCACGCGATCATCGAAGTTGTAACAATATCCCAAAAGCGGCGTGGTAGAGCTTTACACCCACCTTGCCCTCCATAATGCAAAGGTGGGGTCAGGTACCTACCGGGATCCGAAGTCCAGAATCCAACCGCGCTAGAGCCTGCAAGCTCCCACTACACGGTGCGAAATCTCCCCGCAACACGTGGTCTTCGTGGTGTTACGCTAATGACAACGGCTCTAGGGGAGGTCTAGCTGAACTCGGCGATGTCTCCTGGTATCAGGGAACCGTTATAGGTCTTTGGGAGTGAGAGAAAACACTAGAAAAAGGTGTTAGTACGGATTCTTTGATTAAGAAAATGTATTTGCAAAGAAAGCATAAGAAAGAAAGAAGGGGTTCGGGTGTAGAACCGTTTTTGAAATCTCTCTTAGCGCCTTATCTGTTATGATTACAACAAAACACTCGAAGAAGTGTTAGCAAGCAGTTTCTATTCATAACAATTTTTGAAGAGAATACAGAAAGTAGGAGGAGGTTTTAAGAATAGAACCGCTTGAGGTCATCCCCACTCCACGTGTGTGGTATATCCTCTCCTTCGTACGTCTGCAAGCGATAAGCGCCGCTCTTTAATGTTTCTTTGACGACAAAAGGGCCGGCCCAATTTGGATTAAGCTTTCCAACTGAACCAGCTCTTGCAGCAGCATCGACCTTCTTTAGAACTAGATCTCCCACTTGGAAGTGTTTGATCCTTATATTCTGATCGAAATAACGGGCCATCCTCCTTTTGACCTCTTCCTGCCTTACAGCCGCTTGATCTCTGACCTCCTCGATGTGTTCCAAGCTGAACCTCATCTCCTCATTATTCAGCTCAGCCCAATCATCAACACCTTCTCTTGCAAGCAGCACTCTGGGTGATGGGACTTCAAATTCAATCGGGATGAGTGCCTCTGAGCCATGAGAGAGTTTGAAAGGAGTCTCCCCGGTTGCGGATGATGGTGTTGTTCTAAGGGACCAGAGGACTGATGGAAGCTGATCGGCCCAACTGCCCTTGAGATTCTGCACTTTCTTCTTGAGCAAGTTGAGGATCTGCTTGTTGGCAGCTTCCACCTGGCCATTGCTTCGGGGATGATGAACTGATGCAAAACGCAGCTCTGTTCCGATCTGCCTGCAAAAATCTATCATCTCTGAGTTGTTGAACTGTGGCCCATTGTCGGTGATTATTGCCATTGGTATCCCGTGCCGACATACAATTTCTCCCCAAATGAAGTTCTTGACGATCTGAGTTGTTGTCTTGGCCAATGCCTTGGCTTCGATCCACTTGCTGAAATAGTCGATCATTACGATGATAAAACGCCGTTGCCCGCTTGCCAAGGGAAAAGGACCAATGAGATCCATTCCCCAAACCGCAAAGGGCCAAGGAGTTGCAATCGACCTGAGGGACTGAGCTGCTTGGTGCTGAAGTGGAGCAAACTTCTGGCATTGAACACACCTTCTGGCACAGATCTCTGAGTCTTTCTTCATTGTGGGCCAGAAATACCCTTGCCGTAGGACTCGTCTTTCAAGAGTTCTTGCTCCAGAGTGACTTCCACACTCTCCTGAATGAACTTCTTGCAAAATGGTGTGAGCTTCTTCTTCTGAAACACATCGGGCCATGGTTGAGAGGAAGGTCTTTCTATAAAGGATTCCCGCCACTAGAAAGTAGTGAGCTGCTTTTATTCTGAACTTCTTCTTGTCTCTAACTGTATGATGATAATTTCCTGTTGATAGATATAGGATGAACGGGTCCATCCAAGAGACTCGCTGGTCGACTTGCATCAGATCTCCTTCCACCACTGCCGGGCGGAAGAGCTCGGAAGTTGTGCCTCCTGAAGGTATCCCATGCTTAGAGAGAAAATCGGCCTCCTCATTCTCTGTTCTAGGAATATGTTCGATGGTGAAGCTTTTAAACCTGCCGATTTCTATTTTCACAAGAGCTAGATACTTTTTCAAGACTGGCTCCCTTGCTTCAAAGTTGCCAAGGACTTGCGACGCCATTACAAGAGAATCAGTTTTGATGTGAACATGATCGACCCCTAATTCCCTCGCGAGTCTCAAGCCTGCTAGCAGGGATTCATATTCGGCCTGGTTATTTGTTACTGGAAAGTAGAACTTGATGGCCTGCTCTAGCTTGATTCCATTTGGATTGATGAGGACCACTCCTGCTCCAGAAGAACTTCTGCCTGAGGCACCATCAACATAGATGGTCCAAGCCAAAGGTGACCTTTCTGCCTGATCAGAACTGGACTCTGGCATGTCAATCAGAAAATCTGCTAGGACTTGAGCTTTGATGGCTGTCTTGGGCACATAAGAAATTTCAAATTCACTTAGCTCTATTGCCCACTTAGCTAGCCTGCCGGAATGCTCGGGCCTTTCCAACACACCCTTCAAAGGTTGATCGGTGATGACTTGGACTGAATGTGCTTGGAAGTATGGACGGAGCCTGCGAGCTGACATGACCAGTGCCAAGGCTAACTTTTCCAAGATCGGATACCGCGTTTCAGCACTCTTCAAGATATGGCTGACATAGTAGATTGGAAACTGCTTTCTGCCTTCTTCCCGAAGGAGAACGGAGCTGACGGCCTCAGGGCCAACCCCTAGATACAAGAAAAGAACCTCTCCTGGCCGGGGACTCTGAAGCAGAGGCGATGAGGTGAACTGCATCTTTAACTGCTCAAAAGCATGAGAGCACTCTTCTGTCCACTCAAACTTGGATGCACCGCGGAGAGTTTTGAAAAAGGGGGCACTCCTATCTCCAACCCGAGAGAGGAATCTTGCAAGACCTGCCAGCCTTCCCCCTAACTGCTGAACTTCCTTCGGTGAACGAGGGGTAGGCATTTCAAGAATAGCTTTTACCTTGTCGGGATTGGGGGCAAGTCCCTCCGGAGTAAGGAGATGACCAAGAAACTTCCCCTTACTCGCTCCAAAAGTACACTTCAAAGGATTGAGTTTCATCTTGTATCTACGCAGAGTAGCGAACGTCTCTGCTAGATCTAGCAAGTGCAGCGAAAACGATTTACTCTTAATTAAGAGATCGTCTACATACACTTCTAGGTTTCTTCCTTTTTGATGGTTAAACACACGGTCCATCATCCGTTGATAGGTCGCGCCAGCATTCTTAAGCCCAAAGGGCATGACAAGATAGCAATAACATCCATCGTTAGTTATGAACGACGTGTGAGGAACGTCGGGCTTATGCATTCTTATCTGGTGATAACCAGAAAACGCATCTAAAAAACTCATGCAAGAGTATCCTACCGCGGAATCAACTAAAGAATCTATCCGAGGCAGGGGGTAGCAATCTTTAGGACATGCTTTATTAAGTTTTGTAAAGTCTACACACATTCGCCACTTTCCCCCTGGTTTTTTAACCATTACAACATTTGAAATCCAGGTGGGGTATTGCACTTCTTTAATAAAATTCGCCTTGAGGAGTTTTGCAACCTCCTCCCTTATTGGCTCTGCAAGCTTTGTTGCCACGTCCCTCTTCTTCTGTTGGATGGGCTTGCAGCTGGGATCGACATTCAGATGGTGGCAAGCTACATCAGGATCCACCCCCGGCATGTCTTCTGCTGACCAGGCAAAGACATCCAGGTTCTTCAGCAGGCAGGAAATCAACTCAGCCTTTTGATCTTCAGGAAGCTCCGAGTTGATGGAGAGTTTCCTCTCCTCCCCTTCAGCAATGGGGACTCCTTGCGTCACCTGGGCAGGTTCCAGGTGAGCACCTTCATCAGCAGCAACTTTCGAACTGGAAGGGGCTTCTGCAGCCTCTGCTGGAGCAAGGGAAGCTTCAACCATGTTGACAGTGCGAACGTAGCACTCCCTTGCTCTCCTTGGGTCGCTCCTGACCCGGCACATCCTCCCATCGGCAAAGAACTTGATGGCGAGGTGATAAGTGGAAATTACTGCTTGGTACTTGTTCAGCAGGGGCCTGCCGAAGATGGCATGATAGCTGCTGGGGGCGTCGACCACTATGAACTGTATCTGCTTTGTTGCCCCTCCAAGCTTTACTGGCAAGGTGACGCTGCCCTCCACCTCTTTCCTCTCTCCTGAGAATCCATAGAGCGGCCCCTCAGTGGAAAGCAGAGGCTTTCCGGTCCTCAGGGCCTCGAAGGTAGACTTGAAGAGGAGGTTGACTGAACTGCCCGTGTCAACAAGAATTCTGTCCACTGTGAAGTCCCCAATACCAGCCTGGATTACGACTGCATCATCGAATGGATTGGCTGTACGAGGAAGATCTTCTGGACCAAAGGTGACGACTTCCCTTGGAGGAGTGACGGAAGAAGAGGCCACCTCTGTCTGGGTGACCCTTGAAATTGAAGATTTTCGGGTGGACTCGGTCCCAGCTCCACCATGGATGAAGAAGAGGCGCCCTAGAATCCCTTCATCATTTGCATCAAAGCATTCCACTGGGACGTTGATCGGCCCCAGACGGCCTTCATCCTCCACATCTACACACTCCTGGTAAACCTCAGCTACCTCTTTGCCTTTCGAGGTGGATGGCTTCGACGAGGAAGGAGAATCCTTCTTGGTCAGGTCAATCTTGCCCTCGGCAAGCAACTTATCAATCAGCGCATGAAGGACCTTGCAGTCCTCTGTCAGATGGCCCTTTTCCTTGTGGAATTGGCAGAATTGTGAATTATCCCTCGGCTTCCACATCTTCTGAGGCCCTTGCCTCCTCTCTCCTGACCTTTGCAGGATCTGAATGACTTCGTCAAGGTCCAGATCTGCAGGGTCCTCCATGGGACTTTCATCATATTGGCACGGGGCAGGCAAGGCTGCCTGCTGGAGGATGGGAAGAGCTTGCAAAGGAACTGCGGGAGCGGCGGCCAACGGCAGTCTCTGCTCGTGAAACTGTTGATGGCCTTGGAAAGGTTTTTTGTTGCGGAAGTTTCTGCCTCTTTGAGACGGAGGCTGGAAGTCTGGACGAGGGGGCCTGCCACGAGAAGAAGAAGCGGAGGCATCCCCTCCTTCAGCCTTAGCTGTCAGGGATGAAACATAGGTCGGATTGGCATTTTCCCCTTCTATGAAGCGGTTGACCATGGCGATCAACTCCTGATAGGTCTCGGGTGCCTTTGTCGTCGCCTTAAACTTCAGAGGGCCCTCCCGGAGGCCGTGGATCAAGGCAACTTTGTAATAGTCGGGGTTCACATTCCTCACCCCCTGGATTTCTCTTTGAAAGCGATCAACGAATCGTGCTACCGATTCGTTATCCCTCTGCTTGATCTCGAATAGGGCAGCTGGCCCATTCTTCCTCTTCCTTGAGGTAGCAAACCTCAGCAGTAACTGGCTACGGAACTCTGCAAAAGAAGAAATAGTGCCCGAAGGCAGCTCATAGAACCATTCTCTCGCTTGCCCTTCAAGAGTGGTAACCAGCAATTTACACTTGATGGCATCTGTGAGGCATCTCAAAGCTACTGCCCCCTCAAATGCCTGGAGATGGGAAACTGGATCTGTCGTCCCCGAATAGGAAGGGATGCGAGGCTCCCTGAAGTTGCTTGGAGCTGATTCCCATCGAATTCGGTCAACAAAGGGAGACGGGGTGTCAAATTCTGCAGGGTAGAAAGGGCGGACTGGAGCCGAGGAGTCCGCGGGCTCGGCGGACTGGCGATCAGCAAAGTGAAGTTGGCGGGCAGGAGTGCCCCTAGCAGCTTCTCTGAAGAACTCTCTGAAAGCAAACTCTTCCTCTTGAGGGCGCAGAGGTGCAGCGGACTGAGCAGCGTTCCGGGGAGTTGCTGACGACTGCCGAAGCGGAGTTCGGCGAGCTGGGGTCTGGCGGACTGGCGAGTTCGCTTGGTCCGCTGCGGCCTGAGGAGCAAGCCGCTGAGCCAAAGCAAGCAGAGCTTGGCTGATTGTATCAAGACGCTGGTCGGTTTGCCGGCGAGACTGCTCGGCCTCAAGGCGAGCTTGTTCAATCGCGTCCCAAAGGGAGTCTTCTGAAGAGCTGGAGCGGTCTGAAGAGCGGGCTCTGCGGTCTGACATCTTGTGTCCGCTGATTTCAAAACACTACTCGAATCTGAAGGCCGCGTGTTAACTGTTGATGCACGAAAACGGACAGGGAGTCGGTCACCACCAGCTAACGGTTCGAACACGGGAAAAAGGGGAGACTGCGAGCAGCGATCTACTAAGCGGATGAGAGCTGAAAGAGGAGCAGGGCCGTGAACCACGGCAACAACAGACTTCGCCCGTCGCGGCCTGAATGCCTCTCTTGCGACGGGCTTTCCTTTGATTGAAGAAGAAGTGGGTTACAAGTGAAAAGAAAAGACTGAGGGAAGTAGAGCAAGGGGGAGTCCGCAAGGCACAGGATTCGAGTCCGCAGCCTGTAACAAGTAGGCTCCTGGGTCCGAGTCAGCGTGCCTTGAGTGCACCACCTCCCCCCTATTTATAGGATAGGGGGCCTGCCCAAGCGGGCAGGGCTAAAATAACCGGCTGCCCGGGGTACAGGAGAACCGGGCAGCGGTGACGGGAAGCAAAAAGAAAGAACACGCCAGTCCGCACAGAAGGGGCGGACTGGGCTCGCGAACTGGAGCTTCCACTGCTGCTGGGCGCGGCCACTGGAGGCTGGCGGCCTGGGCGGACGGGATACTGCGTCCGCCACTGGAGACTTGCCCAACGCGCCGGCGGACTGAGCGGACTGGACTTTGCGTCTGCTGCTGGGGTACCATCCTTGGCGCCCAACTGGCGACAGTGCCGGACTGGGCGGACGGACAAATCCTGTCCGCGCCTGCTGAATGGGGGCTTTGGGAACTTGGAGTATGTTGCGGACTGAGGGGTTAACACTAGTTTTAGGATAGAAGCTCAATTTTGTAAATTCAGCTACTAAACCTTATCTAAACGTTGTGAAACTTGGGTAGAGTAAGTTTTATGCCATCTAGATAGCCTAGTAAATTTATTAGAATTTTATGGATTATATCTCTGGTACTTTATTTGTTAACTATCAAAAGGCCCAAAATGGTGTTTTAATTAATTTGATTATTCTGTTCACTTGAAACTGATGAAACTTGGTTAGAAGATAATATAGGTCTAAGTGAATATCCCTGAATATTGTTACAATTTTTAATTGAAGATATTTAGTTCTTCCTTCACTAGTTTCAAAAAGGGGCTTTGGTGGTATAAAATTATTTATAGATGTTATATCTGTTGAAAAATCATGAGACTTAGGTACTGATGGCAAAAATATACATTTAAGAATTTATTCACAATTTTTAGAGGGCTTTTTACAGTACTTCCTTTACAAGTTCATAATATTGAGGTTTTTGATAATTATTTTATTCAGGGATTAATACTTGCTGAAAAATTATGAAACTTGGCCAATGATTCTTTTAAGGTTGTATCTACATAGTATAATTAATTTATTAGTTTTGGATGGATATGTTTTGTACTTGATTCATAAACAACGGAAGATAGTAAATATTGCTAAAATAGTTTTAGTGCCCTTTTAATGAAAGCAAAATTGTGATACCTTGGATTTACAATATTGAGATAATCTAATATTTATAATAATTTTGTTAGGCATCTTGCATGAGTACTTATGGTAGTTCATGTTCAAACTGGTAGTCTTTGAAAGCTTTAGGGAAATTAATTAAATGCCAGATAAGTTAGGAAAATTATAATTTCCTGGATTTAGTCCATTCGTATCATGATAAGTCTCCAGTAAATAAGGTAGGCCATTTAGATGAGTATTTGGATTATCTCTTGTCCGGACCCACATATAGCCTAGGATGATCTGCATGGGTGAATTGCAATTAGTCACAATGGGACATGGTGTAGGAGTTAGTCCTTTTTGTTAGAGGTGGGTGAGTTCACCATAGAAGGATGGGAAAAGTGGTGAGAAATTGGTTTTGCTAGAGTTTAGAGGCGCTCGGGTTCGACGAAAAATCGTCCTTCCCGAGGTGAGGTAGAGTCAAATCACCCTAGGATTAGCCTATCGTAATATGAGAAGGTAATAAGTACCTTGCGAAAGGGAACGCTGGGCGTAACCCCAACATAGTTCCTAGTGCCCCTTGAGAGCCCTTCACAGGGAATACCGGGGGCAGTCCTGGGTTAACGTAAACTGTATTAACAAGTTGAAAAGATTAACTTAGTAATTAGGGTTGCACATTTCACGAACACCGATAGCACTGGAAGATAGTTGGAAGCTTCGGCTTGGATGGTTAAGAGACGGACGTTTGGGTCCGGGGAGCTTCGACTCGATTGTTTGAGACGGACATTTTTAGTCCGGGGAGCTTCGGCTCGGTTTTTGGATACGTTAAATTTGCATGTGCATAAATGGAAAGAAAATTAAGGTGGTGGGTCTTCGGTATTGGAGGGTCGATGCACCGACTCCAATACGCTGACTCGGCAAGTGTGGCTAGCACTTCGCCAACATAAGTTCGGTGCGTCAGCCGACAAGAGTACGCAGGAGTCCGCTTCGTGCACCAAGCGTTGAGGCGTACGATAGTTCTGACAGGTAGTTCTTTACTGGTTTAGAGGTAGGCGAGGCCCAACCCACCGCTTCTGTCTGCCACTATGGAGGTATCCTGGGAGGTTACGACTCCAGAAAGGGGGAACTAAAGGTCTATGTGCACAGAGTCGGGTGTGTGTGTTGCACTTGCATGATCCATCATACCCACTTGCATGTCATAGCATAATCGATTCATTTAACCCTGACACCTAAAGTATAAGTGGAATGGGATGCGTATACTTTAGGCCCTGCAAAACGACCCCTTGGTCCATAAGCTTGTGTGGGCAAGTTTATAAATTAAGGTCAATTTTGATATATATTTACTGTTGTTTGATAACCGACACCCCAACGTATAAATTGGTATGAGACTTTTTATACGATTGCAGCCTTGCAGAAGTCCCCTTGGCTTATGTGTTCTCATATAAGTGAAGGTTACTTCTCATATTTCATCATATTGTCAATATCTATTATAGAATTGCTTGTATAGGTCCGCTGTCATCTGTTTTTGATTATTCTCCACCTTCAAGTCCTCCCCATTCTTCCTCTCCGCTCGGTGCCTAGGAGCCATGGGGGAAGGGGTGGGGGATGATTGGGCTTAGTCTTTTAGACTAACGGTTTTCGAACCGCATCATTTTAGGGAATCGTGGAGCCCAGCATGGAGGAACAGCCCCAGAGACCGGTGCGCATGGAGATGGGGCAGTCTAGCTCCGGAGTTCATACAGCCGGGATCGTGAGTCTCGACCTTGAGTAGATTTTCAGCATTTGCTTCCGCATGAGTCATTTGTAGTGAGGACATGATGTACCAGGCATAAGCCCGTATTTTTAGTACTCTGATATATTTTTCTGTGGACACTCCCTTCATGGAGCTTATCTTATGATATGTGATTTTCTATGGACTGCTAGTTTGCATTTACTTTGTTGAGCTACTTTTCTGTTATCGAGTTGGCGGGCAGAATCGGCACTTTGTGGTGATGACCCTTCAGGGCGTGAAGGAGTCACCGCAAAATGACGGTTTTGGGCTAAGACCCCGGTGTTAAAAATGAAAAAAGGTGGTCTTACATTACATAAGCACACTTAATTAACAACTAACTAGCTAAGCAGGACTAGACGATAAAGAACTAGGAGCTACCTTGGTTACGAACATTACTCCCCCTCAAGTTCAACTCCTCTTCCTCAGTATTCCCAGCTTGTCAGAAATCCTCTTGAACAGCTCCACCTTCAAGCGCTTTGTGAAAATGTCCGCAAGCTGGTCATTTGTCCTCACATTCTCCAAGTGAACTTAATTAACTTCTTCCTGCTCTATGATGAAGTGGAATCTGGTATCAACATGTTTGGTCCTCTCATGATGCACATGATTCTTTGTCAGTTCAATCGTAGCTCGATTTTCCATAAATATGGTAGGTGCTTCATCATCATCCAATCTCAGAGATTTCATCAACATCTTCAGCCATACTCCATGGCACATACATGCGCCGACAACAACATACTCTGTCTCGTAAGAACTAAGAGTCACTATCTTCTGCTTCTTACTAAACTAAGTACTCGGTGTTTCTCCCCAATAGAAGAGAAATCCCATAGTGCTCTTCCACTCATCAACATCATTTCTCCAGTCACTGTCACTGTAGCGTATCAACTTGGGGTCTTCACTACACTTGTAAAAGAGGCGAAAACTTAAAGTGCCTCTAATATATCTTAGTATCCTCCTAGCCACTATCAGGTGTGTCTCCATAGGGTTTTCCATGAATATGCTCACAATACCCACCAATAATAAAATATCTGTTCGGGTACAAGTCAAGTACCTCAAACTCCCCACTAGGATCTTAAAATATGTAGGGTCAACAGCTTCTCCCTCGTCGTGCCTAGACAGTCCTGTGCTTGGCGACATTGGTGTATCCACTGGATTACACCCCATCATACCAAACTTCTTTAAAATCTCTCTAGCATAAGACTCCTGAGAAATGAGGATGCCCTCATCACATTGCACTGCCTGAATACCCAGAAAGTAGCTATGCTCACCACAATCTGTCATCTTAAACTCATGCTTCATCATCTCCTTGAAGCACCTCACGTCATAGTCACTCCTCCCCAAGATGATCAAATTATCCACATACAGATATACGTAAACTGTCCCCTTCTCACTTTCCTTCACATAGATTGCATGATCATAAGGGAACTTCACATACCCTTGCTCATGTAAGAATGTGTCCATCCTCTTGTTCCATGATCTTGGAGCCTGTTTGAGACCATATAGTGTCGTCCTCAATCTCAGCACTGGCATCTTTCCCATTGCTTCTGGATAGCCAGGAGGCTGCTCAAGGTACACTTTCTCTTCCAAATCTCCATTCAAGAAAGCAGACTTGACACTCATCTGATGAAGATGTTACTTCCTCTATACTGCAATGGCAATAAACATACGAATAGTCTCCATCCGGGCAACCGGTGTGAAGACCTCATTGTATTCTATTCCCTCTTTCTGCTTGTCGCCCTTGAACACAAGTCTGTCCTTGTGCTTCAGCACCTCTCTAGCTCCATCCTTCTTCATCTTAAAGACCCACTTCACACCTATGGGCTTCTTTCCTTTGGGCAGTTCAACTAACTCCCAAGTGTTATTCTTCTTGATGGACGACATCTCCTTATCCATGGCTTTCCTCCAGCCGACAGTCTTCACTACTTCCTCATAGGTCAAAGGCTCTGTATCAGCAAGTAAATAAAACAAGCTGAACTCATCATTTGTAGGGGCTACCTCATAGATCTCTCCAAGTGACTTGATTTTCTACCTTCTGGGCTCTCCTTCTTCGTCTGTAAAGTGTGGAACAGTACCATTGGAACTAGCTTTTGTCTCCACCACTTGAGGGTCCTTAGCTTCCTCTTCAACCTTCTCCTTATCTTTTCACCACTCCCATTCAGCTGCCTCATCAAATTTCACTTTTCAGGTCACCATAATTTTCTTCTCCATAGGGTCATATAACTTGTATACCTTACTCATTTGATCATAGCCAACAAAGATATACTTCTTGGCTTTTTCTTCAAGCTTGCTCAGATTTGGCCCAGTCTTTAGCACATAAGCAATGCTCCCCCAAATCTTCAATTGACCCACATTTGGCTTCAAACTACTCCATGCTTCATGCGGCGTTCCACATGCTAGGGACTTTGCAGAGCACTTGTTTGACACATAACAAGCTGTCTCCAGTGCATCTCCCTAAAAAACTTTTGTCATATGCTTGCCTCTGACATACACCTACACATGTCTATCAATGTGCGGTTCTTCCTCTCAGTCACTCCATTCTGCTGTGGAGTGTAGGGTGAAGTTAGCTGCCTCCTGATCCCTACATAGTCACATAATTGAACATCTCCTGGCTCAGGTACTACCCGCCCCTGTATGTCCTTAAAAATTTAATCCTCGTGCCTGTCTCCATCTCAAACAACCTTTAAACTGTTTGAAAGACTCAAATGCCTCACTCTTCTGCCTGATGGGATACAACCAAGACTTCCTGCTGAAATCATCAATCAAAGTTAGGAAGTACATGTTGCCTCCTACAAAAACCAGTGTGATCGGCCCACAGATGTCTGAATCAACCAATTGCAATATTCTTTTTGCTCTCCTCTAACTTTCCTTTGGGGACGGAAGCTTGGCCAACTTGTCTAGTACACAGGCCTCACACATTTAGGTTGGCTCCTCCTGCCTGCTAGGAACAACATGGACGCCAGCTTACCTTGTCAGCCTTTTTAGGCAATCAAAACCAAGATGTTCATATCTTATATGCCAAAACCATGCCGCATCCTTCACTATGGCTTTTAAATATGAGATCCTCTCCATGTCAAGGTTCAGCATGAACATCCTGTTCTTTTTCATCTCTATCCGTGCCACCTCCATCCTATCATCTCCAATAAGTGTCATCACTGTCCCCTTCATGGTTATCTCATAACCTCTCTCCATGAATTGTCTCAAACTAAGGATGTTTGAAGCGTTCCCAGGTACAAAGTAGACATTCTCTATCATGTCCAGGCCACTACGCTTCCCATTGATAGGAATTCTTCCCTTTCCTTTCACCTTGATGGTAGAAGCATTTCCAAAGGTTACCTCAGTGCTCACATCCTCATCAAGCTCGATAAACAACTCCTTTCTTCTAGTCATGTGTTTGGAAGCCCCGCTATCCAAGTACCAAAAGTTTCTTCTGCTCTAATCATTAATGACCCCAGCATCAGTACCTATCATGCAATTTGACTCAAAATGCCCAACCATTGCCATGTTCGCCGCATCACTACTCTGTGGTTTATGTGTCAACTGGGGTGGTGCGGCTCTAGGAGTAAACTTCTCTGAATTGTTCCAGCATTGTGTAGAAATGTGACCAAACATATGACATGTATAGCACTATACTTGGTTTCCATTCCCAGAACCTCTTCCATTTCAACCTCTCCTGGTCCTTCCATGCCCTCTGGCTTGCAACTGTCCTCCACCTTAACTTGCTTGCTGTTCTACATGAGGTGTAGGTGCTTTTCCTCTAGTATCACCTCTTCCTCCTCTGCTTCTACCTCTGAATGTGCCTCTCCCTCTAGGCGTGTATGGACCCTTAGCAAGTGTGCTCTTGGTTTAATTCAACACCTCAGTAGTAGTAGCTCCTACAGTAGTCTCCATTTTTTTGTTCATGACCTACTCATGAAATTGTAATGAATTCCTAAGCTATTCCACTGAAAGCTTGGACAAATCCTGGGATTCCTCAACAGCAGCAACAATATGATCAAATCTCTATAGTAGTGACCTCAGGACTTTCTGGACTGTGCTGATCTCATCTGACTCCTCACCATTTAGCTTCATCCCATTGCTCACCTTCAAAAATATATGGAAATACTCCTCCATGGACTCTTGGTCCTTCTTATGAAGAGACTCAAACTCGTCTCACAACACCTACAACTTCATCTCTTTAACTTTACCTCCTCCTTGGTACGAATTTTGAAGTATCTCCCACAAAGCATGGCTATTGGCTATGATAGATGTGGCGGTGTAGTATTTTGTAAGACTTCCTTCATATGTCGTCTTCCTGGTGCTAGCCCACTGTGCTCTTCCATCTTCTAACACCACTTCAGGTGGATGTTGAACAATATCCCACACTCTATGCATCATAAGTGTGTTCTTGACTTCCCATCTCCATCTAATGAAATTTTCAATCTTTAGTTTGATAGTCAACTGTGCAACTCCAAGTACCTTATCCATGATTGGGGATCTTTATAGAAGACTGCACAAAGGAACAGTGACGAACCTCGCTCTAATACCACTTTTGTTGCCTGATTCACACCGACAGTTCACACGTATCAGCTTTAGGACAAGCAAATATTGTAAAGAAACCAGAAATCCCAAACTTGAAAAAGAAAACCAATAAATTGAGATATCAAGGAGATGATAAACACATAGATCCAACTCTAGATCACCACCAATGGAAGCGCACTTGCAGACATATCCAAAACTTAAAAAAACTTTAATACAACTAAAATATTTAGGGAAGAAGCACAGTACCACACAAACAAGCTGCATGCCGAAAATTCTGATCTTCTTCCCAGAAACTAAAATACTGCAACAATATACTTGCTGAGAGTTGACTAACCAACTCAGACTTCACCTCCCGCAGATGCCTAAAAACAACAACAAAATAAAACTACAATCGAAAAATAGTTCGACGAAAAACCGTGAAAATCCATTTGTCTTTCGTCAAACACCGGTTGACGAAAGTCGAACACCATTTGATGAAAGTCGAACAAAATACAGCCGACTAAAGTCATACGACGAAAATGCATTCATCGAACTCGAGAAGTCATTTCGGGGGGTTTTTACATAAGCACACTTAATTAACAACTAAATAGCTAAGCAAGACTAGACGATAAAAACCTAGGAGCTAACTTGGTTACTAACACCCACGTCATATTCCACGGACAGTCAGTCGAGTTATATATTAATATAAAATTACTATGATATAATATTGAATCCTAACATAGAGCATTATAGTGAAAGCTTTTAGATTAGTTGGAAAAAGTCATCACAAAACATGAATGTCCACTATAGCCCAAAGCAGTAATGAATGAACAAATACACAAGGAGTCTTGGTTTATGGCCTTAGAATGTTTACTTAAACAATAAGTGTTTTACATACTTCGGCACACAGGCCGACATACATGAAAGTAGTAAAGGAAAACACTTCGCTTTGGCCTTCAAGGTCCAGCACAACATCAAGGGCTTTAGCCCGATACTTGCCACTTGGCTCACCTGTTTCTGCATAAGAACAATCCACGAAATGGTGAAAAAACAAGGCAATGGTCAGCTAACTCTGACCAGATTATAACGACCACACCCCTTACTCGGGGCGGCGGTGCTCCTTCCCTGTAATATATTAGCAAAACCAATCATAACAATGAAACTGCAATCTAAGGACACTTCACCACATGCATAGGCATGAACGGCCACACACCCCGTGCTCTCTGGGCACATTCTCGGTGTCCGGACAAAAACTAGGGACTCACCACCGTTCACAAGATGGCATGAACATTTTGGTAGTCTTTACGACCTGCGCAAGGCCTAAGACCGAACTATATCAGCGACAGGTAACACTACCCACGGAAGGTCAGCATAGCTACTGGGTAGGTTCTGCCCTTTCACGTTGCTCACATTGTCGGGGCAAACAACCACGACGTGGGTCGGCCTCCCCCTTCCCATTTCTCAAGACATTACATAACTACGTTATGATATAGGGATGTCTCTCAGACCACCAAGCAGGGCTCTCAAGGCTCTTAACAACACATCAGAGGCCACTGGTCTCCATGACACATGACTCAAACACTGGCCCCAGATATCCACGACACAGGCCTCAAACAAAGCTCTCAAGGAGCTACCGCCGGCGGAAGCACTACCGCCGCACGGTACCTAGTAGAAATGTGTTTCTACCCAATTTTTTGGGTGCCCCTTGGAGTTAGTCCCCCAGTTCCCTATTGCAATCTACCGCACAGAAACCCAAAAATCAAACATCATGAAGTCTTCTCCAGCCATTAACTAGCATAACAAAAAATAACCAATCCAGACCAACCCGTCCGGATGGGCATCACACACTATGCCTATGTTCGCACTTCAATTCTGAATACTAAATGCAAAACTATGGGGATACACCGTATCTACCCGAAGAAAGACCTCACGCTCACCGCACACTTGTGGGATAGAAGTTTCCTATGCAAATGGAAGAGGACTTCACATGTCCAAGTTGAGAATCGTTACCTTTTGCGCTCTCTTCGGTGCCATGCCAAAGATCTAGACAGATGAATGCGACCGCAACGATCTTGCCTCCATAGATCCGGACTCGGCTTGTGAATCGGAACTTCAGAACTTCAACGGCGGTGAGATCTCCCTTCCGAGGATGCTGCTCCTCCTCCAAGAAATCCAGACCAAGTCCTCAACTACAAAAGAAATAAAGTGAAAATGGCCAAACCAGGCTTATATATATAAGTACCGCCGCACAGTAACTAGATACCGCCCCACGGTACCTTAATTCAATGCCTTGTTTCGAGCGCGACTGCCCAAAACTTCCAATAACAGGCCGACATGTGGCCAAGCCATTATGGATTCAATACCACCGCGCGGTAGGTTGTTAACGCCGCGATAGACAACGTAGGTTACGACACAACACCAGCCTCTATCGCCACGAACTAACTGCTACCACTACGCGGAAGAATCTCGAGAACTATATCACTTAAATTGTCCCCTCTACCGCCGGCAGTAACACTATCGTCAGGCGATAGCTTCCCTAGAACTCTGCCAGACTTATTCCCAGCTACCGACGCGCGGTAACATCATTACCGAGAACTCAATGCCCTCAACGTAGTCGATGCTAACCCTGGACTACTACCGCGCGTTAACTAGCTACCGTTGAGCGATAACCCCCAGAGATGTATCTCCCTCCTTAATAAATTTGGGGCGTTACATGGAGACACTGAGGAGGAGGATTTTATACGCCAAGTTCTCAAAGTGTGAGTTTTGGTTGTCTTCTGTTACATTTCTCGATCATGGGGTTAGTGGTTTGTGAATTGTGGTACTTACTACAAAGTTCGTTGTGATACGGGAGTGGCCTGTATTATCTAGTGTGGCAGAAGTCCGGAGTTTCCTAGGACTGTTCGACTACTACAGACGCATTGTAGAGAACTTTTCGCGGATATCTTTACCCTTTACTACCTTGACATTGAAGGATTAAAAGTTGATTTGGGCACTGACGTGCACAGAAGCTTTTGAAGAATTAAAAAGTAGTCTGACCATAAAGCGTATTTTGTGCTCGTCATGTGGTATGGAGGGCTATGAAATCTATAGTAATGCCTCAAGGAGAGGCTTAGATGCGTTCTACTTCAGCATGGGAAGGTGATAATGTATGGCTCTTTCAAGTTGAAAGTGCATGAGAGGAATAATTAAGTCCACGACCTATAGTAAGCGGCCGTGATATTCTTTGTTAAGCATTGGAGACATTACCTGTTTGGCGTAAAAGTCAATATCTTTAGGGACATAAGAGCCTAAAATATCTGATAGATCAGAAAGACATGAACATGCATCAATGGAGGTGGATGGAGTTCCTTGAGGACTACACCTTGAAGATATATTACATTCTTTGCAATGGAAATGTTGTTACAGATAGGCTGAGAATTAGGGCTCCCGCACATGCTAACTTGATACAGGTGCATGATGAGCGTCTTATTCAAGATTTGGAGGCCTTTGAGATCTCTTGTGTTAATGGGAGATTTAGTGCAAATGCATGTTTAAACTAGACAGAGGTGCAGTATGATCTCGCAGACTAGATTCAGAAAGCATAGGAGCTGGATGATAGCTTGAAATGCTACTTAGTAGAGTCTTTGGATGGGTCTTATATATGATTTTTTGTTAATGATGGTCTTTTGTGGAAGGATAGTCGGTTGCGCATCCCAAAAGTGGACATATTATGGGAGGAATTGATGTACGAGAAATGTTTCACAAAGTACTCAATCCACCTATGGAGCACAAAGATTTTCAAAGACATGAAAAAGTTAATTCGGTTTCCAGGATTGCCGAAGGACATAGACCTATATGTGGTGAAGTGTCAGACTTGTGCCCTAGTAAAAGATGAATGTCAGAAGCTCGATGGATTTTTGAAGACATTACCTATATCGTAGTGGAAGTTAGATGGCATATCTATGTATTTTGTGCACAGCTTGCCAAGATCACAGAAAGAAAACGATGCCTTTTGGGTGATTATTGATTGTTTAATGAAGGTTACACGCTTCATTCCGAATAGGAAAGATGATTCAGTGGAAAAGTTGTCAAACATTTACGTTGACAATATCGTACAATTGCATAGGTTTCCCCGTAGTATCGTTAGTGACCAAGATGGGAACTTCAAATCTAATTATTGGAGGTTTATTAATCAACTGTTATTTACCAAAATGAATTTCTTTACAACCTTTCATTCTCAGACGGATAGTCAGACCAAGAGGTTAAATAGAACAATGGAAGATATTCTTCACATGTGCGCCCTAGATTTTGAGAAGATGTTGGAGGATCACATTTATATGATCGAGTTCACCTTCAATAATAACTACCAAGCGATTATTTAGATGGCGCCCTTTGAGTCCCTTTATGATAGAAGGTCTGGAAGTCCCTTGGCATGGTTGGAGACGAGCGAAATGAATATGTTTAAGCGAAAGGAATTTGAAGATGCTACAATGACAATGCGTACAATCCAGGAGAGATTGTTGATCGCTCAAGAAATGAAGGAAAAGTACTACAATTGATGAGTCCAATTTTTATACATATTTTCAGACTCATTTGGGCTAGTTTTCTCATTGATGCACTACACTTTAGAGCCATAATTGTTCATATTTGTTATTATGTCCATTTCATGTTAAGTGCACTTTTGGCCCATTTTCAGTGTGTTTCTGTAGTTATTTTACTTTTGCCCTACTTGGTGTTTTTCTGTGTCTGGAGAATGTGGAATGCCATTTCGGTAGCTCTTCTGTTTTTACAGCAGGTACAAAGGTGTGTTTTCCGGGATTGTTTGGGAATGTTTTTCGCCTAAGGGGAACTGATCGTGCGTTTTTACACGCGCATGTTCAGTGGACTCCTTAGCGCACGGCGCTGGTCGTGCGCTGTCAGTTCATCGAACACCAAACGGTACTGTAATACTGCGTACGATCATTGGATTTATAGCGCACGACCACTGGTGGTGAGCCACTAATCGTGCGTACTATTCTCCATTTTTCCAAGTTCTGTCTGGTGTAATCACACGATCATTGGACATAGTGTGCATGACCTATGGTCGTGCACCACTGCTTGTGTGCGTTTATTCCATTTTTCTGGAGTTCTACAATTGTTAATCGCACGATCGCGGGATCCAGTGCGCATGACCTCTAGTCGTGAGCCACTGATCGTGTGATCTGATTTTCTGCTGCAGTATTTAAACACGTGCTCCGTGAATTTGTGCAACACTTTTCATTCCCCCCCCCACCCCGCTGTTGCGCACGAAACGTCATTTTTCAACCACGCAGGTCCTCTACTCATCTCCACCCTCCGGGAAGCTTTCTCTGGCGATCTAAAGCCATCTTCAACCCTTCGAAGATTTTCCGGCCACCAGCAGTGTGCAACAGAGATCTTTAGGTACTACTCATTTGGGAAAAAATGGAGAAAAGATTGAAGGAAAGGGAAGAAGACGGAGGAAGACAAGTGGATTAACAACCCATTTTCCTCCGGATGGAACCAACGGTCTGAGCCGAGAAGTGGACTGACAACCCACCATTCCGGCCAAGAACCACGGCTAGGATTTCCCCATATGGGTTTATTCTACCTCTTCTCATACTGAAGTGTAATCTTAAGAATGTAATGAACCTGAACTTAATTTTATTTGTCTATAAATGAAGTTTGCTTGGGATAGTTACATATTCTTTGTTAGCTTGATGCACTTGCCTCCATTCACATCCACCCCACTCGTGCACTAGAACCACTCTATCAAAGGCTAGTGTTGGAAGTTAAAGTGGTGATTGCGACCCTCACTCTCCGCACGTGTGTTCATTCCATCTACTTGCTCTCCGTCAATTTGACCTTACGAAGTACGGCATAGCGGCTTGCACTAGTTCCATCCACCAAACCCGCATTAGTTCTAATTTTGTTTTGTTAGCATTAGGAATTGAAAACCAACCCCCTTTGTTGTTTCATTTAACTCTTAGCAACGATCTTTCTGCGACACTATCACGATACCCAACCTGCATTCCCTCAAGATCGACACTCGGTAAACTATTCACAAAATTATTACTTAACAGTGACCAGTGCACTTGCCAACGCATCATGTTTTTTGCGTCGTGGCCGGGGAATGCAGGCGTATTGTTGATTTGTGCTGTGTTATGAGAGTTACGATATAGTTGCTTATTTCGAATTTATTTTATCTCGGTCTATTTTTGCTTTTTATGTCGGTTGGAATTGTTAGATTTTTATTGAGAATCTTGGCAAGGTAGTTTAATCCTGTAAATTAGTGATCTCTGCAATGTGGGCCAGTTTTAATATCCGTTGTCGCAGGTGTGGATATATCTCTCATGCAAGTGATAGATGTCCTAAGGAGTACGGTAACCATGACACTCAACGATTTACATATGGAGAACCAACCTCATCTGGTACTAAATATGATAGACATAAGCCAGTTAGCTACTGATCCGGGCTTCCATTGCTGCACTACTTTGTTTCGGCGTCAATACCCGTTGTACAGACAAAGCTGGCTAAGCGATGTTGATTTTGTCGGAGTTGGGATCACTCTTTGAAGGAGTGTGCTGCTTACTTAGCACAGTTGGAGGAGGATGATGAGCTAGATGTTCGGATTGTCTCCACTCCGACAACTTGCAGTACCCCTTCTGTATCTGGGTACGTACTAGTGCCACCTTCATATTTTGAAGGGAGAAATACTAGTATTTGCACAGATACATGTGTTGATCTAAACCCTGACACAGATGTTTTTCCTCCTGAAGTACATATATCATCTTGTATAGAGTCTGTTTTTTGTGAGGAGCCTGTGCTTAATTTTTTGCTAGCACTGCTCCTCTATCCTCTAATTTGCAAAGCATTCTTTATGTTTATGACACCGTTGTGGAGGTTGTTTTGCAGGGAGAAGCTGGTGTTTGAAGCATTATGCCAGATCCAGTCGAGGAGACATCTGCATGGCCGAGGATGCTGCCTCAGTCCCATATAAGGAAGTCCAATGCGCGGACGAGGTGGATACAGCTCTAACACATACTTGCACCAGCCTAGACAGCTATATAGATCCACCCACAAGTCTGCCGATGGGAGATGACACCGATATCATCCCCAAGATTGAGGTTACTTTTTGTCATTCTTCTAATTTATTACCAAACCCCGCTCTCGTGCCTACTTCTTTGCAGTACTACATCGTTGAAACGGTCTGCTTAGTGCACGGGCCTGTAATGCTGCCTAGCATTGAGGGAGATCAGGTGTAGGTGGAGTCAGATTTGTCGAGCTTCACATCATTTATTCTACCCATTCATGATGTTCAAGATAGGTATAACGACACAGGTATGTGGGTATTCGTTCTGTCGCCATTTCGGTACCGGTATCAAAACAAAACATGAACAATTGCCCGAGCACTTCAAATTTCATATGCCCATCAGTTAAAAGAGTGCATGGTCCTTGAATTAGTACTGTTGGGAGACAATAAACCCATCAGTTATCTAGATTAGTATTCTTTTTTAAAAAATGAACCACTTCGTCCTATTTTGTGGGATGTGTCTCTTTTTATATGTGTATTTTTATTTTCTTGTTTTGCGTGGGATCTCTATTTCACAGGTGCTGGAAATTTCTGAAGCACAGCAGACCAGCCGCTATCGGACAACCTCGCAGCACAACTGGTGATGAGTAAAATTTAGGATTAGTAATATCTCCAAATTCTTCGAATTATAGGCAAGAGTACCTATCGTTTATAGTATAGGATATTTTAAGAATATCAAGTGTCGTATTTTTCTGGGTCTCTAGAGTACTCCTACTCACGCAAATTAATATTATTTTAACGGATAATAAAATGAGTGAAATTAAACTATAGCTAGAAAAATAAAATAAAAGATAACACTTGATCTACACTCACTTTAAAATAAAATAAACATATCATATAGGCAAACTTCTAAAGTACCTACTTCGACCGTGGATGTTCCTAAATTACAAAAATGCCTCTCTCAAGAATAAGCTCTCGACTAAACTTAGGTTGATCGATTAAGACCTCTCGGCCAGTTGAAACCCCTAAGCTTGCTTTATGCGGGGAACCCCGCTATTATTTTTGACTCCAATTCGGAAGATTCGTGTCATCCTCTCCCGAGAAGTGCTTGCGGCACCTTCTACCTTTGAGTTTTCTACCTGTATCCATAACCTCTCGATAAATCTAGGATACCGAACTAAATGAAGATTATTTTATTTTAAAGCTTGTCATGATCATAAACGAAATACATAAAAAAGGAGACATAATAGAAAAGAAAATTGCTTGAATTGAAATAAAAACAAAGAAAACTATTCTAGGAAATTGAAAATACAAGAAAGTAAAGAGAAAAACTGAATGTAAACTACTAAATCTAACTCCCTAAATGCCTAGATAGATCCCCCCCGGTCTCCTGCAGATTTCTGGAATTTATAGAATTTTCTCTAGCAGGGCACGCCCCTAGGTCATGCCCGTGACCTAGGGCGTGTAAGGCTTGGAACTGTCATCTTGAAAGCCCGCGAACGTTGGTGGAGAAACTGCCAAAATCTGTTAAATGATGGGTCACGCCCCAAGGTCACGCCCGTGAGCTAGGGCGTGTGAGATCTGTTACTATAAAATGACAGGAAACTGAAAATGAAGGGAATAAAATGCTCTTGATGGAGGCATCACGCCCCCTGGACACGCCCGTGACCTTGGGCATGTCAAGCTGGAAACGGCAGTCTGGCGGCAACGGCAGGAATGGCTGGTATTGACTGAAAAACACTCCTGACATGCCCTAGGTCACGCCCGTGACCTTTGGGTGGCGGGCGTGTATGTGTCTGATCGACGTTCCTCAATTGACGATACTGTTCTTAGTGTCACGCCTATTGGACACGCCCAAGGATGGCGTGGCATAGGGCATGTCACGGCGCTTTGTTCGCAGTTTGATGATTTGTGGTCAACGTTTTGAGCTCCTCGGTGTCACGCTCGGCGGTCACGCCCGTGATCTAATAGTCACGCACGTGACTTAGGGCGTGTAGGCTGAAAATGGTCTGGAACTGACTTCTAGCCTCCCTCTGCTACTCACACCTGCTTCTCACGCCTTCTGGTCACGCCCGTCTCCCATAGGTCATGCCCGTAACCTTGGCGTGTAACTATAATATGACATGGCATGTACTCTAGAGCTTCCTTTATGGGACACAGACACTGTCATGCCCGTGACCCGAGGGTCACGCCCGTGACATGGGCGTGTAAACGTGATTTTTTAAGGAATTCTCTGTTTGTTCTTCTGATTAGCCTAGCATGCTCCAATTTGATAGTGGCCGCCCAGATTGACATGAAATAAGAAAACAAAGGAATTAATTAAAGAATTAATAAAAACTAAATAGAAATCTAACTATTTATTAAATAAAAACTACATAAAAACTAATATAAATAATTAATTATCAAATACCCATACTTAAGCTTTTGCTATTCCAGAGCAAAACTATGAGAAGTACTTATAAGAAATTAATATAATTTTTAAAATTAAACTAAAAATTTATTAAGTCAAAAGAAAGTTAAAAGTAGAATTCAGTGATTTAAAATTATGTCCTAAAATATGAAATGAAAATGCAAAGAGCCAAATATATTTAGCAAAATGTTCTCATATAAATTAATTAGACTTCAAAATTGAGTAGTTTAGCAAACAAATTTAAATTTAGAATTATTAACAGTTTTTAAATAAAGAGAAACATAAAGAAAAATCTAAACTACTATTATGCTCTCTTAGAATTTTAATTTAATTCTAAAGCAATAATATTGTCTATTGGGTTTTGGGAATAAGAAAATTTAAGAGATCTTATATTAGGGGTGATGAATTTTATTCTCTCACCCCACACAATTTTTTCTTTTTGATATCTATTTTTTTCTCTTTAAATAAAAACAAAATTACTTCTGAGTAATGAATTTTGTCCTCTTACTACTTTTTTGGGTTACACATGTGTACCAAGAAATACTTGATTCCCATGACATATGATCTAACCAAAAAAAGAAATGTTCCATGTGTACCAGGGGATAATGAATTTTATCCTCTTATCCCCAAGACATATGACTTTACAAGAAAGTTAACAACAAGGGAAAAGCTTGACAAAATTTAGATTAAATTAAAAAGCTGAGAGAGCAATTATAGTGAATTAAGCTTTCCTAAGAATCTTAAAGCATAAAGTGAAGATAATTAAAATTTAAAAATTGTTAATCTAAATACTACAAAATTGAAGTTAATTAGAATAAAAGAGAAAAAGGACTAAATAGTTTACTCTAAATAATTTTATTCATAAAATATTTCTCAAAATTAAATCGCCTAAAAAATAAATCCAACTAACTATGATAAAATAAAAGATTAGAAAATCAAAAATTATAGAAATCCTTAAAAATTAACTCAAAATAACATTCTAAAAAGTCACCAAAATTTAAGGAGGGGTTTATTATTTTTTTTGGAATTTTCTTTTTTTCTATTTTTTTGTATTTTTGATAATAAAGAGGAAACAAAAATTTTAATTTTTATAATTTTTTAATTTTAAATTTTTTTTTAGTTTTTTTAGATTTTAAAATAAAAATAATAAATAAGAATCCACCCCCATACTTAAAAATAAGCATTGTCCCCAATTATTATAAGTTAAGTAAGCGGGGTGAAACAAGAAGAAATAAATTAAAAAAATTTTAGAAAAACTTTTGTTTCTAAAACAAAAATAATATTAAAGATAAATAAGGGGTGTCTCCCAAGAGCGCTTTTCTTTTTCCCGTCTTTAAGCTAAACGGTTATTGTTAGGAGAATGGAAAATAAAATTTATAATGAAGGGGAAACTCCCTTAATTCATGCTTGGGTGAATACGCCGATGACACTCGCCCAGCGACTCCTTCGCTTGCTTCCTTATTTTCCTTCTCGCAGTTGACTTAAAAATTTAGATTCAAATCACATATCCATACCTGAGGTGATTTGAATATTTCTAGATGAGCGTCAAATGGGTCGGGGACAACATTTGATTGCAACGGCTCATCTTCAAACTGAAACGTGTTAGTGAAAGAAAAATCAAGAATAAGCGCGTTAGAAAAATCTTCGCAAGGAGGAGGCTCTTGCGAAGTTATATGATTAGGCTCTGGTTGTTTATTTTCTAAAATTAAATTGTTATCTAAAGGTTCATTAAAAAGAAAATTAGTGGGCACAATATTTTCATGAATTTCAATTTCTAAATATTCATAAGTGGAGTTTGAAAATTCATGAGGAGAAGGAAAATCGGGAGAAAAAGGTGAAGAAACATGTTTTACTTATATTTCACCCGGTGTGCCCATAACTTTAAAATATTCTTGATATAATAATTCTTCCTCCTCTTCCGAAAAAGTCACGAAGGGGCACATGAAGATTCATGTTCTATACTAGGTGAACTATTTGAAGAGAGTGAAGAATCATTAGAACAAGAAATAATTTCTTCTAAATTTTGGGGAGGATCAACTATGAATTGCGTAAAGTCCCCAAAATTAGAAGAAAATGGTTGCGGTGTGTTAAAAGAAGAACAAAAATTAGGATCTAAATAGTTATTCTCATAACTCGGGAAGTTTTCCGGTTGATCTTGCGAACAAGAAAAACCAACATCCGAGGTGGAAGAAGAATTATTTAAATCAAAACCATTATTCGCATTTGAAAATTTATTTTCATGAAAAATAGGTGAATTGGAAAAATTAGTTCCATGAAAATTTAAAACAGAATTTTCATAAAAGTGAGAATAGTTATTTACATAATTATATTTAACTTTATTTTCATAAGATTGATTTGAATAATAATTATAATGATAAGAATACTCACTTCGATGAGAACCACCACAAAAATAACAAACACTTTGGTGCTTTTTTGCGGCTTGCAAAAGATATAGTTGATTTTGAAATTTAGCAATTTTAGTGGCCAATTGAGATAACATTGTTTTGTAAAGAGAAAATAAAACAACTAGTGCTTAATAGAAAGGAATTTGAAAAAGAAAATGAAAAATAGAAATGGAGGTGGAGAATGAGAATGATAAAAGTAATAAAATCTACGCTTTCAAAATATCAACAAAAATATTTCACGCAACAGCGCCAAAAACATGATGAGTAAAATTTAGGATTAGTAATATCTCCAAATTCTACAAATTATAGGCAAGAGCACCTATCGTTCATAGTATAGGATATTTTAAGAATATCAAGTGTCCTATTCTTTCGGGTATATTGAGTACTCCTACTCACGGAAATTAATATTATTTTATCGAATAATAAAATGAGTGAAATTAAACTATAGCCAGAAAAATAAAATAAAAGTTAACAGTTGATCTACACTCACTTTAAAATAAAATAAACTTATCATAAAGGCAAACTTCTAAATTACCTACTTCGACCATGGAGGTTCCTAAATTACGAAAATGCCTCTCTCGAGAATACGCTCTTGACTAAACTTAGGTTGATAGATTAAGACCTCTCGTCCAGTAGAAACCCCTAAGCTTGCTTTATGCGGTGAACCCCGCTATTGGATTTGACTCCAATCCGGAAGATCCGTGTCATACTGTCTCGAGTAGTGCATGCGGCTCCTTCTACCTTTGAGTGTTCTACACGTATCCACAATCTCTCGGTAAATCTAGGATACGAAACTAAGGTCAGAAATAATTAAACCAAAGATAGATCGAAGTGAAGAAAATAAAAGAGATTGACAAAATGAAGATTATTTTATTCTGAAGCTTGTCATGACCATAAACGAAATACATAAAAATTGAGACGCGATAGAAAAGAAAAGTGCTTGAATTGAAAAAAAAGTAAAACAAACTATTCTATGAAATTGAAAATATAAGAAATAAAAGAGAAAAACAAAATGTAAACTACTAAATCTAAATCCCAAGATGCCTAGATAGATCCCCCCCTGGCCTCCTGCAGATTTCTGGAATTTATAGAATTTTCTCTGGCAGGTCACGCCCCTAGGTCACGCCCGTGACCTAGGGCATGTAAGGTTTGAACCGTTGTCTTGAAAGCCCGTGAATGATGGAGGAGAAACCGCCAAAATCTATTAAATGATGGGTCATGCCCCTATGTCACGCCCGTGACCTAGGGCGTGTGAGATCTGTTACTGGAAAATGGCAGGAAGCTGAAAATGGCGGGAATAAAATGCTCTTGATGGAGGCGTCACGCCCCCTGGACACGGCCGTGATCTAGGGTGTGTCAAGCTGGAAATGGTAATCTGGCGGCAACGGTAGGAACGGCTGTTATTGGCTAGAAAATGCTCCTAACACGCCCCGGGTCACGCCCGTGACCTTTGGGTCACGGGCGTGTACGTATCTGATCGACGTTCTTCGATCGACGATGATTGTTCTTGGTGTCACGTCTATGGGCCACACCCAAGGATGGTGTGGCATAGGGCGTGTCACGACTCTTTGTTCACAGTTCAACGATTTACGGTCGACTTTTTGAGCTCCTCGGTGGTCACGCTCGTGACCCAAGATTCATGCCCGTCACCGAGGGCGTGTAGGACAAAAATGGTCTGGAACTGACTTCTGGCCTCCCTCTGCTAGTCACGCCTGCAGCTCACGCCTTCTGGTCACGCCCGTGACCCATAGGTCACGCCCGTGACCTGGGCGTGTAACTTTAATCTGATGTGGCATGTACTCTAGAGCTTCCTTTATGGTTCACAGACACCTGTCACGCCCGTGACCCGAGGGTCACGCCCGTGATAGGGGCGTGTGAACGTGATTTTTCAAGGAATTCTCTGTTTGTTCTTCTGATTAGCCTAACATGCTCTAATTTGATAGTGGCCGCACAAATTGACCTGAAATAAGAAAACAAAGGATTTAAATCAAAAAATAATAAAAACTAAAAAAAACCAAACTATTTATTAAATAAAAACTACTATAAATAATTACTTATCAACTGGTATGCTCAGTTTTGAGCATAAGTACTTCTTACCCATAACTCTTTATATTATTTGGAATGTTTAGCTTTATAAGTTGTCGCATTCAAGTCTGGGGGGAGAGCATACCTCTGGTCACTACACGAACACACATTTTATAGCATACCAGTTGTTATTTATTTATTTCAAAATCACTGTAGCACACACTGAATCGCCCACTTGAGCGCGATCTGATTCACGCGTGCAGCTCGAGTCATATGCATTGCTTGTGTGAAAACTTTCAAATAGTGGTGCTGGCTGAGGATTTTAGGATAGAGTTGTGCAAAACTCATGTAGTGCTCCTAATCGAGTACTGATGGTCTGTGTAGAAATAGTATAGATTTAATTTTTCTTTATGCTCGTAGATTTATACTTTTTCTGCATATGTAAATATTTTTTGTACTACTCAAAAATGTTGAATCTGTTGAAATCGAACAGTAGTGTAGGGATGTGTGTAGCCGTCACTAGACTCATTTTGCTCGAGTCGGGAGGAAGGATCATCTTTCTCGGTGACTAAGAACTTGCCTTAAGCTACTCTCGAAGCATTGGTGTATAGTTAGTCAAGCGTGAGTGTGACATAGGACATCAATTTGGCTAGTTTGAGCCTTGGTTACCTTGTCCTAGCTGCTAACCGTTGCAAGCCAAGTTTGTGCCTACCACTCCTTTGATTCAGCTCCACCTTCATTCACAATAGCCTAAATCCAATCCTCCCATCGCAACCAAATCCATGAGCTCCAGTGAATTTAATATTTTACTGAGGTGTGCTGTGTGGAATTCTAGTGTAGTGGTAGATGAATACAAGAATGTTACTTGCTAAAAATTGGGGATTGCAAACAATATGAAGAAAAGGAGAGAATTGAAAGAGAGAATCTGAAAAGAATTACAATGAGAAACGGAATCCCCATCTAGTTTATCATGATATTGGTCAGGTTAGGTCGTGTACACACCCGGTTTTCAAGATAAGTCTAGGGGTGTGTCACACGTGCAATTTTGTGGTATTGTATTGGTAGCTTGTTGTTTGCTCGCTTGGGTTGCATGTAGCCTCCATGTTTATCTTTGACTACCAAACCATAGCCTAAGACTCATGATAATCCTAAAGTCCTACGGATTCATGCTTGAGACGAGCTAGAACCGTAGAGAGAGTGTGAATGAGCAAGCATATGGTCGCCGACTTTGATTGACTTCTTTGGAGGTGATCCTAAGCCCCGGTCTTTGGAAATGATCACCTGAGTGACCTGCCTACATTCTTCCAACATATGACTAAACGATTCTCCAGAATTCCAATTTTGAGTAGATACAATATTTATTTACGCATGTCGAAAAGTATAAATTTTGTAGTATAACTAAAAAGTTTATCTATTTTATTTTCTATGCCCATGATATATTTGATTTCTCTCAATACTGTATTTGGAAATTACTAAGCCAGCTAACTATTTTCTAGTCCACGGAGTGATGATTTGCTCAGGATGAGCAAATGTTTAAGTCTGGGGGTGTGATGAGTCCAAGTTATATACATATTTTCAGACTCATCTGGGCAAGTTTTCTCGTTGATGCACTACACTTTAGAGCGATAATTGTTTATATTTGTTATTATGTCCATTCCATGTTAAGTGCACTTTTGGCCCATTTTCAATGTGATTCCATAATTATTATACTTTTGCCCTACTTGGTGTTTTTCTATTTTTGGAGAATGTTGAATGCCCATTTCAGTGGCTCTTCTATTTTTGATGCAGGTACAAAGGTCGCGTGTGTGTTCTGCGATCGTTTAGGAATGTTTTTTTTCCTAAGGGCCACTGATCATGCGTTTTAACATGCGCACTGTCAGTGGACTCCTTAGCGCATGACCGCTGGTCGTGCATGGTCAGTTCATCGAACCCCAAACGTTACATGAATACTATGCAGATCATTAGATCTATAGTGCACGACCACTGTTTGTGAGGCACTGATCGTGCGCACTATTCTCCATTTTTCCATGTTCTGTCTGGGGCAATCGCACAATCATTGGACATAGTGCGCACGACCTATGGTCATGCGCCACTGCTCGTTCACATTTATTCCATTTTCTGGAGTCCTTCCATTGCTAATCGCACGATCATGGGATCCAGTGCACACGACCTCTAGTCGTGCGCCACTGATCGTGTGCTCTGATTTTTTGCGGTAGTATTTAACCCGTGCTCCACGAATTAGGGCAATGCTTTTCATTTTCCGCCTCGCTGCTGCACGTGAAGTGCCATTTTTTACCCCCGCAAGTCCTCCACTCATCTCCACCCTCCGTGAAGCTTTCTCCAGTGATTCGAAGCAATCTTCAACCCCTCGGAGAGTTTCCGACCACCAGCATTGTGCTACAGAGATCTTTAGGTACTACTCATTTGGGCAAAAAGGGAGAAAAGATTGAAGGAGAGGGAATAAGACGGAAGAAGACAAGTGGATTGACAACCCATTTACCTCCGGACGCAACCAACGGTCTGAGGTGAGAAGTGGACTGACAACCCATCATTCTGGCCAAGAACCAAGGCTAGGTTTTTCCCTATCATTTATTCTACCTCTTCTCATAGTGAAGTGTATTATTAAGCATGTGATGAACCTGAACTTACTTTTATTTGTCTATGAATTAAGTTTGCTTGGGATAGTTACATATTCTTTGTTATCAATGATGCGCTCGCCTCCATTCACATCCACTCCACTCGTGCACTAGAACCACTCTAGCAAAGGCTACTGTTGGTAGTTGAAAACGTGATTGCACCCTCACTCTCCGCATGTGTGTTCATTGCATCTGCTTGCTCTTCGTCCATTTGCCTCACAAAGCACGGCATAGCGGCCTGCACTAGTTCCATCCACCAAGCGAAGCGGTGATTACGACCCGCATTAGTTCTCTTTTTGTTTTGTTAGCATTAGGAATCGAAAACCAACCTCCTTTGTTGTTTCGTTTAACTCTTAGTAACAATCTTTCTGCGACGCTATCACGTTACCCAACATGCATTCCCTCGAGATCATCATTCAGGGAAGCTATTCCCAAAATTATTACTTGACAGCGACCGGTGCACTTGTTGACGCATCAACAATGGCAAGCATCTATATGTCGAGTTCATCATAGGTGACTTGGTTTATCTAAAGATCAAACCATTCAAGGTTGTGTCGAGGATTCGATTCTTGAAGAAGCATAGTCGTAGGTACCTTGGACCATTTGAGATCTTGTAGCGTGTTGGTGAGGCTGCCCATCGGCTCACTTTTTTGATAGAGTTGAGCATCTTGCATGATGTGTTCCACATATCAGTGGTGAGGAAGTCATTGAAAGAACATACTTAGGTGGCTGATGTGGATCAAGTGATGTTTGAAAGTGGGTTAATGACGAAGTTCAATCCCATTCAGATTGAGGACACGGAGGTCAAGCAGATACAAAACATGGTGATCAGGAAAGTCAAAGTCTGGCATGACAATTATGACAGTGAGGAGCTCATATAGGAGCGCGAGCATACATTGCTTAAGGAGTTCCCCAAGCTGTTCCATTGAGGTGCAAACATTTATGTGGTTTGTACTTCTTTGTTGTTGCATGCATGAGCAAATTTCGGCACAAAATTTCTTTAAGGGGGAGACAATTGTAACGCCCCAGTTTTCACCAGTTATTGCTCTATGAGAGCTATAGCCCGGCAGTAGCACTAGCACTGACAATAGTTTGACCGATTTATTTGGCGTGACTCTCTATGAGCTACCACGCGGTAGTATCAATACCGCATGGTAGTAGTGGCTTTTCGTCGTAAGAGTTTTGATGACTCGACGCTTTACCTATTGCTCGACAGTACTTGGCCACGCGTCAGCGTGTAATTGGAGAATTTGAACTGTGATCTTACTGGAGAAGCCACCGATTGGGTCTACCACACGGCGATTCCCTCTTACCGCGCGACGGTAATGCTCTTTTCAAAGAAGCATTTTGAATTACTGCCATTCCTCACAATTAGACAGTGGCTTGTGTTTTCTGCTGGTTTAAGTTTGGGAATGGGGAGTTACTTCTCATTCTAACCTAATCCATTCTATTTTTAAGAGGTAGAGAGAGGGGAGAGCTAGAAAGAGGAAGGAGAAAAAGTTTTCACCATTCTTAAAGCGTCGGAGCTCCGAATCATGAGCTGAGTTCAGATCCGCCGAGGTGAGTCTGTTGCGGCCATTTTCATAGGTCTATTTCTCTTCTATGATGCCGAAACGAATGTCAAGGTTAACGATCTTCCTTCTTGGACATGTTAAGTCCTCTGTTTTGCTATATGTGGGTAGACAATCCACGAGCACGTGGAGGCGGGTCTACCAATGGGTTGTTCGGTTGTATCCCCGTAACTTTTCATTTAGAATGCGGAATCGAAGTACGGAATAAGCATGTTGTGTGAAGCCCATCTAGACAGGTTGGTATAAATTGGTGATGATTGTTTTATATGTCGGAGAATACTTTGTGACAAACATGTAATTTACTGAGTCACGGGGTGTGCAGGTTACTGCAGTGAGAGTAAACTAGTAGGTCTCCAGGAAAACACTAATTTTGGGGAAGAAATAATAATCTGTCTCCTATCATGCGGTGTTAATACCATGGCCGGTGGTAGCTCCCAATGGGCAATGTTTATGAGGCCAATCTCTTAAAAACTTGGGGGCCATTGTGTTGTGTTGAGAGACTGAAGGGCCCGGCTTTTGTGGCGGCGTGTGCCAACCATGGAAGATAATGTTGTTATGTATGTTTGGTGTTATGGTAAAGGGGAAGTTGAACTGCATCATTGTTGTTAATTGGCATGGCGATCAGAGTAACGGGAAAGAGCTGAACTGTACAAGAACTATGTCATTCGGCTAAACAGACCTAAGGTATGTGGCAGTTGTCATTTACATAGGAGAGAGTCGTTGGTTTATGTCAGTCTAGTAATGTGCAGGTGAGTTCGTCTAGTCTGGGAGTGAGGACGGTGCCGGGAATCAAAAAGATCCATGTGTGGGTTCTTTGATACCAGTTATTGTCATGACGGCAAAGGTGGGACCGTGGGTGTTTTCAATACATTGATAATGTGCCCTAAGTGAACGGGATGTTTGGTCGGTCGAGACATCGACTGTGTTGGTTAGTGCTTAAGTTGCACTTTTGTGTTTATTTTGTTCATGCTAATTTCTGTAGGGAAGGAACACTGACACCACGGTTCAGGGGTGGGGTCGTTATAATTTGGTCAGATAATGTGGAGTGTTGCTTTGTTTGGCACCTTTGGGGTGAAATGCTTTTGTGCAGGTGCAGCTGAGCCATGAGGGAAGTAGCGGGTTGAAGCAAAGTTTGTTTTGCTGACTCTCGAAGGTCAAGCGTAATGTGTTTTTACTGTTTCATGTGTGGCCAGCCTGCTTGTCGATTATAATGCCCCAAAATTCCTGAAAAAGGTAGTATTTGAAGTTAACACGCATCGCTAGTGCTAACTCCAGCATTAGCCCTTGAATTAAATCAACTTTCGTCACAAGTATGTATCGCGTGGTTATAAAATGGTATCACGTGGCGATACTAATGAACATGTTGGGTCCGGTGTTCCTTTACTTGATCCGTGGTGCTCTGCTACTTATTTACGAAATTAAGTAGCATCCTTTCCAATAGTCAGGGCTTTTGGAATAGTTGGGTATGCACTTGATCTTACATTTGGTATCAGAGGAGGTCACGAGTTTAAGAACGGGGGGGGGGGGGGGGGGGGGGGGGGGGCTAATAAATCCTGATTTTTCCCTTCTACTTGTGTGGGTTCGGCGGATCAGGCAACCATGGACATTGCTAAACCCAACCTCTGAGCCATGTGGGCCATATGGTAACCCCACCTCTGAGCCGACGGGTTGTGCTGGACGTTGGGGGGGATTGTTGGGTCTGGCATTTCTTCACTTGATCTGTGGCGCTCTGCTACTTATTTAAGAAATTAAGTAGCAACCTTTCCAACAGTCCGGGCTTTTGAAACAGTTGGGTATGCTCTTGATCATACAGAACATATTTAATGAATCATTGAGAAGCCTACTGTTTGGTGGTAGTGGTCTATCGCATTGCAATACCACTCGATGCACGGAATGCTTTTGACGAATCGTTGAGAGACTACCATGGGGCGGTAGTGAGCTAACGGGCAGCGATAGCTGATTAAAATGACTTATATCTCGGGAAGGTACCGCTCGAGAGTAGTCAGTTAACACTGACGGTAGCTTGCAACATTGCAGTAAGGTGGAGGCTGTTTTGGGAGACAGAGCGATGTCAATTGGCCCAAGCTGCAACTGCATTCAATAACGTGTGGCGGTAGCAGATACCGCGGGGCAGTAGCTTGCTGTTAAGGGCATGGCATGAGATGAAATTCTCATTTTATCTCCCACACACACTCTCTCTCTCTTGGTTCTTGAGTGTCTTGGGGGAAGAGGAGGTAGAAATTCTAGGAGGCCAAGAGGAGAACCGATCCAAGGTGTGCTTGTGATCGGAATTACGAGTCGATGCTAGATCTACAGATTGGAAGCTGTGACGATCAGTCCCATCCAGATCAAAGAATAAGGGCATGGCTCCTAAGTGATCAGTAAGGGTAATGACTTTCCCTTGGGCAAGTAAAGTCCTCATTTTGCATACATGCATGGAACCGCTCACCAAAGGGTGAAGAAAAGGGTGGTTTCCAACGGGTAGATCATTGTTATCCCCGAGAAAACTTATATTTAGAATCTGGAATCAAAGTAAAGAATAGGCATGCTGTGTGAAGCACATATGGACAGGTTGGTCTGGATTGGTGATGAATTGATTTGCGTGCCGGAGAAGAATCTATCGATAAAGCTTTTGGATAAAAGTGTAGAATCTGGGGTCTGGGGTATAGGATACTACAGTGATAGTCCTGGAGATGATCTCCAAGAAAACACCCAAAAATGGAGAAGAAGTGACTTCTGCCCCCCACCGCACGACGGTAGCGCTACCGCCGGCGAAAGCTCCCAGTGAGCTATGGGGCCAGTCTCTGGGAGACCTGGGGCCATTATTTGAAGATGAGATCCTTATGAGCCCAACTAAGGAGGCAATGCGAGCCAACATGAATATTATTGCGAAGCCTCTGTCCGTGAGACAGGGTGCGTAGCTTGAGAAGTTGTGAGCCTATAGAGCCCATCTATTGGTCATGAGAGCCATGATGATCATTGCAGGCTTGGGTCCTGGGGAAATTGTGAACGACAAATGATGTTGAGAGCCTGGAGTGCCCAGCAAAAGGCCAGAGAGCCGAACGGGCATGGGGAGGCTGACCCGCATCTTGTCATTCGCCATGATGGTTGTATTCATTGGCATTGGCAGGACGATTTGAGCAACGGGATGTGGCTGAACTATACCTGCGTTATGTCATTCTGACTAGATCGCCTAAAGTAACTGTCTTTCGTCGTTGACATAATGAGAGTTTTATGCCCCGAGCCGGAAAATATAGAATGCTCAAGTGAACAAAGATGTCTGGGACTGTCGAAGGTGGTGGGACCTGGGAAATCTAGTATACTGAGAATGTGTCCTAAGTGCACGAGGAATATAGTCGATCAAGCATGCGTCTTTAGCGAATGGTTCTTCAGTGCACATTCATATTGCCAAAAGATATATATACTGCGACATACAGGGAAGGGAAATCATTGTCCCGAGTGAGGGGTGCAGTTGTTATAAATTATTCGGCTAATGATGACTATTGTTTTGTTTTCCACATTTTGGTGGGTCGACTAGGTAGGTGTTGGAGAGTCAAGTGGAATGTAACAGGCTGAAGACCCTTATGCTACAATTGGCTGTCCCTTGAAGGCCTAAAGACAAACTTTTACTATTTTCTTGTGTGGCCGACCTACGTTCCAATGTTTGAAAACACATTTTGTAAAGGAAATAGTTGAAAGGAATTAAGTCCAAAACATTTGGTTTATTTTGTTGTATCATTCATTTATGTATATTGGACATTTCTAGTATATGGGTTCAACAAATTAAACTGCTTCCGTTAGAATGATCTCTGAGTTAGGATGTATACGATAATATGGTTTTAATGAGAAACTCCGCCGACTATTTGTGAAATATGGCGTGGGGCCCCGACGGACCCTCAGTTATATTTTATGTGATGGATGGAGGTGTTACAATTCGGTATCCGCTTCTGGTGTGGATCTTTCTTATTCGAATTCTTGGACAAATTCTTTTAAGAGGTGGTGAGCACATGAATGTGCGCGACCATTATAACATGAATGAACCCATGAATATCCACTTAGGAATGAAAATAAACATTTTGAAGGAACTTGTGTGTATTTATAATTACTTTTGGCAATATTATGCTTTGCTTAATTGTGTGTTTCACGATTATAGGCAACTAGAAGAGGTGTGGGGTAGTTAGTGTAACACTCCCTATCCGTCGCATAGAATATAGTAGTAGGTCCGGCCGGGGCCCGACTCCATATATTACAGAAAGACCGGGTGGTTACTCATGGAAACCATCCAACCAATCATAACGTCCTACACAGAGCATTCTAGCGGAAGCAGATTAATAAGTTGCAATAAAGAACACAGCACATAAGCATGTGTTGGGTTTATCTATGAGGATTGGCACAACGCTTGTGCACGCAGCGAAAAAATAAACATCAAGAAAAACCCAAAGAGATGTGGATCGGGCTATGAACGTTGAATCAAGAAGTTAGCAAAACTAGGCAAAAATTACCTCAGAGGCGTTGAGTCACAACCCAACGGAGATGCTCCAAACTTTGATTTCTGTTGGTGGCGAGTTCTACGTGGAATAGTATCCACGTTTCTGCAGAAGTCCACACGAGCGGGAGAACACCGGGCTTTCCGTCACACGGAAGATCGGGATGGAGAAGACCGCACCTCGGCTATTCCACGGACTGCTAGGTCCGCGCCAGGAAGAGCAGCACCAGCGACAGTCGCCGGAGAAGAGGTGGTCGAAGGAGCGAACACGGTGGCGGAACTCTTCCGGCGGCGGGAATCGGGATCGGCGGAGCGAACGAGCGGAACTCTTCCGTCGGGTTCGATTCGCTACAGGAGAAAATCGCGAGCAAGCGCGCGTTATCCCGAAAACCCTAAGGGTTCTATTTATACCAAGGTATAAATAAATACAGGAAAATCGCTATCCGCAGACCACCCGAAATTAGGGTTCAGAATCGTCGAGTATCATTCGGTGAGAATCGGCGACAATCGGCGAGAATCACTGAGCAGGTTCGGCGAGAATCAGTCGACGAGTATCATACAGGATCGGCGAGAATCAGAGTACAATACTCGACGATTCTCGCCGATCGTCGAGCCGCGCTCGACGATACACAACGATACTCGACGATCGTTGAACCGCGGTCGACGACAATTGTCGAAGTAGTCGATCGTCGAGAATCAACAATTGATTCTCGACGATTCTCGTCGATCGGCGAGAATCAGAGAGACGATTCTCGCCGATCGGCGGGAATCAGAAGACGATTCTCGACTAATGTCATCGACCCTCGGACGACAATCCCAACCAGCCCTTCAAGGCAACATTTGCCCAACCCGATGATCCTATAAGGCAACACTTTGCCCATAACCCTATTCAGGTCGGTGATTGGTAACCTTTACCAACACAGTCAGTCATCCAACTTCTCCACATCTCTTATGTGCGACCCTGCAGGCTCATATCGCGTTGGCAGTGAGATTACATGCTTGATCACTTGCAGATCACAATGGTAACTCCAACAGACTCCCACTTGATCTCGAAAGTATCAAACCAAAAACCTCACAAACAATGAGCGGCATCTAGCAATACATCATTGCTCCCCAAGCAATATGAGTTTATAACTCATAAGCATTTATGACCAATGTATCAGCGTTGTCTTTGTCCCTTTGTCCCTTACATCCGGAAAGAACTAGAGGTATGGACCGTGTCACCCTCGTAATAGCTCAATCCTAGTTTTTTGATCCAGGACGGACTTCCAGAGAATGGTGAGTCCAATATCACATATTGACTCAACCAAGCATGGCCATGCATTTCTCAGTCCAGTTCCATCAAGGGGCCCATGGATGCAACTCCTGTCATAGGGGAGGACAAATCCCATATCTGCTCACACACAAACACCCAAATGATTCGTAACATGCCCAACAACCACCCTTATCATCAACCTTTCTCAAGGAAGACTTTAGATGGCATCAAAGCACGCTCTTCCTCACTTGATGAATGCTGTGACTTCAGGTCAAAGGATCAAAACACCATTGTCAATTGAGACCTACTCGTGACATGATTGGATGACAATCCACAGAGTAGTCTCAGGTTGGGTCTGTCCAGTACAACTTGTTCACTAATAAGTACCCACGTGATGACTTGATATCACAATATCATGACCTGTGAGAACCAGTCATCAGTCAACACACGTGCTAGCCTTCATGTATCATCATCACCCTTAGCTTCTATGATGATACTCGACCAGGGACCTTTAAGAATGAAGCTTCAAATAAATCATGGGCTCTCACATTCAAGTCACGTACTTGATGTCCCATGGAAGAGAACATTCTAAGGGTATCTATTATGTTAACATTTAACTATCATATATAGAAAAAAATTCATAATAAAAGAATTTGCCATTAATTATAAAAGAAAAACTAGGTACACAGTTCATCATATGAACAAACAGCCAACAAAATACAAGATTACATGCAACCCACAAGATTCCCGCTAGAGTTGATCATTTAGGTATCGTATACCCATCGATCTAGTATGACCATCATGCTTTCTCTGCCCGAGAGGCTTTGTCAGCGGATCTGCAATATTTTCCTCAGTCGGCACTCTGCAAATGTTTACATCTCATCGTTCGACAATCTCACGAATAAGATGAAACCGCCGGAGTATGTGCTTGGAGCGCTGATGAGATCTAGGTTCCTTAGATTGTGCAATTGCACCATTGTTATCACAGTAGAGAACTACGGTACCAACAATGCTAGGAACTACATCTAGCTCACCGATGAATTTTCTAATCCATACAGCCTCCTTCGCCGCATTAGTGTTGTTGCCGTGGCTCACGGACCTGCTGTTCTTCCTGCCCTCATCCGCTTAGTAGATCACTACTCGCAGTCTCTCTATTCCCCGGTGTTCGAACCGTTAGCTGGTGGTGCTCGACCCCCCTTTTGTGATTCCGTGCATCAACAAACTCGAAGAGAGGTTCCTATTACTGAAGCAAGGATCAAAATCAGTTACGGAATATCAGCGAGAGTTCCAACATCTCGCGAGGTTCGCAGACTCATATGAATTGGATGATAGAGGATACACCAAGCGCTTCTACAAAGGTTTGCGGGATCCCCTAAGGCAGGCTCTTTTGTTTATAGCGGACTCCAGCTTGGCGGAGATAATCAACATGGCGAAGAGATTGGAGGCACATCACTTGGGAAGTGGTAAAAGTCCTGCGGAGGGCGTGATGGAAGCTGGCCCAAGCAACAGAAGGAGATAGAACTACAAAGGAGGAAGAGGACATCAAAGGGGCGACGGATGTTTCCACCAAAATTTTAGAGTGGCTCATCCGGTTCCGCAGCAGCCCGCGCTGCCACCACCACCACAGCCTCAATAATTTCAGCAACCTGAGGGGCGTTATGGATGGGTGTGCTTCAAATGCAATCAACTGGGCCACATCCGACATTACTGCACGCAGTTGTTTGGGAATGCTCCTCTTGCCCTCCCTCCGGCAGCTCCTCGAGGGCGGGGACACATGCGTGGTCGAAGACGAGGACCACAAGGAGGAAACCCCAGACCGGCTCGGGATCAAGTGTTCGCTCTGGACATGACACAGGAACAGAACCCACAGGAGGTGATTGCAGGTATGTTATAGTTAGTTACCTCATTTTCATGTCAACACTAAAATTGCTTAAGACATACTAGATATCTAGCATTGAGTATTGTATTGGTACTTAGGCATCGTGGTGGTCGGCGGGAAACCAGCCTATACATTATTCGATATCGGTGCCTCGTACTCTTTCATGTCGGAGGACTTCATTAAAGATGTAGAAGAGGTGCAATACTTCACTGGTATTGCTCGACGAGTACGCCTCCCAGATGGCTCTGAGATGACCGTAACCGCTAAGTGCGAGTTGGGGATATTCATTGGGGGAAAGCCCTTTGATACCCCTGCAACAGCCTTGAGGATGCCAAAGTTTGATCGCATTCTGGGCATGGCGTGGTTGGACTGGCACTTTGCAAGGATTGATTGCGCGGAGAAACGAATCTACTTGAGACATGGAGACACCGATGTCATCTTTCAAGATATTAGATTCTCACCTAGCATATTATTATCTTCGATTCAGGCTGTAAAAGCCCATATGAAGGGGTATGAAGACTTGATGATCTTTTTTGAGTTGAAGGAGATAGCGTTGGAAATGAAAGACGTACGGGTAGTGACGGAGTTTCCCAAGGTATTTCCCGAGAAACTGCCAGGATTATCCCTGCATAGAGAAGTTGATTTTCAAATTAATCTAGTACCGGGTGTCAAACCCGTCTCCAGGACTCCTTACAGGATGGCCCCGAAGGAACTTGTAGAGTTTAGAGTTCAGCTACAAGAATTGGTGGAGTCAGGATTTGTTCGCCCCAGCTCGTCACCCTGGGGAGCCCCTGTTCTGCTCGTCAAGAAGAAGGATGGAGCCCTGCGACTATGCATAGACTGTCGGGAGCTCAATCGACTGACGATGCGGAACACCTATCCGCTACCCCGGATCGACGAGTTGTTTGACCAACTGGTAGGAGCATATTGGTTTTCCAAGTTGGATTTGCGCTCGGGGTATTATAAGTTGAGGATACGAGAGGAGGACATCCAGAAAATGGCTTTTAGCTCAAGGTATGGTTTATACGAGTTTACCGTAATGCCGTTTGAGCTCACAAATGCCCCTTTAGCCTTCATGAGTCTGATGAATAATGTCTTTGATCCTTATTTGGACATCTTCATCATCGTCTTCATCGATGACATCCTAGTCTACTCAAAGATGGAGGAGGAGCATATCGAACACCTGACCTTGGTACTGAAGAAATTGAAGGAGCACGCCTTATTCGCCAAGTTCAGCAAGTGTGAATTCTAGCTTAAGGAGGTTGCTTTCTTGGGCCATGTGATCAGCGGGGCTAGGCTAGCGGTCGATCTGGCCAAGGTGCGTGCTGTGAAGGAATGGTCGCCTTTGAAGTCAGCGGCTGATGTGCGGAGCTTCCTTAGACTTGTCGGGTACTATCGCAAGTTCGTAAAAGGATTCTCAAAGATCGCCCTTCCTCTTACTACCTTGATGAAGAAAGGTCCCTAGTATGAAGCAGCGTTCCAAGAGCTGAAGGACAGGCTTACACCTTCACCCATCCTAGCACTTCCGTCTGAGAAGGAAGGATTTCAAGTTTACACCGATGAATCTTATCAAGGAATGGGAGAAGTATTGATGTAGCACGGGCACATGATTGCTTATGCCTCAAGATAGTTAAAGAAGCATGAACTCAATTATCCTGTTCACGATTTAGAATTGGGGGCAGTGGTATTTGCCCTCAAAGTTTGGAGGCACTACCTATATGGAGTTCTTTGCGAGATATTTTCGGACCATAAAAACGTAAAGTACGTCCATACATAGAAGGAATTGAACTTGAGACAACGACTGTGGTTGGAGTTTCTGTACGATTATGAGTTCACCCTGAACTACCACCCCGAAAAGGCGAACTCGATGGCTGATGCATTGAGCAGAAAAGTACCAGACTCGAGCTCAGGGCCTCGGTTGATGCACATGAAGTTAGCTCGGGTGCTCGAGGAGATGGAGATTACTTTGGTGTATAAGGTTCCTTCAGAAGAGTATACAGAGTACTTGGCAACCATGAGCATAGTTTGTGACATTCGGGACCGAATCCGGGCAGAGCAAGGAAGGGATGCGGCTTTGGCCCCGACAATCAAGTCAAACGAAGATGGGGATACTGACGAGTATACATTAGAAGACAGCCTCATTTATTTCCGCAGCCGGCTCTACATTCCCAAGGCGATAAAATCTTGGAGGATATCTTGAGAGAGGCTTACTACTCTCAGTATTCAGTGCACCCAGGTATTACCATGATGTACGCCCGCTTGTGGAAGACCATGTGTTGGCCAGGTATGAAGAGGGATGTCAGATAATTTGTTACACATTGCGAAGCCTGTCAAAGTGTGAAGGCGGAATGCAAGAACCCCGCTGGTTTGTTACAGTCATTGCCCATCCCCGAGTGGAAGTTTGAGGATATCTCCATGGACTTCTTTCATGGGTTACCTCGCTCACGCTCAGGGAATGATTCAGTGTGGGTGATCGTTGATCGCCTGACAAAAATAGCCAGGTTCATCCCTATGAAGAAAGGGGCTCACGTTGATGTCTTGGTACGCCTCTTTGTGGAGAAGTTTGTACGGTACTATGGATTGCGCAAGACAATCGTTTCTAACCGGGATGGTCGTTTTACCTCCAAGGAGTGGATGGCTGTTTAGGCGTATTTAGGTTTGCGCCTTACCTTTAGCACCGCGTTTCATCCTCAGACGGACGGGCAGTCTGAGAGGACCATCAGAACATTGGAGGAACTGTTTAGGTTGTGTGTTGGATAGAGGAGAGCCATGGAAAGGCTCTTACCGCTGGTTTAATTCTCCTATAACAACAGCCATCAAGCTAGCATCGGCATGGCGCCCCATGAAGCCCTTTATAGAAGGTGTAGAACCCCCTTGTCTTGGGTGCAAGATGAAGACCTGAAGGTTTTGGGAATTGAGTATATTGAGGATACGGGTGCGGTGGTTAGACTAATACAGGATCGCATGTTGGATGCTCAAAGTCGGCAGGCGGAATATTAAAATGTGTTGAAGCCCCTTGTCTTGGGTGTTGGATCCCTAATTCATGAGTAATCAATATATAAATATTCTCTGAATATTACCGTTAGAAACACGCATTGATTACGGTCTTCATCGGGATTATTGCTTGCCATTTTTCCATAAGACAGTTGGGGAAATCAAACAATGCAAATATTCTCCAGGCCGTCAGCATTAAATGAAGAAAGGAATTCAAATTTCAAATGGAAATTATATGGAAAATATAAAAGGTATTTTCTTCATCTCTCTCGAAAAGGAGAACAGACAGCATATACAAGAGAATATACCGAACACAGAGCTCACAGGGCAACAACACTGTCAAGAGATAAGAAGCCCTAGCCCTTGACCAGAGAAAAGAACAGCAAACTGAAGAAGAAGAAGAACATACATTCAAGATCAAGAGTCTTCTTCCTTCTACATCCCAGGGTTCTTTAAAGGACAACAAACACTCTATCTGTCAAGAAGTTCCTGGAGTTCTTCGGGTCAAAGCAAAAATTTGTAGACCTATCACCCTGCAGCAAGGATTCAACTTCCTAAACCATTATATATCTCAGGGGGAGCCTTTGATAACATCATTTTTCCACTAGAGTCTTCTTAGTTGTATCTGAGAAAGAGAAGACAAAATCACTCTCTCATCCCCCACTGTATAAAGGGTTCTTAACTCCTTTCAAAAGTTATTCCTGCTTGCAAGTCATCTGACCAAAAGAGTTGAGGATTGGTTTTTGAGCACCTGATCAAAAGCTCATTGGTGGCAGTCACCTGATCAAAAACTTGAGTGGATTCCTACCAGGGTGGTAGAAGAGTGGAGTACCCAGGTTGGGGAACCATAATAAAATTCTTGTGTTATCTGGGTTGCTCTTTTCTTTTGTTCTTGCTGTGGCTGTGCTAGCTAGGTTGCTGTGTTTGTGTTTTAAATTTAATTTGTGTAGCACTAGTAATAGATTGAATTAATTAGCAAAAATTTTATAAACCCTAAATACTCTATTCACCCCTCCCCCCTTTAGAGTATTTCAGATCTAACCCCTATCTTTCAATTGGTTTCATAGAAAGTTTTCTTTGGTTGTACAAGCTAACCCATTAAACCAAAAGATCATGTGTTAGATCTGAGTTTGATTCCTATTAGATATATATTCACATCATGGTACAGAACAAAGATTCTGCAAGCACCAGACCTCAAGTATGGAACTTAAACAAGTTTGCCATCTGGAAGGCAAGAATCAAATTATATATGAACTCTATTGATGAGGATACTACAATTCCATTGTGACATGTCCTCCTCAACCATCTACCTGTACAGCAACATCCAGCACTAATACTGTAACGCCCCGAAACTCAAAAGAGCGACGGGAGGTGTTCCGGGCCAAATTTGGAATTTGGCAGGAGGTACACGGCCTGGGACACGGGCGTGTCGTGTTGGGTTCGACGATTTGGCCGAGAGGTCGACGATTTTGGGTTCGACGATCGTCGAGCAGCAAACACGGCCCTGGACATGGGCGTGTCCTAGGGCGTGTCGAGTTTGGTTCGACGATCGGGCCGTGTGTTCGACGATCGGGCTGTGCGTTTGACGATTTCGGATTCGACGATTGTCGAGCAGAGAACACGGCCTAGAATACGGGCGTGTCCCAGGCCATGTCGTGTGGTCGACGAACTTCGCACGACGAAGTGTCGAGACATTGAACACGGCCTGGAGCCCAGGCGTGTTCGGGTTTGACACGGGCGTGTCACATTGGATACGGGCATGTCCAAGACCCGTGTGAGTCTCGGGTTATTTTCGGGGCTATGTCGATGGGGGCATACGGCCAACCACACGGCCGTGTCAGTTGGAACATGGGCGCGTCAGGTCGAACACGGGCGTGTCAGATGCCCGTGTGTTTTTTGAGACGAGTCGATTTTGATGGAGAATGAGGGACACAGCACTGGACACGGGCATGTCATAGGCCGTGTTCGGCCTAGATTCTTCATTTTAGATCTGGATCGTGGTCGTTCGTTTATTTAATTCGGGATCCGACTGCTGGGGGCTGTTAGTGCTTGGATATACCCGGGATTGGACCCTTGAAACCCTCATTTCACTTGAGAGACTCTCTTTCTAAAGTATCGAGAGAGAGAGAGAGAGAGAGGAGAGCAAAGGAGGAAGAAGAAGCCTAGATCCGGTCACCGACGGAGCTTCGGAGCTCCAAATCGCGAACCGACTTCGGATCTACGGAGGCAAAGAGAGTGCGGTGCTTTTCATCCGCTTACATTTCCATGGCGCCAAGGAAGAACGCTAGGGTAACGATTCTCTACTTGAGCATGTGAAGCTCTACTTCTTTTGCATAGGAAGCCCGCTCTCGCGAGTTTGCGATGAGTTGGAGGCGTTCCTTTGGGTAGACATGAATAGTCCCCGTTGTGTCGAGTCTGTAAACGAGAACGTGCATAGGCATGATGTGTGAAGCCTACCCAGACATGTTGGTCTGGATCGGTGATGTTGCATTGCATAAATGTCGGAGAAGACTCCATGCGAATGTTTGTTTTTCGGGTTTTCTACGTGTAGATTGCAATAGGGAGCCTTGGGGATTAACCCTAAGGTGCACCCGGAAAGCTGGGCGGATGTGTGATCTTGCCAACTTTATGGCCTGGGAGCCAACTTGAACATAACCGGGTTATTTTATTTTGTGACTGAAACGGGACTCGGGAGAAGTTTGACCTGCGCATATGTTTTAAATTAACGTTGCGATGTGAGCACGGGTTAGATGGAACCGTACTCGTTCTATGTCGTTCGGATTAGAGCCGTTGGCATAGATGAGGGTTTTCGGCGGTCGATGGTTTAAATTACCGTGACCCATGCCGGGAAGACAAATTTCTCATTGTTGGGCGGTCCTGGGGACGGTGGTGAGTCGGCGGGCTTTGACCGTGTTCACCGAGAATGTACCCTGAGTGCACGGGGTGTGTGGCCGTGTGAGCCTACGCCTGTGATGAAATATATATTTATACACTGCTTGGTTATGGTAATAAGTGCAGGGAAGGAGCATTGCCGCCCCGAATTGGGGGCGGGATCGTTATAATTTGGTCTGCATTGCTGACCGTTGCTTTTGTTTTCCACTGTGCGGTGGTTTGTTGCTTGCAGGTGTTGCTAGACCAAGCGGTCAATAGAGGGCTAAAGCCCAAATTGCGAAGCCGGCCCTCGAAGGCCTAATTGGAGTATTTACTTGCTTTTGTTCATGTATGACCGGCCTGCATGCCGTGGTATGGAAAACATGTAATAAGAGTAAACCATTTGTAAGGCCTTAAGGCCAGTACTTGTGTATGTACTTCATTCCTTTTTGGCTTGTTAGTGGACATTCATGCTTGTTGCTGGGTTTTTTTTATTATAACTATTTAAACTGCTTCCGCTAGAATGCTCTGTGTAGGACGTTATGATTGGTTGGATGGTTTCCATTGAGTGACCACCCGGTCTGTCTGTGGTATATGGCGTCCGGCCCTGGCCGGACCTACTGCTATATGCTATGCGACGGATATGGGGTGTTACAATTTGGTATCAGACTACTGGTTTCGTTCAGGATTAAAATGAATTCGTGGACGAATTCTTTTGAAGGGATGGTGAGCACATGTGTGTGTGTCATCGTTATAACAACAAAAGAACCCATGAATGTCCACTTAGGAATGAAAATACACGTGTTTGGGGAACCTGTGTGTCCCTATAATTGTTGTTTGCAATTTTATTTGGTCGCTTAACGGTGTTTTGTACCACTATAGGTGACCAGAAGCGGTGCTGGGTTGTCGAAACGTCGAGTTTCTGATGCTAGCTGTGCACCAAATGATGCTCCTGCAACACCTCCGTCGGGTGAGACCATACGATTGGTGGTCGAAGCAGTGTTGGCCATGATTAATGCGCAGCCTGCAAAGCAAATGCAGCAGCCCGCTCCTGTGATGGAGCAGGCACCTCTTCCAGAGGTAGAGCCGAGAAGAGTGGAACAGGTAGTTGAGGAACCGTTGGTGCCAAGGAGGGCAACCGAGAGACAGCTCAAACATTTCATGAGCTTTAATCCTCCGGTATTCTCGGGTTGGGAACCCCATCTCAAGCTGAATACTGGATCTCCCGTGTGAAGAGAGTCTTGACAGCGACGGAGACGGAGGAGTGGCAGATGACCACCATTGCTACGTTCCTTCTGGACGGTGAAGCGAGATTGTGGTGGGAAGGATTGGAGCTGCATCTATTGAGAGGTAGGAAACTTACAGATGTCTCGATGGAGGAGTTCTCGAGACTGTTCTTGGCTAGGTACCTCCCTTTAGCGCAGATGATAGCATTGGAGAACGAGTTCCTGAAGCTGGTTCAAGGAGAGAGTAGCGTGGATGAATATCTCCATGAGTTTACTCGATTGAGTCGATATGCTAGCTCCACCATCGCTAATGAGGAGCGCAGGATGAATCGATTCTACGAAGAGTTGAGAGATGATTTAAGGTTACTACTCTCGGGGCCGCTGATGCAGGGTTTCTTGATCTTGGTCAACATGGCCCGGTCCTTGGAGAAGGACATGAAGAATATTCAAGAGAGGAAGAGCATTGGGGATAAGAAGTCTGGTTTCAAAGTGCCGACTATCTCAAAGTCCGGCTATCAAAGGTTCTTTAAGAAGTCTAGGACTTCGGGTCTAGCTCCTTCTTCTGGTGCTTCTGGGGCGACTACGGGTCGGACCCCGGGTGCGTGTTTTACTTGTGGAAAGCCGGGGTACTTTGCCCGCGATTGCTGGAGCGGACGTCCCAAGTACAAAAGGAAGCCGGGAGCAACTTATGAAGAGAAGGGCAAGGCGGTGGAATCAACCGCGTCCCATTATGCTCCGGCCCAACCGAGGGTGTACAATCTTGGCCAACAAGAGGCCATCAAACAGGCGGATGTGGTGACATGTAAAATTTAAATTTATAGCAAGTTAATCTTTTAAATACTTGTTATGTGCTTGTTACCTTACCACTGCTTGTTTAGGATTTGTTTTAATTTGTGAGTATCCGGCAAGAGCACTCTTTGATACGGGGGCTTCACACTCCTTGTCCGAAGGATATATATCACGCATCAGAGTACCTTCTTCGATGGCGAAGGACAAGTTGGATGTGTTGTTGCCCAATGGGTGTTCAATGCAAGCGGATAGAATCTGTGGCGTGAAGATTCGAATTGGGAGTTAAGAGTTCGATCTGCAAGCGTCGTTACTACCGTTGGTGGAGTTCGACGTTATATTTGGCATGGACTGGCTCTCGGAGTAGCAAGCCTATATTGATTACGGTCGCAAGGAAGTCAATTTAGGATCAAGTCGTGAGATGACTTTTACGGGCTTAAAAGGGTCGAGCAACACGTTGATGTCTGCTCTTCAGGTGATGAAGGCGTTTCGTGCTGTTGCAGAGCTGTTCTTTACACTAGTGGAGGTTGCAAAGCCAAAACCTACGTTGGATAGTATATCAGTGGTAGCTGAGTACCCTGATGTGTTCCCCGTAGATCTTCCTGGAGCCCTGCCTCAACGGGAGATAGATTTCACGATTGAGCTAGTGCCAGGTGCAAGCCTGTGTCACGCTCTCCATATCGGCTAGCGCCTAAGGAAATGGCAGAGCTGAAGGTTCAACTGCAAGAGTTGTTGGAGCAAGGGTATGTGCGTCCAAGTTCTTCGCCTTGGAGCGCGTCAGTCCTCTTTATTAAGAAGAAGGACAAAAGCTTGAGGCTATGTATTGATTATCGGGAGCTCAACAAGTTGACGGAAAAGAACAAGTACCCGATCCCCCTGATTGATGATCTATTCGATCAGTTAGTCGGATCGAAGGTGTACTCAAAGTTGGACCTCAAGTCCGGGTACTATCAGGTGCGAATAAGGGAGAGTGATATCCCGAAGACAGCGTTCAGTACGAGATACGGGCATTACGAGTTTACGGTCATGCCGTTTGGGCTGACTAATGCGCCATCAGTGTTCATGGATTTGATGAACAGGACCTTCAGGGAGTACTTGGACCATTTTGTGATCGTCTTCATCGACGATATTTTGGTGTACTCACAGAGTGAGGAAGGTCACTTCAGGCATCTTCATTTGGTTTTGGAGACGCTGAGGAGGAATCAATTGTACGTCAAGTTCTCGAAGTGCGAGTTTTGGTTATCCTCAGGGCGTTCCTCTGTCATATAGTGAGTGGGGAAGGTATTGCAGTGGATCCGGCGAAGATTGTTGCGATACGGGAGTGGCCTGAGCTTTCTACAGTAGCGGAAGTCCGGATCTTTCTGGGGCATGCTGGCTATTATAGGCGCTTCGTAGTGAACTTCTTGTGGATAGCATTACCTCTCACTACTTTGACGAGGAAGGAGCAGAAGTTTGTTTGGACGCCGGAGTGTGCGCGAGCTTTTGAGGAGTTGAAATGTCGGTTGACCACGGCGCCTGTGCTGAGTTTGCCGAGTGAGACCGAAGGTTATGAGATTTATAGTGACGCTTCGGGCAGCAGTTTGGGTCGCGTACTACTGCAACATGGAAGTGTGATAGCTTATGGCTCGAGACAGCTGAAAGTGCACGAGAGGAATTATCCGGTCCATGACTTGGACTTAGCGGCCGTGATTATTGCCTTGATACTGTGGAGGCATTATTTGTACGGTGTGAAGATTGATATCTACACCGATCACAAGAGCCTGAAGTATTTGATTGATCAGAAAGATCTGAATATGCGGCAGCGTAGATGGATGGAGTTCCTGGGGGACTATACATTCAAGATCCACTACGTGCCTGGTAAAGGTAATGCGGTTGCGGACGCGTTGAGTCGTCGGGCCCCAGCTCAAGCCAATTGGCTGTCGATCCATGACGAGCGGTTGGTTCGGGAGTTGGAGGCGTTGGATATTTCTTGCGTGGATAAGCAATCAAGTGCTGAATCAGTACTGAATTGGACTGAAGTCCAATATGACCTGGCTGATCGGATTCAGCAGGCTTTAGATATGGATGTAAACATGAAGCAGTTCATGGTAAAGGCTCTGGATGGGTCAAATTTCCAATTCGTTGTGGAGGATGGATTGCTTTGGAAAGACGGTCGTCTTTGCGTCCCAAGCGTGGGCAGGTTGTGGGTGGATTTGTTGTACGAGGCGCACCATACCAAGTACTCGATTCACCCGGGGAGCACAAAGGATTACCGCGATGTTAAGAAACTGTTTTGGTGGCTTGGTTTTTAGAAAATGTGGCGCTCTACGTGGCGAAGTGCCAAACTTGTGCCTTGGTGAAGGCGGAGTGCCAAAAGCCGGGAGGATATCTAAAGTCCTTGCCTATTCCGGAGTGGAAATTCGACGACATCACTATGGACTTTGTGCACGGTTTGGCAAGGTCACCAAAGGGGAACGACGACATTTGGGTAGTCGTAGATTGGCTAACGAAGGTGTCGCATTTCATTCCGCATAGGAAGGATGATCTGGTGGAGAAGTTGGAAAAGTTATATATGGATAACATAGTGCGGCTCAACGGTGTGCTCCACAGCATCGTGAGTGACCAAGATGTGCGGTTCACGTCCAATGATTGGAGGCTTGTGCAGCAAATGTTGGGAACAAAGATGAGTTTTAGCACAGCCTTCCATCCGCAAATAGATGGGCAGCCCGAGAGGGTCAACAGGACAATGGAAGACATGCTTCGCATGTGTGTCTTGGACTTTGGAAAGCAATGGGAAGACGATCTTTATTTGGTAGAATCTGCGTACAACAATAGTTACCAGGCGAGTATTCAAATGCGCCCTTCGAGTCCCTTTATGGTAGAAGATATCGCACGTAGTTGTCCTGGTTGGAAACGGGTGAGTCAAAGTTGTACAAGCGTCAAGAGGCGGAGGATGCTACTTCATTGGTGCGAACCATTCAGGAGAGATTGCTTATCGCTCAGGACCGGCAAGCGAAGTACTATAATGCCAAGCACAGGAACGTGGATTTCGCTGTGGGCGACTAGGTGTACTTAAAGATCAAGCCGTTCAAGGGTGTCTCGCGGGTGCGGTGATTGAAAAAGCTAAGCCCGAGCTACCTTGGGTCGTTTGAGGTTCTGGAGCAGGTTGGTGAAGCAGCCTATCGGTTGAAGTTTTCAGTGGAGCTTAGTGGTTTACATGATGTATTCCACATATCGGTGCTTTGGAAGGCGGTGCAAGAGCCTACGCAAGTGATCGCGGTCGATCAAGTCCCGATTGATAGTGGGTTGACGACAAAGGTCAAGCCCGTGCGTATTGAAGACTGGGATGGTTAAGGTCCGTTGGGACAATTGCGGTCGCGAAGAGCTCTCTTGGGAGCAAGAGCAGACTATGCTTGACGAGTACCCGGAGTTGTTCTGCTCAGGTACAATTTTAGTTTTGTGCTTATCTTTCCTTTATGAAATTTCATGTATGAAATTCTTTTAAGAGGGAGAGAGTTGTAGCGCCTCGAAACTCAAAAGAGTGACGGGAGGCGTTCCAGGCCAAATTTGGAATTTGGCAGGAGGTACACGGCCTGGGACACGGGCGTGTTGGGTTCGACGATTTGGCCGAGAGGTCGACGATTTTGGGTTCGACGATCGTCGAGCAGCAAACACGGCCCTGGACACGGGCGTGTCCTAGGGTGTGTCGGGTTTGGTTCGATGATTGGGCCCTGCGTTCGACGATAGGGCGGTGCGTTCGACGATTTCGGATTCGACGATCGTCGAGCAGAGAACACGGCCTAGGACACGAGCATGTCCCAGGCAGTGTCGTGTGGTCGACGAACTTCGCTCGACGAAGTGTCGAGACAGTGAACACGGCCTGGAGGCCAGGCGTGTTCGGGTTTGACACCGGCGTGTTATATTGGACACGGGCGTGTCCAAGACCCGTGTGAGTCTCGGGTTGTTTTCGGGGCTGTGTCGATGGGGGTACACGGCTAACCACATGGCCGTGTCAGTTGGAACACGGGCATGTCAGGTAGAACACGGGCGTGTCGGATGCCCGTGTGTTTTTCGAGACGATTCAATTTTGACGGCGAATAAGGGACACGGGCGTGTCACAGGCCGTGTTCGGCCCAGATTCTGCATTTTAGATCTGGATCGTGGTCGTTCGTTTCTTTAATTCCTGATCCGACGACTGGGGGCTGTTAGTGCTTGGATATACCCGAGATTGGACCCTTGAAACCCTCATTTCACTTGAGAGATTCTCTTTCTAAAGTATAGAGAGAGAGAAGAGCAAAGGAGGAAGAAGAAGCCTAGATCCGGTCACCGGCGGAGCTTTGGAGCTCCAAATCACGAACCGACTTCGGATCTACGGAGGCAAAGATAGTGTGGTGCTTTTCATCTGCTTACATTTCCATGGCACCAAGGAAGAACGCTATGGTAACGATTATCTACTTGAGCATGTGAAGCTCTACTTCTTTTGCATAGGAAGCCCGCTCTCGCGAGTTTGCGGTGAGTTGGAGGCATTCCTTCGGGTAGACATGAATAGTCCCCATTGTGTAGAGTCTGTAAACGAGAACAGACATAGGCATGATGTGTGAAACCTACCCGGACATGTTGGTCTGGATCGTTGATGTTGCATTGCATAAATGCCAGAGAAGACTCCGTGCGAATGTTTGTTTTTCGGGTTTTCTACGTGGTAGATTGCAATAGGGAGCCTTAGGGATTAACCCTAAGGTGCACCCGAAAAACTGGGCGGATGCATGATCTTGCCAACTTGGTGGCCTGGGAGCCAACTTGAACATAACCGGTTTATGTGATTTTGTGATGGAAACGGGACTCGGGAGATGTTTGACCTGCGCATATGTTTTAAATTAACGTTGCGATGTGAGCACGAGTTAGATTGAACCGTAACCGTTCTATGTCATTCGGATTAGAGCCGTTGGCATAGATGAGGGTCTTCGGCGGTCTATGGTTTAAATTACCGTGACCCATGCCGGGAAGACAAATTGCTCATTGTTGGGCCGTCCTGGGGACGGTGGTGAGTCGGCGGGCTTTGACTGTGTTCACCGAGAATGTGCCCTGAGTGCACGGGGTGTGTGGCCGTGTGAGCCTACGCTTGTGATGAAATGTATATTTATACACTGCTTGGTTATGCTAATAAGTGCAGGGAAGGAGAATCGCCGCCCCGAATTAGGGGCGGGATCGCTATAATTTGGTCAGCATTGTTGACCGTTGCTTTTGTTTGCCACCGTACGGTGGTTTGTTGCTTGCAGGTGTTGCTGGACCAAGCGGTCAATAGCGGGTTAAAGCCCAAAATGCGAAGCCGGCACTCGAAGGCCTAATTGAAGTGTTTACTTGCTTTTGTTCATGTATGACCGGCCTGCGTGCCGTGGTATGGAAAACATGTAATAAGAGTAAACCATTTGTAAGACCTTAAGGCCAGTACTTGTGTATGTACTTCATTCCTTTTTGGCTTGTTAGTGGACATTCATGCTTGTTGCTGGGTTCTTTTTATTGCAACTATTTAAACTGCTACCTCTAGAATGCTCTGTGTAGGACGTTGTGATTGGTTGGATGGTTTCCATTGAGTAACCACCCTGTCTGTCTGTGGTATATGGCGTCGGGCCCCGGCCGGACCTACTGCTATATGATGTGCGACGGATAGGGGGTGTTACAAATGCAGTTCCACCACTAGAGTGGAATGAGACTCAGAAGAAGGCTACAGTTGTTGATGCCAAAGACATGAATATTCTGGCCCAAACAATGTTTGATGATATATTCCAGAAAGTGGCTGAATGCACATCAGCCAAGGGCATCTGGGATTCTCTAAATCAAATGGTGGCTGGATCTGCTGATGAAAGAAAAGACAGGAGATCCAACCTCATATCACAATATGAGAACTTCAAGAAGGAGGAAGCAGAATCAGTTGCATATATGTACAATAGACTGAAGTCAATCATCAATGAGCTAAAGACATTGGACAAGGACATCACCCTCACTGAGGTGAATAACAAAATCCTCATGTGCTTCCCAAGCTCATGGGATTCAAGGATCTGGCCAATCAAGGAGGTCAGGAGCCTAAATGAGATTTCCACAGAATCTCTTTTAGGAAAGCTCAAGTCTTTTGAGCAGCTGATCAAATCCAGAGAAGCAGCTGAGCAGAGAACATCTCCACCAGCAAGAAAGGAGCACAACATAGCTTTTAAAGCTATTGAAGAAATAGAAGCCTCAACTGTGAATGAAGAGCTGATGAGTCTCTTTGCCAAGAGATTCTATAAAATGACAAAGAAGGATTTCAGAAGAAAGTCAACCAGGTAGGATGACAAGCCAAGGTATGACAAAACCCCACTAAAGAAGTGGTTTGCTTTGGCTGCAGGAATCCTGGACACTTCATCTTAGAATATCCAGAAAATTAAAAGAAGAAAAAGAGAAGAGAGAAGGATTCTAGAAGACATCAAAGCAGCAGGCCTTCTTCTAGCAAATACAAGAAGAAGGGGAAAGGCTTTGTAGCTGAATCCTGGAGTGAAACTGAGGATGAATCCACATCCTCCGGCTCCAGTGAATATGAAGAAGAGGTAAGGTCCAAGGAAGTATGTCTTATGGCAATTGATGCCTCCAGAAGTCAATCAGAAGGAGAAGATTCTGACAATGAAGAAGCTTCAGAGACAGAAGCTGATCAGGTACTCTTATCTTTTGACTATAATTCTGATGCTTTTAAAATTGAATTTAAAACTATGTGCATTGATTTAATAAATTTTGAAAATGAAATCAAAGCACTTAGGGAAAAACTAACTAGTGAAGAGACACTAAAATCTGAAAACACCAATTAAAAGATGAACTTACATTAGCTAATTAACAAATTATTCTGTTAAAAACTGAGTTATGTGAGGCCAAACAACTTGAGGAATCTCTCAATGGGAGAAGCCTTAAGCTGATGGACATTACAAGCACAGTCAATGCCAGACTGAATGGCAAGCTGGGCTTGGGTGCTTCATCAAGTTTACCCCCCATTCTCAAGAAAAACATTTTAACAGCCCCCATAAAATTTGTTTCTATTAAGGGCAAAGAAAAAATAACAAATAAAGAAACCACAGAAGAAATGCCCAACTTAAAGGTCAGAACAAAAGAAATCAAAAAATCTTGAATAAAAACAAAGATCAGCAGATTTCGTCGAACTTAGATCGACGAAATCTGGCCAGTTCGTCGAACTCTAATCGACGAACTCTGAATGCAAATTCTAGCTATGATCATTCATCTTACTGCGACCGATGAACTTTGTATATTTTCTCGAGCAGAGTTCGGCGAACTTGGGGCACAGAAAATGAACTTGTTCATTCTTTGAGTAGAGATCGACGATCTCATTCCATTTCGTTGAAATCTGGTCGACGAACTCACAATAATTCGTCGAACCCAATCAGACTTAACAAAAATTATAATTACGAGACCAACTCAAATCAAACTAAGAAACCATTTAACCCACTTGCAGATTGGATAATACCTCCCAGAAGATATTATCCATTAGGATATAAATCACAACCTGAGTATTCTATGATTTCAAGCTTTTCCTATCAACAATATAAAGGACCCAAGGTAACCTGGGTCAAGAACAACTAACTATTTTCATTGCAGGAAAAGGGCTGTCCAGTGGTTAATCAAACATGGTATATGGACAGTGGATGCTCCAAGCACATGACTGGCAGCAAGGATAACCTATACAATTACAAGTCCAAGCTGGGACCAAAGGTAATCTTTGGTGATTCAAAGTGTGGCCAGTCTGAATACTATGGAGAAGTAAGGTTTGGAGCAGTCACATTCAAGAAGGTGACTTATGTAAAAGGACTCAAGCATAACCTCATCTCAATAAGCCAATTATGTGATGAAGGTTATAAGGTACATTTCAATTCAAAAACTTTTATTATTTATAATAAAGAAAAACAAAATGTTTTAATTGGAAATAGACAAGGAAACATATATTTAGTTTATTTCTTTTCTGTCAATTCAGATATTTGTCTGCTTAATATTGTTTGCACTCAAAATGAATAATGACATAAAAGACAAGTACATGTAAACATGAAAAATATTGCTAAGCTATCTAAAGACAGTCTTGTAAGAGGTTTACCTTCCGGTCCCTACAAGAAAGAAGGCCTTTGCAGTGCTTGTCAACTAGGCAAACAAACTAAATCTAGTTTTAAATTCATTAATAAAAGTGATTCACCTAGGATCTTGTACTTGCTACACATGGATCTCTTTTGACCCATTGCAGTACAAAGCCTAGGAGGGAAATCCTACACTCTAGTCATTGTAGATGACTTCTCAAGATTCACTTGGGTGTTCTTTCTGAGATCTAAGTCAGATACCTTTAAAGTTCTTACAGATTTTCTCAGGACCATACAGATTGAGTACTCTACTCATGTTGCATTGATCAGAAGTGATCATGGTATAGAGTTTGAGTCTCTTCTTATGCATGAGTTCTATGAGAAGGAAGGTATCAGGCACTGCTTCTCAGCTCCTAGAACTTCCCAATAAAATGGGGTAGCTGAAAGGAAGAATAGAACCCTGATTGAAGCTGCCGGCACATTACTTGTAGATGCTTATATGCCACTATTCTTTTGGGCAGAGGCTGTAAGTATAACAAATTATGTACTGAATAGAAGTTTGATATATAAACTTAAGAATAGAACTCCCTATGAATTACTTAAAGGGAAGATACCTAAAATCACCTATTTTAAAGTATTTGGATGTGTATGCTATATACATAACAATAATAAGAAATACATTAGAAAGTTTGAAGCTAAGACTGAAGTGGGAATTTTTCTAGGATATTCCCAAGTAAGCAAAGCTTATAGGGTATTTAACAAATCCTCCTTGAAAATTAAAGAATCTATTCATGTTACCTTTGATGAAACTAACATGTCTTATAAAGAGAAAGAGATTTCTACCAGTAATCCTTTGTAGGTACTTCACTTGTGTGAGAAATTGGACAGACTAAACCTCACCCAAGAGTCTCCAACACATCCTTCTCCACAAGTTAATGAAGACAGCGAAGAAGAATCTTTGGAAGAAGTTGAACCTCATTCAACAGCAAACATAATTCCACAAGAGGATTAAATCCAAATGTTGTTGTTGAACCAACTCCACCCACTGATCTTGTCACACTAATGTATCACCCTAGATCCCAAGTGATTGGAGACATAACAGTAGGTGTACAAACAAGGCATCAACTCAACCAAGATGTGATGGATGTCTGTTTTATCTCTCAAGTTGAACCTCAATCCACAATATATGCTGAGCAAGATCCCCACTAGATCATTGTAATGCAAGAGGAACTCAACCAGTTTGAGAGATGTAGAGTTTGGGATTTGGTTCCAAGACCCAAAGACTACCCAGTCATTGGAAGAAAATGGGTATATAGAAATAAACTAGATGCCCAAGGTACAATTGTGAGGAACAAGGCTAGGCTTGTTGCTCAGGGATACAGGCAAGAAGAAGGCATAGACTATGATCAAACCTTTACACCAGTTGCAAGGTTAGAGGTAATTAGAATCTTTCTTGCCTATGCTGCCTACAAGAAGTTCAAGGTATATCAGATGGATGTAAAGAGTGCTTTTCTAAATGGAATACTAAAAGAAGAGGTTTATGTAGAACAACCTCCAGGTTTTGTTTCTTCAACTCATCCCTCTTATGTATTTAGATTGCATAAAACCCTTTATTGTCTAAAGTAAGCTCCAAGAGCTTGGTATGAGACCTTAGCTAGCTTTCTGATAGAGCATGAATTCACTAGAGGCATAGTAGATAAAACATTATTCACTAGGCACCATAAGGATAAAATCTTGTTAGTACAAATCTATGTGAATGACATCATATTTGGGTCTACTGGCTCTAAACTATGCAAGAGGTTTTCTGACCTCATGCATTCTAAGTTTGAGATGAGTAGCATGGGTGAGCTCTCCTACTTCCTTTGTCTTCAAGTGAAGCAGCTACCTGATGGCATATTCATCTCCCAAGCTAAGTATGCTAAAGAGCTTCTTAAAAAGTTTGGGATGGCTGATGCCTCAGCAAAAAAAACACCTATGACTGCTAATGCTGTAATAGATTCTGATCCACATGGGAAACCTGTTGATATAATGTTTGCCACATTCCTTTGTGCTAGGTTCCAAGTGAACCCTAAAGAATCTCACCTAGTTTTCCTAAAAAGAATTTTGAGATATATAAAGAGTTGTCCAAGTCTAGGCCTATGGTATTCTATAGAGTCAGAATTTGATTTAACTAGATATTCAGATACTGACTTTGCTGGATGCAGGGTTGATAGGAAAATTACCTCAGGAACTTGCCAGTTCCTTGGTATGAGGCTAGTGTCTTGGTTCTGTAAGAAATAATCATTTGTGTCTACATCAACAGCTAAAGCAGAATATATAGCAGCTAGCAGTTACTGTTCACAGATGTTATGTATTCAGAATCAACTCTTGGTGTAACACCTCCCCTGTAATATTCGTATAATATGGGTCCGGCCAGGGACCCACAACATACAGACGCCACAGCTTCAGTATTATAAGATGATATAGCTACCCAATCTCAAAACTCATAACACAACATAGCGGAAACAACAAGCAAGACTAGAAGTTATCCATACCTATAAGAGTAACGAAATGGCCTTATGGCCTTACAACAAAAGTGAGTCCAAACTCAAATAATACATCAGTCATAAAAGTGCATAAGCACTCTTACTCTACCTCGGCATGCAAGCCAGCCAACATGGGCATCAAACATACAATATCATAAAAGTAGAGCTACAATAAAAAGGTAACACTTTATGAGGCTTAGGCCTTTCTAGCCGGCGAGATAGCTCCTGCTTGCGATCCTTGCCCTATAAAAATTATTAGTAACGTGGGTCAGCAAAGGCTAACCTCAAACTGTGTAACCAACACATCTCCTCCCGGCCACCACTAACAGATCCCGGGGAACCATCCAACCTACAAGTCAGCACTTCGTATGCAATATATATAAACAAGTAATGCACTAAGAACATGCTTGGATGTCTCAAACAATATACATGTTCTCTATTGTTGAGCATATAATAAAAGGGGCCTACTTATGCAGCATGTATGCAACAACCCGGCTTCACCCAAGGCACCCTATCGCGTATACATCTAGCACATCATCACATCATATGGGCACTCATCATTTCCCCATTGGCATAAAGCCGCAAATAAAGGGGGTTTACCAACATTCCTTAACTACATGGCCGAAATCAGGGAATAGGCCACTCCACAAAGACCCTAAAATTTGACTTCCGTCTGCCCTTTGCTCCTTAGGTCACTACCTTAGATAGGCAATCAATACTGGCATGTTGTTCGGTAAGCCAATCCATTCCCAATATCACATCAAATTCCGCCAACGGTAAGACCGCTGCTATCATCACAAAGTCAACACCATCTAGCTCCCAACAAATGTGCCCTTTCTTTTCGGTGGTCATGGATGACCCATTGGGCATGCGCACCTTCTGCTCCGCGTCCGCCGAAAAAGGCTCAACCCCAATCCTCCGGATGAAGCTTTCCGCAAGAAAGGAGTGCAACGCTCACGTATCAAACAATACCCTAGCATGGTATTCGGAAACTAATACGAAGCCTATAACATAGACATCACACATAAAGGTCTAAAAGTATGAAGCACAAAGTTAAACATAAATTTCCTCATACCTGTCACCACATTGGTTTGGCGGATCGCTTCCTGCTGTCCAAGATTGTAGGACCTTCGTTGCACCGGTTGGAACCGAGAAGCTACTCCACCATCTTCCCTTTCTCTGCGGCACTAGGGCCGGAGCGTACAGTCTGCTCCTGCCTTGCCTCTTGCTCCACTCCTCCTTGAGGACAAACACAAGCGATGTGCCCCACCTTACCACAGTTGTAGCAAGTCGATGGTCCCCTAGAATGAGAACCTCCAGACGTCCACTTGCTCTTCTCACCGGACCTGGAAGTGTGAGGCTTTTTCCTCCACCTATTCCCTTCAGACTTTCCCTGGGATTGGGAAGGTTTCCCTTCCCCTTACTTGGGAGTGAAACCCTTACGACATTGGGTTCGCTCCAGATCACTCTCCAATGTCTTGGCAGCCTCAACTAGCTCATTAAAACCAGCTCTCTTCATGGAAATGAGGGGTTGCCTCAGATTCTCCCTCAGCCCCTGGTAGAAGAGGTTATCCCTCTCTACATCATCTGCCATCGTCGTTCCTGCGTAACGACCCAAACGGGTGAACTCCTGCACATACTCGTCACCGTCTTGTCTCGGTGCATTAAGTGCAGAAACTTCCTCTAAAGGGCCAAACATGTAGAAACGGGAATATACCTCTTTAGAAAAGTATCCCCAAATTCTTCCATCGACGGGGTGCGTCCAGGAAATTGGCGGCCGCTATGGCTCACCCACCACAACATGGCGTCTCCTTCTAACATGAACGCTGCACACTCAGATTTCTTCTCTTCTGGCGTCTCTGCCGCCCTCAAAAGCTCTTGAATCTGAGCCCATCAATCCTCTGCATCAGTTGGCATACCAACTCTCTTGAACGACGGGGGATGGAAGCTCACAAAGTACTTCATCTGCCGGTCCCCATACCCAACCACCACTCTTTCTGCCAAAGGCTTTACTCGCCTTGTTGATGCACGAAAACGGACAGGGAGTCGGTCACCACCAGCTAACGGTTCGAACACAGGGGAATAGGGAAGGGAAGGAGGAGACTGTCGACTAATCGGTTACTAGCGGTCGCGGCTAAAGGGCAGAAAAGAGGAGGGGCCGCTGGCAGCGGCAACAGCAGAGTTCGCCCGCCGCGGCTTGAATGCCACTCTTGCGGCGGGCTTTCCTTTACTTAAAAATGAGACAGTTACAACAAGCAAAAGAAGAAGCCGGCCGGGCTACAAGCCGCAATACACTAGACTTGAGACCGCAGCTCGTAATAGGCGAGCTCCTGGATCCCAGTCATGGTGTCTTGGGGAGTGCACCCTCCCCCTATTTATAGGCTCAGGGGCCTGCCCAAACGGGCAGGGTTAAAATTACCGGCTGCCCGGGGTACAGGAGAACCGGGCAGAGGTGAGGGGAAGCAAAAGAGAAAGATACAAGAAAGGAGGGAAGCCGCGCGGCCTGGCGGATTCCTCCTGGCGAGCTGACGGCTGGGTCCTTGGGCCTCGTCGCTGAGCAGGGTCGGTGCTGGCAGCGGCCTGACATGGAGACCGCCCGGCTTGGGGGTTTGGCGGCTTGAATAAGCAGACCGCCCGATCTGGAAAATTGCGCGGGCAGGTCGCGGATTCCGGGCTTATCATAATCCCCGCACATTTTTATGTTTCCAAAAAACTTCGAAAATGTAGAACTAAGCCGGAGACCGCGACTGCTTCATCGTTGTCTATAAAATCCCCTGACCCTTGACATTCTTCAGGATTCCTGCCAAGCACGGGTCGCTACTCGCCACTTGCGGTTAGGATTTTGCAAGCCGACGCGATTTCTTTAGCAATGGACGTGATGTCATCAATGCTAGCCCGCAACAAGAAACCGCCAGAAACGAAACAGAGCCGGAGCGAGAACTCGAACGATTCTGCCCGGCAGACCGCCAAGAAGATCGGGAAGCCGGAGACATCGGCGGCTTCTGGACCTGAAAAGAGGCCGACAGAGATGGTCGGCGGACCATCGCAGGCCGCAGCCGACCCCAAAGCGGTTTCGAAAGCTGCTCCACTGCAAACCGGAGATGCCAAATCCTTTGACGTGACTTTCTCCCCATCTGGAGAACCACTACTAAAGATCGCTGGGACGGAGGAGAAGAGCGTTGAATCTGGGAAACCGCCCGAATTGCCGGGCAAGGTCGACTTGATCGTTGTGGATGACAACGAGCCGGAGAAGGCGCTGGAACCCGAGCGGACTGTTGCTGAACAGGGCAAGCGGACTGAAAAGGTGTCCGGCTCCCTGAAACGGCGGAAAGAAAGGAGCGAAACCCTTGAAGAAAGGATGAAGAAGAAAATGAGGAAGCTGCATGCCAGAAACCGGAATATCTCTGAAAAGACCGGCGCGGACAGTCTTCAACACAGGCCGCACGAGAAGGAGGTACCCGAGGACCCGTCCACACCGGATTACAAGCCGAGCGAACTGGAGGGTACACCTGCGGTTAGCGATTCGCTGAGCGAGCTCCTGAAGGGCATGGAGGCTCTCCAGCGGCAAGATGCGCTATTGTCGACACCAGCGGCGTCTGAGGAGGTGGACCGCCCCGACATCCAGGTTATTGGGGAGAAGCCTGGCGAACCGGCTTCCGCGGCTTCTGAAGGAGCCGAGAAACTGAAGCTCCGCGAGAAGATGGACGATATGAAGAAACTAATCGCCAATAAGCCGGTGGAGACCGCACATCCATTACTGCAAGGTAAACACCGGGACGTTAGGCGAATTGTTAAATTCTACAAGTCGCGGTCAAGGAAGAAGGGGGCGAATATAATATTAAATCCGCCGGCCAGCTTTTTCCTGACCACGGCTCAACTGAAAAGCCGAAAGGAAACCGAGCGGCTATGGAAAGATAAGCTGAAGAGGATAGATCCTGAGCGGCTCAGGCGGCCAGTGATTAGAATCCATACCGCGGCCTCTGGAGGAGATAAACATCAAACCGGCGGTCTTACCCAACCGATTTCCTTACAAGAAGGTCGCAACAATCCGGCTGAACCTGACTGCGGTTTGTCTTCTGCAGGTGTACCGGAGACCGCGATGGAACCGGGCGACTTGACCTCGTTTTTGTCTATGCTGCCACCGCCTCCGCCTCCAAGTGTTCGCGAGAAGGAGATGGCCGACTTCCAGAAGGACGTCGGCATGCTGCAGGCGGCTTTGGACGCGGCCACCGAAACCCTGCGGACTAAAGACGAACATCAGCGGGTTGCCCAGGAGGCCGCGGAAAAAAGGATCCAAGAGTTGCAAACAACCCTGGAGCAAGAGACCTCGAGGTTGCAAACAGCGCTTGAGCAGGAGACCGCGAGGTTGAAGACGGCAATGGAACAAGAGACTGTCAGGCTCCAGGCCGCGATGAAGGAAGAGACTGCTAGGCTCCAGGCCGCGAGGAACGAAGAGACCGCCAGGCTCCAGACCGCGATAGAAACCGCTGAGGCGAAGGTTGCTGAGATGCAGGCTGCCTTGGAGCAGGAAAGGGCGGAGAAGTACCTGCTGATGGCCGCGCGGGTGGAAGGAGACAGAGAACAGATCCCACATGCTGAAGGCGGCGAGAACCAAGACCTGCCGGCGGAGACCGGCGGAGAACAGCGGCCTGCACTACCAACTCCTGCGGAGTTGCCGGGAACTAGCCGCCCGGCCTCTGGCGAGATTTCGCATCCGCCAGTGGCCGCGGCGCCTAACCAGGTCGCAGCTCCAAGCGGTCTGGGGGCCCAGGCGGTCCACATGATTCCGTTTGCGAGAGTTGAGCGCGACGCTGTGCGAATTCATCGGTCTCTGCATGCTCTTCATAATCTGGTTAGCCAGGTGTATGTTGCGATTGTACAGACCGGTGAACAGGTCGCGCACATGGGACGAGACAGGCCGGAAGACGACAAACGATCCTGAGCGACTTGAGAGAACTAAGCCGCGCGGACATTCGTATATTGTGTTGTAATATATATTTTTTCTCTGGATGTTGGACAATTTGATTGCTGTAAACTGTTTGTTGTATTTTATTATGCTGCGAACTGAATGCGGCTTATGCGGTTTGAATTTCATAATCCACATGTCTGCTGCTTTGTTCTGAGAAATTTAAAGTGTAGGAAAGTAGCCGCGCGGTCTGGCGAACAGAACGCCGGCTTGAATACTTGATACCCACATGATTTGCCATAGAATTTTTCTATGTGTAGGGAAATAGCCGTGCGGACTGACGGGCTAAAAGGCAGCTTGCTCACTAAGCTGATCTGCACTTCCAGCGGACTTAGGCCGCGCGGCGTGACGACTAGCCGCGATTTGACGTTGGGTACTGTAGCTTCACGGATTTTCTATAAATAGCGCAGACCCCGTAGATTTCATCACAAATCAAGAAGGATGCGGGCTAAGTCCAAGTCGTTGCGGTCTGACAAGGCCACAGCCGTTAGGACAGACGCGGCCTCCGCCTTCCACTCAGCTGACCACAAGGAATGCCGGCTTACAAAAGCCGAGCTGGATGACTTTGTCGAGAAACACATGCAAGGAAGTCCGCTGATCGCGCGGCTTCCCCGGCAGGATGAGCGGATTAACTCCTCCAACGCTAACCAGATCGCGGTCCCCATTGACCATTTCGACTGCAGCTTCAGCTTCCCGGTCCAGCTAGAGGCCGTAGCGGTCTTTGACCACTATGGAGTTGTGCCCGGACAACTTCCCCCAAACTCGATAGCCGCCATCTACAGCTTCATCTCCTACCTCAGGTCGGAGAGAGTCCGCTTCTCGATGAGGCTCTTCCGGGAGTGCTTCTCGGTGCGGTCTATCCCGGACTCCGGGACTAAGATCTTCCGGGGGCACCTCTACTTCGGCTGCAGAGGGCTGAAGATACTCAACTTGGCCAACAAGATCGCAAACTGGCCGGAGCGGTTTTTGATCTTCGAGGGCAACTTGGGGTTGCTGCCGGTCGACCCCCAAGTTCGCGAAGAAGCCGCCTTTGGGAGCAGCGGCTTGGACGGCACGGAGAAGGAGATCTATGACTTCTTCAAGGGCGAGCGGCTTGATGTAAACCACTACATCCCGCTGCTGCCGTCTCTAGCTGGAATTGAGGCGGAGGACAGTAAGCTCCAAACCGCCCGAACTGCATTTGTAGCCGCACGGCCTGGAAACTAACTTTGCCTTTATCTTTGCAGCTGCTCTGGCGGTCCCGCTGAACAAGCCGCAGACTCCGGGCGGCTTGACCCTCACTCAAAGAGAAAAGAGAGCGAAGCGGGTCAAGCCGGCGCGAGCTGCGGAGGAGGAGGAGTCGGACTCCTCTGGAGAATTCATGCTGCAAGGAACCGGCAGCAGCCTGAAGGATGTCCACGGCGACCCGGCCTTGCGGTGGAGTCCGGACGGCAAGTCGGTGACGATCTCCACCGCCCTCCCCTACTGGGGAGCAGAAGAAGTAAGCCGCCATGCTAATGCGGTTGGCGGCGCGCTGTACGGCAAGCGCAACCTGAGGGCTATGCGGCGAGTTCCTCCAGACGACCTGCCGCGGCTAGCCGCGCAAGTCGGCGCGAGGAGCTTCGTGGCAAGTCACTTCATGGGGCTTGCCTACAAGGAGCTGATGAAAGAGAACAGCGGCCTGAAGACGCAGTTAGGCGAACAGAAAGAAGCGAACAAGCGGCTTAAAGAGAAAGAGGCGGTAAGTCATTACCAATACCCGCGCGGTTAGCGTTATATAACCGCGCGACCTTACCTTTACCTTTGCTTTGCAGGAAATGTACAACCCCGCCAAACCGATCTTCCAAGACCAAGTCTTCCCCCAACTCGTCCAAGGAATCGATGGAGCGCTTAACCGCCTCCGGGACCTTGGCGGCTTGGCCACCGGCTTCACCGACTTCACATGCGCCGACATCTATCCTTCCCTGAAGGAGCAGGTGGCCGACGTCTACAAGTCGATCAAGGGAAAGGCCAAGGTCGCGGAAGAAGTCGGCGAGGTGGTGGGAGAGGCCGTGGAAGAGGTCGGCCAGGGAAGCCGGAGTCCACGCACATCTCCTGAGTCCGGCGGCCAAGAGTCGGAGACCGCGCGGCCAGACTCGACTTCTTCTGATGGTTCAGCGAGCTCCGCAACTAGCAGCGGGTACTCTTTATCATCTGTCGATGTTGGTGATGGCAGTGATTTGGATGCTCCTGCGACTAAGAAGCTCAAACCGGACGATTAGAAAAACTTATAACTTGGTTTTGTATTTTGAACTTTTTTGAAATCGGCGGATTGTTTTTGTAACCGCGCGATTAAAAATTTTGTAATACTTAATGACATAGAAATGAAGGCATTTTTACCTAACTCTTTGTTGCATCTTACTTTTCTTACTTGACTAAGTCCGCGCGGTCTCAATTTAGCTTCCGATTTAAAATATAAGTATGAAAACCGGCTGAGTTTGCGCTGCGACTTCAACAAAGCTATCCGCAAGAGAGAAACATTTTCCTGCGGTTTATACCGGAGTATACGTCAATAATAAGCCGAGCGGCTAAACATTTAAACCGCAATTTTCCTTGATAAATTATTCCACGTTATCTGCTAGAAGAGCTGAATTGCCGCGGCTTGCTCATACATAAACCGTGACCGCTAAGCCGCGCGGTCACCTGTCGTAGTCGGCTAACATCCATAACATTAGAGTATTAGATTGCGGCTAGGGCAAACTCTGAAGCGAATTGCCCATTTGATTAAAGGAACAGAAATAGAGAAATAAGCTTCGGCTTCCGATAATACAGACCGATATAGCCATATGGGAGCCGGGAACTCTTGTGACGATAGTTCGCTGATTAGCTGATATAATTAATACCATAAGCCGGCAGATCAATGCTAGGAATTAAGTGCTAGACGCAGGTCGGGCGACCTCTTTGTCATATGAATAACAAACCGGCAATTGATATATATGAAAGACAAATAAGATACTGAATAGCGGATAAGCTGACGTAAGTCGGCCGATTTCCCAAATATATTAATAGTAATCCGGCAGGTAGGCAATTAACTTAAGCCGGAAAATGAAACCGGGCGACTTGTGTAATTAAATATACAACCTGCACAGGCCGCTAAATATAACCGCAAGGCAGCGGATAGGCACGTGTTGTCCTGCAAAAATAGGTGAAGACAGGCACTTATGTGTCAATGTGGGCAGGTGCGTGTAGCATTGCTTTCCTCACAAAGAACACATAAGCGGGATCGAAATTCTTAAAATCCATGACCAATGTCAAGCAGGACAAGTACGCAACGTCTCCGACTGAGGTCAAGCAGGACAAGTACGCAATGTCTGCGACCGAGGTCAAGCGGGACAAGTACGTAAAGCCTGTCTGTGACTGAAGTCATGCGTGACGGGTACGCAAAGCCTATCTATGACTGAAGGTCAAGTGGAAAACCCACTACACATCAGCTACTGAAGTCGAGCAGGATGTGGAGGGCTTAAGAATTCGAAAGGGGCTCTTGCCCCTACATGCATACATATAGGCATAAAGAGGTAAAGCTAAAAATAAGCTTTAAATGAAAATGTAACATTTGCATGATGTTAAGGAAGTGATAAAGGATATATATCTGCAATTTTATCATGCCTTATAGAAAGAGAGAGAGATGTTATGCATTATTCTGAACATAAGCACTTTTCATTATAGAAAGAGAGAGGGATCACTGCTTGATCCATTGAGCAAGAAACGGAAGATTGTCTTAGAGAGTCACTAAATAACATATTCTTGCAACTTTCCAGCTCTTACAAGTTGATTAGCCAATTCTCTGAGAGCTATGCAATCTTCTGTTAGATGACCAATATCTCTATGATACTTGCAAAAAAGCTGCTCGTGCCGATACTTGATTTTGGATTTCATACGCCGAGGCTTCTTGAACTCAGGCATTTCCTGAATGATTATCAAAAGATCTTCCATAGGAATTTTGAACTTAACACACTTACCTGGATCTTTTTCATACTTTGGAGTTTTATCCTGGAGAATATAAGGAGACTTGCAATATTCAACTTGCAAGACATCTTGAGGGGAAATAGATTGCTGTTGACCAGAAGTCTCTTGAGATTGTTTGGCCATTTGATTCAGAAATGAAACATAACCTTTATTTGCCTCTTCGCCCATTATGAATGTATTAACTGTATCAATAAGATCTCCGTAGCTTTTGGGATATCTTGTGGTGAGCTTGAATTTCAATGGGCCTTCTTGAAGTGCATTTATGAAAGCATGCAAGTAATAGTCTTGATGGACGCTACAAATATCTAGAACCTCCTTTTGAAACCGATCAACAAAATCTGAATTAGACTCGTCAATTCCTTGCTTGATTCGGAAGAGAGCTCCAACGTCTCTTTTCCGCTTCCTGTAAATAGCGAATCTAGAAATAAATTGACTTCGAAGATCCTTAAAGCTGGTTACTGATCGAGGTGGGAGGCTATAAAACCATTCTCTTGCAACATTGCCAAAAGATATAACGAAGAGTTTGCATTTTACTCCATTTGACACTTTTCTCAATGAAATAGCTGATTCAAAAGCTTGCAAATGAGAAAACGGATCATCACATCCAGAATACTCCGGGAGACGCGGTACTCTAAAGTTATCGGAAACAGTATCACACCGAATTTGATTAGTGAATGGAGAAGGGGCCTCTTCTTCGTCCTCACAAAGAGACTCATTTGCAACAGATTCTAACCCACGCTCAACACTGTTTGCAAAAATTTCTCTATGAGGGTCAACAACCTCACTATCAAAATACGAGCAATCCTGCACTTCTGAGAGATCTATAATAACTGAGATGCGGCTCGATTTATCATGACCCTTTGCAGGATTCATCCTGAAAAGAGAGAAATAGCCGAACTTTTGCAAGAGACCGCAGAACAGCGGCGGCTTAACGTGGCGGCTAGGCGATTCTGCAAACCGATAAGAAGACCGGCTGAAAAGAGAGCGTATAGAATGCCAGGTTCCACAGTGCGGGAGGCGGGCTGAAAGCCTTAGCCGGCGAAGTCGCGGCTTGCTAGACAGGCCGCCGAACTCTAGAGGATTCGGTCTAGCTCCCTAGACCGCTGATTTCATCGATTAGTCGAGATCTGAAGGCCGCGTGTTAACTGTTGATGCACGAAAACGGACAGGGAGTCGGTCACCACCAGCTAACGGTTCGAACACAGGGGAATAGGGAAGGGAAGGAGGAGACTGTCGACTAATCGGTTACTAGCGGTCGCGGCTAAAGGGTAGAAAAGAGGAGGGGGCCGCTGGCAGCGGCAACAGCAGAGTTCGCCCGCCGCGGCTTGAATGCAACTCTTGCGGCGGGCTTTCCTTTACTTAAAAATGAGACAGTTACAACAAGCAAAAGAAGAAGCCGGTCGGGCTACAAGCCGCAATACACTAGACTTGAGACCGCAGCTCGTAACAGGCGAGCTCCTGGATCCCAGTCATGGTGTCTTGGGGAGTGCACCCTCCCCCTATTTATAGGCTCAGGGGCCTGCCCAAACGGGCAGGGTTAAAATTACCGGCTGCCCGGGGTACAGGAGAACCGGGCAGAGGTGAGGGGAAGCAAAAGAGAAAGAAACAAGAAAGGAGGGAAGCCGCGCGGCCTGGCGGATTCCTCCTGGCGAGCTGACGGCTGGGTCCTTGGGCCTCGTCGCTGAGCAGGGTCGTTGCTGGCAGCGGCCTGACATGGAGACCGCCCGGCTTGGGGGGTTTGGCGGCTTGAATAAGCAGACCGCCCGGTCTAGAAAACTGCGCGGGCAGGTCGCGGATTCCGGGCTTATCACGCCTGGATTCTCCACCTGGAACGGTCGTCGCCGTATCCTGGGTAGCAGGAGTTGCTACTTGAGCAACCGGGGTTGCTACCTGAGCTGTCGCTGCAGCTTGGGCTGCCACCATCGCTTTTGCAAGCATGCGGCAGAAGTCGGCCGGGTTTACACCCATGCCCACCTGACCCTGAGCAGTAGCGCTGCTCGGCGAAAGCTCTTCTCTTGCTCTCGACGTACCCGCCTCGTTGCTTGCACTCTTCAAGAAAACAAGAAAACAAGGAATCAGTCTCTAATCTCAAGACTTAAACATAAGGACACTTATGGTCCCGCGTAACTCTTATGTGGATAACTTCTCTACGCACTGACCTTGAATCAAACCTGGCTCTGATACCAAATTGTAACACCTCCCCTTTAATGACCATATAATATGGGTCCGGCCGGGGCCCCACAACATATAGACGCCACAACTTCAGTATTATAAGATGATATAGCTACTCAATCTCAAAACTCATAACATAACACAGCGCAAACAACAAGCAAGACTAGAAGTTATCCACACCTACAAGAGTAACGAAATGGCCTTATGGCCTTACAACAAAAGTGAGTCCAAACTCAAATAATACATCAGTCATAAAAGTGCATAAGCACTCCTAGTCTACCTCGACATGCAAGCCGGTCAACATGGGCATCAAACATACAATGTCATAAAAGTAGAGCTACAGCAAAAAGGTAACACTTCATGAGGCTTAGGCCTTTCTGGCCGGCGAGCTAGCTCCTGCTTGCGATCCTTGCCCTGTAAAAATTACTAGTAACGTGGGTCAGCAAAGGCTGACCTCAAACTGTGTAACCAACACATCTCCTCCCGGCCGCCCCTAACGGACCCCGGGGAACCCTCCAACCTACAAGTCAGCACTTCGTATGCAATATATATATAAACAAGTAATGCACTAAGAACAGTCTTGGATATCTCAAACAACATACATGTTCTCTATTGTTGAGCATATAATAAAAGTGGCCTACTTATGTAGCATGTATGCAATAACTCGGGCTTCACCCAAGGCATCCTATCCCGTATGCATCTAGCACATCATCACATCATATGGGTACTCATCATTTCCCCATTGGCATAAAGCCGCAAACAAAGGGGGTTTACCAACATTCCCCCAACGGCACACAAGCCGCCACACAGAACTCTTGCCAAGGCCCCACCCGCTCAAGGTCTTAAACCTGGGCTTGCCTACAAGCTCTGACTTCTCATGTCAGGATTCCAACAAACACCCAGACCGATTCTAAGAAGTCTTGCTGGACCCCACCCGCTCATGGACTCATTTCCCGGGCTTGCCTCAAGCTTGGCATTCTCGTCAGTCTCACAGAAGGGGACTAGTCTCGCCGGGACACTCTCCACACATGACGTGCACATAACGAGATAGCCAGCCGGCCACGGAGACGCAGCCACGCCTTGGAACATCACAATCCAAGACAATTCCACCCTAATCCCTCATTTGTATTGCAGTGTTCCCTTGCTCCAAGGAAACCATCTACCACCCATGCGGAGCTAACCTTGTCCACCAAGGAAACCATCTACCGCCAATGAGGAGCTAACCTTGTCTGGTACAGGCCACACGTACTCACACAAGATAAAGGAAGAACATCACAAATATCACAAAAATTAGAAACGACCTCTTGTTGCAACTGATCTCTCCGAATCCTTAAACCTCGTATGCAACATCACAGAGTCGGACTAATGGTCGTGACTACAGCTTCACCCACCATGCCTAATCCACTAACGAAGCGGATCTCTACTGCAAAAACATGCCGGGGATAGACTCAATCGACCCGGAGGTTCCTCTTGAACCTTGGCGACCCAAACCCCTCTCATTTGAGAGTTTGGTGCCCAAAAACTAGAAAATAAAAGATGCTAAAACATGCATCCTAAAACCAAGAGGAGAAGTGTCGTTACCTTCCGACTCCTCTTCCTAGCCATGGAAAAATAGCCGGATGAAAACCTTCGCAATGATCTAGCCTCCACGGATCTGGACTCGGCTCGCGATTTCGAGCACTGAAGCCTCTCCAACAACCAGATCTCTTCTTCACCTTCTTCCTTGCTCTCCCCTCTCTCTAGAACTTTAGTAAGAGAAAGCTTGGAGAAGAATGAGGGTTTCTAACCCTATTCTCGGACTTAACTCAGCAAGAGCAATCCTGGACCATCAGATCCCAAAAGAAAGGGAAGAACGGCCACGATTCAAATTGAAAATCAAAACACCTGGGCCGAACACGGCTTGTGACATGCCCGTGTCCAAGGCCGTGTTCCCCAATCGACGTCGAAACCGTCGCACCCAAAACAAGACACGGGGTCTTGACATGCCTATGTCATATTTGACACGGCCGTGTGCAACCTGAACACGCCTGGGCTCCAGGCCATATCCAACCCCTTACAATTTAACGAGCGATGAAATTGTTGTATGAACCCCATGTAAACAAATGGAGGAGTGAACTGTACTTGAACCAATCATTTGGGGTAGAAATTATGAACAAAATGTTTTAATTTGTTGATGAGATTAGAATGATTTCATTATGGTTAACATTGGGTATGTAACGATAGCGGTTATATGTCGATTAATGATAAGATGGACTTGAATTTTTATACCCGATCGGTGGTGATGTTATGAGCAAACGATCGTTACTATTTAGATTGTTGATTCATGTGCACACAAATGATTGAACTTGGTTAAAGCATGCTAATCGGTTATGTTAGAGTTATGTGAACGTAGATTGTAGATAGTCTTAATGACCGTAATGGTTCGGGTATTGTTGTGGAGCAACATTGTCGGACGGTTGGGCTTGGTCCTCGATGCTCATTTCCCGGGGCTCCTTCCGTGCCGAGTGGACGATTGGGCTTAGTTCTCGTCCTTTCTCCGAGGCTCCTTCCACGCCACGGTGATATGGATTTGAATGCGGTGTGAGTCGACATGCGGTGTCGTAATCTTGGGTTAAGGATAGTGTGGCAGGTCTATGGGATCGCCAGTCGTCACACCGACGGGAGTTGACAGTTAGACCTTGGGCGGTTGGGCTTGGTCCTCGGTGTTCATGTCCCGGGGCTCCTTCCATTCCAAGTGAACGGTTGGGCTTTGTCCTCGTGGTTTCTTCCGAGGCTCCTTCTGGGTCACACAAGGCCAGTTCGGGGCTTAGTTCTCGGTGCACATATACCCGAGACACCCGCTGGGCCATAGTACACATGGGCTCCACTGTGTGTTCTTAGCGTTGAGGCGTACGGAGGTCTAAGTGAAGCAGTGTGGATGCACGCTTAGTAGTAGAGAAGCCCGCTCTACTGTCGCCGCCTGGCCACGACGGTTGATGCCTTAGAGGTTAGCTACCTGCTCGAATAGTGGGAACTACAAGCATGTGTCGACATAACTGTTACATGTGCATGATCATGGTGAGTCATTGCATTGCGTATATATTATTACATTACATTGCAAAAATAAGATCCTCATCATATCAGTTTGTATTGGCACTCCTATACGATGAGTTACTTTATGTTAAACTGATCCTTAACTTATAAGCTTGTATGTGCATCCTTATAAGTTAACTTACATTCGTGTTATAGTTACTTATACTTGATGGTTTGTTATAGCTCATGTAGAACTGCTAGATTAAATGTTGTTAATCATATTGTACTTATTCCACCTGCTTGTACCTGCTTATATTACTTATTATATATTGTACCCTTGTTCCTTTCTCTGCCCGGTGCCGAGGAGTCGTCGGGGGAGCGGATGTGAAGCCACTTAGTCTTCTGACTAACGGTTGCTACGTCTTCCTTTTTAGGAGGTCACCCCGCAGATAGAGGAGCCGCCGATTATGCAGCAGGACAACCAGGCCAGGATGACAGGGCCTGAAGGAACTGTACCGTCGCTACCGTCGGTCACCAATATGAGTGTTGAAAGTTTTTGATGTAGCCCTCTGTGCATATATTTGATGTACTCTGATGTTTTAGAAGCGTGTTGCAGCTTCTCTAATTATTGTACTTTGGACTTATTATGCTTATGTGTGGATTGAATTCTTGATACTATGTTTTGGTTGGGTTTGCATATATTGATATTGGTTGTAACTAGCAGAATAGGCGTCTTGTGGTACAGGTTAGTCTGAGTGCTAATGCTACAGCAAGGCGGCTGTTCTGGGCATAAGAACCCCTTCGTGTCGTGTTTTGGTATCCGGGAGGGGTGTCTTACACAAGATAGTTAATCCCCCAATGCAATATTATTTAATTAAAGATTATCATATAAAGACTCATAGAAATCTACAAGGAAATTTACAACATAAAACAATATCAATCCAAAGTATGAATGGATACCCAAAATTAAAAATGACGCACCTATTCCACTCTAAAGGGCACATTCATTTGTATCTCCTCATGGTTTATCACGCTATATTTGGGTAACCAAAGGAACCGCAACACTGGGCTCCTTTTGGATACCTAAATATATTATCCATTAGTATCCACCAGTTGCTTGAAGTAGAAACTAGTTAAATGAAAACTACTCGATAATCTACCTCACGAAGTGCATAAGTTTTTTTTTGTTTCGTTTTGTTATTTTTTAGTTTTGCTTTTGGTTTTGTATTTTTTTAAGCCAACATGTCACAAACACATAAGATATATTTCTGCTATATGACTTTCTCTTATTTAGATTAATAATAAATCAGTCTAAATGAATAAATTGGAATAAAAGTCATATCATTGCCAAGTGTCTATAATTTAGCTTCTATAATCGTTTATCACGTTGTCCTATTATACCAGCGATCATTCACCCAGTAAGTATGTCTCATAATAGTGGGGGCATAGGTGTGTGTGCTTTGGAAACACTAACTTGTAAACCACGTCTTGTCATTAACCGAGGACGGTTCCAGTAGGTCCTTGTGTGGTGCTGGAGGGAAATAGTGTTAGGTTGAGCGGGTTCATCTATGTGCACAAGAGATTAACACCCCACCCTACGGTAATTGTGCAGCTCCGCATGCCCATCCGTCACTTAGTATGGGGATAGGGTGTACATATATAGCTTAGGTATTAGATTATTGGGTATACTTAGGATTCACATATCCACTGCATGAACATTATTTCATTTATCATGCACATTATATTCATGCACTATAATCTATCATGTTATCTTGTGTTTGCATCATATATCACTTTGAGCTCTCATGTTTTTAGAAGAACACAAGTAATTTTTGAAATATATAGATATATGATTATAAAATAATTTAAAAAACATAGATTTATATATCTCTTTGAGTGTTAATTGTTTTGTATTTTATTAAAAAAATATATCAAAAAATTTATTATAAAAACTGTTTATTATTCATTGTCATTTTCAAGGATGAATACATTTTATCAATTAAAGATTAAATACAATGGTTAATTTAATTGTCAAGTTTCTTAAAACATTGTTTTAGTTATATCATTCCTTGAATATTACCTTATTATATGCAATGATATTGAATATAGAGAACATGTGTATGATTGCTTAATGTGCCTCTAAGTATGAGTAATGTTTTATGTTTGATAATTATTCTATTCACTCACCTATTTTGATAACCTGCATGTGATTTTAATCTCATACCTGAATAACTGTAGTGTAATAATATACTAATTAAAATGCATAAATAGATTACCTACACTACATTGAATTGAGTATTTCAATTCATTCTTTTTTTTCATGCACTTATTCTTTGGAGAAATGTGTCTTTACAAAAATTGATATTGTTTGCGCAACAAGTGAATTCGGGGTCCTTTGTCACTAAAATAAAAATCAAATAAAAATTGACAAGGAAAACTCCACAAAGCGCTACTCATCCTCCTGATAAGTCTTAATAAACATTGTGAGGTTGAGCACCTTGGAAAAATAATTGTAAAGTGTCTTGTAGCAAACAAAATTGTCACCATTTCTCTTTGTACACCAGATCACAGAAACAAAAATAACTCTAAAAATGGCACAAATGTGATCCCGTCTCTACTGTCTGATATGTCTTAATAAGGATTGTGTGTAAAGCACCTTGATAGTTATACTTCTTACTCATGTGCATTGAAAAAGAGTGGAACTAATATTATTTTTGTATTTAAATGGTATGTTTGTTCACTATATATGTCATGTGTTTGATTAATTCACATGTATACTTTATCAAAACACTATTTGTACAGGTCATTATCTCTCATAAAACTTCCACTCATGAGAGTTGGATCCTAAAGCATACCTATATTATTATCTAAACTCATCAGTAAATGCACTAGATAGCAAAGCATGACCATTACAATGTTTAATTTTTCTTGAAATGCAAATTAGCTCACATTATTGTTTGTATCTCTCTTTGATATTTTGAAATCATGCTTGAAAAAAAAAATTTCAATAAAATAGCATCTCTTGGATTTGTATTGAATTGAAAACATCTTGTATTAGACTTAAAATTTCATATACTTAATATGATATTATTTTCAAAAAAAGGGGATGTTCATCTTAAGTGTGCTTAATAAGTTCTCTGTCTAGATGTTATTCAATCATGCATATATTTTGCCCAATAAGTGAAAGAGAGTTATCTATGATCTTGCTCAATGTATCCAATCTTTCTTCTCTAACATAGACCATTTTAGTTATTATTGCGTACACTCACCTCTACCCTCGTTCTATTCTGCCGAAAAGGGAGAGAACATCGAGCATCAGTTTCTATTGTAGGGGGAGTACATTAAACTGAGTATAGAAATCATCTATGTAGGGGGAGTAATCATAGGACGTTGATACTTAACTTATGCCAGATCATGACAACTATCATACCAAGCAGTGACATTTGTTTTTCTCTTTCTGTTGTGTTTGAAATTTTTATTATTTTTTGGGGGTGTTTGTATTTTGTTTTGAGTTGTGCGTTTGATTTTTTTTTTTCAAAAAAAATTACAGAAAAGGGAAACTGCTGTAGAACTATAATGCTAGGGCTCACATGACTGTGACTTAGAACATAATGTATACGCACAATATTTGAGTTTAGACGTGTAATCTATGTAAACATTGTCCTCCGGTCATAATGGGCTGAATCTATAGGTGCTTAGCTATTGAGTTCGATAAGACGAGGTCGTGTGTATTGACTATGCCTCTAGGTATATGTGGGGATTTAGATAAGGGAATGACTTCACACGATACACACATCCCTAGCTGGTGCACTCAAGACAAAAAATGCTACGCGTACATGCTATATCTCGTGACACTATATTTTAACATGCTAGAAATATGCCGAATAATCAATGTCACGATACATTTGTGATTATATTAGGTGTGAAACATTGGGCCAAAACTCTAGTAGAAAAGTCGTATGTATACAAGTTAAAGTGTATCTATCTAGGTGGATAGATTTTGATTGTCTCGGGGCTCCGTAAACCTTTAAAAAATATTGATTAAAGTTATAGCTCTACGTCAACAAAATAAGAATATGCTGCTATCACAACTCTTGTCACGGTCCCCCAAGCACTACTCATTTCTCCTGATAAGTCTTCATGATCATTGTGAGGATGGGAACCTTGGTTATAGAGTCACTTCGATCTTGTGCATCGACTCTATGTTTAGCTTCATGCCCCTAGTTTTGTTTTGCCTTGGTATGACATCGAATGACATGTGATGTGATTATTCATCTTATTTCTCTTATATTAGGTTCCTAGACGATCGAGATATCCATGGACAATATATTGTCTTCCCTTGGTGTTATCTTGCTATCGATGCTACACGAACACATGTCATTTTTGTGTCTAAGACTTCCGCGCATAAGAGTTGGACTACAACTACACTACCCTTCTCTTTTGCACAATACGTACTAGCACACGATTTACACTCATGATGTTTTTCAATGTTTGTCTCAGTGTATTACTTCATTACTCTTATAGCATTATAGACGTACTTGTTGTGTGCTTCGTTTAGTCTGTGCTGTCCAATTCTTGATTAATCTAAAACTTGATTTTCTCAGACTATGTACCTTGCTATGTTGTGTGACTCATGTGTTGAAATTCTCTGATATGTACTTTTGTTGAGTCACCTCTATGCATGTCATGTGTATCTTGACCTTTGTATGTGCACTACTTCCTATTACTTACAACGCTCATCATTTCTCAAATTTTTCATCCTTCATGTCTGGTTGGCCTTGCTCACCCTTTTGATATTATTAAAGGGGGAGAATAAAGTGTTCATGAGTAGGCTCTTGAGTATGGGATTAGGAGAGGTCACATGTAGGGAGAGTGCACATAGATAGGGGGAGCATGTCGAACATGTAGATAGGATAGCGCATGTTGGGAAACCATGGAGAACTTGCTGCAACCTAATGATAGCCTATAACTTGTATTCTTTATATACACTCTATGTCATTGTTATTTCTCATGAACGGAAGTTGATATTATCAAAAGGGGGAGTTTGTTGGACCAATGTTTCACATGCCCTGTGTTTGAGAATATCAACTCCCAGATTGTATTTGATCACGTGTTCTGCTGATAGAGTGTGCAGGTTGACATGTTCAAGTGAAGAGAAGAAGCCTACCATAGTTAATACCACCGGGCGTTAGATGGTACCACCCCGCGTCAGCCCACTCAACACCGTGTCGAGAGTGTTGAGAAGAATGGCGTTGAGTGCATCGAGACTGTGGTGTTGAGTGGATGCTACAGCCAAGCGCTATCACCTAATGCATTGCGCAATCCATGGCGTTGAGTGTGTGGAGATAGTGGCGTTGAGTGGATGCTACGGCCAAGCGCTATCACCTACCACCCCACACTATCCCTTCGACCAACGTCGAGCCAAATTCTTCGAGCGTTGGACTACCGCCTAGCGCTAGTTCTACTGCAGGCATTATCACAATGAATTATTTGGACCTAGCGCTCGGGATGAAATCGGCGCTAGTCTTACCGCGCCGCACAAACCCTTTGACGAACGTCGAGCCAGATTTCATCAATGTTGGCCTACCGCCTGACTCTAGTAGTACCACAGGCATTACCAAAATGATTTATTTGGACCTAGCGCTCTGGACGAAATCGGCGCGAGCCCTACCGCGCGGCGCTAACAAATTTTGAAATGACAAATATTCATTTTGAATATTTCTTTCCATATTTGGACGACAGCTGGCATAACAAGCACGTGAACCTACCGTCGGGCGCTAGTCTTACAGCCGGCGGTAGCCTATTTTCTCGAAGACATATAAAAGGCCACCCTGGTCTCTATGCCTAACGACTTGGTTAAAAAGAAAGGATGGGAGTACGTGAATTCTAGGGTTCAGCCGCCTTCTTGCGCTCCGTTCCACAAGTCTCTGTTAAAGAAGAAGATAGTCGTCTCCCTCCCGTTCGTGATCGAAAGACTCCGAAGATCCAAGATCTACAACCATACGAAGAGCTGACCGGTTGCCAACAAACGGAGATCTTAAGCAACTGGCTGCGAATCGCTACACGGAGTATTCTACAAGTGGGAGAACTTCATCCTTTTAAATATCCATATCCCTAATTTTTGTAATCTTCTTGTCTTTTCTAAATCACGAGGAAAGGAAAATTGACCGGTAAGGGTCGTCGGATTCCGGGGATGGAATCTATGGGAAATCATCTGAGGGATAAGGACGTCTAGATTTGGAGGATCTAGCGGGGCTCTAAGACCCTTCCTTACATGGTGGTGAACAGCGGCTCGAAGACCTTCTTGGATGGAAAGGGAGAGAGCCAACCGGTCCGGGTAGTGGGTTGGTATAGAAAACCAAAGGAGTTTTTATATTTCATCGCCTTCGATCTCCGGCGTCACGGAGATCACGTTCGTGTAATCACTTAGAACAGTTGTCATTTTCATTCATGCAATGGAACTTTTATTTCTTCTTCATATGATTGTGTGATTTCTCTGGTTGTATAAAGTAAGGGTTTATGATGTGGGTTTGTGAATGATCTTGTGCAGGAAAATGAGTCCACAGACGTACCATCGCGGGCTAGATACCTAATGCCCTGCGGTAGGTTCTAGGACATGATTTCCTAGTGCAAAATATTTTTAAATTCCATTTAACTCGTCAAACCTTATTCACCCCCCCCCCCTCTAATGTTGGCCACAAGATCCAACACCATACTCGCTCTCACGTTTGGGAAGGAGGGCTTCCAGGTGTACACTAATGTGTTGTTTCAAGGGATGGGCGCTGTACTGATGCAGCATGGACATGTGATAGCATACGCCTCCCTCCAGCTAAAGAAGCATGAGTAGAACTACCGTGTGCATGACTTAGAGGTGGGAGCAGTGGTGTTTGCTCTGAAGATTTGGCAGCAATATCTTTATGGGGTGCACTGCGAAATATTTTCGGATCACAAAAATCTGAAATATGTCGACACGCAGAAGGAGTTGAACATCTGCTAAAGACAATGGGTGGATTTTCTATCTGATTATGAGTACACGATACACTATCACCCTAGGAAGGGCAATGTGGTGGCGAACGCACTGAGCCGGAGGACTACCACTTAGGAGCAGTGCCCTAGTTGATGTCTATGGAGCTGATACGGATGATGGAGGATATGCAGATTACTTTGGTGTCCTCGGATAATTCAGAGCTTTATGAGGAGTATCTGGTCGCAATGAGCACTACCAATGATATTCGAGATCGTATCAGGGCTGAGCAGAGAAGGGATGACAAGCTGGAGACAGTATTTAGGACCATGGAGGCTGGTATGATCGGGGAGTGTACTGAGATGGATGGGCTCCTATGCTTTAGAGGACGGGTGTACATATATGCTGGGGGCAGAATTCGAGAGGACATTATGATAGAGGCTCATGACAGCAGGTACTCGGTGCACCCAAGCATCACTAATATGATGGCCGACCTGCAGAGGATGATGTACTGGCCGGGTATGAAGTGGGATGTCACATACTTCTTGACCCATTACGAGGCTTGTAAGTTATTGAAGGCAGAGTGTAAGAGTCCGGTCAGATTGTTGCAGCAGCTTCCGGTGCCGAAGTGGAAGTTCGATGTTATCACAATGGATTTCATACATGGTCATCCTCGGTCACATGCGGGGAACGACTCGATATGGGTGATCGTCGATCGATTGACGAAGGTGGCCAGATTTTTACCGATCAGGAAGGATGCTCTGGTGGGTGACTTGGTGCGGAGGTTTGTGAAGTAGTTCATTCGATACCATGAAGTGCCGAGGACAATAGTGTCCGATCGTGATGGATGATTTAAGTCTAAGGAATGGAGGGCAGTCCAGGCTTATTTATGGACCCGGTTGACATTTTGTACCACCTTCCACCCTCAAACGGATGGGCAGACAGAGCGTGCCAATCAGACACTGGAGGATTTGTTGTGTCTTTGCATACTAGACCGCGGAGAGCCATGGGAGAGGCAGCTACCGTTGATCGAATTCTCGTACAACAACAACCACCAGTCCAGCATCGGCATGGCCCCTTATGAGGCTTTATGCGGGCGGAGATGCAGGACTCCTTTATTCTGGATTCAGGATGAGGATCCGAAGGCACTTGGCTCTGAGTTCGTCGAGGTTATGGATGCTCAGGTGCAGTTCATTCGAGACAGGATGTTGGAGGCCCAGAGCAGACATGCCAAGCATTATGATGCTCGACATCATTAGGTAGAGTTTCAAGTAGGATACCATGTGTTTCTGAAGATACGACCGATGTATGGAGTCTCGTGGGTGTGGGATTGGAAGAAGCTCAGTCCGAGATACATGGGACCTTACAGGATCCTGGAACGGATCGGTCCCTTGGCTTACAGACTGGAGGTGCCGCCAGAGCTAGCAGGTTTGCACGACGTCTTCCACATCTCCTCACTCAAGAGAGCTCTACTTCTGTCGGAGCAGTAGATTACGACTATAGATGGGCCTATAGCTTCTGATCGTTTGGTTCACCAGGAGCCGATCCAGATAGATAATACTGGGATGTGGGCCCTGCGGTGCAATAATGTTCCGCTAGTCAAGGTCATGTGAAGGAATCATGGACAAGAGGAGCACACATGGGAGCTGTAGGAATTGATGCAATAAAGGTTCCTGGAGCTTTTCACGCCAAGTATTCCCTTTAACCTCTCGGGATGTTACATTTTACTTCTCATACATGAAACCCCGCAGGACTAACTTGAATTTTGAGGATGAAATTTTTATTTTTATGTATTGGGATTTGTATCATCTCTCAGACTTCTAGACCCCTAGGATGGTTTTGTCATGACTGGGTCATGACAAAACCATGGGAAGTACCAAACGGTTGGGGTGAACTTAGGAATTATAGTGTGAACCACCTTGATCTGCAAATAATAAAATTCTAATTACTAGCTTATAGACGACCACAGGGCTTCAGCATTACTCCATCATCCAACCACAACATCTCTAACCTATTAGAGGGTCCATTAGAGCCTTGGGGACCCACTAGGGTTATCTTGGGAAATTGAGTGTGAAACATATTGGTCTGTAAATAGTAGAATTCAAATTACTAGCTTATGGATGACCATAGGGCTTCACCATGACTCAATGATCCCACCACAACATTACTAACCTATTAGAGGGTCCATTAGAGCCATGGGGACTCACTAGGGGTAACTAAAAAGGTCAAGTTGACCAACGTCTAACCCAAACCTTAATCTGGTCAAACTAAGCTCACATATAGCCAATTGACCTCACCTTAGCCTAAGGGACAAACCTAGACCTTCCCAAGCCATACGGGAGGCCAATGGGTCACCAAGGACCAATTGGGATCAACCAGAGAGGCTTAGTTGAACCAAGTCAACCCTAGACCTAAAAGATCAAAGTGCCCTAACTAAGAAGGGTCAAGTGGCCTCCAAGATGCCCAACCAACCCTACCTAAGCATTCCTAGACCTTATGGGAGGCCAATGGGTCACCAAGGATCCATTGTGGTCAACCCAAATTAACATTTTGACCAAGGTCACCTCTACCCTAGTACTAGGTCAAACTAGCTCAAATGGGCGAACTCAAGCTCAAGCTCAATCCACTTAGGCTAAAACCTTATTTCCATGAATAATATTGGTTAGTGGGGGTGCCATTAGGCCAGTGTCGTCATCAAAATCGACCTTGATGACTAGGAGAATGGAAAGCTCCATTTTCCCCTTTAATGGAGGAGAGAGAAAGTGGGGAGTAAGGGCCATTCATGGCTTGGTAGGCCAAAGGCCCTCTCTTCTTGCTGGAATCTTCCTCCCTAGTAAGTTAGGGGAATATTAAGGAACTTTCCAACCCTTTCAGTGGCTAGGTGCAGTGAACTCACCTTGGCCAAAATCATCATTCAATGGCCATTAATGGCATTGATGCCATGGCCACTCCTCTTCCCCCTTTAGTAATCTTAAAAGTATCCCTGGATCCATAGCAATCGTTTCCACCCTTTACCTGAAGGAGCCGAGCAAGTTGGTAGTGCTGTTGCTGAACACCGTTCAGCGTCACCACCATCCATGGCAATCCGACGATTGGCATGACTTCAGTCCTCCCAACAAGCCCTCCTCTACTTCTTTCTTCATGGGTTAGAATCTTAGATCATTTAGGAGGGAAATAAGGCTCAATTGAGCCCGATTGGGAGGGGAAAACTTCAGATTTTTCCATGTTCTTATACCTCACGGGTTCGCCAGGGTCGGTCGTGCCGCCGCCCGGTGATAGCCCCCACCTCAACGGAGGTGGTGGTGGTGGCCCGCTATGGAGGTGGCCGGATGGCCGACAAAAAGCTTCGAAGTGCTCCAGGTTTTACAGATCTCGGCGGTCGGCTGAAGGATGAAGACGTAATCCAGGCCGTCTGTTGGATCTGTACAACACAGTATAAATATTATTAAGGTTTTACATTTTTAACCCTTTTCTATGCCCCATTTAAATTAGATAAATGAGGCCCTTAGGGCTAAACCTTAAAAAATGGCCAACATGAATATTATAGCCCTTGAAGTTTACTTTAATTTAAAATCTATTTCAACCCATTTGGGTAAGTGGTTTGACCATAACACTAAAAATAGTGCAACTTATACATTGGCTTGTCCAGAGACTAAATTGAGTGCCCCAGTCAATCCATCCATCCAAATGACTTGAAATTTTGGCTGAGGTCCCTCTTACCAATACCTATAATATATACAAAAATGGGAATTTATGGAAAAAAAATGTTCCTAAAGTTTTTGTAAAAATTTAATAAATATTGCATGAATTATTTTAGGGGTCTAATGACCTCTAAATCCACCTAAATTTTGGTGTCTATCTCTTAGGGTAAGGACATGACCAATGTAAATATTTCCGCCTAACTGGGTTTGATTTGGAAAGGTTTTGGTGAGACCAAATTATGCCCCTTAAGGTGTTAATTTAGGGCAAAGAGTGTTTGGGGCATAGAAGGGTCAATTCTCACCCAAAGGGGTTGGTACTTGGGCCAGAACTCCATGGTTAGTTTAACACCCTCACATGGAGTTTAGGGTAGATTAGGGTGGATTTGCCCTAGGACCCTAGTTCAAACCCTAAGGTTGAACTTTGGGAGTTTGTGAAGGACATGGTATGATATGTCCATGTGTGGACTTGGGGTTTAGTCCATGTAATCCTAGGATGGTAAATAAACCTAGGAAAGAATTTGGTGACATTTAGACTTAGGCACACAACTTAAACCAATTAGAGATAGTTGAGGCCTATACTTTTAGGAAAATATTGAAGGGCCATATGTCCTTGGATCCTTATGAAATTATGATAGAAGATTTTTATAACAATACGAGTCTCTGGAAATTATTGTAGGAAGTTTGGAAGAAATTAGCTCGTACTTGTAGTTATAACATTTTTGTTGCCCCTAAGGATGATTTTGATAAAATCATGGTTAAACTAACTTAGAATGTTATGAAACTTAGTCTGTGATGATTTATGATCATATTAAAGCCCTGGAAATATTTGTGTAATTTTTGTATAATATTTGGAGGTACTTCTCTCTTTAATTTTATTTATTGCATTTATATTTAATTAATTATTTTGGGGATGATACTTTTATGAAAGTTTATCAAACTTAGAATTCTCTATTATTTTGGCATAATATAGTGATCATAATTTTTAGGTGGCCATAACATAAGAAAAAACCTAGTACTTCATGTTCAAAATTACCCCTAGTGTAATATTTGGAAAATTTAATAAACGCCAAATTAATTAGGAAAACTATAAGTTTTTGTATTTGGGCTACATGTGTCATCATAGACCACAATAATTATCTTAGGGCCTTTGGATGAAAATTTGGAGTACCTCCTGTCATGTACATCATATAGCTTAGATTGGTGTACATTTAGTAAAATTGCAAAATTGTGATAATATGTGGAATGGACATAGGGAATTGGGTTGATTGTATATTCATTTGGTAAGGTGAAAAAGAGACCTTCATTAGGAGCCATGATGAGGAGGGTGTTGGATTGACTAGTGTTAAGAGGTGCTCAGGATCGACAAAAGTTCGTCTTTCTAGTGGAGTGAAAGAGTCAAACACACTAGGGTTGGATTAAAATGGGGTTTGTTATGGGTAGATACTACTAATAATAAGTAACTTGTGAAAGATATCTTTGTGATTCAGCCCATAGTAGTTCTTAGTGCGCTCGAGAGCCCTTCACAAGGAATTTCTTGTAAGAGTAATTAGAAATACTATATGATTACACTTACACTCACACTCCACGATGTTGTGGGAGTTAGGTTGGGTTTCACGAGCGGTAGGCTCGGTGGTTCGGTGATGGGCAGGTTAACCTGGCATGGCGATGGCTCAGATGGTTTTGTGACGGACGGGTTAGTCTGGGGAGCTTTGGCTCGGTAGATATTTGTGTCAGACGGGTTGGTCGGGGGAGCTTTGGCTCGGTAGATATTTGTGACGGACGGGATAGTCTCAAGAGCTTTGGCTCGGTGGGAAATATATTAGTGTTGCATGTGCATAAGTATAAGGTTGTGGGTCTTCGGTATTGGACGGTCGTCGTACCGACACCAATACGTTCACTCGGGAAGTGTGGTTTAGCACTTAGCCAAATAAAGTCTGGTGCACCAGCCGACAAGAGTACGTAGGAGCTCCTCTTAGTACACCAGCATTGAGGCGTACGATAGGTCTGACTGGTAGTGCTGATACCATTTTAGAGGCGGCCGAGGCCCAACCCACCGATTCTGTTTGCCACTACGGAGGTATCCTGGGAGGTTATGCTTCAGAACGGGGGAACTAAAGGTTTGTGTGCATAGAGTCGGGTGTGTGTGTTGCACTTGCATGTTCATAACATAACATACTTGCATGACATAGCATAATCATTGCATATAACCCTTGACACCTATTGTATAAGTTGGTATGAGACACTTTATACAATATTCCTTGCAAAACGACCCCTTGGTCTATAGGTTTGTATGGGCATTCCTATAGGTCTTGGTTACTTACTTAGTTTACATTCTCATACTTTACTTGCTCACCTACTATTTGCTTACTTATACTTACTGCGAGTATATGCTCATGTTAGACTAGTTCCACCCTCACCTGCTTACTTTTGTTACTCTCCACCTTAAATACCTTCCCTTTCCTTCTCCCCGCTTGGTGCTTAGGAGACATGGGGGAGGGGTGGGGGATGATAGAACTTTTCTTTTAGACTAACGGTCATTGAGCAAATCATTTTAGGGGATCATGCAGTCGACCAGGAGATGCAGCACCAGAGGTCGGTGCGTTTGGAGTCGGGAGAGTCTAGCACGGGAGTTCAGGCAGCACGGATAGTGAGTCTCGATCATTAGTACTTACTATAGATTTGCTTCCTCATTGAGTGACTTGTAGTGAGGATTTTGATGTATCGGGCAGGGGCCCTTTTTATTAGTTCCTATATTTATCATTATGGTGGACTCTCCGTTCGTGGAGATTTATATTTTATTCATGTGATTCTGTGGACCAGCGTTTGAGTTTACTTTACTCTTATATTTGTTCTATTCTTCTATAATTGTTATGGCCGACAGGATTGACATATTTTAGAGACGACCTTCCCGGGTATGTTGGATTCACGACAAAGCGACAGTTCTGGGCATAAGACCTAGTTGGTTTTGCAAAAAAAAGAGGGTCTCACAAACTGGTATCATAGACAGTTTCGATCCTGGGACCAGTTGGTGCTGGGAGAAGGATTTTCAGATCTAGTTGGTGCTGGGAGCTAAGCTAGTGCCTAGGGCTCCTTATGAGATGGCTATAAAGGAGCTAGTGGAGTTCAGGAGTCATCTGAAGGAGCTGGTGGAGGCTGGATTCGATAGGCCAAGTTCCTCGCCTTTCGAAGCTCCGGTCTTGTTTGTTAAAAAGAAGGATGGGACACTCAGGTTGTGTATCGACCATCGTGCACTAAACCGGTTGGCTATCCGGAACACATATCCAGTACCAAGGATCGACGAGTTAATTGACCAGCTAGAGGGAGCACATTGGTTCTCAAAGATGGATCTGAGGTCGGGATACTATCAGTTACAGATTCAGGAAGAAGACATCCCAAAGACTGCATTTAGCAGCAGATATGGCCTATACGAGTTTATCGTGATGCCCTTTGGGCTCACGAATGTGCCATCAGCTTCCATGAGCTTGATGAACAGGGTCTTCGAGTCGTTCCTCGACAGGTTTGCCATTGTATTGATAGATGACATCCTCATTTATTCGAGGATGAAGGGAGAGCATGCACAACATCTGGCCTTGAAACTAGAGAAGCTCAGAGAGCATCAGTTGTATGCTAAGTTCTGCAAATGCCAGTTTTGGCTGACGGAGGTGGCCTTTTTAGGTCACATTATCAGTGGAGCAGGATTTACGGTGCATCCCGCAAAGTTCCAAGCAGTACGAGACTGGCCTCAGTTGAATACGGCCACGTATGTCTAAAGTTTTCTGGGATTGGTCGGGTACTACCGGAAGGTTGTGCAGGGATTCTCTCAGATAGCCCTACCACTCACTTCTTTGACAAAGATAGACACTCCATTTATTTGGACGCCATAGTGTGAGGCGGCCTTCCAGGAGTTGATGAGTCGGCTTATGTCGGCTCCTATCCTCGCTCTCCCATCTGGGAAGGAGGGCTTCCAGGTGTACACTGATGCATCGTTTTCGGGGATGTGCAATGTACTGATGCAACATGGACATGTGAGAACTACCATTTGTATGTTTTGGAGATGGGAGCAGTGGTGTTCGCTCTAAAGATTTTGCAGCATTATTTTTATGGGGTGCACTGGTATCGAAGAGGAAAACATCGTGCAGAAGTGTATAAGTCCACTAACTCTGGGTCAACCCTGCTCGAGTTTAGTTTGGGGACAAACAAAGTAGCAGAAGCTGTGGTGTGCCCATATGAGGGATCACATGTAATTGTCCACTTTTAACTATGTTTGGGTCAAATTTCTTACAATTGGCCTTTGTGAAGTAGCCCTCGGCCCATTCTACACCGTAGGGCGCAGCCCAGCAAACTCCAAATGTTGCACCACCTACACTGAATCCCAATCCTTTTCTATAGTTGGATATGGGGCAGACTCTAACGACCATTCTGGAGATCTTCAAGGCCCAGCAGGCTCCGGCTCCGCAACCGAACCCGGGGAACAATTGGTTGAGCATCTTCTGGGGACTCTCTCCACCATTTTACATTGGGACAGAGTCGGTCGTATGTACGAAAGAGTGGCATGATATAATGTTCAAGATGCTAACCGGGATTCGTTGCTCATGGGATGAGAGGGTACCTCTGGTGGTCTCCTGCTTGGAGTCTCATGCCAAGAGATGGTGGAAGACACTTCTGGATATGACATTTGCAGATCGGGAGGTTGCTGAGGTCACTTGGGAGGAGTTCAGGGCCACACTGTTGGATCACTTCGTCCCACAATTGGCAAGAGACGAACTGGAAGACAGGTTCCTATAGCTGAGGCAGGTCAACAGGATGGTGTTGGAGTACCACCGGGAGTTCAATCACTTAGCCCAGTTTGTGAACTCCTATCAGCTGGACGAAGCGGGTTATACCAAGAGGTTCTATAAGGGCCTTCGAGAGGACCTGAGAGGGGCTCTTCTGTTTGTATCCGACAGACCTATACCTCAGATTCTATAGATGGCAAAGAGGATGGAGGCTGTTTGGCACACGACTCGAGGTTGGAAGAGGCCAACTGAGGATCAGGGCCGGGGAGGAAGGAATGATCAGTGGAGGGGCAGCTTTATTGATGAGAGAAGGGCAGAGGACCAACCCCGACAAGTGGTGAGACAGGATCTGAGGGAGCCGGTGGTATTGGCCACTCAACCTCTTCTGATGCGGGAGATATTGAGGGTCGAGGGTGTGGCACTTCCCCTACCCGAGTGCTACAACTGTCATCAGTAGGGTACATCTGGAGGAACTGCCCTATGAGAGGGGCACCTCTACCGGCACCATAGGATGCCCCACCTGCTCAATAGTTTGCATGTCGAGGCCATGGAAGAGGACGTAGTTTCTAGGGTGGAGATCGGAGGCAAGAGAGGGAGCAGGTGTCTGTTCTGGACTTTGCTCCACCTCGGGACCCGGGCAGGGTGATTGCAAGTATGCTAGTAATTTTACGTTGTTTACTTTTGGAATCTTTGAAATAACAAATAATAGTAGTATACTAGGAAAGGAAACCATAGGACCAGTTACCTAACCAAAGTTAAATAAACATGAATAGTTATGGTGTGCGGCAAACCTGCCCACACCTTTGTGGATAAGGGGGCATCGCACAATTTCATCTCCGAGGAGTTTGTAAGGGGACTGGAAGGAGTCAGACATTATTTTGGAGTCGCCAGGAGGGTTCGTCTTCCCAACAGGATGGTGGTCTTAGCTACTGCTAAGTGCCTCCTGAAGGTGACTATTGATGGTCTGACACTCGAGGCCCCGACTACGGTCTTGAGGATGCCAGACTTCGACCTGGTTATGAGCATGACATGGCTTACCTGGAACCATGCACAGATAGATTGCCCGACAAAGAAGGTTCTACTGAGTTATGACGGCACTTTTGTGACCTTCGAAGGTATTACTCCCGTCTCCCGTAGGATGTTATATTCTACTCAGGCCGTCAAGGCCCACATGCACGGAGATGAGGTCTATCAGATGTTCTTCGAGATTGTCGAGGCCAAGAAGATGGTTGTCGATATATCAGTGGTGCGGGATTTTGCTGATGTGTTTCCAGAGAAGCTACCAGGATTGTCGTCGCAACGGGAGAAGGATTTTCAGATCCAGTTGGTGCCAGGAGCTAAACCGGTGTCTAGGGCTCCTTATCAGATGGCTAAAAAGGAGCTGGTGGAGTTCAGGAGTCAGCTGAAGGAGCTGATGGAGGATAGATTTGTTAGGCCAAGTTCCTTGCTTTGGGGAGCTCCGGTCTTGTTTGTGAAAAAGAAGGATGGGACCCTCAGGTTGTGCATCGACTATCGTGCACTAAACCGGTTGACATTCCGTAACACATATCCATTGCCAAGGATCGACGAGTTATTTGACCAGCTAGAGGGAGCACATTGGTTCTTAAAGCTGGATCTGATGTCGGGATACTATCAATTATGCATTCAAGAAGAAGACATCCCGAAGACATCGTTTAGCAGTAGATATGCCCTGTACGAGTTTATCGTGATGCCCTTTGGGCTCACGAATGCGCCATCGGCTTTAATGAGCTTGATAAACCGGGTGTTCGAGCCGTACCTCGAAAGTTTTGTTATTGTATTTATAGATGACATCCTCATTTCTTCGAGGATGAAGGAAGAGCGTGCACAACATGCGACCAAGACTCTAGAGAAGCTCAGGGAGCATCAGTTGTATGATAAGTTCAGCAAATGCTAGTTTTGGCTGACGGAGGTGGCCTTTTTAGGCCACATTATCAGTGTAGCAGGATTGGCAGTGGATCCCGTGAAGATTCAGGTAGTATGAGACTGATCTCAGTTGAAGATGGCCACGAATGTCCGAAGTTCTCTATGATTGGCACGGTATGACCGAAGTTTGTGCAGGGATTATCTCAGATAGCCCTTCCACACAATTCTTTGATGAAGAAAGACACTTCGTTCATTTGGATGCCGCAGTGTGAGGAGGCCTTCCAGGAGTTGAAGGGTCGACTTTTGTCGGCCCCTATCCTCGCTCTCCCCTCTGGGAAGGAGGGCTTTCAGGTGTACACTTATGCGTTATTTCAAGGGATAGGAAGTGTACTGATGCAGCATGGACATGTGATAGCATACGCCTCCTGCCAGCTGAAGAAGCATGAGCAGAACCACCGTGTGCATGACTTGGAGATGGGAGTAGTGGTGTTTGCTCTGAAGATTTGGCGGCATTATCTTTATGAGGTTCAATGGAAAATTATTTTAGATCACAAGAATCTGAAATATGTCGACACTCAAAAGGATTTGAACATCCGCCCGAGACAATGGGTGGAGTTTCTATCTGATTATGAGTACACGATACACTATCACCCTGGAAAGGCGAATGTGGTAGGGGACGCACTGAGTCGGAGGACTACCACTTCAGGAGAAGAGCCCCAGTTGATGTCTATGGAGCTGATACGGATGATGGAGGATATTCAGATTACTTTGATATCCTTAGACGATTCAGAACTTTATGAGGAGTATCTGGTCGCGACGAGCACTACCGATGATATTCAATATCGTATCAGGGATGAGCAGAGAAGGGATGACAAGCTGGAGCCAGTATTTAGGACCCTGGAGATAGGCACGACCGGGGAGTATACTGAAAGGGATGGGTTGTTTTTCTTTAGAGGACGGGTGTGCTACAGGCTGAGGGCAGGATTTGGGAGGACATTATGACAAAGGCTCACTGCAGCAGGTACTTGGTGCACCTAAGCATCACTAAGAAGATGGCCGACCTTAAGAGGACGATGTACTGGCCTGGTATGAAGAGTGATGTCACAAACTGTACTGTCCCGAAACTCAAAAGAGCGACGGGAGGCGTTTTGAGCCAAGTTTGGAATTTGGCAGGGGCACACGGCCTGGGACACGGGAGTGTCCCAGGGCGTGTCGTGTTTGGGTCGACGATCTGGCCGAGAGATCGACGAAATTTGGAGTCGATGATCATCGAGCAGCGAACACGGCCTAAGACACGGGTGTATCCCAGGGCGTGTCGAGCTCATGTCGACGATCTGGTCGAGAGGTCGACAAATTTTGGGTCGACGATCGTCGAGCAAAGAACACGGCCTGGGACACGGGCGTGTCACAGGCTGTGTCCTTCTTGGGTTGAAACCGGGTTGTTTCTTTGGAGACACACAGTTTTGGAACACGGGCCGTTTCGGATAGACACGGGCATGTAAAATTGGACACAGGCGTGTCCAAGCCCCGTGTGCATCTCGGGTTGGTGTTGGACCTGTGTTGATGGAGGAACACGCGCGGGAACACGGGCGTGTACTTGATGACATGGGCATTTCAGGTCAAACACGGGCATGTCGGGTGCCCGTGTGCTTTTCGGGACGCATCGGTTTCGACGGCGAATGGGGAACACGACCCTGAACACGGGCGTGTCACAGGCCGTGTTCGGCCCAGATTTTGCATTTCAGCTCCGGATCATGGCCGTTCGTTTCCTTATTTTGGGATCCGACGGCTAGGGGTTGTTCCTGCTGGGATATACCCGGGAATAGGGTTTCAATTCCCTCATTTCTTTCACTTAGTCTCTTTCTAAAGTCTAGAGAGAGGGGAGATCAAGGAAGAAGAAAGGAGCCTAGATCCGATCACTGGCGGAGCTTCAGAGATTCTAATCGTGAGCCAACTTTGGATCTACGGAGGCAAGGTGATTGCGGTGCTTTCCATCTGCATACATTTCCATGGCGCCAAGGAAACTTCTAGGGTAACGATTCTCATCCTAAGACATGTTAAGTCTTCTTTTCCTTTGCATAGGAAGCCCGCTCTCGCGAGTTTGCGGTGAGTTAAGGCATTCCTTCGGGTAGACATGAATAGTCTCCGTTGTATACATGTAGAGTCCGTAATCGAGAACGGATATAGGCATGATGTGGGAAGCCTACCCGGACAAGTTGGCCTGGATCGGTGATGTTGCATTGCATAAGTGGCCGGAGAAGACTCCGTGCAGATGTTTGTTTTTCGGGTTTTCTTTTCGGTAGATTGCAACAGGGAGCCTTGGGGATTAACTCCAAGGCGCACCCGGAAAACTCGGCAGATGCGTGATTCTGCCAGCATGGTGGCCTGGGAGCCAACTTGTACATAACTGGGTTATGTAAATTGTCTATCAGATTGGGACTCCGGAAATTTTGACCCGCACACATGACTTAAATTGTTGTTGCGATGCGAGAAACGGGTTAGGCGGAACCGTACCCACTCTATGTCGTTCGGTATCATCCGTTCGCATAGATGGAGGGTCTTAGGCGGTCTATTGCTTAAAATGACGTGACCAATGCTGGAAAGACAAAATGCTCGTAGGATTGGCCGTCCTAGTGGCGATGGTGAGACCGAGACGTCTATGGCTTGAATTGATGTGGCGTTGACCGGTTCACCGAGAATGTGCCCTAAGAGCACGGGGTGTGTGGCCGTGCATGCCTATGCCTGTGATGAAGTGTTAATCTATACTGCTTGGTTATGCTAACAAAGTGCAGGGAAAGGAGCATCGCCGCCCCGAGTTTGGGGGCGGGATCGTTATAATTTGGTCAGCATAGCTGACAGTTGTTTTTGTTTGCCACCGTGTGGTGGATTGTTGCTTGCAAGTGCAGCGGAGCCGAGCGGTAAATAGCGGGCTAAAGCCCAAGTTGCTGAGCCGGCCCTCGAAGGCCAAGTTTTGAATGTTTACTTGTTTATTTATGTGTGACCGGCCTGCGAGCCGTGGTATGGAAGATACATTCTTCTTAAGTAAACAATTGTAAGCCCTTAAGGCCATTGTACTTGTGTATTGTACTTCATTCCTATTGGGGTTTGTACTGGACATTCATGCTTATGGCTGGGTTCTTTTATTTGTAAATTTTTATAATTGCTTCCGCTAGAATGACTCTGTGTAGCACATTGGTTATTAGTTGGATGGTACTCCATTGAGTAACCACCCGGTCTGTCTGTGGTATATGGCGTCGGGCCCCGGCCGGACCTACTGCTATATGCTATGCGACGGATAAGGGGTGTTACAATTTGGTATCAAACTACTGGTTTCGGTCCGGCTTAAATGAATTTGTGGGCGAATTCTTTTTAAGGGGTGGTGAGCACATGTGTGTGCGTCATCATTATAACATCAAAAGAACCCATGAATGTCCACTTAGGAATGAAAATACACGTGTTTGAGGAACCTGCGTGTTCCTATAATTGCTTTTTGCAAGTTTGTATGGTCGCTTAACGGTGTTTTATACAACTATAAGTGACCAGAAGAGGTGTTGAGTCGTCAGAATGCCGAGTTTTTGAGGCTAGTAGTGCACCAAACGATGCTCCTGCAACACCTCCGTCGGCTGAAACCATACGATTTGTTGTCAAAGCAGTGTTTGCCATGATCAACGCGCAGCCTGCAAGGCAAATACAGCAGCCCGCTCCTACGATGGAGCAGGTACCGCTAAAAAGGGATGAACCGAGAAGAGTGAAGCAGGTAGTGGTGGAGCCTTTGGTGCCGAGGCGAGCAACTGAAAGGCAGCTCAAGCACGTTATGAGCTATAATCCTCCTATGTTCTCGGGGTTCAGAACCCCGTCGCAAACTGAAGACTGGCTCTCCCGAGTGAAGAGAGTCGTGACAGCTACTGAAACGGAGGAGTGGCAGATGACCACTATTGCTACATTCCTTTTGGACGGGGATGCGAGGCTGTGGTGGGATGGTCTAGATCTGCATCTCTTGAGAGGAAGACAACTGACGAACGTCTCGATGGAGGAGTTCTCGAGACTGTTGTTGGCAAGGTACCTCCCTTCGGCGCAGAGGATAGCTTTGGAGAATGAGTTCCAAAGGTTGGTACAAGGAGAGAGTAGCGTGGATGAGCATCTCCACGAGTTTACTCGGTTGGGTCAGTATGCTAGTTCTACGTTCGTGGATGAGGAGCGTAAGGCCAACCGTTTCTACAGTAGTCTAAGAGATGACATAAGGCTACTGCTCTCGTGGCCAGTGACGCAGGGCTTCTTGACCCTGGTCAACACGGCCCAGTCTTTGGAGAAGGACTTGAAGAATGTACAAGCAAAGAAAAGCTCTGGTGATAAGAAGACTGAGTTCAAGGTGCGACTACCTCAAAGTCTGGGTACCGTAGGTTCTCTAAGAAGGCTAGGACCTCAGGTCCAACTCCCTCTTTTGGTGCTTCTGGGGCGACTACGAGTCAAACCCCGAGTGCATGTTTTACTTGTGAAAGGCTGGGGAACTTTGCCCGTGACTGCTGGAGCGGACGTCCCCAGTCCGAAAGGAAGCCGGGAGCAACATATGAAGAGAAGGGCAAGGCGGTGGAGTCAACCGCATCCCATTATGCTCCAGCTCAACCAAGAGTTAATAATCTTGGCCAACAGGAGGTCATTAAGCAAGCGGATATGGTGATAGGTATGGTTTAAATTTATAGCAAGTTAAATTTTAAATACTTGTTATGCGTGTGTTACCTTGCCACTGATTGTTTAGGATTTGTTTTGATTTGTGAGAATCCGGAAAGAGCACTCTTTGATACGGGAGATTCGCGCTCCTTTTTTCCCGAAGGTTTCATACCGCGCATCGGAGTACCTTCTTCGGTGGCGAACGACAAACTGGATGTGTTGTTGCCCAATGGGTGTTCGATGCGTGCAGAGAGAATCTATGGCGTTAAGATTCGTATTGGGAGTCAGGAGTTCCATTTGCTAGTATCGTTACTGCTGTTGGTGGAGTTCGACGTAATATTTGGCATGGATTGGCTCTCGGAGCAGCAAGCTTTTATTGATTGCGGTCACAAGGAAGTCAAGTTGGCAACAGGCCGTGAGATGACTTTTATGGGCTTGAAAGGGTCGAGCAAAATGTTGATGTCTGCTCTTCAGGTGGTGAATGCGGTTCATACTGGAGCAGAGCTGTTCATTATGCTAGTGGAGGTTGCAAAGCCGAAGCCTACGTTGGATAGTATTTCAGTGGTAGCTGAGTACCCTGATGTGTTCCCTGCCGATCTTCTTAGAGCACCACCTCAACGGGAGATTGATTTCACGATTGAGCTAGTGCCAGGTACGAAACCTGTGTCACGCTCTCCGTATCGGCTAGTGCCTAAGGAAATGGCGGAGCTGAATGTTGAACTACACGAGTTGTTGGAGCAAGGGTATGCGCGTCCAAGTTCGTCGCCTTGGAGCGCACCGGTCCTTTTTGTGAAGAAGAAGGACGGGATCTTGAGACTTTGTATTGACTATCGGGAACTGAACAAGCTAACAGAGAAGAACAAGTACTCGATCCCGAGGATTGACGATCTGTTCGATCAACTAGTCGGGTCAACGGTGTACTCAAAGTTGGATCTCAAGTCCGGTTATTATCAGCTGAGGATAAGGGAGAGTGATATCCCTAAGAGAGCTTTTAGTACGAGGTACGGGCATTACGAGTTTACGGTCATGCTGTTTGGGCTGACGAATGCGCTGTCATTGTTCATGGATTTGATGAACAGGACTTTCAGGGAGTACTTAGACCACTTTGTGATCGTCTTCATCGACGACATTTTGGTGTACTCGCAAAGTGAGGAGGATCACGTTAAGAATCTACATTTGGTGCTGGAGACATTGAGGAGAAATCAATTGTACGCCAAGTTCTATAAGTACGATTTTTGGTTGTCTTCAGTGGCATTCCTTGGTCACATAGTCAGTGGAGAGGGCATTGTAGTGGATCCGGCGAAGATTGTTGCGATATGGGAGTGGCATGTGCTTGCTACGGTAGCGGAAGTCCGGAGTTTTCTGGGGCTGGCCGACTATTACATGCGCTTCATGGAGAACTTCTCGCAGATAGCGTTACCCCTCATGACTTTGACGAGGAAGGAGCAGAAGTTCGTTTGGACGCCGGAGTGCGCACGAGCTTTTGAGGAGTTGAAGCGTCGGTTGACCATGGCGCCTATGCTAAGTTCGCCGAGTGGGACTGAAGGTTTTGAGATCTATAGCAATGCTTCGGGCAGTGGCTTGGGTTGTGTGCTGCTGCATCATGGAAGTGTGATAGCGTATGGCTCGAGAAAGCTGAGAGTGCACGAGAGGAATTATCTGGTCCATGACTTGGAGTTAGCGGCCGTGATATTTGCCTTGAAGTTGTGGAGGCACTACTTGTATGGAGTGAGGGACGATATCTATATTGACCATAAAATCCTGAAATATTTGTTGGATCAGAAGGATCTAAACATGCGGCAGCGTAGCTGGATGGAGTTCCTGGGGGACTACACATTCAAGATCCGTTACGTGCCTAGTAAAGGCAATGCGGTTGTAGACGCGTTGAGTCGCCGGGACCCAGCTCAAGCCAATTGGTTGTCGATCCATGACGAGCGGTTGGTTCGGCAGTTGGAGGCGTTGGAGATCTCTTGCGTAGACAAGCAGTCGGGTGCTGAAGTGCTATTGAACTGGACGGAAGTTCAGTATGACCTGGCTGATCGGATTTGATAGACTTTGGATGTGGATAGCAGCATGAAGCAGCTCATGATAGAGGCTTTGGATGGGTCAAATTCCCAATATGAGGTTGTGGATGGATTGCTTTGGAAAGACGGTCGTCTGTGTGTCTCAAATGTGGGCACTTTGCGGGTGGAATTGTTGTACGATGCGCATCATACCAATTGCACTATTGATGCATGAAAATGCAAAGGGGTCGAGCACCACCAGCTAATGGTTCAAGCAAAAGGGAAAAGAAGGGAGAGGAGAGACTACGAGTAGCAATCTACTAAGTAGACGAGAGCCAGAAGAACAGCAGGGTCGTGAGCCACGACAATAACAGACTACGCCCGTCGTGGCCTGAATGCCTCTCTTGCGACGGGCTATCCTTTTACTGAAGAAGGGTTTGGTTACAAGTGAAGGAAAAGAGGAAGGCAAGAGCTGAGCAAGCTGAAGTCCGCAAAGCACGAGATTCGAGTCCGCAGCCTTTAACATGTAGGCTCCTGGGCACGGGTCAGCATGGCTTGGGTGCACCACCTCCCCCTATTTATAGAATGGGGGCCTGCCCAAACGGGCAGGGATTAAATAACCGACTGCCTGGGGTACAGGAGAATCGGGCAGCGGTGACGGGAAGCAAAAAGAAAGAAGACGCCAGTCCGCGCAGAAGGGATGAAATTTTCTCGCGGGCTTGAGCTTCAATCTGCTGCTACTAGGCGCGATCCTCAGGAGGACGGAGACCTGGGCGGACGGGACACTGCGTTTGCCGACGTGGAGAAAATGGGGATCCAAAGTGATGGCAAACTGGACGATCAGAGCGTTGAGTCGCCGATGGGGGACCATCCTTGGTGGCCGATCACTGCTGCTTTGCCGAGCTGGGCGGACTGCCGAATCGTGTCCGCGGATAATGAAGCAAGGCCTTGATATACTGCGGGTGTTGCGGACTGAGGTGTTAACATAATCCCCACACATTTTTAAGTTTCCAGAAAACTTCGAAAATGTTTTCTTAACTGTCGAGTCCGCAAGCCTCATTAATGTCGTCAGCGCTATAAATATTGTCGGAAGGCCTGGAACTGTTAGAAATTTCGATCGACACGGGGCGCTATCCACCTCTCGCGGTCTCCACTTTATAGTCCGGCATGGCAAGGCTTGGCGCTTTCTTCACCAGTCTCACTGCAAAAGCCGAGAAGGCACTAACGCCTATGAAGACTAAGAAAATAATAAAGAGAACGACGAGAGGGGATCTTGTCCGCTCTACTGGAGAAAGTTCCCACAGCCAGAAGCCTCCTGAGAAAGCGGTCTGCCGCACTGATATGCGCGAGAAGGAGGATGCCTCAGTCCCTCACGCTGAACAGCCATTGAGAAGTGAGAAGTCGGACACCGCCCCTTCCCAGAAAACCGCGAATTCAGAGGACACCATTGGCGAACACAATGAGGCCGAAATATCTTCCACCAACGCCCAGGTGCCCATAGTGAACCTTGATGAAGATATGCAGAATGCGGGAGAAGAGGTTGGCAAGGACGCACCTACTTAGGCATTGATCACTGCGAACCTTGAGACGGTCTGCGAGAGCTAGCCCGATTTAGGAAAGGCTGCCGCGGGCTCTGCCGAGAAAAGAGACTCTAGAAAGAAGAGGAAGAGGGACGGGACGACCGTGGCCGCGTGGGTTGAAAATAAGTTGCGAGCGATGAAGGAGAAGAATATCTCCAAGTGGACTGGAGATGCGGACTTGCAGCACAGGCCGCGCAAGAAAGAATTTCCCGACAGCAACTTAGTTACTCCAGAGGCCCAAATACAGGGGGACAATTCCCTCTCCACGGTCAGTTTATCTACGGATGAGATACTAGATTCCATTGATGTCGATCAATTTGATCTGATCAACGAATCCCTGCTGGGTACACTACAGCAACCTGAGGTGGAAATCCTTGGGGTCAAGGGCGACGAACTCCCCTCTTTATCCGCTGCTGAGGAAAAAGAGAAGGAAAGACTGAAAGAGAAGATAGAGGAGCAGAAGAAGCAAATCGCTGCCCATGTAGCTAATGTCGAGGCGGCCTCGAAGCAGGCAGCGATTGATAAGAATGCTGAGGATCTGCGGACTGCTACAAATCTGTTGCAGTCAGGTAACCTTCAACCGACGCCTAAATATTTTAAGCGTCAGTGGCTTTACAGGTCGCCGCAGCGGAAGTCGACGCCAATCAAGATCATCCCCGAGACCGATGATATTGTTGTTTCAACAAGTTCTGCTACTGAAAAAAGAACCAAAGTCCCTCGTGAATGGAAGAAGCGGTTAAGCGCCTTTGACCCGGAGCGGGCAAGGCGGTCTACCTTTGATAGCCGACAACTCGTGTTGCTTTTGCTAAAAGTGATCCTTTATCCTGGTTCTTTGAGTCCGCTGCAGACTAATTTTGAATGATAAAATTGACCTTCCTTGTTGCAGGTAGAAAGTCTCCACCGGGCTCCATAGAGAGTGCGGAGATTGTGGTTACACGGAGTACCGGTATGGACACGGTCATGCATGAGGAATCCGCAAGAGATGAGCATCCCAACCTGAGCGACATCAGAGAGTTAGAAAGGAAATTTCAAGCTAAAATTCAGAACACTAAAGCGGAGTTAAAGAACGGGGAAGAGCGCGAGAAAGCATCCGCGGAGCGCGAGAAAGCCCTAAAGGACCAGATCGCCAGCATCTCGAGGGAGCTGGAGAGGTCCGATAGGGAGAAGAAGAGGCTCATTGATAATGTCCGCTTATACAAGGGCAAGCACTTGGCGTCGGTGCGGGAAGAAAAGGGGAAGCGGGCTGCTGAGGTCACTGAGAAAAGATGGCGATTGCCAGATCACGTTGCTCCAGAGGTCGCAACACCGGCAGGTGGTGGCCAACAGGCCGCTGATGAGGATTTGAGGCCGGCGATGGAGCCGATGGTTCCCCTTAATCGGGTAGACCGGGAGGCTGCTCATATGCACCGGAGTATCAACTTTATTCATCACCATATCTGTCGCTTGTACAACGAAGTCCTCCAAATAAGCGACCAAGCTGCGCATTTGTGCAGAGATAGGGCGGAAAGGCCAACGCGGACTGAGACCAAAGACCGCTGAGTCCGCTAAACCACGAACTATTTCAATTTGGTTGATGTATAATTATGTGTTTTAAACAATATTCTATGTTGTGGATTGTAATGCTGTGCTGCGATTTATGCGGACTGAATAAGATATCCGTAAATTATGTTGCTAAATTTTGCTGTGATGTGTGGTGAACTATGCAGACTAATGCTATGTCCGCTTCTCATAATTTTAACTTGTCTGCAGGTGGAAAGTGTTGCGAACTGGGCGGACTGAATCTTTGTCCACCTTATGTTGTGCTTTGAACTTTGCTTGGCATGTGAATTAAAGTTTGTGTCCGCGTTATTTTAACTTGCTGCGTGAATAATTGGATTATGGCGGACTATGCGGACTGAAAAAGCGAGCTGTGCGGCCTGGCCAAAAAGCTGTCAGGCCCCACTACTATAAATATTCCCCTGTTGCTTCTTCTATGCAGGAAAACATTTGAAGCTGAAGACCCTGCGGCCTGCCAAAATGGTGTCCGCCAGGACTGATGCTGCAGTTGCTTTCCATGCATCCGACCACCGAAAGTGCACTCTAACAGAGGGCGACCTTGAAGCTTTTATCGAGAATAAGATGGAGAACTCAAACCTTCTTGTCCGCCTTCCAGCCCATGAAGAAAGACTAAATTTTTCAACGGCGACTCAGATCACCATACCCATTGATCACTTTGACAGCGGCTTCAAATTTTCGCTATTATGGGAGATCGCCAAAATTTTTGAGCATTATGGGATGGTGCCGGGCCAGCTCGCGCCCAACACTCTTGCTGCTATTTGCAGCTTTATCTCTTACTTGCGGTCTGAGAAGATCGCATTCTCTATGAACATCTTTCGCAAGATGTTCTCAGTCTGCTCAATAACCTCATCCGGAGGCCGCCCTTACAAGGGTGTGATCTACTTTTCCTGCAGAGGAATGAAGGTTGGGGCCTTCCTAACAAGATCCACAACTGGACCTCTAGGTTCTTAATCTTCGAAGGCGACCTAGGGTTTGCGCATACGTATCCGGAAGAGCGCGCAGACTCCGCTTTCAAGAGTGTACCGCTGGAAGCGATGGAGTCCACCGTCGCCAAATTCTTAGCCGATGCCAGGCTCGATATTGAGTACTACGTTCCGATGTTGGCGAGCTTGGCGGACGTCTCGCGCGAAGAAAGTGAGCTTTTGCGAACTCAAGTTTGTATCCGTAGTGACCTTTGTGTTTAACTCTTCTGCTTTTGCAGCGAACTTGGATGTACCCGCCAACCTGCCACAGACGCCTAGCGGATTTACGCCTACACAAAGAGAAAGGAAACAAGAGGTTGCAAGGAAGAGGAAAAAGGAGGGGGATCCCGCGGCGGACTACTCCTTTTCTGAAAGTTTTACAATGCAAGGCTTCGGCAACCACCAGAAGGATCTTAGGGGGAACCCGATGATCCACTGGCATAATAAGAACAAGCATGTCTGCTTGTAGACTGCGCTTCCTTCGTGTAAAAGCTTGAGAATAACTCGTCATGCTCATGTTGCGATATCCGCACTTTATGTGAAGCGCAACTTGAGTGATTTGAAGAAGGTAGTCGTTGCCGATCTCCCTCTGTTGGCTTCCCAGGCTAGTACGAACAGCGTGGTGACGAACCACTTTGTCTGTTCCCTGGCCAGGGACCTGCTCAGGCAAAATTTTCAGCTTCAACAAGAAAAAAAGTGCTCAAATAAAGAAATATGTGGTTAGGAAAGAAGGTCGCCCAGTAGAAGGAAGAGCTTGGGGTGAGTTATATTTGCAGCGGTGTCGATTTGAAGTCCGTCGCGATCTGATATTTGTTCCTTTTCTTTGTGCAGGTTGCCTACGATCTGGATAATAACAACTTCCAGGCCGCCATGCTCCCCTTTGTGAAGGAAACCGTTGAGATCGCCATCAAGCGATTTGTCCGCGGCGGTTTCACAAAGGAAGGAGTGGATGACATTCCTTTCTTGGAGCTCTTCCCGGAGTTGAAAGAGCAGGTCGCAATAATGGAGCGGGTTGCAAAGGGTAAATACGTCATTGTCGAGGAGGGAGAAGGCGAAGAAGAAGCCGAAGAAGAAGAAGGAGGTGTAGAAGAAGGCGAAGAAGAAGAAGGAGGCGAAGAAGAAGGAAAAGATGAAGGCAACAAGGCAATGGCTGAAGACACTGGCTCAAGCCAGCAAGGCGGAGACCAGTCCGCCGAGTCTGGCACCTCTACATCTTCCTCTGCAGGCAGGAGCTCGTATAGCGAGTCCGTGATGAGCACTGGATCAGATTGCAGTAGTGGAAGCAGCTCGGAGGGCTATTCTCCGGAGATTGATGTCGAAGGCCTAAGCCCTGCACCTCCTGCCGAAAAGAAACAGAAGACCGCTGAAGATGACTAATGTATTTTTGCTTTCTTGTACATGGAGCGGACTCAAGTTTGTAGTCCGCTGAATAGATGAAAATATGTAAAAAATTTTTGATCAAATAGAAAGGATATTCTAGTATCAGTGTGCTTCCTGCAATGTTCTTTATTTTCTGCATTTAACGCAATTAAGTTCGATCTCTATATAGCAGTCCACGTGATGCAAAGATCATCCAAACTGTATGAGTTTTTTGACTTGCTGATTAGGAAATTTCATTTATCAATCCGACCACTGTCCGTCGTAATAATGAGAATACTTGACGAAAATATCTGGCGGACTCTGTCGAGTTTCAATAGCAGTCCATAATTCTCTTTATCAATCTTTTAAACTTTATAATAATATATGCTGGGAAACAATTCGGCGGACTGCGCGAATATAATTTCACAGTTAGCGCATATTTTTATAGAAATGATCTATAGCTTGCGACCAAGTGGGCAGGTGCGACATGCATTGCTTTTCTCACCAGGCCACAAGCTATAAAATCAACCCAAAGAAAACCGGCGGACTGAGCGGATTTAGAAAGTCAGTCTGCGCTAAATAGAAGAAATGACCTATAGCTTGCGACCAGGCGGGCAGGTGCAGCAGACATTGCTTTTCTCACCGGGCCTCAAGCCAGACGATCAACCCAAGGAAAACTGGCGGACTACGCGGATATAGAAAGTCAGTCCGCACTAAATAGAAGAAATGATCTATAGCTTGCGACCAAGCGGGCAGGTGCGGCAGGCATTGCTTTTCTCACCGGGCCACAAGCTATAAAATCAAACCAAAGAAAACCGACGGACTGAGCGGATATAGAAAGTCAGTCCGCGCTAAATAGAAGAAATGACTTAGAGCTTGCGACCAGGCGGGCAGGTGCGGCAGGCATTGCTTTTCTCACCGGGCCTCAAGCCATGCGATCAACCCAAGGAAAACTGGCGGACTGCGCAGATATAGAAAATCAGTCTGCACTAAATAGAAGAAATGATCTATAGCTTGCGACCGGGCGGGCAGCTGCGGCAGGCATTGCTTTTCTCACCGGGCCATAAGCTATAAAATCAACTCAAGGAAAACCGGCGGACTGAGCGGATATAGAAAGTCAGTCCGCGCTAAATAGAAGAAATGACCTATAGCTTGCGACCAGGCGGGCAGGTGCGGCAGGCATTTCTTTTCTCACCGGGCCTCAAGCCATACGATCAACCCAAGGAAAACTGGTAGACTGCGTGGATATAGAAAATCAGTCCGTACTAAATAGAAGAAATGATCTATAGCTTGCCACCAGGCGGGCAGGTGCGGCAGGCATTGCTTTGCTCACCGGGCCACAAGCTATATGATCAACCCAAGGAAAACCGGCGGACTGCGCGGATAAAGAAACTCAGTCCGCACTGAAAGCCCTGTGAAGAGGACGATGTAGACTTGACGGAACAGTCCTCTGCCCTCTTGCCTGGAGTACAGTCTAAGTTGATCTTTTTGGTAGTTGCGGCCGGAGCGGTATATCTTTCCTCAAGATCAACCAAGCTGTGGGTCTCCTACAGGCACTGCTTGATGGTCCCATGGAGTGTTCGAGGGTTACAAACAAAATTGGCCCGTGGGCAGGTGAGCCGGAGTGGCATAACTTTCCTCACACAATCATCAAATTTGTAACGATATCCCTAATGCGGCATGGTAGAGCTTAACTCCCACCATGTCCCTCCTTAATATAGAGGTGGGGTCAGGTACTAGCCGGAATCCGAAGTTCAGAATCCTAACGCGCTAGATCCTGCAAGCTCCCACTATATGGTGCGAAATCTCCCCGCAACACGTGGTCTTCGCGGTGTTACGCTAATGACAACAGCTCTAGGGGTGGTTTTGCTGAACTCGGCGATGTCTCCTGGTATCAGGTAACCGTTATTGATGTTTGGGAGAGAAAGAGAAAACATTAGGAAAAGTGTCAATACGAATCCTTTGATTAAAGAGATGTTTTTGCAAAGCTAGCATAAGAAAGAAAAGAGAGTTCAAGGACGGAACCGTTTTTGGAATCTTTCTTGCTTATCATGCCAACTGTTATGCTTGAATAGACAAAACACTCGAAGAAGCGTTAGTGAGCAGTTTTTACTCATAATGATTCTTGAAGAGGATACATGGAATAGAAAAGAGAAGGTTCAGGAATAAAACCGTTTGAGATCATCCCCGCTCCATGTATGAGGCATATCCTCTCCCTCGTATGTTTGCAAGCGGTAAGCGCCGTTATTTTACGCTTCTTTGACAATGAAGGGGCCGACCCAGTTCGGATTAAGTTTTCCAATTGAAGCAGCTCTTGCAGCAGCGTCAACTTTCTTAAGAACTAGATCTCCCACTTGAAATTGTTTGATCCTTACGTTCTGATCAAAATACCGGGCCATCCTTCTTTTGACCTCCTCCTACCTTATTGCTACTTTGTCTCTAATTTCCTCAATGTGTTTCAGGCTGAATCTCATCTCTTCATTGTTCAGCTCAAGCCAGTCCTCAAAGCCTTGCCTTGCAAGCAGAACTTTGGGTGATGGGACTTCAAACTCAACTGGAATGAGGGCCTCTGAGCCATGAGAAAGTTTGAACGGAGTCTCACCAGTTGCGGATGAAGGTGTTGTTCTAAGGGACCAGAGGACTGATGGAAGCTGATCAGCCCAGCTGCCCTTGAGATTCTGCACTTTCTTCTTAAGTAAATTGAGGACCTGCTTGTTGGCTACTTCAACTTGGCCATTGCTCCTGGGATGATGGACTGATGCAAACCGCAGTTTTGTTCCTACCTGCTTGCAAAAATCAATCATCTCTGCGTTGTTGAACTGTGGCCCGTTGTCGGTGATTATAGCCATAGGTATTCCATGTCGGCAGACAATCTCTCCGCAAATGAAATTCTTGATGACCTGAGTTGTTGTCTTTGCCAATGACTTTGCTTCAATCCACTTGCTGAAGTAGTCAATCATCAGTATGATGAAACACTGTTGTCCACTTGCCATGGGAAAAAGACCAATGAGATCCATTCCCCAAACTGCGAAGGGCCAAGGAGTTGCAATCGATCGGAGTGACTGAGCGGCCTGGTGTTGAAGTGGAGTAAACTTCTGGCATTGAACACACTTTCTAACATAAGACTCAGAGTCTCTCTTCATGGTGGGCCAGAAATATCCCTGCCGCAGGATCTGTCTTTCTAGAGTTCCTGCTCCCGAGTGACTTCCACACTCTCCTGAATGAACTTCTTGCAAAACAACGGGAGCTTCTTCTTCTGAAACACATCTGTCCATGGTAGAGAGGAATGTTCTTCTGCAGAGGATTCCTGCCACTAAGTAATAGTGAGCTGCTTTTATTCTGAACTTTTTCTGATCTTTGATTGAATGGTGAAAATCTCCTGTTGACAGATAAAGAATGAATGTGTCCATCCAGGAGGGACGTTGATCAACCTGCATCAATTCTCCTTCCTCCACTGCCGGGCGGAAGAGTTCGGAAGTTGTTCCTCCTGATGGCAGTCCATACTTGGCAAGAACATGTGCCTCCTCATTTTCTGTTCTAGATATGTGCTCAATGGTAAATATTTTGAATTTGTCTATCTCTATTTTCACTAGAGCAAGATACTTCCTCAAGATCGCCTCCCATGTCTCAAAGTTTCCAAGGACTTGCGACGCCATTACCAGAGAATCAGTCTTGATATGAACACGATCAATTCCGAGTTCTCTTGCAAGTCTCAAGCTTGCTAGCAAAGCTTCATACTCGGCCTGGTTATTGGTTACTGGAAAATAAAACTTGATGGCCTGCTCTAGTTTGACGTCGTTTGGGTTAATCAGAACCGCTCCTGCTCCAGAAGAATTTCTACCTGAGGCACCATCAACATAGATGGTCCAAGCTAAAGGTGTCCTTTCTACTTAATCAGAACTGGACTCTGTTGTGTCAATCAGGAAGTCTGCTAGAACTTGAGCTTTGATGGCTGTCTTGGGCACATAAGAGATTTCAAATTTACTTAATTCTATTGCCCATTTGGCTAATCTGCCAGAATGCTCTGGTTTCTCCAACACACTTTTCAAAGGTTGATCGGTAACAACTCGAATTGAGTGCGCTTGGAAGTACGGACGGAGCCTGCGAGCTGACATGACTAGTACCAAGGCTAACTTCTCCAGAATCGGATACTGTGTCTCGACACTTTTTAGAATATGGCTAACATAATAAATCGGGAACTGTTTCCTACTTTCTTCTCGAAGAAGAACAGAGCTGACTGCCTTAGGGACAACTCCTAAGTACAAGAAAAGCATCTCCCCTGGCCGGGGACTATAAAGCAGAGGTGTTGAAGTCAATTGCTTCTTCAACTGCTCAAAGGCCTGGGAAAATTCTTCTGTCCATTCGAACTTGGACGCTCCTCGAAGAGTTTTAAAGAAAGGAGCACTCCTGTCTCCAACCTGAGAGAGGAACCTCGCAAGACCTGCTAACCTCCCCCCTAACTGCTGAACTTCCTTAGGTGAACGGGGGGGGGGGGGGGGGTAGGCATATCAAGAATAGCTTTTACTTTGTCTGGATTGGGGGCAAGTCCCTCTGGAGTAAGGAGATGACCAAGGAACTTCCCATTACTCGCCCCAAAGGTGCACTTCAAGGGGTTGAGCTTCATTTTATATCTACGCAGGGTAGAGAATGTCTCTGCTAGATCTTGCAAGTGCAGTGAAAACTACTTACTCTTAATCAAGAGGTCGTCTACATACACTTCTAAGTTTCTTCCTTTTTGTTGCTTAAACACACGGTCCATCATGCGTTGGTAGGTTGCATCGGCATTTTTAAGCCCAAAGGGCATCACAAGGTAACAGTAGCAACCATCATTGGTAATAAATGACGTATGAAGAACGTCAGGTTTATGCATTCTTATTTGGTGATAACCAGAAAATGCATCTAAAAAACTCATGCAAGAGTACCCTACCGCAGAATCAACTAAAGAATCTATCTGAGGCAAGGGGTAACAATATTTGGGGCATGCTTTATTGAGTTTTGTAAAGTCTACACACATGCGCCATTTCCCTCCTGGTTTTTTAACCATTACAACATTGGATATCCAGGTTAGGTATTAAATTTCACTAATGAAATTTGCCTTGAGGAGATTCGCGACCTCAACTCTTATTGGCTCAGCTGCTTTATTGCTATATCTCTCTTCTTTTGTTGCACAGGCTTGCAGTTGGGATCAATATTAAGGTGGTGGCAAGCAACATCCGGATCCACGCCCGGCATGTCTTCTACTGACCCGTCAAAGACATCCAGGTTCTTCAACAAGCAGGAGATCAACTCGGCATTTTGATCCTCAGGCAGCTCCGAGTTGATGGAGAGCTTTCTCTCCTCCCCCTCAGCAATGAGGACTCCTTGCGTCACCTGGGCAGGTTCCAGGTGAGCTCCTCTATCAGCAACAGTTTTTGAGTTTGGAGAGGCTTATGCAGCTGCTGCTGGAGCAATGGAAAGACTGACATCAACCATGTTGACAGTACGGACAAAGCAGTCCCTTGCTCTCCATGGGTCACTCCTGACCCGGCACATCCGTCCATCGGCGAAGAACTTGATTGCGAGGTGGTAAGTTGAGACCACCGCTTGATACTTATTCAACAAAGGTTTGCTGAAGATGACATGATAGCTACTAGGAGCATCCACCACTATGAACTGAACTTGCTTGGTTGCCCCTCCAAGCTTTAAATGCAGGATGACGCTTCCCTCAACTTCTTTTCTCTCCCCTGAGAAGCCATTGAGTGGCCCTTCGGTGTAAAGCAAATGCTTTCCAGTCTTCAGGGCCTCAAAGGTTGATTTAAACAGCAGGTTGACTGAACTCCCAGTGTCAACGAGAATCCTGTCAACTGTGAAATCTCCAATAACAGCCTTAATCACTACCGCATCATCGAATGGGTTTGCAGTTTGGGGCAGATCAGCTGGGCCAAAGTTGATGATCTCGCTTGGTGGAGCAATGGAAGAGGAAGAGACCACCTCTGCTCGAGTGACCCTTGAGATTGAGGACTTCCGAGTAGACTTGGTTCCTGCCCCACTGTGGATAAAGAAGAGGCGTCCCAGAACACCTTCGTCATCTGCGTCAAAGCACTCAACCGGAACGTTGATCGGCCCCAGACGGCCTTCGTCCTCGACCTCCACACACTCCTGATTTGCTTTGGCTACTTCCTTGCCTTTGGAGGTGGGTGACTTTGAAGAAGAGGAATCTTTCTTGCTCAAGTCAATCTTCCCCCTCGGCAAGTAGCTTCTCTATTAGCATACGAAGGGCTTTGCAATCCTCGGTCAAGTGGCCCTTCTCTTTGTGGAACTGGCAGAAGTGCGCGTTGTTCCTTGGCCTCCAATCTCTCTGAGGCCCTTGTTTCTTCTCTTCCGATTTCTTTTGCAAAATCTGGATGTCTTCGTCAATATCCAGACCTGCAATTTCCTCCATGGGGTCATTATCACATCGGGTCGGAGCGACAGGGCTGCTTGCTGGAGGATGGGAAGTGCTTGGAGTGGAATGGTGGGAGTGGCGGCCAACGGCAGTCTCTGATCTTGAAACTGTTGATGGCCGAGGAAAGGTTTCTTATGGCGGAAATTCCGGCCCCTTTGAGAAGGAGGCTGGAAATCTGGGCGAGGGGGCTTGCTGTGAGAAGAAGAACCAGATGCATCCCTTCCTTCAGCCTTAGCTGTCAGGGATGAAACATATGTGGGGTTGGCGTTTTCTCCTTCAATGAAGCGGTTGACCATGACGATTAGCTCTTGGTATGTCTCTGGTGCCTTTGTTGTTGCTTTAAATTTCAAGGGGCCTTCCCGAAGGCCATGGATCAAGGCAACCTTGTAGTAGTCGGGGTTCACATTCCTTACCCCTTTAATCTCCTTTTGGAAGCAATCAACAAATCGTGCAACTGATTCGTTGTCCCTTTGTTTGATTTCAAAGATAGTGGCTGGTCCATCCGTCCTCTTTCTTGAGGTAGCAAACCTCAGCAACAATTCGCTGCGAAGCTCAGCAAAGGAAGAGATTGTGCTCGAAGGCAGCTCATAGAACCACTCTCTCGCCTGTCCTTCGAGAGTGGTTACCAAGAGTTTGCACTTGATGGCGTCTGAGATGAATCTCAACGCAACTGCCCCTTCAAACGCTTGGAGGTGGGCGACTGGATCAGTCTCCCCTGAATAGAATGAAAGGCGAGGTTCTCTGAAGTTGTTTGGAGCCATCTCCCATCGGATTCGATCAACGATGGGAGATGGAGTCTCAAACTTAGCAGGGTAGAAAGGGAGGACTGAAGCTGGGAGTCCGCGGGCTCGGTGGACTGTCGATCAGCAAAATGGAGCTGGAGGGCAGGAGTGCCCCTGGCAGCTTCTCTGAATAAATTCCTGAATGAGGCAAACTGCTCCTCCTGAGGGCACAGAGGGGCAGCGGACTGGACAAGATTTCGAGTAGTGACTGGCGACTGCCGAAGCGGAGTTCGGCGAGCTGGAGTCTGGAGGACTAGAGAGTCCGTAGGTTCTGCTGCGGCCTGAGGAGCAAGCCGCTAGGTTAACACTAGCAGAGCTTGGTTGATCGTGTCGAGACGCTGGTCAGTCTGCCTGCAGGATTGCTCGACCTCAAAGCGAGCTTGCTCGATTGCATCCCAGAGAGAATCCTCCGAAGAATTGGAGCAGTCTGAGGAGCGGGCTCGGCGGTCTGACATTTTTGTCCGCTGTATTCAAAGTACTACTCGAATCTGAAGGTCGCGTGTTAACTTTTGATACACGAAAACACAAAGGGGGTCGAGCGCCACCAGCTAACGGTTCGAGCATAAGGGAAAAGAAGGAATAGGAGAGACTGCGAGTAGCAATCTACTAAGTAGACGAGAGCCAGAAGAACAGCAGGGCCGTGAGCCACGACAACAACAGACTTCGCCCGTCGCGGACTGAATGCCTCTCTTGCGACGGGCTTTCCTTTTACTGAAGAAGGGTTTGGTTGCAAGGGAAGGAAAAGAGGAAGGCAGGAGCTGAGCAAGCTGGAGTCCGTAAAGTACGAGATTCGAGTTCGCAGCCTTTAATAAGTAGGCTCCTGGGCACGAGTCAGCGTGGCTTGGGTGCACTACCTACCCCCTATTTATAGGATGGGGGGCCTGCCCAAATGGGCAGGGCTAAAATAACCGACTGCCCGAGGTATAGGAGAACCGGGAAGCGGTGACGGGAAGCAAAAAGAAAGAACACGCCAATCCACGCAGAAGGGGCGGACTGGGCTGACGGGCTTGAGCTTCAATCTGCTGCTACTAGGCGCGATCCTCCAGGAGGACGGCGACCTGGGCGGACGGGACACTGCGTCCGCTGACGTAGAGAAAACAGGGATCCAAAGGCATGGCGAACTAGGCGATCAGAGCGTTGAGTCCACCGATGGGGGACCATCCTTGGTGGCTGATCACTGCTGTTTTGCCGAGCTGGGCGGACTGCCGAATCGTGTCCGCGGATAATGAAGCAAGGCCTTGACATCCTACGGGTATTGCAGACTGAGGGGTTAACATACACGATTCACTCGGGGAGCACGAAGATGTACCGCAATGTGAAGAACTTGTTCTGGTGGCCAGGATAGAAGAAGGATGTGGCACTGTACGTGCCAAAGTGTCAGACATGTGCACTTTCGGAGTGGAAGTCGGAATGATAAAAGCCGGGAGGATTCTTGAAGTCCTTGTCTATTCCGGAGTGAAAGTTTGACGACATTACTATGGACTTTGTGCACGGGCTACCGAGGTCGCAAAAAGGGAACAACGTCATTTGGGTGGTCGTAGATCGTCTAACGAAGGTGTCGCACTTCATTCCGCATAGGAAGGATGATCCCGTGGAGAAACTGGAGAAGTTATATATGGATAACATAGTACGGCTTCACGGTGTGCCCCGCAGCATCGTGAGTGACCGAGATGGGCGGTTCACGTCCAATGATTGGAGGTTGGTGGAGCAAATGTTGGGAACAAAACTGAATTTCAGCACAGCCTTTCATTCGCAAACGGATGTGCAGACCGAGAGGGTCAATAGGAAAATGGAAGACATGCTTCGTATGTGCGTCCCGGACTTTGGGAAGCAGTGGGAAGATGACCTATACTTGGTGGAGTTTGCGTACAACAATAGCTACCAGGAAAGCATACAAATGACGCCCTTTGAGGCCCTTTAAGGTAGAAGATGTCAACGCCATTGTCTTGGTTGGAAACGGGCGAGTCAAAGTTGTACAAGCGACAAGAGGTGGAAGATGCTACATCGTTGGTGCGAACCATTCGGGAAAAGGTTACTAATTTCTCAGGACCGCCAGGCTAAGTACTATAACGCCAAGCACAGGAACGTGGAGTTCGCTGTTGGCGAGTGGGTGTACTTGAAGATCAAGCCATTCAAGGGTGTCTTGCGGGTGCGACGCTTTAAGAAGCTAAGCCCGGGGTATCTTGGACCGTTTGAGGTTCTGGAGCGGATTAGTGAAACAGCTTATCGTTTGAGGCTGTTAGTGGAGCTTAGTGGTCTACACGATGTATTCCATATATCAGTGCTGCAGAAGGCAGTGCAAGAGCCTTCGCATGTGATCGCGGTGGATCAAGTGTCGGTGGATAATGTGTTGACGACGAAGGTCAAGCCCATACGAATTGAGGACTCGGAAGTCAAGCAGCTATGCAACAAAGAGATTAGGATGGTCAAGGTCCGTTTGGACAATTGCGGTCGGGAAGAGCACTCTTGGGAGCGAGAGCAGACCATGCTTGAAGAGTACCCGGAGTTGTTTCACTCAGGTACCGTTTAGGTTTATATGTTTATCTTTCCTTTATGAAATTTCGAGGACGAAATTCTTTTAAGAGGGAGAGAGTTGTAACGCCCCGAAACTCAAAAGAGCGACGGGAGGCGTTATGAGCCAAGTTTGGAATTTGGCAGGGGGCACATGGCCTGGGACACGGGCGTGTCCCAGGGCGTGTCATGTTTCGGTCGACGATCTGGCCGAGAGGTCGACGAATTTTGGAGTCGATGATCGTCGAGCAGCAAACACGGCCTGATACACGGGCGTGTCCCAGGGCATGTCGAGCTCGTGTCGACGATCTGGACGAGAGGTCGATGAATTTTCGGTCGACGATCGTCGAGCAGAGAACACGGCCTGCGACACGGGCGTGTCACATGTCATGTCCTTCTCGGGTTGAAACCGGGCTGTTTCTTTGGAGAGACACGGTTTTGGAACACCGGCCATGTCGGATAGACACGGGAGTGTCAAATGCGACATGGGCATGTCCAAGACCCGTGTTCGTCTTGGGTTAGTGTTGGTTCTGTGTCGATGGAGGAACACGCCCGGGAACACGGGCGTGTACTTGATGAAACGGGTGTATCAGGTCAAACACGGGCGTGTTGGGTGCCCGTGTGCTTTTCGGGACACGTCGGTTTCGACGGCGAATGGGGAACACGACCCTGGACACGGGCGTGTCACAGGCCGTGTTCGGCCCAGATTTTGCATTTCAGCTCCGGATCGTGGCCGTTTTTTTCCTTATTTTGGGATCTGACAGCTGGGGGTTGTTCCTGCTGGGATATACCCAGGAATAGGGTTTCAAATCCCTCATTTCTTTCACTTAGTCTCTTTCTAAAGTCTAGAGAGAGGGGAGAGCAAAGAAGATGAAAGTAGCCTAGATCCGGTCACCGGAGGTGCTTCGGAGCTCCGAATCGCGAGCCAACTTCAGATCTACTAAGTCAAGGTGATTGCGGTGCTTTCCATCCGCATACATTTCCATGGTGCCAAGGAAAAACGCTAGGGTAACGATTCTCATCCTAGGACATGTGAAGTCCTCTTTTCCTTTGCATAGGAGGCCCACTCTCGCGAGTTTACGGTGAGTTGAGGCATTCTTTCGGGTATACATGAATAGTCCCTATTGTGTACATGTATAGTCTGTAATCGAGAATGGATATAGGCATGATGTGTGAAGCCTACCCGACAAGTTGGTCTGGATCGGTGATGTTGCATTGCATAAGTGGCCGAAGAAGACTTTGTGCGGATGTTTGTTTTTCTGGTTTTCTATATGGTAGATTGCAACAGGGAGCGTTAGGGACTAACCCAAGGCGCATCCTAAAAACTGGGCAAATGCGTGATTCTGCCAGCATAGTGGCCTGTGAGCCAACTTGTACATAACTGGGTTATGTAAAGTGTGTATCGGATTGGGACTCGGGAAAGTTTGACCCGCGCATATGGCTTAAATTGTCGTTGCGATTCGAGCAACGGGTTAGGCAGAACCGTACCCGCTCTATATCGTTTGGTAGGAGCCATTGGCATAGATGGAGGGTCTTAGGCAGTGTATGGCTTAAAATGACGTGACCAATGTCGGATAGACAAAATGCTCTTAGGATTGGCCGTCCTAGTGGCGGTGGTGAGACCGAGACATCTATGGCTTGAATTGACATGACGTTGACCGGTTCACCAAGAATGTGCCCTGAGAGCACGGGGTGTGTGGCTATGCGTGTCCATGCCTGTGATGAAGTGTTAATCTATACTTCTTGGTTATGCTAACAAAGTGCAGGGAAAGGAGCATCACCGCCCTGAATTTGTGGGCGGGATCGTTATAATTTGGTTAGCATAGATGACTGTTGCTTTTTTTTGCCACCGTACGGTGGATTGTTGCTTGCAGGTGCTGCGGAGCCACGTGGTAAATAGCGGGCTAAAGCCCAAGTTCCTGTGCCAGCCCTCGAAGGCCAAGTTTTGAATGTTTACTTGTTTATTTATGTGTGACCGGCCTGTGTGCCGTGGTATGGAAGATACATTCTACTTAAGTAAACAATTGTAAGGCCTTAAGGCCATTGTACTTGTGTATTGTACTTTATTCCTATTGGGTTTTGTAGTGGACATTCATGCTTATGGCTCGGTTCTTTTATTTGCAACATTTTATAATTGCTTCCGCTAGAATGACTCTATGTAGGACGTTGGTTATTAGTTGGATGGTACTCCATTGAGTAACCACCCGGTCTGTCTATGGTATATGGTGTCGGGCCCCGGACGGACCTACTGCTATATGCTATGCGACGGATAGGGGGTGTTACACATACTTCGTGACCCATTTCAAGGCTTGTCAGTTAGTGAAGACAAAGTGTACGAGACCGGCAGGATTGTTGTAGCCGCTTCCGGTGCCGGAGTGGAAGTTCGACGATATCGCCATGGATTTCATACATGATCTTCCTCGGTCACATGCGGGGAATGACTCGATATGGGTGATCGTCGATCGATTGACGAAGGTGGCCAGATTTTTACCGATCAGGAAGGATGCTCCGGTTTGTGACTTTGTGCGGAGGTATGTGGAGTAGTTCGTCCGATACCATGAAGTGTCGAGGACAATAGTGTCCGATCGTGATAGATGATTTAAGTCTAAGGAATGGAGGGCGGTCTAGGCTTATTTGTGGACCCGGTTGAAATTTTGTATAGCCTTCCACTCTCAGACGGATGGGTAGACAGAGCACACCAATCGGACACTGGAGGATTTGTTGCGTCTTTGCATACTGGACCGCAGAGAGCCATGGGAGAGGCAGCTACCATTGATCGAATTCTCGTACAACAACAACCATCAGTCCTGCATAGGCATGGCCCCTTATGAGGCTTTATATGGGCAGAGATGCAGGACTCCCTTGTCCTTGATTCAGGATGAGGATCCGAAGGCACTTGGCTCGGAGTTCGTCGAGGATACGGATGCTCAGGTGTAGTTTATTCAAGACAGGATGTTGGAGGCCCAGAGCAGACAGAGCACGTATTACGATGCTCAACATCATCAGGTAGAGTTTCAGGTAGGAGACCATGTGTTTCTGAAGATACAACTGATTTATGGAGTCTCGCGGGTGCGTGGTCGGAAGAAGCTCAGTCTGAGATACAAGGGACCTTATAGGATCCTGGAACGGATCGGTACATTGGCTTACAAACTGGAGCTTCCACCAGAGCTAGCGGGTTTGCACGACATCTTCCACTTCTCGTCCCTCAGGAGAGCTCGACTTTGGTCGGAGCAGCAGATTACGACTACAGATGGGACTATAACATCTGATCGATCGGTGCACTTGGAGCCGATCCGGATAGATGATACTGGGATGCGGGCCCTGCGGCGCAAGAAGGTTCCGCTGGTCAAGGTAATGTGGACGAATCATGGACAAGAGGAGCATACGTGGGAGCCGCAGGACTTGATGCAGCAAAGGTACCTGGAGTTTTTCATGTCAAGTATTCCCTTTAACCTCTCGGGAAGTTACATTTTACTTCTCATACTTGAAACCCCATAGGACTAACATGAATTTTGAGGACGAATTTTTTATTTTTATGTATTGGGATTTGTAACATCCCTCAGAATTCTAGACCCCTAAGATGGTTATGTCATGAATGGGTCATGACAAAACCCTAGGAAGTACCAAAAGGTTGGGGTGGACTTGGGAATTAAAGTGTGAACCACCTTGGTCTGTAAATAGTACAAATCTAATTACTAGCTTAGGGATGACAATAGGGCTTCACCATGACTCCATGATCCCACCACAACTTCACTAAACTATTAGAGGGTCCGTTAGAGCAATGGGGGCCCACTAGGGTTAACTTTGGAATTAGAGTGTGAACCACATTAGTCTACAAATAATAGAATTCCAATTACTAGCTTAGGGATGACCATAGGGCTTCACCATGACTCCATGATCCCACCACAACATCACTAACCTTTTAGAGGGTCCATTAGAGCCATGGGGACCCAATAGGGTTAACTAAAAAGGTCAAGTTGACCAAAGTCAACCCAAACCCTAATCAGGTCAAACTAAGCTCACACATAGCCATTGATCTCCCCTTTGCCAAAGGGACCCACCTAGACCTTCCCAAGCCCTAAGGGAGGGCAATTTGTAACCAAGAACCCATTGTGATCAACCAAAGAGGCTAAGTTGACCCAAGTCAACCCTAGTCCAAAAGGTCAAAGTGCCCTAACTAAGGGTCAAGTGACCTCCAAGATGCCCAACCAATCCTACCTAAGCCTTCCTAGACCTTAGGGGAGGCCAATGGGTCACCAAGGACCCATTGGTTTCAACATAAATGATTGGTACTCGATCAAACTAGCTAAAATTGGCTAATCAAGCTCAAGCCCAATCCACTTGGTCTAAAATCTTATTTCCATGAATAATATGGGTTAGTGGGGGTGCCTTCAGGCCAAAGTAGTCATCAAAATCGGCCTTGATGACTAGGAGAGAGAAAAGCTCCATTATCCACTTTAGTGGAGGATAGAGAAAGGGGGCAGTAAGGGCCATTCATGGCTTGGAAGGCCAAAGGCCCTCTCTTCTTGCTGGAAACTTCCTACCTGGTCAGTTAGGGGAAGATTAAGGGACTTTCCAACACTTTTCAGTGGTTGGGTTCACTGAACCCACCTTGGCCGAAATACTCCTTTAATGGCCATTAATGGCATTGATGCCATGGCCACTCCTCTTCCCCATTTAGCAATCTTAAAAGCTTCCTTGGATCCATAGCAATCGTTTCAACTCTTTACCTGAAGGAGTCGAGCCAGTTGTTTGTGCTGTTACAGAACATCAATCGGCGTCACCACCATCCATGGCAATCCGGCAATTGGCCCAACTCCAACATTGCCAACAGGTCCTCCTCTACTCCTTTCTTCCTGGGCTAGTATCTTAGATCATTTAGGATAGAAATCGGGCTTAATTGAGCATGATTGGGAGGGGAAAATTTCAAATTTTTCCATGTTATTCTACCTGACGGGTTCATCGGGAACCATCCCTCCAGTAGCCGTGTCGCTGCCCGGCGATAGCCCCCACCTCATCGAAGAAGGTGGTGGTGGTGTCCGGCCAGGGAGGTGGCCGGATGGCCGACAAAGCGTTTTGGCTCATAAAAGGGCCAATTCTCACAAAAAGGGGTTGGGACTTGGGCCAGAGCTCCATGGTTAGTTTAAACACCCTCTAATGGAGTTTAGGGTAGATTCTGGTGGATTTGCCCTAGGACCCTAGTTCAAACACTATGGTTGAACTTTGGTGGTTTGTGAAGGACATGGTGTGATATGTCCATTTGTGGACTTGGAGTTTAGTCCATGTAATCCTAGGATGGTAAATAGACCTAAGAAGGAATTTGGAGACATTTAAACTTAGACACACAACTTAAAATAATTAGGGATAGTTGAGTACTATATATTTTAGGAAACTATTGAAGGGTCATATGATCTTGGATCCTTATGATATTTTGGTAGAAGAGTTTTTATAACAATATGAGTCTCTGGAAAATATTGTAGGATGTTTGGAAGAAATTAGCTCATACAGTTATAACCTTTATGTTGTCCCTTAGTATGATTTTTATAAAATTATGGTTAAAATAACTTATAATGTTATGAAACTTAGTCAGTGATGATTTATGATGATATTGAAGACCTAGTAATATTTGTGTAATTTTTGGATAATATTTCGAGGTACTTCTCTATTTAATTCTTTTTATTATATTTATTTTTAATTAATTATTAGGGGCTAATACTTTTATTAAAGTTTATGAAACTTTGAATTCTCTGTTAATTTGGTATCATGTAGTGATCATAATTTTTGTATGGCCATAACTTAAGGATATCTAGTACTTCATGTTCAAAATTACCTCTGCCTAATTTTGGAAAATTTAATAAATGCCAAATTAATTATGAAAATTATAAGTATCTGGATTTGGGTTAAATATGTCAAGATAGAGCCACAATAATTATCTTAGGGCCTTTGGATGAAAATTTTGAGTTCCTCCTATCATGTAGATCATATAACGTAGATTGGTCTACATTTAGTAAAACTGCGAAATTGTGATAATATGTGTAATGGACATAGGGAGTTGGGTTGATTGTGTACTGATTTGGTAAGGTGAAAATGAGAGCTTCATTAGGAGTCATGATGAGGAGGGTGTTGGATTGACTAGTGTTAAGAGGTGCTTGGGATCGACGAAAAATCGTCTTTCCTGTGGAGAGAAAGAGTCAAACACACTATGGTTAGATTAAAATGTGGTTTGTTATGGGTACATACTAATAATAATAAGTACCTTGCGAAAGGGAGCTTTGGAATTTAGCCCATAGTAGTTCCTAGTGCCCTCGAGAGCCATTTATAGGGAATGCCTTGGTCAGTCCAATGTTAACGTAAGCCGTAAACTAAATGGAATACAAGATTAATTAGAAATACTCTAGGAGTACACTTACACTCACACTCCCCGATGTTGTGGGAGTTAGGTTGGGTTTCACGAGCGGTAGGCTCGGTGGTTTGGTGATGGGCAGGTTAGCCCGGCGAGGCGATGGCTCGGATGGTTTTTTGACAGACGGGTTAGTCCGGGGAGCCTTGGCTCGGTAGATATTTGTGTCAGACGGGTTGGTCCGGGGAGCTTTGGCTCGGTAAATATTTGTGATGGACGGGATAGTCCGGGGAGCTTTGGCTCGGTGGGAAATAAATTAATGTTACATGTGCATAAGTATAAGGTGGTGGGTCTTCGGTATTGGAGGGTCGTCGCTTCGACACCAATACGTTGACTCGACAAGTGTAGTTTAGCACTTAGCCAAATAAAGTCTAGTATGCCAGCCGGCAAGAGTACGTAGGAGCTTCGCTTAGTGCACCAGCGTTGATGCATACGATAGGTCTGACTGGTAGTGCTGATACCGGTTTAGAGGTGGGCGAGGCCTAACCCACCGCTTCTGTTTGCCACTACGGAGGTATCCTTGGAGGTAAGGCTCCAGAAAGGGGTAACTAAAGGTGTATGTGCACAGAGTCGGGTGTGTAAGTTGCACTTGCATGTTCATACCACAGCATACTTGCATGACATAGCATTGGATATAACCCTTGAAACCTATTGTATAAATTGGTATATGACTTTTTATACAATAGGCCTTGCAAAATGATCCATTAGTCTATAGGTTTGTATGGGCATTCCTATAGGTTATGGTTACTTATTTAGTCTACCTTCTCGTACTTTACTTGCTCACCTACAATTTTCTTACTTATATTTGCTGTGATTATATGCTCATGTTAGACTAGTTCCGCCGTCACCTGCTTACTTTTGTTACTCTCCACATTAAATACCTTCCCTTTCCTTCTCCCCGCTCAATGCTTAGGAGCCATTGGGGAGGGGTGGGGGATGATAGGACTTAGTCTTTTAGACTAACGTTCGTTGACAAAATCATTTTATGGGATCGTGGAGCCGAACCAGGAGATATAGCCCTAGAGGTCAGTGTGTTTGGAGATGGGAGAATCTAGCACGGGAGTTCAGACAGCAGGGACAGTGAGTCTCGATCATTAGTACTTATTATAGATTTTATTCCGCGTTGAGTGACTTGTAGTGAGGATTATGATGTATCGGGCAGGAGCCCTTTTTATTAGTGCTTGGAGTTATCATTATAGTGGACTCTCCCTTTATGGAGATTTATATTTTATTCATGTGATTCTGTGGACCAGCATTTGAGTTTACTTTACTCTTATATTTATTCTACTATTCTGCGATCGGTATGGCCGGTAGGATCGACGTTTTGTCGTGACGACCTTCCCGAGTATGTTGTTGTCACCGCAAAATGGCGGTTCTGGACATAAGGCCCGGTTGGTTTTGCAAAAAAAGAGGGTCTTACATGCTCCATGGGGCTTGAAAACGAACTTGCACAGGAAAACGAGTTCATAGACTTACCGACGCGCGTTAGCTATCTAACGCCCCGCGGTAGCTTCCAAAACTCGATTTCCTGGGATGAAAAATTTTTATTTCTGTTCAAGGAAAAAAACCTTATTCCCCCCTAATGTTGGACACGAGATCCAACAAGTGGTATCAGAGGGTGGTTATTCCAAATTGGTTTCACCACCGAGAAAAATGGCCAATCCTGATCATGAGTCAACCAATGGGGATGAAATGTTGCACACTGATAAATCTTTAGCTATGCCATTATTCGTGGGTGAACACTATGAAGAGTGGAGAGTTAATGAAATCATCTCTTATATGTCAAGGCATAGAGGTGTGGGACATGACGTGTATGAAGCCACCAAGAAACCTGACCAAGCACGAGTGTCACAATAACGTGAAAGCTATGAATAACTTATTCTATGGGCTTGGTGTAGAAATTTTTGAACTCATTCACACGTTTCCCACTGCCTATGACATATGGAAATTTCTTGAATCTACTTATGGTTCTCCTGCTGCAGTTGATGAGTCGGAGCCATTTCTCATGGATCCGAGTGAAAAACCAAGTGAAGATCAGTTTGTGAAGAAAGACATGCCGATCACATCACAGGAAAGAGAAGCTGAAACCTCAGGGACGGATGAGCCAATTCACGAGGGAGTCAAAGAAACTCTATGCTCAAATGTAGCCCCATCCAAGAGCGTTGTAAGATGTCTAAACTTCTCTAGTATACGTAAATCTACATTTACATTGCATATTCTAGGCACCACAAGACGTAGAATAAAGAAATTGAAAATTATTATTTCAATACTACGTTTAAAAAATAATCTTTTAAAAGCAAATGTTAATGTAGAATCTACCGTTGATGTGACCTGTCCTTTCTGCTGCTCTTTGGATAACATTTCTACGCCTTGTATGGATTATAATGAATTAAAAGAGAAATAAAAGGTTCTTGAATAAGGGCTTCGTTCTACAAAAGAACAAAATGATAAATTAGGTCTAGAAAACTCATCATGAAAAGTGACTGTGCTGAATGCAAAAATTATAAAGTTGAAATCGAAGAGATGAATGAGACATTCGATGAATTTACGAGTAAATATAAAGCTCATATCGAATCTATTATCACCACTCTCAGAAACAACCCAATCGCATACAATGAAGCTAGATTTAACCTCAAACTGAAGAACAAAGAGCTAACACTGAAAATCTTCATGCTTAAGAAAATAATGCTTAAAACACGAACACTGAAAATCTTCATGCTTAAGAAAATAATGCTTAAAACACGCAAAGCCTAACTCTTAAGCTGCATGTAAAATCTAAAAGCATGTTGAATATGAATAACCATCTACAGGCTGAGTTAATCAATGGGAGTAGAAAATCGCAAGCTAGTGCAAGTGAAACTCTTAACTATAGACATAAATCTCACTTTGAAAAACAAATTACTCCCAACTCAAAAACAAATGAATGTAGATTTCCTCTCAACAACTACTATCCTATGAGTCCTAAAGTTAAGTGAATTAATGTTGACTTAAAGAACAACTTCAATATAGTTAATCTTCCAACACAATATTATTCAATTAAGGATCATCACCTAAAGACTCATAGAATTCTAGAATGAAATCTGCAACATAAACATAACATTAAAGCAAAGTATGGATGGAGGCCCATCATTCAAAATAGCGAACCCATTCCACTCAAAAGGGCTCTTTCACCGTCATCTCTGCAAGGTGTAACACGTGATGCTTGGGTACCCAAAGGAACTGCTACTCCTGGTCCCTTTTGGATACCTAAATCTCTTATCCATTAGTATCCACAAATTGTATGATGTAGAAACTAATCAAACCAAAATGACTCGATAATCTACATCACGATATGCTTAATGTTCTTTCTATTCTTATTAATTTGTTTTCTATTGTTTATAGAGTTTGAACTTCACGATATGCTCATTAAATCTACTTTATGTAAATACGCTTTAGTCTATCACACAGTGTACTTTCCTTCTGTGGGTGTTTGTTGTGAGTTAGCACGATAAGATGACAATATCAAACTAACTAAAGCATGGTATCTGAAAATCACAATGAGTATAGAGGTATCACAGAACACATCACATGATAAACAACTACCAACTGAGTCTGGAGTTCACATGTTTATTACATAATAAACTACAACAGATAAAACATGAACAATATATATAAGCTGCTACTCCACTGAAGAGGTGGGAGAAATATTGAGATTTCCCATGATCTTTTTGAGCATCTTTTTCATCCCCTCCACCTTCTTCTTTGTCTGTTTGATCTCCCGACCTTGCTCCTCCACCAGGCTGTAGATGTCCCGGCTTGTTTCCCCGAGGGACCCTATATGGTGTATCGGTGGCTGTGGTGGAGGTGCCCGTTGTAACATCCCAACTTTTATTGGGCCATCAAAACCCAAGTGGGCCGAATAAAAGTGACCCGGACCCCTACCCGTGACCCGGTAGAAGGTAACCATAGGCGGGAAGTGGAGCTAGAGAAATCCGATTTGACTTCTGTCAATTCTTGTGGCATCGTATATTTAATACAAACGCATCGGAACTCGTTGCGTCGTGATCCGAGGTCCAACGATAAATATTGACATTTTGAAAAATTTAGTGCGCCGCGACACGCAGATTTTGAATGTTTAAAAAACAAACTCCGATTTGACCCCGGTCAGTGGCATTGGTCTCGTATGTTCAATACGAAGTAAAGCGAGTTCTCCCCAGCCAAATTCCAATACGAGTAGCCAACCTATGGTCAAATCAAAGCATACTCGTGCACCAAAAAAGAGTGCACACACAAATTAAGACGCAACACCCCAGCTTTGACCCAACTCCTGGTTTCTTAGACCCACTTTGACCTTGACCAGCATGGGGAACCCACCCTAGGATTGACTTTGGTTAAACCCCCCCCCCCCCCCCAAAAAAAGTAAAATTTTTTGTATTTTTCCAAAAGAAGTACGCATTTTCCCCTCCTCATTAATTAATTAAGACTTTACCTTACCCCTCATCCACTTTGGGCCCCCAACTAGCAAGCCCAACCTTGGAGGCAAGTGGAGGCCCACCAACTCAATTCCCCCCACCTTTCTCTCTCTCCACTTTGAAAGGCCCTTTCCATGAGGGTAGATTCATTTCCCCCACATGGGGGAAATCCTTGGGCCTCTAGCCGTCCTTGGACAGCTGGAGGGTGGGGATTAATCCCTCCCTAAGGAGGGATTAATCCCATATTGCCTAAAGGGAGAAGGATCGCTCCCCTCCATCCTATAAAAAGACAACCCCCTCCCTTGGAAGAACACAACTGAGCAAATATCTACCTCACCCCTGCCCCCTCTCCCTACCTGGCCGGAGCTTCAGCTCGCAGGGAAAAAAACACTTCCACCCGAGCTCCAACACCACCTCCAACGGCGGCTCGGCCAGGACCCTCCCAAGCCCCTCCTCCATAGGTGGAAACCTTCCATCTCCCTCCTCCCTATCTTTTGGATGCTTTGCATGCGAGCTCCGGTGGCCGGAGCGCCGCCGCCGTCATTCCCTCCCTCCCGTTCAAAATGAAAAAAAAGAGCTACGATGATGGTCGGTGGAGGCAGGCCGACGGACCGCCGTAGGAGGGAGCGCCCACTCCCGGGTAGTCTGTAGGGGGCGGAGTCACGGCCGGCCGGTGGCGGGGAATTCCCGTAAGGCCGGAGGGTTTAAGTACAGTGGGGGGGGGGGGAAGATGAATAGTTTTAAAAAATTTTATATATGATATAAATTATATTATTATATTATTATAATATTTATAAATATTATAATTAATAATTGCTTTGATTTTTCAGAGACACAAATATGCTCCCAAGCAAAACATGTTGAACATGATAAATGTTTCTCTTATTGAGGGCTTCCTCCACAAATTGTTTGAGAATTTTTAGAATTGATTTGGTATTTTTTAAAGCCAAAATAAACTTTGTTTGACCAAATTAAAGGCCCAAAACTCTTTGAAAAATTATGAAATTTTTTTAGGCTCACTTTAATCCATCTTAGAAGTTGTGGCAATAATTTGGGATCATGGTGATAAGATTTGTTATTTCTTCCAAATTATGGAAGCCTAGGATTGCGCTCGGTATTTATTACGCTCGTTTTCTCTGAAAATGAAAATTGGAGCGCGCATCTATCCTTTCTAATTTGAATTATAAACTCAAATTATCTTATCGACGAGAGTCGCCGTGGCAAGTAACCAAGCTCCGTGTGCTCCGAGATTTCGTGAAATCGTCGAGTGCCTCAACTCTTGGATGATTTTGGCACGCTTGGAAAGTGAGAGTACGAATAATGTGTTATGAATCTTTCTCGACAGATAATAAGGAAGTAACTCTTCACAAGCCCAGATCCGATTAAGCCGTGATTAATATGTAGCAACAAAATTACTATCGGATCTTAATAATGTGAGTAAACCCAAGGAAGCTTATTTTAAAACAACTGAAATAGAACTGAACGTGTCTCCTGTGAAAGAAGAGGGAACTTAATGTGCCTCCTGAGAATGGAGATGGAACTGAGTCCTCCTAAATGGAGTGGTTGGACTACTAACCATTTTCTTAGCGATTATTTCATTCTTGCACTGGTTGAACTCCATTATTCTTTTCAGTTCAGCACTTTCAATTCAGTACTACTCCAGTCTCGTACTGGTCAAGTTCATTTCAGATCAGTACTTTCAATTCAGTACTACTCCAGTCTAGTACTTGTCAAGTTCATTTCCGTTCAGTACCTTCAATTCAGTACTACTCCAGTCTCATACAGGTCAACTTCATTTCAGTTCAGTACTTTCATTTCAGTACTACTCCAGTCTAGTACTGGTCAAGTTTATTTCAGTTTAGTATCTTCAATTCAGTACTACTCCAGTCTCGTACTAGTCAAGTTCAGTTCAATTAAGTACTTTCATTTCAGTACTACTCCAGTTTTGTACTGGTCACGTTTCATTCTAGTGCTTAAATTATGTATCTTTTGTTTAGTCGCTTTATTTACCGCACTTAATTCCTACATTTCACTAATCTAAACCCGGGTCTTGCTCTGACGAGCAATTGTGTTTTAAGGTCGAGCCTTAGTTGGGGATAACTGGAGTTTAGGTGTTCCTCCGAGTTTAGCCTCAAATAAAGCGCTCCCACCCTCCTTGTCGAAAGTTGAGTTGAGCATCTCTTCCTTAAGGTTAACGTATAGTAGGGTAGGCCATCACAGACTCGGTCCATATTAGCATGATTATTTGATTGATTGCTTGTGAACTGCTTGTGGTAAATTATGGCGGATCAGTCCCTTTCTTAGACCCTTCGTACCAGTACGGGAAGGTCGACGACTCAAGATGATAGGGAGATGGATACCATGGGTGACTGACCGTTATGTTGTCCCCGTTGGGTTTCCCTCCGCTGGTCGGCCAAAATATTGAATCGCCGGATGTCGCTCACATCCAAGAGTACACAGGCTTGTACGTTAAGGCCTGGGATATGCGGCACGGCCACCCCCAGAAGTGGCAGGACTGACCACTGTCACCGATGGCTACATCGGTGAGGCCTGCGGGGCTTGCTACCCAGCTTGAAAAGAAGTAGTCCATACTATGTCGACATATGGTCGTGTGCGCGGCTGTGAATTCCTATGGCATGTGCGTGGCTGTGAATGCCTACGGTATGTGAGCGGTTGTGAATGCCTGCGATAAAATACATGTTGAGAATACCTAATGTGATGATATTGTTGGATCCCTAGTTGGATTTGGGCTAGGTTCACTAACTAGGATGTCTGACCAATAATATATGGGTAGGGTCATGTGTTTTGAGTCCTAGAGTCTATGCTAAGTCTTTAGGTTCAACCATACATGGACTAGCCAGCAGAAGACTCAGGACTTAGAAGAAAATCAAGTTCAGAAAATGAGTTTGATGTTCGTCGAACTCACTCGATGATAGTTGTGCTCCGCTCGACGAACTCAGATTTAATTCTCTGAGTTGAGCTTGACGATATTCGAGCTCAGGTCGACGAAGTCTGGATTTCAACTTCAACACAGAATATTTTCTCTGAGCTCAGCGCAACCTAGATAGATTCTGTGCTCGACGAACTTGGACCACAGAATTGGCAAATTCACAGAGAGCAGTTAGCTGTGCTCAGGTCAACGAACATGGATCTCAGGTTGATGAACAAGTTTACTCAGGTCGACGAACAGGATTTCTCAGCTCGACGAACTTGGATGTCAGGTCGACGAAATCTGTTCTATGGTTAACGATTTCTGTGCAGATCCCGACTTAGAGTTTTCCTTATTTTCTGTTCATATTCCTTATATTAATTAGCAATAATTTCCTGAGTAATTAATGCTTATATTCTATGAATATAGCCATTACTGGCGGCATTGATTATGGTCTTCATCAGGATAATTACTGGCTCAATTAATTGGGACAGTTGGGGAAACTCATCAATGAAGATATTCTCCAGCCGATTTTCATTCTCCAGGACATCAGCAATTAATGCAGGGAATTCAAAATTCAAAGGAGAATTTGGACAGAGAATGTAAAAGAGATTTTTCTCTCTTTAGTTGACAGCAACTCAGAGAACACAGCACATAGAATAAACAGAAAAATACAGAAACAGTCTCAGACACTTTCCTTTGCAGAAAACACTTTGTTTTCTCCTTAACCTTACTGAAGAAGAAGAACAACAACAATCACTATCAAGAGTCTTCTTCAACTTCAACTCCAAGAGCTTTCAAGGACAACAATCACTATTAGACAGAAGTTCCTGGGTTACTACAAGTCAAGGCTAAAGACCTACTACACCCTGTGCAAGGCTTCAAGTGATTTCTGGAGAAGCCTTGACAACAGCAATCCATTTGTCTTCTCAGTTGTTTGAGAAAGAGAAGACACTATCAATCTCTCTCTCCCTCCTATATAAAGGGTTTGTTAATTCCATTCAAAAGTTTATTTTGGTTTTTGGGCACCTGATCAAAAGCACAAAGGTGGCAGTCACCTGATCAAAACCTACTAGTGGATTCCTACCAGGGTGGTAGAAGACTGGATGTACCCAAGTTGGGGAACTACTATAAATTTTCTTGTGTTTTCTAGTTTCCCGTCTTCTTATTATTCTTACTGTGACTGTGATAGTTTAGATTGCTATGTTGTCGTAGTTTAGTTTAGATCATTTTCTTATTATCTTTTACTACTACTGGTATCATTCTTACTCTGATAAGATCTAAAAATAGCAAATAAAATTTAAAATACTCTATTCACTACACCCCCCCTCTAGAGTAATCAGATCTAACCCCCATCTTTCAATTGGTATCAGAGCAGGTTCCTTTAGTTGTACAAGCTAACCCTTGAACCAAAAGATCCTTTGTTAGATTTGATCTTAAGTTTATATTATTTTACAGCATGGCACAGAACAAAGGTTATGCAACAACCAGACCTCTAGTCTGCAACTTGAATAAATTTGCAATCTGGAAGGCAAGAATCATGCTGTATATGAATTCTACTGATGAGGACATCTATAATTCTATTTTGACAGGTCCTCCTAAACCAACAGCTGCTACATCTACATCAACATCAAGCACTCATGCTATTCCACCACCTGAGTGGACAGATGCTCAGAAAAAGGCCAAGATTGCAGATACAAAGGCCATGAATATATTGTCTCAGATTATGTCAGAATACATATTCCAAAAGTTGGCTGAATGGACATCTGCAAAAGCAATCTAGTACTCTCTAAAATAGATGGTTGCTAGTTCAGCTGATGAGATAAAGGACAGAAGATCAACCCTTATCTCTCATTATGAAAATTTCAAGAGAGATGAAGATGAATCTGTTAGTGAAATGTACAACAGATTAAGTTCAATAATTAGTGAGTTGAAGACCTTGGACAAAGACATATCTCTCACTAAGGTGAATGATAAAATCATTATGTGCTTCCCAAGCACACGGGATTCCAGGATATGGCCAATCAAGGAGGCCAGGAGCATGAATGAGATTTCTACTGAATCTCTCCTAGGAAAGCTGAAATCTTATGAGCAGTTTATCAAGTCCAGGGAAGCTGCAGAACAAAAGACTCCTCCACCAGCAAGAAAGGAGCAGAATATAGATTTTAAAGCTGCTGAAGAAACAGAACCTACAACATCAAATGAAGAACTTCGGAGTCTCTTAGCAAAGAGATCTTACAAGATGGCAAGGAAGGACTTCAGGAGAAAGTCATCCAGACATTATAACAAACCCAGGCATAACAAAACACCCACTAAAAAAATTGTGTGTTTTGGATGCAGGAAGCCAGGACATTTCATCTCAGAGTGTCCTGAGAATCAAAAGAAGGAAAGAAGAAGAGAGAAGGACTCCAGGAAGCGGCACTGTTGGATCTTACAGCGCCCTTAGAGGGGGGGTGAATAAGGGTTGACAAAATTTATTTCTTAATCTTAATTTACTTGATGAAATAATTAAAGAAATCAAAACTAATTTTTCATAATAAAATTAAACACTTAGAAATAAATAAGAACATAAATGATAATCTTTTATTTCATAAGTGATAAACCAATATATATGAAATCTCTATGAAGCTAGAGATTAATGCTTATGAAAAATATAGTTCACTTTTGATTTCGCCGGTCCTTCTACCAAGATCCGGCATGCTAAAACGTATCTCTCCCTAGATCTTGCTACTAGCCTCCCTAGATCTAACCACGATCTAGACACTGCACATAAGGCAGTGAATACTCCCTAAGCCGCAGAAGGACTTGGATGCCACACACAAGGCGGTGATTTTCCCCTAAGCCACCCAAGGACCTAGACACCACCCACAAGGCGACAATTTCCTCCAAAGCCACGAAAGGACTTAGACGCCACACACAAGGCGGAGATTTCTCTACCGATTACAAAGATGATAAGATAAGTTACAAAATAGAAATTCAGAATAAAAACTCCCTCAAAATGAAGCTCTGAAGACGACGCCGAATCCTTGCAAAGATTGCCTGAGATGCTGCACACGAACCGTCTCTTCTTCGCTCCTGAACGTTCTTCGGAAAATAAGAGTTTTCTGAAGGCTGGAGCTCTCTGGATCAGTTGCACGGGAAGGAACATTCCAAATTCTACAATCCTTGATCTCCACAAAAAAATGATTCACTTTTATATATTATTGATATCGCCCGGCAACACTGGCTATTGCCAATCAGCGATATATTATCTGGCTGCCACGTGTCCCACGATTCTGAGGTTTCTACGGGAAAATTCAATCGTGGAGCTATCGCCGGGCGACAGTGGCTATCGCTTGGCGATATCTCCTTTTCACTTTTGCCATTAGAACCGTTACTAGAGTGTAGATGACTTCGATCTCATTCCGGAATGGGGTGGCATGTTCCGTAACTCCTCCTGGATTGAAAGTTATGGCTGTTTGAAGTTTAGCACACTAAACTCATCATTTTGTTTTTGTTCTAAAGTGTACACAACCTTGGATCATGCCATGACTGATTACTTGTCTCCTCATTCAACCTGTACAACATGCACACTATAAACACACAAAAGAGTAGATGAAATACATCACGGTATTTATTATTCTCAAACCAAGAGATGAGGAATGCATGCTCCAACAATCTCCCCCTTTTGATAATAACAAATACCTATATGAGAAATTCGTGAGTTTAAGACCATTTATATTTATAGGAAGTGTGGTAAAATATATGCATAAATAATAAGTTTAGCAAATAGTAGTTTTAAAACAATGCATACTATTCTTACATGAAGGCTCTCCCTACATAAGTGTTCCTTATATATTTTGCTCCCCCTAAATATCAAATCCACTAGATTTCTCATTTTATTCTCCCCCTTTTGTTATTAGCAAAAGTGGGTCGGGATGAATTTATAACTTTTAAGACTGATTAAGGATAACTTATTGGAAGAATAACCATGATTGAGCAATATGATAATATATGCACTTCTTTTATAATTACTCCTACTAAATAAATATTTCCTATGAACTTTACAATGTACTCCCTCTAAAATTTTTAAGTTCAAGCAAGTTATTCTCCCCTTTTGATTGTATCAAAACGGGGTAGAGGTGAGTGTATACCACTTGTTAAAAATAAGCATGGTGGAACCTAACGTAGTAAAGAACATAAATGAAATGATAGTGTAAACATTTTTATTTCAAGATATCACGTGTTAAAAAAGAAATCATGAGTAAGCGTAAGTAGTAATCACATCGGGAAAATATAATAAGTATTCTTAAAAATAAACATCTTTTTAGAAATAGAGAATATATAAATGCTAATGAGTTTTAAAACTGAAAATTAGTTGTTTGAGTTAAAGTTCTATGAAATGCTATTCCATTAAGATGTAATTGCAAGCATGATTTGAAAATATCAAGAAAAAATATAAAACTACAATGTAATAAAATTTGCATTTCAAGTAAACAAAAACATTGAAGTGGTCATGTTTTGCTATTTAGTGCATGTACTTCAGTTTGTAAAGAATTCTGTAGATATGCATTAGGATCCAATTCTCATGAGTAGAAGTTTTATATGTGATAATAATGTGTACAAAAGTGATTTGATAAAGTATACAAATGTATTAATCAAAATGAATGACATTTATAATGAAATAATACAACATTAAAATACACAAATAAAATTACTTCCACGATATTTCAGCGCACATACATAAAAAGTACAACTACCAAGGTGCTTCGCACACACAATGCTCATTAAGACTTATCAGGGTGCGAAGTAGTGCTTGGGGGTATCACTTTTATTCTTTTATAACTTTGTTTTTATTTTTGTGATCCAGTGTACTAAGAGAAGTGGTGAATATTTTTGTTTGTTACAAGACACTTTACAATCTTTTCCAATGTGCTCAACCTCACAATGCTAATTAAGACTTATCAGGAGGGTGAGTAGTGCTTGGTGGAGTTTTCCTTCTCATTTATTCTATGTTTTTTATGCTTGTGACCAAGGACTCCGAATTCACTTGTTTTACAAAAAATATCATTTAAAATTTCTAAACAACTTTTCTCTAATGAATAAGTGCATGAAAATCAAAGAATTGAAATAAATAATTCAATGTAGTGTAGATAATCTATTTTTGCATTTTAATTATTATGTTATTACACTACACAACCATGCAAGTATAAGATTAAAAACACATGTAGGTTATCAAAATAAGTGTGTGTGTAAAGTCATTATCAAACACAAACCATTACTCATACTTAGAGGCATGCTAAACAATTTTACACATATTTTCTACAATTGATTTCATTACACATAACAAGATAATAATCAAGACATGACATAAACAACAATGTTTTAAGAAACGTGAAAACTAAATTAAACATTGTATTGAATTTAAATTGATATAATTAACCATCCTTGACAATGACAATGAATAGCAAGCAGTTTTTATAATTTTTATTCTTTTGGATTCATTTTGTTATTTTGTATTTTATTTTCAAATATTTTTAAAACAAAGTGTTTTCGAGAAAACATAGAAGTATATTAATAACACATCAGTAAAATGACCTTTATGCCAGAGAAAATGTAAAAAGAAAGACTAAATAATAATTTTATGCTACTGACATTAGTACTAACGCATGCGCTAGCCACATAAATATGTTATATTGTATATAAAACATGATTTTTAATAATTTTTCATTATAGTTTATCTTGATTCATGTTTTCTAATATAAGTGACACCATGTACCGTGAAGAATTTTGAAAAATAATGAAAATATTGTGGATATAATTTTTTGCATATGGTGAAAAAAATGTTATTTTTCAAAATACTTATGTTGTTCAAAATCATGAATGCCCAAATTGTATATAATATGGAAAAACACAAGATAACATGTTCGAACAAAAGATATAATATGCATGACATAAATAAATATATAATTTATAATAATGTTTATTCAGTGATGGTGATGTAGTATGTCCTAGATTAAATACCCTAACTATATGTCAACACCCTAGCTCTGTACTAAGTGACGGATGGACATGAGGAGCTGCACACATGCCGTAGGTTGGGGCGTTAATTCCATATGCATACAAAAGATGACTGTCGACCTAGCACTCTTTCCCCCCAGTGCCTCGCAAGGCCCCACTGGAACCCACACTGGTTAAGGATAAGACATAACTTAGAGGTTAGGACTGCACACAATCCTACGCCGTCGCTAATGTGAGACTCAAACTAGGTGTAAATAATTATGGATATACTAAGCATTTAGGTCTAATGATGAATTCATAAACTATGACTTTTATGTATGAATGTTTTTTTAATTATAGTTTATTTTAAAGTCACATAGTTAAAACGAATTTAACTTTTAATTTTTCAACTTTTAAAATTCTTTTTAAGTTATTAATTCTAATGTTTAGATAAAAATGAGAAGCATGCAAATAATAGTGAAACATACCAATACACCAAACATAATACCAATATCCAAACATATGATTCATAATTCCTAAGTGTGTTTGAAATAATCTATTTTAGATTAATTCTTGATATATCATGAATTTTGATTTATGAATAGAATGAATTTAAGAATAGGATATCAGGTAGTGATAATCGATCATAGTGGTGTACATGAAGTTCATATTCATCCTTTTTAATTAATTTTAAGTGAAAGCTTGTAAGGTGAATAATATATATAATTTATTTAACTCAATTAAATCTATTTTGAAAATAATTTTATTAATATATCTTGATAATATCACTTAATAGATTCAATGTTAATTTTATAATGATATTATAAGACAATTATAGACAATGAATTTAATAAGTATGTATGCTAGAGACATAAGATAGTTAAACCACTTGAAAATAATATGACTTTTTATTCAATTTCATTTAATTTGATTCATTTAAGAATTTAGGCTCAACAAGTTAAAGTCATATATCAATAGATATAAATTGATCATAATACATGTTGGCTCAAAGGAAAATCCAAAATAAATAAATAAATAAATAAATGAAATAAAATATAAAATAAATATTAATCAAATCATGAAGTAGAATTTTGTGTATTTCATTTTGATTTATTTCTACTTCATACATTTGATTGGATACTAATAAATAAGAGATTTTGGAATCCAAAGGGGACCAAGTGTGACAGTTCCTTTGGGTACCCAAATATAACGTTTTGGCTTATTGGGAGACAAGTATGAATTGGCCCTTTCAAGTGTAGTTGACGCGTCATTCTTAAATTTCGGCCTCCATTCATACTTTTGATATTTAATATTCTTATATTTCAAATTTCCATAATTATTTTCAAAATTATTATTTATAGGAAATTTTTTAATATTTAAACTTATATTTGGAGCAGTTAAATTGTGATTGAGATTTATCATGTTTTTAAAATTAAATAAGCTACTTGGTGTATCTTCAATATGATTTAACATTCTAGTAGAAGTCTCATATAGTTTTGAAGAGAAATTAGAGATAAACGATTTTTTATTACTTGAAAATTTTTCGAAAAATAATTTTAATGATTCTAGTTTACTAGACAAAGCAAAATTTTCATTAATTAATTTTTTATTATGCCCTTTAGAAATATTCAGCTCTATTTCAAAAACTTTTAATTTATTTTTAAATTATTTGCAATCAAAACAAGGTATAATATTTTCAACTACAGAGCTAGATGAAAAGTAAGATACATCAAGTTTTGGTTCTACATTTAGTTGTGATTTTAAATTTTTATTTTCTAAACGCAATTCTGAAATAATATTTTTCAATTTCGTAATTCTACGTTTAGCCGCATTTAGCACATGCAATGTAGAAATAGAATTACAAACAATAAGGGAATTTGATTTTCTTACAACGCTCTTGGATGAGGTATGATTTGAACACAAGGTTCCTTTGTCATCTTCCTCTTAGCGTTCCTCTTCCAACGATATATTTTCATCTTCCCTTTTGCTTGACGTGTTCTCTTCTTCAATTACATTTGATGTGCATTCAACAGATCCTTAAATGGAGGAGATTTCTTGAATACTTAAGCAAGCATTCATATTCTCCATGTTTTGTGCTTGTTTTGATCCTGTAGATGGAGAATCATAAGTGTTTTCAAGAAATTTCCAAATTTCATAAGCAGTAGGAAACAAATATATAAGTTCAAATATATGTTGATTTAGTGCACAAAATAAACTATTTATAGATTTAGCATTTAAAACCACATCATTTTTATTTAACGAACTTGGGGGCTTTTCAATAGTAATATTCCAAACTTTTTCATTTAAAGAATTAAGAAAATTTTCCATTAGAATTTTCCACCCTTTATAGTTTTCACCCATAAACAATGGTGGTGCTAAAGATTTTTTATTTATTAAAATTTCATCCCCTCTAGTGGTTGCGAGATCATGAAGCGTCATTATTCCTGGTTGTGAAGCCATTTTGGAATAACCTGCTCTGATACCAAATGTTGGATCTTACGGCGCCCTTAGAGGGGGGTGAATAAGGGTTGACAAAATTTATTTCTTAAACTTAATTTACTTGATGAAATAATTAAAGAAATCAAAACTAATTTTTCATAATAAAATTAAACACTTAGAAATAAATAAGAACATAAATGATAATCTTTTATTTCATAAGTGATAAACCAATATACATGAATTCTATATGAAGCTAGAGATTAATGATCATGAAAAATATAGTTAACTTTTGATTTCGCCTGTCCTTCTACCAAGATCCGGCAGGCTAAAGTGTATCTCTCCCTAGATCTTGCTATTAGCCTCCCCTAGATCTAACCACGAACTAGACACTGCACACAAGGCAGTGATTACTCCATACACCGCACAAGGACTTGGACGGTATACATAAGGCGACTATTTTCCCCTAAGCCACCCAAGGACCTAGACGCCACGCACAAGGCGGCGATTCCCTCATAATCCACATAAGGACTTAGACGCCACGCACAAGGCGGCGATTTCTCTACCGATTACAAAGATGATAAGATAACTTACAAAATAGAAATTCAGCATAAAAACTCCCTCAAAATGAAGCTCTGAAGACGACATCGAATCATTGCAAAGATTGCCTGAGATGTTGCACACGAACCGTCTCTTCTTCGCTCATGAACATTCTTGGGAAAATGAGAGTTTTCTGATGGCTGGAGCTCTCTGGATCAGGTGCACGGGAAGGAACATTCCAAATTCTACAATCATTGATCTCCATGGAAAAATGAATCACTTTTATATATTATTGATATCGCCCGGCGACAATGGCTATCGCCAATCAGCGATATATTATCTGGCTGCCACGTGTCCCATGATTATGAGGTTTTTGCTGGAAAATTAGATCGTGGAGCTATCGTTGCGCGATAGTGGCTATCGCCTGGTGATATCTCCTTTTCACTTTTGCCATTATAACCATTACCAAAGTGTAGATGACTTCGATCTCATTCCGTAATGGGGTGGCATGTTCCGTAACTCCTCCCGAATTGAAAGTTATGGCTGTTTGAAGTTTAGCACACAAAACTCATCATTTTGTTTTTGTTCTAAAGTGTACACACCCTTGGATTATGCCATGACTGAGTACTTGTCCCCTAATTCAACATGTACAACCTGCACACTATAAACACACAAAAAAGTAGATCAAATACATCATGGTATTTGTTATTCTGAAACCAAGAGATGAGGAATGCATGCTCCAACAAGCACTACAACAGACCTTCCTCTAGCAAGCATAAAAAGAAGGAGAAAGGCTTTGTTGCTGAAACCTGGAGTGATACTGAAGAGGAATCTTCATCTTCAAGCTCTAGTGAAGATGAAGAAGAAGCAAAGGCAAGGGAAGTGTGCCTTATAGCTATCAATGCCTCTTACAGCCCATCAAATGCTGAGAAACAATCAGAAGAATCAGATAATGACGAATCTGAATCAGAAGCTGATCAGGTATTATCATACTTTGATTATAATTCTGAGAGTTTTAAAACTGAATTTAAATCTGTGTATAGATTTAATAAATTCTGAAAAAGAAATCAAAATGCTTAGGGAAAAGTTATCTGAACATGAAAACTTTGTTTCAGAAAATGTTAAATTAAAAGATGAATTGACTTGAGCAAATGAACAAATAATATCATTAAGATCTGAATTAGCTGAGGCTAGGAAACTTGAAGAATCCCTAAATGGGAGAAGCATCAAGTTGATGGACATCACAAGCACAGTTAATGCCAGGCTCAATGACAAGCTGGGCTTAGGTGCATCATCAAGCCAACCCCCACTAATTCAAAAAAATATTTTGACAACTCCAATTAGATTTGTTTCTGAAAAAGGAAAAGAGAAAATAGATAATGATGAAAATGTTAAACCCACTGAATTAAAACCAAAGAATAAGAAATGGAAACAGAATAAGAAAAATCTTAACTACAACAATGTTCAACAGATTTTGTCGAACTCCGATCGATGAAATGTATACAGGTCATCGAACACCAGTCAACAAACTCCGAATGTAGATTTCTATTATAATAATTTGTTGAACTACGATCGACGAAACCAGTATGGTTCGTCGACTAGATATCGATGATTTTGGGGCCCGAAGAATGACTATTTCCATTCTCTGAGTGGAGTTCAACGAACTCACCCCCGTTCTTCTAACTCAGGTCGACGAACTCACTTGAATTCGTCGAATGCAGTTCAGTATAATAAAAACTTCAATTCTTCTAAAAACTATAATCCACCAAGATCTTCTAATAATCAATTCAATCAATGGATCTTACCACCTAAAAGATATCACCCTTTAGGATATAAATACCAACCTGAATACTCTTACATTTCTAGTTTCAGTTATGTAAAGAAATATGGACCCAAGGTAACCTGGATCAAAAATAGCTAATCTGTTTTATTGCAGTTGAAAGACTATCCTACCATATAGTAATAGTGGTATATGGATAGTGGCTGTTCTAAACATATGACTAGAAACAAGGCCAACCTAACTCAATACAAGTCAAAGCTAGGACTAAAGGTAATATTTGGTGACTCCAATTGTGGCCAGACTGAAGGCTATGGATAAGTCAAGATTGGAGTTGTCACCTTCAGGAAGGTAGATATAAGTAGATTGAAGCATAACCTTATCTTCATAAGTCAATTATGTGATGAAAGATTTTAGGTATCATTGATTAAAACCTCCTGTATTATTACCACTTTAGATAACCATGTAGTTTTGACTGGCACTAGAGTAGGAAATATTTATATAGTCAATTTTAAATCTGCCAAAACTGAAATCTGCCCGTTTAATTCAACTAGCAATAACAATGACCTTTGGCATAGGTGATTAGGTCATGTAAACTTGAAAAATATTGCCAAATTATCTAGGGACAACCTTATTAGAGGATTGCACTCTTGTCCCTTCAAGAAGGAAAGCCTCTACAGGACTTGTCAATTAGGCAAGCAAACTAAAAATAGTTTTAAATCAGTAAATAAAAGTGACTCACCTAGGATATTGTACTTGCGACATATGGACCTCTTTGGCCCTATTGTAGTACAATGTCTAGGAGGGAAATTTTATACTTTAGTGATTGTAGATGACTTCTCTAGATTCACTTGGGTATTCTTTCTGAGATCTAAGTCTGATAACTTCAAGGTTCTTACAGATTTTCTCAAGAACATACAGATTGAGTACTCTACTCCAGTTACATTGATCAAAAGAGATCATAGTACTGAGTTTGAGTCTCTTGCTATGCTAGAGTTCTGTGAGAAGGAAGGTATCAAGCACTGCTTCTCAGCTCCTAGAACACCTCAACAAAATGGGGTTGCTGAAAGAAAGAATAGAATCTTACTTGAATCTACAGGCACATTACTTGCAGATGCTCATTTGCCCCTATCCTTTTGGGCAGAGGCTGTGAGCACATCAAATTATGTACTACATAGAAGTCTTATACACAAACTTAAGAATAAGACTCCTTATGCGCTACTTAAAGAGAATAAACCTAAAGTAGACAATTTTAAAATATTTGGTTGTTTATGCTAGACAACAACAATAAGAAACACATTAGAAAATTTGAAGCCAAGGCTAAAATGGGGATTTTTCTTGGATATTCCCAAGTAAGCAAGGCTTATAGGGTCTTTAATAAATCTTCCTAGATAATTGACGAATTTGTACATATTTCATTTAATGAAACAAATATGTTTTACAAGGAGAAAGAAATTTCTACCAGTAATTCTTTGTAGGAACCAAACTTGTGTGAGAAGTTAAATGAACTGACCCTCATCAATGAGGCTGCTAGTCATCCTTCTTCACAAATTGTTGAAGACAATGAAGCTAAAGAAAGTGAAGATGAAGACAGTAGAATCAGTGAAGAACCTCCAACAGCTAATATAATTCCACAAGAGGAATTTATACCCCAAGCTATTGTAGAACAAACTCCACCTACTTAATTTGTCACACTTATAGATCATCCTGTATCTCAAGTGATTGGATACATTTCAGTTGGTGTACAGAACCGGCATCAACTCAACCAAGATTTGATGCATGCCTACTTCATATCTCAAATTGAGCCCCAATCCATTAAAGATGCAGAGCAAGATCCCCACTGGATTGTTGCAATGCAAGAGGAGCTCAATAAATTTTAGAGATGCAGAGTTTGAGATTTAGTTCTAAGACCAAGAGACTACCCAGTCATTGGAACCAAATGGGTATTCAGGAACAAGCATGTCGCCTAAGGTGTCATAATAAGAAACAAGACAAGGCTTGTTGCTCAAGACAATATGCAAGAGGAAGGGATTGACTATGATCAAACATGTGCACCTGTTGCAAGTCTAGAAGCAATCAGAATCTTCCTTGCATATGCTGCCTACAAGAAGTTTAAGGTTTACCAAATGGATGTCAAGAGTGCATTCCTTAATGGTGAACTTAAAGAAGAGGTTTTTGTTGAATAACCTCCAGGTTTTATTTCTCCTACTTATCCCTATCATGTTTTTAAATTTCATAAAACTCGTTATGGTTTAAAGCAAGGTCCAAGAGCTTGGTATGAAACCTTAGCTAGCTTTTTTTAGAGCATAAATTTTCTAGAGGCATAGTAGATAGGACACTATTCACTAGACACCATAAGGATAAGTCTTATTAGTACAAATATATGTAGATGACATCATTTTTGGGTCAACAGATTCCAAACTATGCAAGATGTTCTCTGACCTCATGTATTCAAAGATAGAAATGAGTAGCATGGGTGAGCTCTCCTACTTTCTTGGTCTCCAAGTGAAGCAGCTATCTGATGGCATCTTTATATCCCAATCTAAGTATGCTAAAGAGCTTATCAAAAAGTTTGGGATGTCAGATGCCTCAGCCAAGAAAACACCTATGACTACTAATGCTGTAATTGACTCTGATGAACATGGGAAACCTGTTGATCAGAAATTATATAGGGTCATTGTTGGGTCCCTGTTATATCTTACAGCAATTAGACCTGACATAATGTTTGATACATGTCTTTGTGCAAGGTTCTAAGTGAACCCTAAAGAATCTCACCTTACTTTCTTAAAAAAAAAATTTAAGATATATAAAGAGTTGTCCTAGTCTAGGACTATGGTGTCCAACTGAGTCAGAGTTTGAGTTGGCTGGATACTCAGATGCTAACTTTACTGGATGTAGAGTGGACAAAAAGAGTATCTCAGGGATTTGCCAGTTCTTTGGTATGAGATTAGTGTCTTGGTTTTGCAAGAAGCAGTCTTCTATGTCTACTTCAACTGCTGAAGCAGAATATATAGCAGCTGGCAGTTGTTGTTCCCAGATGTTGTGGATTCAGAATCAACTCCTGGATTATGGGTTCAAATTAAATAATTCAACTCTACTATGTGACAACACAAGTGCAATTTCCATTACACAAAATCCAGTGCATCACAGTAGAACTAAGCATATAGACATTAGACATCATTTCATTAGAGAGTGTGTGGACAAAAATAAAATTAAGCTTGTCTACATCTACAATGATTTGCAAAAAACAGATATCTTCACAAAACCCTTGGATGAGAGGAACCATCTGTTCTTTATAAATCAGCTTGGCATGATCAATGGAGAAGGCTAAATTTAATTTCTGTCTGTGGTCGACGAATTTTTCACCATTCGTCGAACGGAGATCGACGAACTGTGAAAAGTTATAGAGTTATTCGTCGAACGAAGATCGACAAACTCTCTGTGAGTGAAGTTCTTTCGTCAAACGGAGATCGACGAATTCGCGTCAAAAAATTTCGTCGAACTGAACTCGACGAAATGTTTTCACTTCTTCTGACTGAGATTGACAAACTCTTTTGTCTATAAAATATTTAGTCGAACTGAGATCGAAGAATTTTATTTATTTCGTCGGTCGGAGACTGTCGCTTCATATTCTGAAAACCATATATCTAGGTTTTCTTCGAGCTCCGTCCCGTGCTTTCTGTTCCTTTGCAGTTGATCTCTATTTTTCTTGTGCAGGCGAAAATAATGGCGATTCCGGCATCCTCTCTTACTGCAATGAAATTTAACATGGGCTTTGATATTGATTTCGATTCCTTCCAGCACTCTGACTAGTTATTTGTGGACTTTCTGAAACTGCTTGAGGACCAAAACCTGAAGAAATTCATGACCTGCCGCATCAAGATTGCTATGAAGGAGATTAAGGAATGGGTGTTCACCTCTACAATACCAGAGGAAGATATAATGATAGGGACAATATCCAGTAACACAGTCTCTCTTACCCCCGCCGTTTTAACTAAGATTTTTGATCTGTTGAATGGAAATGATGATATAGAGATGGGTAGTGAGGAATATGATAATATGTTGATTAAGATGGGTCACTTTAGAGAAAACCCCAACAAACTGCTGAAGAAAAACCTATCTAATGGATATAAGATTTTAGCTAATGTTGTCGGCAAAGTTCTGCTGGGAAAACATACCGCACACGACTACATCACCAGACACCAGATCTTCGTGATGGGTGCTCTGGTTGATAAGAAAGGAGTTAACTAGGGAAAATTGTTGTTCGATCTAATTGAGAAGTAAAATAACAAGAAGGAAGTTTGCTTTGGAAGGATTCTGTGGATAGTCCTTAGAGAAAAGGCTCCTGAACTACTGGTCTCCACGATAGTGTTCTTAAATGCCTCCAAAAGGCTTACATCTGCCCTGTTTGTCAGATGGGAGAGGAAAATCACAAAGCCCTCCAAGGCTTTATCCTATACAAGGACTTCTGAGAGCACTAGGGATGTGCTAGCCACTCCTCCACCTCCAGAATATGTCCTCCCCTCCACCAGCATTACTTCTCCTCCTCCACCTCATCATCAACAACCATCATCTTCTCCAGTTCATACTCCACCAACTCACGAACAACATTAACCCACACCAGTATCAACCCCGGTTCCATCTCCTGAGCACATCATTCCACCTCAATCTCCACTCCCACCTCATTTAAATGACATACACCCTGACACATTTATGTCATCACCTTCAATCTACTGTTTCCTCCACCATATCCACAACAAGAACCCATTTCCTCCCCCACAACCTCAGTCCAACCTACAACTGCTGCAATGTCATCTATTTCCATCCCTCCACTCACCCACACTGACATTCCATCTAATGTTCCAGACTATACACATACAGATATGTTCAGTGTCTTCTCTGTTTGCTCCAATTGTGGACATCACACTCCTTACTCCTCCACTGCTCCAGAATCCCTCTATCTTAATTTATCTGATATAGTTAAAGATCTCCTTGCATTCATTTCTCCCAATCTTAAAAAACTAATAACGGCTGCTATAGCTCCCCTTTCTACTTCCATCTCTAGTCTTTCATCCAGAATTGCTGCTTTGTCTCGTGTCCCTTCTTCTGGAGGACTGGCTTCAGTGTCCCCTACAACCAGTCAGGGGGAGATGCGCTATGATGAAGAAGTTCCAGTTTTGACAGCAGCAGCAGAAGCAGCAAAAGCAGCAGAAGATTCTTTGATGTCTGATAACTCAGAAGAAACAGCTATTCTGGCTGAAATAATTGATCTAGTTGATTCTGATATAGATATGGATGATTCAATTATGCCAGACATAATAACTATTGGTGATTGCATTATCAATCCCATAGTTGATTTATTCAACTTATTAAATTCTTTTGGTACAATTCATTTGAATTTCCTTCTAGTAGGCTGCTCAAAGCCTTCAATGGCTATAGTTCCATATGCTTCACCAATAAGCCCCACAGTTGACAAGCAACTAAAGGCCAGTTTTGCAGTTACAGAGATTCCAATCATATCAGCTCCCAAGGGTATTTCTTCTCCATAGGCGTCTCAGCTCCCACTTACAAGATGGATGACAGTCCCATGCCAGATTTAGATGAAATCATTATGGCAGCTTTTGAAGAGGAAAATAAGTTAATTTCTGAAAAAGTTGCTGAAACTGTTGTTCCAGAAGTTGTAGTTGCAGAATCTCCTGTACAGCCCCAGGATGAAAAATAGATTTCCCAAGATATTCTAAAAGCTCTTGATGATCTATATGACAATCCTCAGAGATCTTCTGATGAAGATGAGGATGATGATTCTGATGATGATGATAGCTCTACTGGTAAGAAGAAAGTCTCTAAAAACAGAAAAGTTGTTCCCAGTGCCGGATGCAGAAATTATATTCTGTGGGCAGAGTATAAAATAAACCGACTTAGTCTCCCTTTTAAATATATCTATATTACATTAATATATTGTCTATATACATTAATATCACACAATTATTTAAATTAGTTTATCAGCTTGAAAAAAAATGACATTATTAGCCTCAATTTGTCATTCTTTATGAATTATTTGAATATCATCAATCCATTTTAAACATTTTAATCATTTCACACAATAACTTAATAAAAAATTTTAAACAACTAATTTGTTTATAAAATAAATAAACAACAATATAACAACTAACTTGTTTAAGAAAGCAATAAGAAAAAACATAACAACAAACTTATTTATAAATAAAATATATAAAAAAACATAACAATAAATTTATTTTAAATTGTTTTGACAAAAATGAAACAATGAATTTATTTATAATAAAAAATTAAATATAAATATAACAACAAATTAACTTTAATATTATTTTAAATACCAACATAAGAAGGAATTTGTTTATACAAAAACATTTAAACAAAAGCATAGTAATGTTCTTTATACAAAAAAATGTTGTTGGAAGAAATTGAACCCTAGACTTCTAAATTACTAAAAAATAACTCTACCAACTATACAAAGAAGCCAATTTTAACTTATAAAATTTTCTTTTTATATATTAGATTATAATGTATCTGTCATGATAAACCTATTTCCTATTATTGAAAGATAATATTTTTAAATTTCTGTGTGGGCAGCCTCCCAAGCTCGGCCCTATGTAGGTCCGCCCCTGGTTGTTCCCATTGCTACTCCCAAACCAAACCCTACTCATGATACACTATATTATATCTTACAGAAGATCACTCCATATCCTGGGATGCCAGCATGGATGTGGCTTTCAAAGAATGAGCAGAAAGCCAGAATGAAAAGTAGGAGGTACTCTCCTCCTACTCCTCAAAGGTACTGGAGAGGTCCTCCTCCTCCTCCTCAACCTACTGCTGGTGCTTCAGGAAGCAATTCTTAGAGGTATACCTCCTATGCTCAAACTTATCAAAGGCATCAAGCTAGATCCTCAAGTTATCAAGAAAGCAGTCAGCACAGGTATTCCAGCAGACAATAATATCAACAACAACATCAACAACAACAACATCAACAACAACAACAACAACATCAACAACAAGCTTCTGAAACAAAAAAAAAAGTTGAAAACCCAAAAAGACCTGAATCTCCACCTATTCCATTTGTGTATCCTGAAACTAAAAATACTTCAAGAATGACAAGATTCTAGGAGCTTGTTGGATTATCAATGATCAATAAAGCTAAAGCTGAAGGGAGAGATCCATCTCAATACTCAACAATGTCAACCTACAAAAAGAAAGAATTAAAAAGGTTTGATAAGGCTAATAGATTATTCAATGTTGATTCTTACATGAATCTGCATCCAGAGGATGTTGTTCCCAGAGCCACTTCTCTCAATATTATTGGAGCTACTGATATGACAATGTCTAAAAGAGAAGCAGCTAATCCAAATAGAGAAATCAAATTTACACAGCCCTTTGAGAAAGACAAAGATGGCAAGCAAAAGAAGAAGAAGAAATGATATACTCTGTTTAATTTTGATTTTCTGAACTATATTTAATTTCTATCACAAAGCTCCAATATATGTAAATATCTGCTGAATGTTTCAATTTTCTGTCAGATATATTTATCCTGCTTTGTGAATGTTTTTCTTTCATTTTGTACTAGTGACCTCACTCAAATAGGGGGAGATTGTTGGATCTCTAGTTGGATTTGCGCTAGGATCACTAATTAGGATGTTTGACCCATAATGTATACCCAGGGTCATGTGTCTTGAGTCATAGAGTCTAGGCTATTTCATTAGGTTCAACCATACATGCACCAGCCAGCAGAAGACTCAAGACTTAGAAGAAAATCAAGTTCAGAAAATGAGATTGATGTTCGTCGAACTCAGCACGACGATAGTCGTGCTCCGCATGACGAACTCAAATTTAATTCTCTGAGTTGAGCTCGACGAAGTTTGGATTTCAACTTCAACACAGAATATTTTCTCTGAATGCAGCTCGATGAAGACAGAATCTCTGCTCGACGAACTTAGACCACAGAATTGGCAAGTTATTCACAGAATGTAGTTATCTGAGCTTAGGTCGATGAACTTGGATCTCAAGTCGATGAACAAGTTTACTCAGGTCGACGAACATGATTTCTCAGCTCGACGAACTTGGATCTCAGATCGACGAAATCTATTCTATGATTGACGATTTCTGTGCAGATCCTGACCTAGAGTTTTCCTTATTTTCTGTCCATATTCCTTATATTATTTAGCAATAATTTCCTGAGTAATTAATGCTTATATTCTCTGAATATATCCGTTACTGGAGGCATTGATTATGATATTCATCAGGATAATTACTTGCTCAATTAATTGGGACAGCTGGAGAAACTTATCAATGCAAATATTCTCCAATCGATTTTCATTCTCCAGGCCATAGCAATTAATGCAGGGAATTCAAAATTCAAAGGAGAATTTGGACAGAGAATATAAAAGAGATTTTTCTCTCTTTAGTCGACAACAAAACAGAGAACACAACACAGAGAATAACAAAAAAATATAGAAACAGTCTCAGACACTTTCCTGTGCAGAAAATACTTTGTTTTCTCCTAGACCTTACTGATGAAGAAGAAGAACAACAATCACTATCAAGAGTCTTCTTCAACTTCAACTCCAGGAGCTCTCAAGTCAACAATCACTATTAGTCAGAAGTTCCTGGGTTACTACAAGTCAAGGCTGAAGACCTACTACACCCTATACAAGGCTTCAAGTGATTTCTGGAGAAGCCTTGACAACATCAATCCACTTGTATTCTCAGTGGTTTGAGAAAGAGATGATACAATCAATCTCTCCCCCCTCCTGTATAAAGGGTTTATTAACTCCCTTCAAAAGTTTATTTTGGTTTTTGTACACCTGATCAAAAGCTCAAAGGTCGCAGTCACCTGATCAAAAGCTGCTAGTGGATTCCTACCAGGGTGGTAGAAGAGTGGATATACCCAGGTTGGGGAACCACTATAAAATTTCTTGTGTTGTCTGGTTGCCCCTCTTCTTATTGTTCTTGATGTGGTTGTGATAATTTAGATTGTTGTGCTGTGGTAGTTTAGTTTAGATCATTTTTTTATCAATTACTACTACTGGTATCATTCTTACACTGATAAAATCTAAAAACAGCCAATAAGATTTAAAATACTCTATTCACCCCCCCCCCCCCCCCCCCTTCTAGAGTAATCAGATCTAACCCCTATCTTTCAGTTATGCTAGTGGAACTTTATTGCATTGCTGCTGCTTTTCCCGTTATACTATGTTGCGCTTCTTTATAATTGCTTCTAGCATATATATAAAACATTATACTAACTCTCCCTTGCTTTCACTATCTACTTTTGTTGGGTGGGTGTGTGCTCATCCCCAGGATATGGAATAGGGGAGGATATTTGTTTCTACTTAGCTCTGTGACTAACGGTTATTTAAATAACCATTCACAGGAAATGAAGCATCGTAGTGACCCGCAGTCGCAAGAGATTACACCAGCAAATTGAACTACTCGAGCAGAAGCACCCCCGACGTCTTCAGAGTTACGAGACGTGAGTACCGACGAGCTAATTAGGGAGAGAGAGAGAGAGGAGTTATATGCAGTACTTGTACAACCTCCGGGGTTATATATATAAATATATATATATATATATAAATATATTATACTGGTTTTCTGTTAATTCTTCTGCCAATCTATGATGTACATTGAATGTTATGATTCTAGACAAGCAAGGTGGCCACCTAGTGCATATATAATGTGGGACGTTGCCCCTAAAGAGCACTGGGTGGACGTCTTGGGCAGTAATATTCCATCCAGCTCGACCTAGGTAAAAGTTGAGAGAAGGGGTCTTACACCCGTGCCCGTGAGGAAGAAGGAATATCACCTACGCTGTAGACCCGAGGGAAGCTGTCTATGCGGTAGGATGACCAGTCGATGGCCGGGTACTTCTCTGTCAGGATGCTCTGGATCACACCACCCAGAGGAAGTGTGTTCACCCGCTGGTGGTCAGGAGATTTTAGGTGAAAAGTGTAGTGCATCATGGAAAGAATGAGATCTGAGACACTGAAGGACTTCTTGGCCAGGATATAGTAAGTCATCATTGACAGCTGGGTCGTGACCTTCCTGGTGTTCCTATCCTTGAACATGAGGGAGTAACGTAGGATATCCTGGATGATGTGGGCGTCGGGAGTGAGATTATCTACCGAGGTGAAGAGATCTAAACACCCCTCCACACCGTGGATAACCTCGTTTATCTCCCTCCAGTCCCTAGTAGTTCTAAAAGACTCCACGATATCGAGGACTGGACAGTTGGGTGTCCAGACAAATTTTGTGTCGAGATCTGCACGGGTTATTGTCACTATCCCCGTGCCAATGCAGTACTGGACACCCCTACCTAGGCATATTTGAGCGGGATCCCAAAGGTTATTGTAAAACTCTCGGGTGATGGAAGAGGAGAATGGGGCACCAGATGAGATCACTGCAAGCACACCCAATCCCTCCACACACTCATAGATATGAGCATATCGATCATCAATTTCTATGATCATCTGAATGCTCACAGTTACATCAATAATAGCAGGGTAGGTGGAGACCGGGACACGGGACCTCTTGGAAAAGCTGCGACATGCACACTGGGAACTCGACGAAGCCATATCCTTAAAATAAACCGTGAAGCCATTTAGTAAAATCTATAAGAAGGGGGTTAACCAAAAAAAATATAACAAAATAGATATTGAAAACTGTCCTATGGTTCCTACTGTCGGGCGATAATTTGTTAACGCCTGTCTATTGCGTGACGGACTGTCTTCGTCCTCTTCCGCCGGATATGTTCCAAAACCCCAATTTTTGGTTTAAATCCACTCCCAAACGCAATAGAAATCATAGATCTGTGCTTATGATGAGTAGATTGGAGATATGATAAATTTAATAAAGAAAAATCAACATACATCCTCCACCGGCTGTCTCCTTTTTTAACAATTATAACATTGGAGACCCAGTCAGGGTATTGGTTTTCAGATATGAAGCAGGCCTTGAGGAGCTTGGCCACCTCCTCCCTGATGGGCTCAGTCAACTTATCCGTTGTGGACCTCTTCTTCTGCTGGATGGGGCAGGCTTATGGATCCAGGTTGAGGCGGTGGTAGGCAACATCTGCATCGTTCCCCAGATTTTCTGCCGCACTCTACGTGAAGATGTCCACATTCTTCTGGATGCATTCCAGCATCTTCCCCTAGTACTTTAGGCTCAACCACCAGCTGATGTGCATCTTCTCCACCCTACTTCCTTGAGTGAGAACCTCCATCTACACCACCTCATCGGCTATCTCCAACCAGGATTTCTCGTCCTACTCTCCAACGGCTCCCTCACCTGGGATTACGACCTCCTCCTCCTCAGCTCCCTCTATGGCCATTATTTCGGCTTGCTACTCAAGGACTCCTTCCTCCACCTCCACCTGGGTGCGGAACTCTTCCTCCACTTCCATCTCCTCCACCTCTCCTTCGGCCACCTGCTTGGACAGCTCCTCCATCCTCCTATCCATCTCCTCGGCTCCTCCCTGCCAAGAGATGAAGTTCACCTCAGTGACATAGCACTCTGTTGCCACCTTGGGGTCTCCCCGGACCCTGACCTAGATTCCATCATTGTTGAAATTCAAGCAATGATGGAAAGATGAGGGCATGCAGTGGAAGGTACTAATCAGGGGCCGTCTGAAGATAGCATTGCAACTACTGGGCACATCTACGATGACAATCCTGTAGTTTCTGGACTGCCCCCACCCCAAGGTAACATGGAGTCCCACTCCTCCTTCCACCTACTTCCTCTCTCCTGAGAACCCAAAGAGTGGAACGTCTGAGGCCAGCACCCTCCGGGCCTCCACCTTCACCGCGTCAAACGTCTTCTTGAAGATGACGTTGACAGAACTCCTGTTATTGATGACGATACAGGAGATAGTAAAATTCTCGACCGCGGTTTGGATGACCAACGCGTAGCAAAAAGGATCCTCATGATCTGGCATGTCCTTCTTAGAGAAGGTGATCTTCTCCTCCGGGGGTGGGGCTAGAGATGTGGAGGCAACGACGCGGCGATACATAGTATGAAGACTCCCCTTTCGAGCGGCCTCAACCACCCCCCCCCCCTGTTGATCACTCTGATCTATCTTTAGTTGCCGACATCGGCGCTATCCTTGCACAAATCCTCCTCTCCCATAGGCAGGAGTTTTCAGTTCCTCCTAGCGGTCCTGCTACTGCTGCTCCCTAGTTCCCCTAAATTCTAAGAACTCCGGACAAATGGCCGTAGCATGGCCCTCTTCCTGATGGAAGTCATTGTAGGTCAACTCCACCCTGAATCCCTTATTATCCTCTATCGGGCTCTCCTCCTCCTCCCCAAGGCCATCACCAAAGCCTGATGTTTATCGGGGAGAGGAGTCCTTTGGCCTTGCCTCTAGCCTGGGGGTTGAACTGGCCTAGGCCTCTCTTGCGTTGGTCTCCTCCATGGAAACCTCTCCTCGGCCCCTGATCTTGCACTCTTGTTGGCTCCAACCAAGCCGATTGTTGTCTCCTGGCACCACCACCTCGGCTGTTGCTGCTGCTGTTATTCCCTATGCCTAGGTTCAGCTCTCCTCACCTCCTGACCTATGCCACCTGCCAGCACCTTCGCCTCCTCCATGGCCCACCTAGCCAACTTCCAGGCCAACTCCTTGTTCGAGGACTCCTCGTTGACCTCCCACATCGCCCTCTCCATCAGCTCCTCAAAAGAGAGGGGTGGCCCCCTCTTCAATTCCATCCGAAAAAAACCCTGTTGTAGCCCAGGGTAAAGGACACCATGAGGGTGTGCCTGGGAATCTCCGGCACCTGGAGTACCTCCTCTTAGAACTAGTCCACATAGCTCCCCATGGTCTTGTTCACCACTTGTTTGATGAGGAACAGGGACTCAGACTCTTTCTTCCTTTTCTTGGAAGTGGTGAACCTCAGCATGAACCCCCAACACAGGTCCTCAAAACAGTAGATGGACCTGGCCGGCAGTTGGTGGAACCAAACTCTTGCTTTAACCATGAGGGAGATGGCGAAGAGCCTTCACTTGAACGCATCCAAGATCTGTCGGATCGAGACCACATACTCAAAACACTGGATGTGCTAAACCGGGTCATCCCTCCCGACGTAGTACGATAGCTCCGGCTCCCGAAACCCCTTTGAAACTGGGGCGGATGAAACCAAATCACTGAATTGGCTGCCTCCCCATGTCTAGGACGGCCGATGTCGAGCACTCGTCTCATTCGCCGAGTGCGAATTTGATGAGGTTAAGTACCTCCTGCCTGAACTCGAAAATCCCGACAGTTGCAAGCGGGTGAGGGGGTGGCGAGTTTTCCCTGCCCGAACCTGTCCTTCTCCTCCAGTGATCGAGCCCACTAAAGATTTTTTGGTGCTAACTATGCTCCAAGCTCACCGCACCAAAATGTTGAAACCAAAAATCGGTCTCTGTGGAATTCGACCATTGGGGAAGTGGTGATCACTTACTTCTCTCTCACAAGCTAAACGACCAAAGACTTAACACAAGGAACAGACCCAAGTCTCCAGCATGGAGGTCCCACCACACACCCGAAAGATTTTCTAGTGCTTCCCCTTCTTAGCCAAATGCTGAGCTAAGGACACCTTAGATAGCACAAGAAGACCAGAGCACAAATAAGCATGGCTTCTGAGGTACACACTTGGGCCTATTTATAGTTTTTGAAGTTGGTCTGCTAATAGCGCACCTCCGCTGTTTGGAACAGCTATATGCAGCCAAAAGTGGTCTGCCAACAACATAACATCGGTGTTTTAAACGGCCATATATATACCTAATTAGGTTAACCACATGATACTTGCACCCCATTCTTAGGGGAAATCAGGACCAACTTGCCACTGGCCTGGGCGGACGAGGGCTGGCGAACTCGACTCGCCTCTATCGTTAGGTGAGTGCAAGTTGGCTCACGCGACTCGCCCGCACTTCCTGGAGGAAGCGGGCTAGTGATCCTAGTTCGCCCACCTACGTGGTGGGTGTGGGCCGGCTGCCCTAGCTCGCTCGCTTGCTTGGTGGGTGCGGGCCGGCTGCCCTAGCTCGCTCGCCTGCTTGGTGGGTGCAGGTCGGCTGCCTTAGCTCGCTCGCCTGGCTGGTGGTCCCACTTGACGAACACTGGGTTATATAATATGGGAACTCTGAAGTACTTTCTGGGAATTGAGATTTCATGTAAGTGGAACTCGGTGGATCTTTCACACCGAAAGTATGCGCTAGATCTCTTAAAGGAGACCGTTCTTCTTGGCACAAAACCTGCTCGTTTCCTGATGGCGGTTGGAGATGATAAGGGGTGGAATGAAGATTCTCCTCTCCTTCCAGATTTCATTGTGTACAGATGACTTGTAGGCAAGCTCATATATCGGACTGTTACTAGACCAGATATCTATTATGAGGTTGGAAATGTCAGTCAGTTTATACAGAATCCTAGAGAGTGTCATCTTTGGTATGCCATGAAAATTATGGAGCATATGAAAGGGTCTCCAGGAAAGGGCTTGTTGTTACAAAATGATAATCTCTAAAGATTGAAACGTATTTTGATGCCAGCTATGCTGATAACAAAGAAGATTGAAATTCTACATAAGGTTTTGCACCTTTGTAGGAGGAAACCTTGTTAGTTGGAAAAATAATAAGCATGCAGTGGTTTCAAGATCAAGTGCTGAAGTAGAGTATGAGAGTATGACTTAAACTACATGTAAGTTGAAATGGTTACGAGCGCTTATGCTTGACTTGGGAGAAGTTTATGATCATCCTCTTCCTATGTTCTGTGATAACAAAGTCACTATTTGCATATCGAAGAATCATGTCTTTCATGAGAGGACAAAGCACATTGAGGTTGATTGTCATTTCATAAGGGAAGAGCTGTTGAAAAATCATATCCGTACACCCATCATCACTTCTGATAAAGAACTGGAAGACTTCTTCATGAAACCAGTTTCTTCTTCAGATGTTTGTAGCAAGCTGGGCATGGTTTATATATATGCGCCAGCTTGAGGGGGAGTGTTGGAGCTTGAAGAGAGCAGGCAGACTTATTTCTAACCACAGCGGTCTGTCTCTCTCAGCGGACTAGCAGTTTGTCTCAGTGGTCTGGTGGTGAACCTCAGCTAAGGGTTAGGTGGACAATAGTAGTAGCGGTCTGGAGGTTAGCCACAACGGCCATAAAGCCGCAACGGTCTGGATGAAGCTACTGCGGTCTGGGTGAAGCCGCAGCTCGGGATGAAGCTGCAACGGTCTGGATGAAGCCGCAACAGCATATAGATGGTGAACCGCAACTGCTGTCTGATGGCAACCCGTAGTTCCAGTCTGGCGGCAGCACCGGCGGTCTTCCCTGGTGGTCTGGCAGCTTTCATCTATTTTCGCTTGGTGTTCTGTTATTCATTGTATAGTGGGCGGTTTGACCATGTCAAATCTAGTAGACCGCCCAACTTGTATTTAGTCCGACATCAATTGTTGTATTCTCTCTTCTCCCCTGATTTCTATAAATATGGGGGTATACCTATGTAATAATTATCGTTTTGGAGCAATAAAATTTGCGGTTTATTTACATTTTTGTCGCTTTCTCGCTCATTTTTCACACTTATGATGACTTATCAAGAGGCTGAGTAATGCTTGGTGAAGGCTCCTTGTCATCCAATTTTTGATTTTTTTAAATTAATCAACAATTATGTTGATCTTTTTTGATAATAATATTTTTTAGGCGTGACAAAGGACTCCGAATTCACTTGTGTGACAATATATGGTAATCAAAGATCAATTGTGCAAAGAAATCATGGATAAAGTAAGAGTTTATGGAATTCTAATGGTTATGGTATAACAAACACAATTCACATATGGAGTAAAGGTAAACACACATGAAAATTTTCAAAATTGTGTGTGAGAGAGCATTCTCATAAATAAAATATGTCTCATGCTTAGAGGCATGAAAAACAATTGCACAATTCTAATACCCCGGGGGCGGGGGGGGGGGGGGGGGGGGGGGGGGGTCGAGCACCACTAGCTAACGGTTCGAGCACCGGGGAATAGAGAGACTGCGAGTAGTAATCTACTAAGTGGATGAGAGCAGGAAGAACAGCAGGGCCGTGAGCCACGACAACAACAGACCTCGCCCGTCGCGGCATGAATGCCTCTCTTACGACGGGCTTTCCCTTGATTCAAGAAAGATTTGGTTACAAGCGAAAGGAAAAGGTTGACAAGAGCAGAGCGAGGAGTCCGAAAGGCACAAGATTCGAGTCCGCAGCCTTTAACAAGTAGGCTCCTGGGTCCGAGTTAGCGTGCCTTGGGTGCACCACCTCCCCCCTATTTATAGGATGGGGGGCCAGCCCAAACAGGCAGGGATAAAATAACCTACTGCCCGGGGTACAGGAGAACCGGACAGCGGTGACGGGAAGCAAAAAGGAAAGAACATGCTAGTCCGCGCAGAAGGGGCGGACTAGGCTCGCGGGCTGGAGCTTCCTCTGCTGCTGCTAGGCATGATGCTGCTGGAGGATGACGGCCTGGGCGGACAGGACACTGAGTCCGCCGCCGTAGAAAATCCAAAGATCCCAAGGCACGTCGGACTGAGCGAACAGATCCTTGAGTCCACTGTGGGGGATCATCCTTGGTGGCCGATTGCTGTTACTTTGCCGGACTGGGCGAACTGCCTAATTGAGTCCCCGAGTGTTGAAAGGGGGGTCTTGGCATCTTGTAGGATGTTGCGGACTGAGGGGTTAACATAATCCCCGCACATTTTTAAGTTTCCAGAACACTTCGAAAATATTTTCTTAACCGCCGAGTCCGCAAGCCTCGTAAATGCCGCCAGCACTATAAATATCGCTGGAGGGCCTGGAACTATTGAAAATCCCGATCGACACGGGGCGCTATTCACCACTTGCGGTCTCCACTTTCCAGTCCGGCATGGCAAGGCTCGGAGCTTTCTTCTCTAGTCTCACTGCAAAAGGCGACTCAGCACTGACAACGCCCATGAAGACCAAGAAGATAATAAAGAGGTCGACGAGAAAGGATCCTGTCTGCCCTACTGGAGAAAGTTCCCACAGCCAGAAGCCTACAGAGAAAGCAGTCTGCCGCGCTGATGTATCTGTGCGCGAGGATGCCACAGTTCTTGATGTTGAACCACTGAGAAGTGAAAAGATGGTGACTCTGTCGGACTCTGCCCCTTCCCAGAAAACTGCGAACTCAGCGGACACCTTTGGTGAACACAATGATGCCGAAATATCTTCCCCCAATGCCCTGGTGCCCATTGTTAACTTGGATGAAGAAGATAGGCGGACTTCAGGAGAAGAAGTTGGCAAGAATGCGCCATCAAAGGCATTGATTATCGCGAACCCTGAGACTGCCCGCGAGAGTTAGCCCGACTTAGGAGAGGCCGCCGCGGACTCTGCCGAGAAGAGAGCTAAAAGAAAGAAGTGGAAGAGGGATGGGTCGACCGTTGCCGAGCGGGTTGAGAAGAAACTGCGAGCGATGAAAGAGAAGAATATCTCCAAGCAGACTGGAGAAGCGGACTTACAGCACAGACTGCACGACAAAGAAGTTCTGGACATCGATTTGATTACACCGGAGGCACAAATTCGGGGAGACAATTCCCTCTCCACGGTCAGTTTAACCACGGATGAGATGCTTGACTCTATAGACGTCAATGAAGTAGATCTAATCAACGAATCCCTGCTGATTGTACTGCAGCAATCTGAGGCGAAAGCCACGGGGAATAAAGGTAGCGAACTCCCTTCTTTGTCCGATGCGGAGGAAGAAGAGAGGGAGAGACTGAAGCAGAAGATAGAGGAGCAGAAGAAGCAAATTGCTGCTCAAGTAGCTGTGGTGGAGGCGGCCTCGAAGTAGGTCGCGGCGGACAAGAGCGCTGAGGATCTGCGGACTGCTGCGGAGCTACTGCGGTCATGTAAACTTCAACCGGCGCCTAAGTATTTTAAGCGTCAGTGGCTTTACAGGTCGCCGTCGTGGAAGTCGAGACCAATCAAGATTATCACTGAAACTGAGGACATCGTGGTTTCAAAAAGCTCTGCTGCTGAGAAAAGAGCTAAGGTCCATCGCGAATGGAAGAAGCGATTAAGGCTTTTTGACCCATAGCGGGCAAGGCGGCCTGTCTTTCTCGATAGTCGGCAAATTGCTGCGGCTATATCCAAATGTGATCTTCCATCCTTTCTTTGAGTCCGCCGCGGACTGTTTTTGAATGATGAAGTTGACCTTCTTTCTTGCAGGTAGAAAGTCGCCGCCGGGCTCCGTTGAGAGTGGCGAGATCATGGTTACACCGAATACTGGTGTTGATGCGGTCTCGCATGAGGATTCCGCAGGGGATGAGCTGCCCAGCCTGAACATCATCAAAGAGTTAGAAAAGAAATTTCAAGCTGAAGTTCAGAATATCAAAGCAGAGTTAAAGGCGGCGAAAGAGCGTGAGAAAGCGTCCGTGGAGCGGGAGAAAGCCCTGAAAGACCAGATCGCCAGCATCTCCAGGGCGCTGGAGAGGTCCGATAGGGAGAAGAGGAGGCTCGCGGACGACGTCCATTTCTATAAAGGGAAACACTTGGCGTCAGCGAGGGAAGAGAAAGGGAAGCAGGCTGCTGAGGTCGCCAAGCAGAGGTCGCGATTGCAAGATCATGCTGCTCCGGAGGTCGCAGCACCGGCGGGCGATCAACAGGTTGAGGACGAGGAGCAGAGGCCGGCAGCGGAGCCAATGGTGCCCCTTAGCCGGGTAGACCGCGAGGCTGCCCACATGCACCGGACTATAAACGTCATCCATCATCATATCTGCCGCTTTTACAGTGAGATTCTTCAAATGAGCGACCATGCCGCTCACTTGTGTAGAGATAGACCTGAAAGGCAAGCACGGACCGAAAATATGGACCGCTGAGTCCGTGTTGCCATGAACTTTGTTTGATTTGTATAATTGTTCGTGCTTTTAAACAATGCTGTTGTAGATTGAACTGCGTTGCGAACTGTGTGGACTTAACATATATCCGCAAATTATGTTTTTTTGCTGAACTGTGGCGAACTGTGCGGACTAATGCTATGTCCGCTTCACATTATCTAACTGCAGGTGGGAAATGTTGCGAACTAAGAGGACTGAAAACTATGTCCGCTTCTCATGTTTGATGTATGCAGGAAGGAAGCACTGTGAACTGGGCGAACTGAAACTGTGTCCTCCTTAATCTGTGCTTTGAATTTTACTTGGCATGTGAATCTATGTTTGTGTCCGCGTTATTTTTAATTTTTGCTGTGAATGGTTTGATTTTTGCGGACTATGCGGATTGGAATTGCGAGCTCTGCGGCCTGCTCAAAAAGCTGTCAGAACTTATAACTATAAATAGGCCCTGTCGCTTTCTTCTATGCAGGAAATAGTTGAAGTAAAGGAACCCTGCGGCCTGCAAAATGGTGTCCGCCAGGACTGATGCTGCTGTCGCCTTCCACTCTGCCGACCACCGGAAATGCACCTTGACAGAGGCTGATTTGGAGACCTTTGTTGAGAGACAGATGGTGAATTCAAATATCCTTGTCCGCCTTCCAGCTCACCAAGAAAGGCTGAACTTTTCAACTGCGACCCAGATCGCAATTCCTGTGGACCATTTTGATAGCGGATTCAAGTTTCCGCTTCTATGGGAGCTCGCCGAAATCTTTGAGCACTACGGAATGGTGCCGGGCCAGCTCGCACCCAACACACTCGCCGCGATCTGCAGCTTCATTTCCTACTTGCGATCTGAGAAGATCGCTTTCTCCATGAACATCTTCCGCAAGATGTTCTCTGTCCGCTCGATCACTACTTCTGGAGGCTGCCCCTATAAGGGGGTGATATACTTTTATTGCAGAGTTATGAAGGTTGTGGGCCTTCCCAACAAGATACACAACTGGACCTCTAGGTTCTTTATCTTTGAAGGCGACCTAGGGTTCGCGCACACATATTCGCAAGTGCGCGCGGACTCCGCCTTCAAGAGCGTGCCGCTTGATGTTGTATAGTCCGCCATTGTCGAGAGTCTTGTCGATGCCACGCTCGACATTGAGCATTATATTCCGCTGCTGGCGAGCTTGGCGGACGTTTTGCCTGAAGAGAGTAAGCTTTTTGAGAACTAGCATTTTGCATCCGCAGCGACCTTGGTGTTTAACTCTTCTGCTTTTGCAGTGATCTTAGCGGTACCCGCCGACCTGCCGCAGACGCCTAGCGGCTTTGTCCATACACAGAGAGAGAAGAAGCAAGAAATTGCAAGGAAGAGAAAGGAAGAAGGGGATCCCGCGGCGGATTACTCTTCTTCCGAAAGCTTTACGATGAGCGGCTTCGGAAACCGCCAGAAGGACCTTAGGGGAAACGCCATGATCCACTGGCATAGCAAGCACAAGCATGTACGCTTGTCCACCGCGCTCCCCTCATGGAAGAGTCCGCGATTAACTCGCCACGCCCATGTTGCAATTTCCGCTCTTTATGGAAAGCGCAATCTGAACGACCTGAAAAAGGTGCCTGCTGCCGACCTCCCCCTGCTAGCCTTCCAGGCGGGTGCGAAAAGTGTGGTGACAACCCACTATCTAGCCACCATGGCCAGAGACCTGCTAAAGCAGAATGAATAGCTTCAAAAAGATAATAAGGCGCTAAAGGAGAGGAATGCGTGACTAGGGAAGAAGGTTGTCCAGCAAAAAGAAGAGCTCGGGGTGAGTTGAATTTGCAGCGGCTTTAATTTGCCATCCGCCGCGATCTGTCTGATGTTTGCTTTTGTTTTGCGCAGGTCGCCTGTGACTTAGAGAACAACAGCTTCCAGGCCGCCATGCTCCGTTTCGTGAAGGAAACCGTCGAGGTCGCCATTGAGCGACTTATCCGCGGCGGCTTTACAAAGGAGGGAGTGGATGGCGTCCCTTTCTTGGAGCTCTTCCCTGAGTTGGCACCGCAGGTCGCGGCGATGGACCGAGCTAAAAAGGGCAAGGACATCATCGAGGAAGAGGAAGGCGAGGAAGTAGAAGAAGAAGAAGAAGAAGGAGAAGGAGAACAAGGCACAGGGCAAGGCGCCGTGGAGACGGCGGATGGTACTGGCTTAAGCCAGCGAGTTGGAGACCAGTCCGCCGAGTCAAGCACCTCTGCATCCTCCTCTGCGGCCAGGAGCTCGCATAGCGAGTCCGCCTCAAGCACATGATTAGATAGTAGCGGAAGCGGCTCGGGGGCCTACTCTCCGGAAGTCGACATTGTTGGCGAAAGCCCTGCACCTCCAGAAAAGAAACAATAGACTGCAGATGATTAATGTATTTTTATCTTTTTTGATTTTGTAAATGGGGCGGACTCAAGACTGTAGTCCGCCGAATAGATAGAAAGATGTATAAAGTTTTGAGGAAATAGAAAGGATATTTTTGCATCTGTGTGCTTCCTGCAATGTTCTTTCTTTTTCTGCGTTTAATGCAATTAAGTTCGATCTGACACTTAGCAGTCCGCACGACATGCTGATAGATCATACTGAGCTTTTTAACTTGCTGATTAGAGATGATCATTGTCCGTCGTTGGAATGAGAAATTGTCAGGCGGACTCCGTTGAGTTCCATTTGTAGTCAGCGAGATACAAATACTTATCAATCCATTCATTGTCTGCTTTAAAAAACTGAAAACGAAAATAGTCGGCTGATAACAATATCAGGTGGACTTCATTGAGTTCTAGTAGCAGTCCGCAATTCTCTTTATTAACTTATCAAACGATAATATATGAAAACCATTCGGCGGACTTAGCTGATATAATTTTGCAGTTCGCGCATATGCCATATATAGCTTGCGGTCTCACGGAAACCGTCGGACTGAACGGATACATAAAACCAGTCCGCCCAAGATAGAAATGACCTATAGCTTGCGACCAGGTGGGCAGGTGCGCATGGCATTGCTTTCCTCACCGGGCAAAAGCTATAAAGTCAACCCAAGGGAAAACAGGCGGACAGTGCAGATACATAAAACTAGTCCGCCCAAGATAGAAATGACCTATAGCTTGCGACTAGGTGGGCAGGTGCGCATGGCATTGCTTTCCTCACCGGGCACAAGCTATAAAGTAAACCCAAGGAAACTGGCGGACTGCACGGATAGAGAAAGCCAGTCCGCACTAAACAAAAGAAATGATCCATAGCTTGCGATCAGGTGGGCAGGTACGCATGACATTGCTCTCCTCACCAGGACACAAGCTATACGATCAACCCAAATAAAACCGGCGGACTGTGCAGATAAAGAAAACCAGTTCACACCAGGAAGATTCCCTGCGAAGAGCAAGATACTTGGCGGAACGGTTCCTTGCCCTCTTGCCTGGAGTACAGTCTAAGCTGTGGGTCTCCTGCAGGCACTACTTGAGGGTACCATGGAGTGTTCGAGGGTTACAAGCTAAGATGATCGGTGGGCAGGTGCGCATGGCATTACTTTCCTCACCAGATCATCAAAGTTGTAACGATATCCCAAATGTGGCATGGAAGAGCTCTACACCCACCCTGCCCTCCATAATGCAGAGGTGGGGTCAGGTACTAGCCGAGATCCGAAGTTCAGAATCCTACCGCACTAGAGCCTACAAGCTCCCACTACACGGTGAAAAATCTCCTCGCAACACGTGGTCTTCATGGTGTTACGCTAATGACAATAGCTCTAGGGGAGGTCTAGCTGAACTCGGCGATGTCTCCTGGTATCAGGGAACCGTTATAGATCTTTGGGAGAGAAAGAGAGAACACTAGAAAAAAGTGTCAGTATGAATATTTTGATTAATAAAATGTATTTGCAAAGCAAGCATAAGAAAGAAAGGGGAGTTTAAGGGAAGAACCGTTTTTGAAATCTTTCTTAACGTGTCATCTGTTATGATTACATAGACAAAACACTTGAAGAAGCGTTAGCAAGAAGTGACTATTGAAGAGGATACACAAAGTATAAAAAAGGAGGTTCAAGAATAGAACCATTTGAGATCATCCCCGCTCCATGTATGTGACATATCCTCTCCTTCGTATGTCTGCAAGCGATAAGCGCCGATCTTTAACGCTTCTTTGATAACAAAAGGGCCGACCCAATTTGGGTTATGGTTTCCAACTGAACCAGATTGTGCAGCAGCATCAATCTTCTTTAAAACTAGATCTCCCACTTGGAAGTGTTTGATCCTTATGTTCTGATCAAAGTAACGCGCCATCCTTATTTTGACCTCCTCCTGCCTTATGGCTACTTGATCTCTGATTGCCTGGATGTGTTTCAGGCTAAACCTCATCTCTTCATTATTCAACTCAAGGCAGTCCTCAACGCCTTCTCTTGCAAGCAGAACTCTAGGTGACGGGACTTCAAACTGAACTGGAATGAGTGCCTCTGAGCCATGAGAAAGTTTGAATGGAGTCTCCCCAGTTGCGGATGATGGCGTTGTCCTAAGGGACCAGAGGACTGATGGAAGTTGATCAGCCCAGCTGCCCTTGAGATTCTGCACTTTCTTTCTGAGCAAATTGAGGATCTGCTTGTTGGCTGCTTCAACTTGGCCATTGCTTCTGGGATGATGAACTGATGCAAACCGCAGCTCTGTTCCGATCTGCTTGCAAAAATCTATCATCTCTGAGTTGTTGAATTGTGGCCCATTATCAGTGATTACAGTCATAGGTATCCCATGCCGATAGACAATCTCTCCCCAAATGAAGTTTTTGACGACTTGAGTAGTTGTCTTAGCCAATGTCTTCGCTTCAATCCACTTGCTGAAGTAGTCGATCATTACGATGATGAAACGTCGTTGCCCGCTTGCCATGGGAAAAGGACCAATGAGATCCATCCCCCAAACTGCAAAGAGCCAAGGAGTTGTAATCGATCTGAGTGACTGTGCTGCTTGGAGTTGAAGTGGAGCAAACTACTGGCATTGAACACACTTTCTTGCATAGACCTCAGAGTCTCTCTTCATAGTGAGCCAGAAATATCCCTGCCGCAGGATCCGTCTTTCCAGGGTTCTTGCTCCCGAGTGGCTTCCACACTCTCCTGAATGAACTTCTTACAAAACAAGGGGAGATTCTTCTTCTAAAACACACCAGACCATGGTAGAGAGGAATGTTCTTCTGTAGAGGATTCCCGCCACTAAGAATTAGTGAGCTGCTTTTATTCTGAACTTTTTCTTATCTTTGACTGAATGGTGATAATATCCCATTGACAGATAGAGAATGAATGGGTCCATCCAGGAGGTACATTGATCCACTTGCATGAAATCTCCTTCCACCACTGCCGGGCGGAAGAGCTCGGAAGTTGTTCCTCCTGAAGGCATCCCATACTTGGAAAGAAAATATGCCTCCTCGTTTTCTGTTCTGGGGATTTGCTCAATGGTAAAGATCTTGAATCTGCCGACTTCTATTTTCACAAGAGCAAGATATTTCTTCAAGATCGACTCTATTGTTTCGAAGTTACCGAGGACTTGTGACGCCATTACCAGAGAATCAGTTTTGATATGAACATGATCGATTCCTAGTTCCCTTGCAAGTCTCAAGCCTGCTAGAAAAGCTTCATATTCGGCCTGGTTATTGGTTACTGGGAAGTAAAACTTGATTGCCTGCTCCAGTTTGACACCGATTGGATTAATGAGGACAACCCCTGCTCCGGAAGTACTTCTGCCCGAGGCTCCATCCACATAGATGGTCCAAGCCAAAGGTGACCTTTCTGCTCGATCAGAACTGGACTCTGGCATGTCAATTAGGAAGTCTGCTAGGACTTGAGCTTTGATGGCTGTCTTGGGCACATAAGAGATTTCAAATTCACTCAACTCTATTGCCCACTTAGCTAGTCTGCCAGAATGCTCTAGTTTCTCCAACACACTTTTCAAAGGTTGATCGGTGATGACCTGAATTGAGTGTGCTTGGAAATAAGGACGGAGTCTGCGAGCTGACATGAATGGTGCCAAGGCTAACTTCTCCAAGATCGGATATCGTGTCTCAGTACTCTTCAGGATATTGCTAACATAGTAAATTGGGAATTGTTTCCTGCTCTCTTCCCGAAGAAGAACGGAGCTGACGGCCTCAGGGCCAACCCCTAGGTATAAGAAAAGAATCTCTCCTGGCCGGGGACTCTGAAGCAGGGGTGTTGAGGTCAGTTGCATCTTCAACTGCTCAAAATATTGGGAGCATTCTCCCATTCACTCAAACTTGGATGCTCCTCGGATGGTTTTAACGAAAGGAGCACTCCTATCTCCAACCCGAGAGAGAAATCTCATAAGACCTGCCAGCCTCCCCCCTAACTGCTGAACTTCTTTAGGCGAACGAGGGGTAGGCATGTCAAGAATGGCTTTCACCTTATCTGGATTCGGAGCGAGCCCTTCTGGAGTAAGAAGATGACCAAGGAACTTTCCCTTACTCGCCCCGAAGGTGCACTTCAATGGGTTGAGCTTCATTTTGTACCTACGCAGAGTAGTGAACGTCTCTGCTAGGTCTCGCAAGTGAAGCGAAAAGGCTTGCTCTTAATCAAGAGGTCGTCTACATACACTTCTAGGTTCCTCCCCTTCTGATGGTTAAACACACGGTCCATCATCCGTTGTTAGGTTGCACCGGCATTTTTAATCCCAAAGGGCATCACAAGGTAGCAATAACAACCATCATTAGTAATGAACGACGTGTGAGGAACCTCAGGCTTATGCTTTCTTATCTGGTGATAACCAGAAAACGCATCTAAAAAACTCATGTAAGAGTACCCTACCGCGGAATCAACTAAAGAATCTATCCGAGGCAAGGGGTTGCAATCTTTAGGGCATGCTTTATTAAGTTTGGTAAAATCTACACACATTCGCCATTTTCCCAATGGCTTTTTAACCATTACAACGTTTGATATCCAGGTGGGATATTGAATTTCTTTAAAAAAATTAGCCTTGAGGAGCTTTGCAACCTCCTCCCTTATTGGCTATGCAAGCTTTGTAGCTATGTCCCTCTTCTTTTGTTGTATAGGCTTGCACTCGGGATCAACATTCAAGTGGTGGCATGCAACATCCGGATCCACCCCTAGCATGTCGTCTGCTGCCTAGGTAAAGACATCCAAGTTATTCAGCAAGCAGGAAATCAGCTCGGCCTTTTGATCTTCAGGCAACTCCGAGTTGATGGAGAGCTTCCTCTCCTCCCCCTCAGCAATGGGGACTGCTTGCGTCACCTGGGCAGGTTCTAGGTGAGCACCTTCATCAGCATCAGCTTCTGAACTGGGAGAGGCTTCTGCAGCTGCTGCTGGAGTAAGGGAAGGGCTGGCTTCAACAATGTTGACAGTGCGGACGTAGCACTCCCTTGCTCTCCTTGGGTCACTCCTGACCCGACACATCCTTCCATCTGCAAAGAACTTGATGGCAAGGTGGTAAGTGGAAACCACCGCTTGATACTTGTTTAATAGGGGCCTGCTGGGGGCGTCAACCACTATGAATTGAACTTGCTTAGTTGCCCCTCCAAGCTTCACGGGCAGGATGACGCTACCTTCCACTTCTTTTCTCTCTCCTGAGAAACCATAGAGTGGCCCTTCGGTGGAAAGCAGAGGCTTTCTAGTCCTCAGGGCCTCAAAAGTAGACTTGAACAGGAGGTTGACCGAACTTTCGGTGTCAACAAGAATTCTATAAACTGTAAAGTCCCCAATCACAGCCTGAATTACAACTGCATCATGAAACAGATTGGATGTTCGGGGTAGATCTGCTGGACCAAAGGTGACAACCTCACTTGGAGGAGCAACGGAAGAAGAAGAGGCCACCTCTGCTCGGGTGATCCTTGAAATTGACGATTTCCGAGTAGACTCGGTCCCTGCTCCACCATGGATGAAGAATAGGCATCCCAGAACCCCTTCATCATTTGCGTCGAAGCACTCCACCAGGACGTTGATCGGCCCAAGACGGCCTTCGTCCTCTACATCCACACATTCCTGGTATGCTTCATCTACTTCTTTGCCCTTTGAGGTGGATGGCTTCGAAGAAGAAGAATCCTTCTTGGCCAAGTCAATCTTGCCCTCGGCAAGAAACTTCTCTATCAGCATGCGAAGGGCCTTGCAATCCTCGGTCAAGTGGCCCTTTTCTTTGTGGAACTGGCAATACTGTGCATTATTCCTTGGCCTCCACACTTTTTGAGGCTCTTGCCTCTTTTCTTCTGATCTCCTTTGCAAGATCTGGATGACTTTGTCAACGTCCAGATCTGCAATGTCCTCCATGGGGCTTGCATCAGATTGGCTTGGAGCAGGCAAGGCTACTTGCTGGAGGATGGGAAGAGCTTGTAATGGAATGGCAGGAGTGGCGGCCAATGGCAGTCTCTGCTCGTGAAACTGTTGATGGCCAAGGAAAGGTTTCTTGTGGCGGAAGTTCCTGCCTCTTTGAGACGGATGCTGGAAGTCTGGGTGAGGGGGCTTGCTATTAGAGGAAGAAGCGGAGGCATCCTTTCCTTCAGCCTTAGCTGTCAGGGATGAGACATAGGTTGGATTGGGGTTTTCTACTTCAATGAAATGGTTGACCATGACGATCAACTCTTGATAAGTCTCAGGTGCATTGGTTGTTTCTTTAAACTTCAGGGGGCCTTCCCGGAGGCCATGGATCAAGGCAACCTTGTAATAATCGGGGTTCACATTCCTTACCCCTTGGATCTCTCTCTGAAAGCGATCAACGAATCGTGCCACCGATTCATTGTCCCTTTATTTGATTTCAAATAGGGCAGCTGGCCCATTCTTCCTCTTTCTTGAGGTATCAAACCTCAGCAACAACTGGCTGCGAAGCTCTGCGAAAGAAGAGATTGTGCCCGAAGACAGCTCATAGAACCACTCTCTCGCCTGTCCTTCGAGAGTGGTAACCAGGAGTTTACACTTGATTGCATCTGAGAGGCATCTCAAAGCAACTGCCCCCTCAAATGCTTGGAGGTGAGAGACTGGATCAGTCCCTCCTGAATAGAATGGGCTGCAAGGTTCCCTGAAGTTGTTCGGAGTCGATTCCCATCAGATTCATCAACAAAGGGAGGCGGGGTCGCGAACTCTGCAGGGTAGAAGGGGCGGAGTGAAGCCGGGGAGTCCGCGGGCTCGGCGGACTGGCGATCAGCAAAATGGAAGCTGGCGGGCAGGAGTGCCCCTGGCAGCTTCTCTAAAGAAATTCCTGAAAGCAAATTGCTCCTCCTGAGGGCGCAGAGGGGCGGCGGACTGAGCAGGATTCTGAGGAGTGGTTGGCGACTACCGAAGCGGAGTTCGGCGAACTAGAGTCTGGCGGACTGGCAAGTCCGCTGGTTCTGCTGCGGCCTAAGGAGCAAGCCGCTGGGCTAGCACGAGCAGGGCTTGGCTGATTGCGTCGAGACGCTGGTCAGTCTGCCGGCGGGAATGCTCGGCCTCAAGGCGAGCTTGCTCAATTTCATCCCAAAGAGTGTCCTCTAAAGAACTGGAGCGGTCTGAAGAGCGGGCTCTGCGGTCTGACATTTCTGTCCGCTGAATTCAAAACACTACTCGGATCTGAAGGCCGCGTGTTAACTGTTGATGCACGAAAACACAAAGGGGGGGGGGGGGGTCGAGCACCACCAGCTAACGGTTCGAGCATCGGGTAATAGAGAGACTACGAGTAGTATTCTACTAAGCGGATGAGAGCAGGAAGAACAACAGGGCCGTGAGCCACGGCAACAACAGACTTCGCTCGTCGCGGCCTGAATGCCTCTCTTGCGACAGGCTTTCCCTTGATTCAAGAAAGATTTGGTTACAAGTGAAAGGAGAAGGTTGACAAGAGCAGAGCAAGGAGGAGTCCGCAATGCACAAGATTTGAGTCCGCAGCCTTTAACAAGTAGGCTCCTGGGTCTGAGTCAGCGTGCCTTGGGTGCACCACCTCCCCCCTATTTATAGGATGGGGGGCCTGTCCAAACGGGCAGGGCTAAAATAATCGACTGCCCGGGGTACAGGAGAACCGGGCAGCGGTGACGGGAAGAAAAAAGGAAAGAACACGTCAGTCCGCGCAGAAGGGGCACACTGGGCTCGCGGGCTGGAGTTTCCTCTACTGCTGCTAGGCGCGATCCTGCTGAAGGACGGAGGCCTGAGCGGACGGGACACTGAGTCCGCCGCCGTAGAAAATCCAAAGATCCTAAGGCACGGCGGACTGAGCGAACAGATCCTTGAGTCCGCTGCTGGGGGATCATCCTTGTTGGCCGATTGTTGTTACTTTGCCGAACAGGGCGGACTGCCTAATTGAGTCCGCGAGTGTTGAAAGGGGGGTCTTGGCATCTTGTAGGATGTTGCGTACTAAGGGGTTAACACCTGGTATATGGAGAATGATATTAAAAGCTTGAATAAGTGAACAATGTTAGAGGTAATCCAATATAAGTGAATACACATTATACAATGCCTAAACAAGATAAAGCAATAATATTTGATTAAAAGAATAGTGGCAGTATACAAATATTTAGATATGATCAGAGGAAGTTTTCAACAATTTGGAGCTATTGCCAGGCGATATCAGATATCATCCATCGGTGATAGCGCCAAATTATAAATAACATCAGATCTCGAATTAAGGAAGCAGTTTTATCAATTTTTTTTGCAAAACCCTCGAGCAAAACATGAACTTGACGTCGGCGAAATTCCCAAATAAAGGTATTGCCATGCATTTTTGGTTTCTTTTCTTAAGTATTCATAGATTTAAACGTAAGGCATTCGAGGAGCACAAGAGAGAGGCGAAGAAGCATCATACAAGAATGTAGAAATTCATAAACTTTCTGACAAAGAGCGTAAAGCTAAAGCCAAATCTGGGAGAGGCGGCAGAATTGGAAAATTCGGTCGTGGTGCCTCCACGACAATCAATGCACTGACCTCGTCGAACAAGGAGCAGTGGTTAGAGCTTGACTAAAGACTTGGAAGAGGCCAGTGGTGGTGATAAAAAATATTTCTGATGGACTAGGCAAAATTTGACCTCTGGAAGATATCGCTAGGCTACCCAATATCGTCGGTAATTAGTGCATTTCGTTTAGTTTTATGTTTTCTGTATTGAACTGATGTTGTAATATTTATTTCAGTTAGACTATGAAGTTACACAAGATTTGAGCTCAATACAATGATGTTTTTATTTGTTAGTAGTTTTAATGTTATTTTCAGATAATTTATGATTTCAAATTTTAATATGATTTATGTTAATTTATTAGCTTGAAATGTCTAGGATTTCTAATTCTAGTCTTAGGATTGAAAAACGAGAATCTAGAAGTGATTTTGTGAAAATATCCGCAAGCTGTGAATCTATGCTGATGAAATTAATCTTTACTGAAATTTTGTTTTATATGTTCTCTAATGAATTGATAACGAACATCTATATGTTTAGTCCTACAGTGATGAACTGGGTTGTTAGTTAAATCAATTGCACTTTTATTATCACACCTTAGTTCTATAGTTTCTTGATTTATTCCAAAGTCTTCTAAGCTTTTTTGCATCGAAAGAGCATGTGCACAACAACTACCGAGTGCAATGTACTAGGCCTCGGCGGTGGATGGGGCAACGAAATTTTTCTTCCTACTCGACAATGAAATAAGTGATGGGCCTTGAAAGTGACAAATGCCATCAATGCTCTTATGATCTAAAGAACATACAGCATAATTTGAATTAGAATAACTATGTAAAATGAAAGTATCGTTATGTGGATACCACAAACCTATTTTAGAAGTACCAATAAGATATTGAAAAATACATTTAATCACTTTTAAATGTGATTATTTTGTATTATCCTGAAATCTAGTACATAAATAAACTGCAAACATAATATCACGTCTAGATACTGTTAAATATAAAAGTGATCCTATCATCCCTCTATATAACGTCTGATCAATAGATATTCCACTTTCATCTTTTCATAATTTGAAAAAAACACTCATAAGTGTATTAGCTTGCTTTAGATTTTTAAATCCAAATCTTTTTAAAACATCATGAATATATTTAGATTGACAAATAAAAATACCATCATGTCTTTGTGTAATTTGAAAACTAATTAAATAAGTATGTTCTCCTTCATGTCAATCATATTTTTACTATATCATCACATAACTATTCATTAGTGGCTCCAAAAATAATGTCATCAACATAAATTTATAAAACTATTAAATCATCATGAACATACTTAATGAAGAGTGTACCATCATCACTACCAATTTTGCAAACATTCTTTAATAAATATAAAGTTAATCTATCATACAATGCTCGAGAAGGAAGGAGTTGAAATTTAGAACACAAATCTGATCTGAGAAACGACGGATCTCTGAATGTTTGTGAATCGGAAAACTTGAGATCGATCAAGTATTTTCTTTGCAGGAGAAACTGCGGATCGTGAGGGCTTTGGATGGCAGAAGTCTTCGTGAAATTGGTTTTCAAAAACCCAATCATTTTTGGAAATTTGCAATTAGAACACTATTTGGTTTTTCAGAATTAATCCTTGACTATTTATAGACGATTCTTCACTAACAGCTCAATTTCAAACTTAGTTCTACCGTCCACATGTACTATACATGGCGGAAGCCAAAATTTTAGAAAGCTGTAAAAATGAGAATAAAATAGAATAAAAATTTGTCGAGACATCACATGAACTAACCAAACGACTCGACGAACTAGTCAAAACAACTTGGGTGAGAGCTTGCATGAGATGTTCGGACTTCATGAGACCTTTCGACGAATTCGCTTAAACATCTTGAGAGTTCTTGATGAATTTCCTTGACTACATGATGCATTTTAATTGAATCGGTAAATACTTTAACTTTATCTAGAGCATTAAGTATTTTAGTTGACATCTTGAGAGTACTCGACGAATTTCACGAGTACTTATGTAAGTACTCGACGAATTCGTCGAGTATATACAAGAAGTCTAAGCTACTTTAACTTATCTGTTCTGGATAATAGTTATCAGTGATCTCTCAAGTCCTCCCGAGATCACTCAATGAATTCTATGAGTGCTTACATGAGTTCTCGAAAAATTTAACGAGACCTCACGAAATCACTCGACGAATTGCCTTAGCTAAAATTTGCAACCTGTGAACATCAACTTCCTTTGTGATGCTAGATGAAGTACACCCCATTAGAGAGATTACACATGGGTCAACACGTTGTTCTATAAAATGAAAAATTGCATTGCATAGGACTATATTTGGAGAACCATTGTAACCTGACAATGGTTTGTACTTGACAATCAAGACCTCCACCACACACAATCAAAACTAACATCAAATACATACTCAATTCAACTTAGTTCAAGGGATAGTTCTTCAAATAAGGTCTATTGTGGATACAATACCCAAAAATCTCCCCCTATTTGAAGAAGTCAGAACCTCGTTTACTAAGTAGAATTGCATAGAGAAAAAAGCATACAAGAAATACTGAGATGACAAAAAAAAATTGAGATCAACAAAATATCTATATTAATATAAGTGTTTCTTAGGGCATTCCAAGACATTCACACCACAATAGAATATAAAGAAATGATAGTCTCAAGAATGCCCCTTTCCCTTTCTCTTCTCATGATGCATGTCAAAGTATGTATCGGGCTTGGGATAATATCTTGGAGGAGGACGAGGAGGAGCGTCAAGATTAGTTATGTCGTTCATTTTGAAATAGAGCTTCCTCTTCACATTTGACACTTCATGCTTATTCCACTCTTCCTTGTTATAATATTTCATTGGTTCCTCATTTGATAAATCAACCAAGGTGAAGGCTCCAAACTTCAGCATATTCTCTACTTTCTCTATTTGGATTTAATCTTCTTACCAATGGGCCTTCCCCATATTTTGTTCTCTTTTGCGGAGGTCTGGAAGATTCTTTAATGAATTCTACCTCTTCATCAGCAGCATCTGACCATACTTGATTGTATTGCATGTGATAGTCATAAAGATTTGAGCTTTTAATAGGTTGCTCTACATGTTTTGAACATGCTACAGGGTGCTCTGAAGGAGAAAAATATGGAAATTGAGTTGGAGCGGACCATGTTAGCTCTTCATATAACCAATTAATATTATGATACAGTAAACATTCACACCATGCATTTTGTTGTGCAGATCACGATTCAACTCATTGATTTTTCTCTGCAATTTTTCCTCCCCTTTTCTGACTTCTGCAATAAGGGTTTCGATAATCTCCTCCCTGCATATTCCTACCTAGCAATATGATGCATGCTCGCATCATGAGAATGTATCATAACATCATGTGATGTAGATAGGTGAAGTGCCTCATTGTATACATAACCAATGCCCTGAATTGAATGATCTATTGCCTTACCTCCTTGACTCAGTCATTCAGTTAGGAATATCTTCAACTTATCCATATTATGATTGTCCCGAGCAAGTACATCATTCAGATCCTTTTTAACTTGAACCACTTTATGACAGTCTTATTTCAGTGAGAAATCAAAGTGGTCTTTTTTACGTTACTAGCATTGTTTCGATAGATTTTAACAAAGAATCATTTGAAGAAGGAGCACTTTCACCCTGAGACCTCGTCTCCTAAAATCTAAAAGGATCTGATTCAAAGATACTACTGGAGGCAGTTAGCTGTGTAGATATAGCAGATCTGAACTCTATGTGTTGGATCTGATGGCCAATCTTGCGGGGGGGGGGGGGGGGGGGGGGGGGGGTTGTTAAAAAGGTTTTCAGAGAAATCTCGAAGATTAAAATGAATTTTTCAAAGAAAACAAGTTTTGGATGCTACCGCGAGAGGGTAGACCACTACCGTAACTGTAGGTTATAAAGATTGATTCTCTTGTAAAACTTCATTTTTTATTTCCCACACAACACTCAAACCTCTTGTAGCATACAACTACAATTCTAAAACAAAATAAACAAAATATAATTATATTCAAAATATGAATAGTTGTTTACAATAGCAAAACTGGATCTCTGTGACACCGGAGATCGGAGGAGATGAATAAAACTTATTTTGTTTCAAAACCGACCCTCCCAGGACAAGGTTGGCTCTCGCTCTTCTTCCCAAGAAGATTGATGAGCTGACTCTTCCCCTTCCTCCCCGGAAGGGTCTTAGAGCCCCACTAGAGCTCCCCGATCTAAATGTCCTCCCTGGGTGTTTTCGTTCAGTCTCCTCCTAGGAATACAACGACTTCCCAGGTCAATTTCCCTTACACCAAGATCCAAAAAAACAATGATAAATCCAAATAAAATTTAGAGTTTGAAAGTTATTTCTCACTCAAATGTAGAACTCCTCCGAAGAACGTTGCGCGATCGATGCTCTTGATAAATGTTCTTACTGTACTCGATCAACCGCGAATGGTCGTTGAAGATTTCGTTCACCGGAGTTCTTCGATCACAGGCGAGAGGATGAAATATTGCTTTTCCTTCGACGAAGATGAAAGTTCGTCCTCCTCCAGATGGCGGCCGAACCCTAGAATGAAATATTATCTTTTGTTTTCTTTATAGGAAATGAAACCCGGGCTTTTATACATCTTCAAAAATACGCAAGCGCCGACGGTAGGTCTAGCACCCAGTAGTAGGTCAATTCGCACAATTGTGACAGATGTCCAACAGATTTGGAAAAAATATCAAAATAAAATATTTTTCCGCTTTTATGAAACCACGACGTGTTAAGATGCTTGCGCCTGGCGATAACATTTTTATCAGTGATTCGTCGAGTATTCACAGAGGTTTTGAGCTATCACGAAGCGGTAGAGTAAGCACTACGTGGTATGTTCTAGAGAGCTTGTCCAGAAATTAACCCATGTTAACGCGGGCCGTAGACCTAGTTATTGGGTATTGTTTCCACAATAACCATGTTTTGAAGAAGTCGCCTTTGAACTAAGATGGATTAACTTTGTATTTGACATTACTTTTGAGTTATATAATTGCAGGATTTAATTTCCAAGTACACACCTATGTTAGATTACAGTGCATCATCAAACACATGACTATGCAATGTAATCCCTCATTTTATAGTACATGGTGTTGGATTATGTGCAATCTCTCTATTGGGATGTACTTTGTTAACCCCACAGTCCGCAACATCCTACGAGATGCCAAGACCCCCTTTTCAATAGGTGCAGACTCAATTAGGCAGTCCGCCTAGTCCGGCAAAGCAGCGGTAATCAGCCACCAAGGGTGATCCCCCAGCGACGGATTCAGAGATTTGTTCGCCAGTCCGCCATGCCTTGGGATCTCTGGATTCTCCTCAATGGCGGACTCATTGTCTCGTCCGCCCAGTCCGCCGTCCTCCAGCAGGATCGTGCCTAGCAGCAGCAGATGGAAGCTCCAGCCCGCGAGCCCAGTCCGCCCCTTCTGCGCGGACTGGCGTGTTCTTTATTTTTTGCTTCCCGTCACCGCTGCCTGGTTATCCTGTACCCCGGGCAGTCGGTTATTTTAGCCCTGCCCGTTTGGGCAGGCCCCCATCCTATAAATAGGAGGGAGGTGGTGCACCCAAGACACGCTGACTCGTGCCCAGGATCCTACTTGTTAAAGGCTGCGAACTCGAATCTTGTGCCTTGCCGACTCCTCCTTGCTCAGCTCTTGGCTTCCTTTTTCCTTCACTTGTAACCAAAACTTTCTTCAATCAAGGAAAAGCCCGTCGCAAGAGAGGCATTCAGGCCGCGACGAGCGAAGTCTGTTGTTGCCGTGGCTCACGGCCCTGCTGCTTTTTCCTGCTCTCGTCCGCTTAGTAGATTGCTACTCGCAGTCTCTCCTTTCCCTTCTTTTCCCTTGTGCTCAAACCGTTAGCTGGTGGTGCTCGATCCCCTTTGCGTTTTCGTGCATCAAAATACTTCATTTCAAGTACATAGGAATCAAGGAAAAGGATGGTTGTTGAGTTCAGGAAGAATCAAAAATTTTCCTAAATAAAATTCGGCGAATGTACTCGTGAAGTCTCGTGTCATTCGTTGAGACATCACGTGAATACTTTTGGAATTCGTCGAGTTTACTCGGGAAATTTATGATAGTTTCTTAAAGCTTCTTCAGAAACAGCTAAGTTAAATTTGTCGAGTATATATGTCAAGTCGCGTGTCATTTGTCGAGACAACACGTGAATACTCGTGGAATTCGTCGAATGTTATCGAGTGGTCCAGTGACTGTTAATAGAAAAATTCTTCTGGTCCAAAATTCAGACATGTAAAATTCATCGATTGAACTCATGTAATTTGTCAAATTCTCTCGTGTAATCTAAGTAATTCATCGTGAGTTTTGGCAATTAATCGAGTCATTTCGATGAATTGACTTAACGATCCGCAATTCTTATGAAAGATAGATTCCACAAGATCATTGCTTTTAGATTCTTCAAAGGTTGTTCTTGATCTAGTCAGATCGTAAAGTTTCCAGATCAAGGTTTTCAAGTTTTCAAGTCTTCTCCTTCAACCTTCATTTCAAGATCTACTCACAAAGAAGGAATAAGATGGAATCCATTCAAATATGAAGAAGAAGATTATTTTCAATCTTGGAACTTGTAAAAATTATTTTCATTTTTGTAGGAAGTTTCTACTTCCGAGTTTGTAGATCTGTGTTTGTTGGATTGAGTTACAGGAGAGGTTATTCTCTGAGTTGTAGGAGCATTGTATCCGAGTTGTAGGAACATTTTCTCCGAGTTGTAGGAGTTGAGGCTCGGAGGTGTAATATTGGGATAATCTGAGATTTGGTGAAGTTGCTGAGTCTAGCCCGAAGTGCTAGCTAGGCGATGTAGGTTTGTGGATGTTTTGGGAACCACTATAAATCCTTATGTTTGCGTTCATCTTCTGTGTATTTGTTTTTATCAATTTTTTTATTCCGCAAAAAATATTCAGAACTCACCTATTCACCCCCTCTATGCTATTTAGGTAGAGAAATAGATTCTTTTAATTGGTATCATAGCCAGGTTGTTTGTTAAAAGTTTAACACATTGAACAAGATCTTAATCTAGTTGTCAAAGTGTCAATGCACAAGATTTTTTGATATGGACAGAAGCAAGGATAAGTCCCTCAAGAAGCTGCCTGTGTTCTAAAGAAAATTTCCCTATATGGAAGGAAAGAGTAAGGTTCTTCATGGAAGCTGCAGATCCCAAAATATTTCATATTGTTGAAGAAGGTCCTCAGGTGCACATGATTGCTTCAACCATCACTCCAACTTTGATAGTTCCGAAAAAGATGCTTGATGTATCCAAAGATGAGATTTCCCTCGTCTCTCTGGACAAGAAGGCAAAGAATGTTATTGTCAGTGCAGTGGACAACTCCATGTTACAAAACTTGATCCACTACAGGTCTGCTAAATAGATGTGGACATATCTGATCATTCTCATGGCTGGAATGGAAGAGGTTAGGGATGATCAAAATTCCCTCCTCAACCCGTATTACGAGACATTTAAGCAAAGAAATAGAGACTCAATTGCTGACTTCTATGAGATATTCTTTAAGATTATCAATAGCCTGAGGAACTACGAGCGGGTGTTCACAAAAATGAACTTAATGGCAAGTTCTTGAGGTCCCCGATAAAAGAATAGGATTACAAGGTTTGTAGAATAATGGTGTTTGGTTTACTCGCTGACCTTGACCTCAGAATCTGTTTGGGAAGCTGCTTTCCTATGATGTTCAAATAAACATGGGGAAAGCTGAAGAAAAAGGAAGCAGATCCCCAACCAGAGAAAAGTCAGTGGCCCTGAAGGCTGAGGGGTCAAGGAATACTAGAGCTGTGTCTGCTGCAAGAACACAAACCTCATGTGATCAGGAAGACTCAGAGCCAAGCACATCATGATCTGAATGCCAGATATAGAGTTCTCTTTACTCTCCAAACAATTCAAGTGGAGGCAAATGAGAATCAGTTCTCATCATCAAATTATAGGATATCATGTGGTAATGGTGATCACTATAAGAAAAGCTACAACAGGAACGACAGGTATAACTCGAAACTGATCAAACATAATTCAATTAACGTCATGTACTACTGTTGTAATAAGCCAGGGCATATGATCACTGAATGCCCTTAGAAGAAGAAGGATCGATCTAAGAAGGAAGAGAGGAGACCCTTTAAAGGTAAGAAGAAGAGGGAGAAGAGCTTCATTGCAAAGAAGCTAAAGAATCTGAGTGACAGTGACTCAAATACGACCAGCTCAGATGAAGAAGCCTATTTTGTACTAATATCTCAGTCAGATGAGGATGAAGGCAACTCCTAGTACAATGGGAAGGTAAATTCTCACACACCTCTCTCCGAGTCTGAAATAGCCTCGGAAGGCGATGAATACTATTATTTTGAGGAGTCATATTTATTGGTTCAATACAAGGTTCTATTGGCAAGTTTTGATAAATGTCGTGAGGTAGTTAAAACTTATGCCAAGGAGATGAACTCTCTCAAGGCAGTTTAATATGATCTAAGAGAAGAAATTGAAAAATTGACACCTCTCAATGATGATGTACAATCCTTGAAAGAGTAACCTTGATCTCTATGGAACAAATTAGGGTGAAAGAGAAAGTCATTGATGAATTAGAAGAAAAGTTGTTAGCCAAGAAGAAGCTTATAGTAAGATTCTCGAAGCCAAACACCGTCCTTCCTCTCATAGATGGATTCTCTGCTCCCAAGAAGCGTAATGGAGTGGGACACAAATCCACTAAGGGTAAATAGAAGGTTGTTCAAAGTCACACTAAATTCAAGATAGTTCTCTTTCCTACAAACAAGTATGACTTTAAGGCATTCTATAGTCACTTTGTTAGACCAACATATTGAAAGAATTAGTGCCTAACCACCTAGAGGGGGGGAGGGGGGGTGAATAGGTGTACTTTTTCTTTTACTTTTAAGGCAGAAAATCTATTCTGTAATTTAAGCAGCAATTGCAAATTCTACAGCTATCACAGAAATATTCACAGAAATATTCACAGAAATATCACAACACAGATTGCACACAGATTTTTATAGTGGTTCCCCAAGGTCTGGGTACATCAACTTTCCCCTTCGCCTTCTAGCAGTGTATTAGAAGATTCGGCCCTAACTTCTTCTCTTCACCTCAGATCTCAGATCTTACAGTAGTCAGTGTTGATGCACGAAACACAAGGGCTCCTTACACTCAGAGGTCGAGCACCCACTAACTTTCGAACACGGGGGAAAAAAGAGAGACCTGCGAGTAGCGATCTACTAAAAAAGCGGATGAGGACTGGGAGAAGAGCAGGGCCGTGAACCACGGCAACAACAGACTTCGCCCGTCGCGGCCTGAAATGCCTCTTTGCGACGGGCTTTCTCTTGATTGAAGAAGAAGTGGGTTACAAGTGAAGGAAAGGACTAGGAAGCAGAGCAAAGGGAGTCCGCAAGGCACAAGAATCGAGTCCGCAGCTTGTAACAAGTAGGCTCCTGGGTCCGAGTCAGCGTGCCTTGAGTGCACCACCTCCCCCCTATTTATAGGATAGGGGGCCTGCCCAAGCGGGCAGGGCTAAATAACCGGCTGCCCGGGTAAGGAGAACCGGGCAGCGTGACGGGAAGCAAAAAGAAAGAACACGCCAGTCCGCACAGAAGGGCGGACTGGGCTCGCGAACTGGAGCTTCCACTGTGTGCTGGCGCGGCCACCGGAGTCTGGCGGCCTGGGCGGACGGGATACTGCGTCCGCCGCTGGAGACTTGCCCAACGCGCCGGCGGACTGCGCGGACTGGGCTTTGCGTCCGCTGCTGGAGTATCACCCTTGGCGCGACTGGCGACAGTGCGGATGGGCGGACGGCCAAATACTGTCCGCGCCTGCTGAATGGGGTCTTTTGGGAACTTGGAGTATGTTGCGGACTGAGGGGTTAACATAATCCCCGCACATTTTAAGTTTCCAGAAAACTTCGAAAATGTTACTTTAACCGCCGGAGTCCGCAAACTCGAAAATGCCGCCAAAGCTATAAATACCGCTGGAGGGTCTGGATCTGCCGAGAATTTTGATCGACACGGGGCGATACTCACCACTTGCGGTCTCCACTTTCCAGTCCGGCATGGCAAGACTTGGTACATTCCTCTCTAGCTTCACTGTCAAAGGCGACTCGGAGCCGTCAACGCCAGTGAAGACCAAGAAAATTGCAAAGAGGCGGCAGACAAGATCCTGTCCGCCTCGCAGGAGAAAACTCCCAGAGCGAGAAGCCTGCGGAGAAAGCAGTCCGCCACGCCGATGTTTCTGCTCGCAAGGATGCCGTAGTCGACGCCGAACCATTGAGGAGTGAGAAGATGGCAGCCTTGTCGGACTCCGCCCCTTCTCAGAAGACTGCGACCTCGGCGGACACTACTGGCGAACACATGGAGACTGACATATCTTCCCCCAATGCTCGGTGCAAATCGTTGACTTGGACGAAGAAGATCGGCGGACTGAGGTAGAGGACAATGCGCCCTCAAAGGCATTGTCTGTGTGTGAATCCTGAACCTTGTCCGCGCTGACCAGCCTGATTTAGGGGGGTCCCGCGCGGATGCTGCTGAGAAGACCGCCAAGAGGAAGAAGAGGAAGAGAGAACGAGAGAGACCGTCGCTGAGCGGGTTGAGAGAGGCTGCGCGCCATGAAGGAGAAGAACATCTCCAAGCGGACTGGGGAAGCGGACTTACAACACAGGCCGCGCGACAAAGAAGTTCCAGACGGCGATCTGGTTACTCCGGAGGCCCAAATCTGGGGAGAGAATTCCCTCTCACGGTCAGTCTTTCCACGGATGAGATACTTGATTCTATAGACGTCGATCAACTTGACTTAATCCAGGACTCCTTGCTGGTTATGGTGCAGCAGAATGAGGCAGGGACTGCTGGAGATAAGGGTGACGAACTCCTTCCTTGTCCGCTGCGGAGGAAGAGGAGAGGGAGAGGCTGAAGGAGAAGATGGAGGAGCAAAAGAAGCAAATCGTTGCTCATGTTGCTGTGGTCGAGGCAGCCTCGAAGCAGGCCGCGGCGGACAAAGCTGCTGAGGATCTGAGGATTGCGGCGGAGCTGATGCGGTCAGGTAAACTTCAGCCGGCGCCCAAATACTTTCAGCGCAAGTGGCTTTATAGGTCGCCGCCGCGGACGTCAAGACCGATCAAAAATTATCACCAAGACGGACGATATCGTGGTCTCAACAAGTGCGGCTGCCGAGAGAAGAGCAAGGGTTCACGTGAATGGAAAAAGCGATTAAGCGCCTTCGACCCAGAGCGGGCAAGGCGGCCAATCATCTTTGATAGTCGGAAACTCGCTGCCGCTATATCGAAAAGTGATCTTTTATCCTTTCTTTGAGTCCGCCGCGAACTGCCTTTGAATGCGAAGTTTGACTTTATTTGTTGCAGGTAGAAAGTCGCTGCCGGGCTCTATAGAGAGTGGCGAGATCGTGATCACACCCAACACTGGAGCCGACGCGGTCTCACATGTGGAGTCCGCGGAGGATGAGCCACCCAGCCTGAGTATGATAAAAGAGTTAGAGAAGAAATTTGAAGTTGAGATGCAATGTGTTAAAGCAGAGTTAGAGAAAGCGGCGGAGCGCGAGAGGCGTCCGGCGCGGCGCGCGAGAAAGCGTTCGCAGAACGCGAGAAGAAGGCCTTAAAGACCAGGTCGCCAGCATCTCGCGGGCGCTGGAGAGGTCTGAAAGGGAAAAGAAGAGGCTCGCGGATGATGTCCGATACTACAGAGGCAAGCACTTGGCGTCGGCTCGTGAAGGAAAGGAGAAGCGGACTGCTGAGTTCGCTGAGCAGAGGCCGCGGGCGTCAGATCGCGTTCCTCCTGAGATCGCGGCACCGGCAGGTGGCCAGCAGCCCGCGGATGAAGAGCCGAGGCCGGCAGCGGAGCCAGTGGTGCCTCTCAGTCGAGTGACCGGGAAGCCGCCCATATGCACCGGACTATAAACGTCATCCATCACCATCTCTGCCGGGTATACAGTGAAATTCTTCAGATAAGTGATCAGGCGGCTCATCTATGTAGGGACAGAGCAGAAAGCCGGCGCGGGACTGATAACAGGGACCGCTGAGTCCGCAATTCCTTGAACTTTTCTGATTAAATGTATATTGTTTGTATGATTGCTCCAAACAATGCTGTGATGTGTGATTGAACTTTATTTGATCTGTGCGGATCCAGATTATATGTCCGCTATTCTTATGTAGCTTTATCTTTGGCATGATCTGTTGCGGACTGTGCGGACTAGCGCTGTGTCCGCTTCTTGCTAACCTGCACTGGTGGGAATATTCGCGATCTGAGCGGATAGGGAACTGCGACGGCTATAACTTGGCCTTGAATCTTTTTGGAAAAGTAGCTTGTCTTTTCTGTCCGCGTTATTTGTTTGGCTGCTTTAATTTTTTGCGGATTGTGCGGATTGAATATGCGACCTGCGCGGACTGGCCAAAAAGCTGTCAGACATTTCATCTATAAATACTGCCTTCTGTCCTCTATGCAGGAAACTGCTGAAGTAGACGAAACCCTGCGGCCTGCAACATGGTGTCCGCTCGCGCTGATGCTGCAGTCGCCTTCCACTCCGCGGACCACAAAAAATGCACTTTGACAGGGCTGATCTGGCGGCCTTTGTTGAAAAGAGAATGGCGGACTCCAATATTCTTGTCCGCCTACCCGCACACCAAGAAAGACTGAACTTCTCGACGGCGACCCAGATCGCCATTCCTATTGATCATTTTGATAGCGGATTTAAGTTCCCACTCCTATGGGAACTTGCCGCGATTTTCGAGCATTATGGGATGGTGCCGGCCAGCTCGCGCCGAACACACTTGCTGCGATCTGCAGCTACCTCTCCTACTTGCGATCTGAAAGGATCGCCTTTTCAATGAACTCTTCCGGAAAATATTTTCCGTCCGCTCCATTACTGCCTCCGGAGGTCGCCCTATAAGGGTGTGATCTATTTCTACTGCAGGGGGATGAAAGTTGCGGGTCTTCCAAACAAGATCCACAACTGGACCTCAAGGTTCTTGATCTTTGAAGGCGACCTCGGGTTCGCGCACACCTATCCGCAGCGCGCGCGGACTCCGCTTTCAAGACTGTGCAGCTGGACGACTTGGAATCCGCGATTGTGGAGTTCCTGGCAATGCCAGGCTTGATGTCGAGCACTACCTCCCGCTGCTAGCGGGCTAGCGGACGTCGTGCCTGAGGACAGTAAGTAGCTCTGCGGACTCAACTTTTGTATCCGCCGCGACCACGCCTTTTAACTGGTTCTCTTCTTGCAGCGACCTTGGCGGTGCCCGCCAACCTGCCGCAGACGCCGAGCGGCTTTGTTCCTACTCAAAAGGAGAAAAAAGAAGCGGTTGCAAAGAAGAGGAAGGAGGAAGGGGATCCCGCAGCGGACTACTCCTCCTCCGACAGCTTCTCCATGGCCGGCTTCGGTACCAGCCAAAGGGACCTTAGGGGAAACCCTATGGTCCATTGGCATAGCAAGGATAAGCACGTCCGCTTATCCACTGCGCTCCCCTCATGGAGAAGTCCGCGGATAACGCGACATGCCCATGTTGCGCTTTCCACTCTCTATGGGAAGCGCAACTTGAGCGATCTGAAGAAGGTACCCGCCGCCGACCTCCCTCTGCTGGCCTCTCAGGCCTCTGCGAACAGTGCGGTGACAAACCATTTTGTTGCCACTCTGGCCAGAGACCTAGTAAGGGAAAATGAGCAACTTCGGAAGGATATCAAAGTATTAAAGGAAAGGAACGCGCGGATAGGAGAAAGAAATGCTCGGCAAAGAGAGGAAGCTGGCGGTAAGTTGAATTTGCCGCGATCTAGTTTGGCTGTCCGCTCGATCTGTCTGATATTCGCAATCTTGCTCTTGCAGGTCGCCTATGACTTGGGGAACACTAAGTACCAGGCCGCCACGCTCCCCTTTGTAATGGAGACAGTTGAGATTGCCGTTGAGCGGCTTGCCCGCGACGGCTCATGAAAGAGGGAGTGGACAGCGTCCCCTTTGTCTCCATCTTTCCGGAGCTGGCTCTCAGATCGCAGCGATGGGAAAAATCTAAAAAAGAGGAAAGAGGTTATCGAGGAAAATGATGATGATGAAGAAGACGACGACGACGGAGGCTCTCAAGGCAAAGAGCAAGTCCCCGCGACAATGCTGAATCAAGCCGGCGAGGAGAGGGTCTGTCCGCCGAGTCCGGCTCTTCTGCTTCTTCCTCTACTACTGGCAGCTCGCATAGCGGGTCCGCCACTAGTTCAGGGTCAGGTAGCAGCGGGAGCAGCTCGGGGGCCTACTCTCCAGATGTCGATATCATTGGTGACAGCCTTGCCACCTGCTGAGAAGAGACAGCGGACTGACTGATGATCAATGCATATATGTATACATTTTGCAATTTTACTTGTAAAAAGTGGCGGACGCAAAATTGCAGTCCGCCGAACATTTTGAATGATGTAAAAATTTTGAAGAAATAAAAGGATATTTTTTGTCATGTGTGCTTTCTGCAATGCTTTTTCTCCACGCTCACCGCACCGATATTTAGCAGTCGCACAACACAGATAAGCTCAGGCTTTGTTGATTAGAGAATTATACTTCTATTTTGGAACTGTCGGGCGGGACTCCGCTGGTCTCACTTTCCGTCCGCACGCTATACCATTAGTAAACTTTGTTGATAAAGAATTAGGTATCAACTTATTCAGTATCCGCCTTAGAGAACACCAGCTGATGACCAACAATAAATCAAATTTAGGGTTTGCAGTCCGCAAGC